>CM069076.1:38038052-39260650 GCA_035578085.1 Solanum pinnatisectum | reverse complement strand
CAAATTCTATTGTTCATTCAGCTTAAGCCTCTAATCGACAGTAAAGATGGAAGTTTATTAAGACCCACGCATATCCCAATACCGGGATATAACTGAAAGACAAGTGGAACCTTCGAAGGCAAAGGAGGGTCACCATAGCTATACCCCAAACCTCGCGTGGTATCAACGGTTCATCGGAGACTCGGACACCAGATCTACACTTCGCGGAACGAAGCAGATAAACGGCTCCAAAAGACGTGGAATGCACGAGCATGTAAGCAAATTCTAAAGATAAATATGTTCAACTTGATAAAAGGAAATATACTTACCTCTTCTCAAACTCCACTCAACTTAACTCAATCTTAAGATACTCAAAGGTACTCCTAATTTACTCAAACTTAGAAGTACTCAAGAATACATATTCAACTCAGTTGAAATAAGACTCCGACTCAACAACAAGGTACTCAATCAGTTGAATTATAGTTCAACCTAACTCAATAATAAGATATTCAACTCGGATTGGGAGCACTTCAACTCAAAGATCCTCAACTCCAAGATAAAGCAACAATAAAAGATGTAATATATGGAAAGCTTCTTAAAACAATAGATAGCAACCTCAATGTATTTAAGAATACAATATACCCAAATCAGATGTAACGACACAAAACAAACTCTATTTGTATATAAAAATACAAATAACTACGTGGAGTTTTTCAACCGACAACCATCACGTGAGCTATGTGATGATACAACGCTCCGCCATGTCGCGCGTAATCCGGCCCTATACTCTTGTCAGCATAGAACCTCAACTATGGATCCATCAGCCCAGCAAAAGATTGGCAACGTATCTAAAAGTACGATCCTTTCTACCCATGTTGGCTACATAGTTTATGGAGACTTGAGTTATTTGAACTCGCCCCTGCTATCGGCTCAATACTACTCCCAAAAATAGCACTACAAATTAAGTATGTTTAAAAACATAACTCTTTCTCGTGGTTTGGCATATTTCTCAAAACTAGCTTAAAGGTTCTCTTGGAAAATCAGCATTTCCTCTCTGTTTAAATGTGAAAATATTTACTCGGGACTACTTACTCCATATATCATTTTAAAGAAAACAACTTGACTTCTACTCTTTCTCAACTCATCGCTCAAGTCTTAAAACAAGTTAAAGCATTTGTAAAGATTTCTAAAATATGGTCTGCGCCGACCACATGGAACGACCAATTCACGTTTTCAATAACCATACGGAACTCACACTAAGACTTAGAACCGAAGATACTACTTCTCTCAAAGATGCTCAGACTACGGAGTTCATGCTGGAAATTCTATGGGCATGAACGGTTTGACCTGCGTCCATACGACAACATGAAACTCATGTATACGACTTTCTCATTCTCATATACTTACTTCTCAAAACTTAACTCAAATCGGCTGACGGATCTCAAAGGATTCACAATCGAACTCAAAGGCTTTGAATCTCTACTTTAACTCCCCTCTCTTTGAAATGTAGATTATGAATTCAAGAGTTATGGTTCATGATATGAAGGATCTCGTGGATGAAAAAGTAGATTCTACTGAATACATTCTCATGCTCATATTCTCACTCATTTCTAGTCTCAAACAAGTATTAGAAATTGTACAAGACTTCTCTCAAAAGACTAAAGAGACTTTTCAAAATGTTCAAGTAGGAACTCTCAAATATTTAACTCTACTCTGAATTTGAATTACGAATTTAAGGTTATGATTAATGTTAGAACATTTCTAGGTGTTTATAAAGTAGTTTATAGTTTAGAATCAAAGTGGTAGCTGACACTTTAAAAGAACCTCAAACGGAGTAAACTAACTCAGAATCGGATTCTGGTGAAAGTACTCCTAGCGCATCGTAGTGGTGCGGGCGCCAGCCCCTAACTCATGCAGTAACCTGATTTGGGGCGTACTGCTGGATGTACACAGTCCCCAACCCAGAAAAACTGACGACTTTCTTTTTGCTTTGCTTTTCTCACCCTAATTCATTTAAAATCGAACGTGTTTCCTCAATCACTGGATTCGATTACTTCTAACATAAGCATTCTAATCTACTCAAATCACTCAAATTTCATCTCAATAAATCATCAAAACCTAACAAACAAGATTTAGAATGAACTTCAAGATAAGTGAACTCATCAAGAACTCTAATCTTTCAACTTCAAGAATGAATTTGCGCTGAAAATAACATGATTGGCGCCAGTGAACGAAACCAACACTAAGTAAGCCATAGTACCTCTTAGATCAAACTCATGGCTAAAAATCCGCAACAAAACTCATGAACCTCACTTAACGCCGATCCTCTCTCTCTCTTTCTCCTTTTTTCTTATTTTCCTTCTTGAACTCTCAACTAAAACCCTAGACGATATTAGGATTATTATAAAATCAACCACAGGATTATACCCTTAAAATCTTACTCAAAAATGAATGAAATCTTAATTGGGTATGAAAAGACTAAAATAATTTCCTCATTATTTTCGGTAACTTTCTCATTCGACATCCCTGACTTCAAAAGGCATATCTCACTCATCCAACCTCTAAACTGAAAACTCGGCATCAAAGATAATTAATCTCATGATCTTCATTGATACCTTGGTAGCCCACTTAAATCATCATGTACTGAGAGTTATGGTCGCTTAGTTGACTTAAAATCAAAGGAACTTAGGAATGACTTGAATGAACTCTCTTTTTGTTCTTCTTGAACTTAAGGTGCTACATCTAGTGACATTATCACCAAGAAATTAAATTTATAAAATCCTGCACTAAAAATGAAGCATGGTTCGAGTCTTAGTTAAAAAAATTTGGAGTAAGATGATAACTTATAGCTTAAAGGTATAACAGGATTGAAAAAGACTGCAGAAAGAACTTACAATATTTAGAAATAAAAGCTAGCTTGAGAGGAAAGGGAGTGGTAGAAGAAACTAGGGTACAGTGGCTGAACTCTTAGAGATGCAAACACAAGCCATTTCCTTTACTCACATGAAGAACAGACTAGCACAAAATACTATAACTAGGTCTTATAACTGTTGCAGGAATAATTGTACATTCTGAGGAAGCTACCAAAATGAGTGATTACTCTTTATCAAGCACTGTTGACCACCTCTAGTTTGCAAGTGTAAATATGCAAATAATGAAGCCAGTGTAAGGCTCAACAAAGAACAAAGTTATGGTTAGCAGTCTAGTTGTGTTAGAGAAGTGAAATTAGCTTTCAGGAGCAAATGATCTAAAGCTCCAGGGAAGGATGGACTCAATGCTGTTTTTCAAGAGCATTTGGTCAGTGGTGGAGATATGATAAATGCAAACCTAGAATTTTTAATACAAGGGGTAATGTACCAGGCAATTAATCACAAATATAAAATTTATACCTAAGGCACAACATCCAACTAAGATCAGTGAATATAGACCTATATCATGCTGCTCAACAATGTACAAAATCAAGTAAGGTTATCACTACAAGGTTAAAATCTGTCATGGAGAAAATAATGCAGCCAAATCAACCAGCTTTTGTACCATAGGGAGGGCTTTGAATGACAATGTGATAATTTAGTCATGAGTTGATTAAAGGGGGCATGACAGGCAAGGAATTTCCAGGAGATGCATGGTGAAAGGATATGAAGAAAAACTCTATGATTTCTGGGAGGGAGATTCTGGGAACAGATATTGGTGAGATTCAACTACCAGTCAAAGTCATACAGTGAATTATGCAATGGTCACAACAATTACTTATTTTATCTAGAAGATAAATACATAAATACACTTCTTTCAAGGCAAAGAGGGGAATAAGACAAAGAGACCCTATGTCTCTCATTCATTTGTAATAACCATGGATTACTTGGACAAGAATCGAAGACCTTCCAGATAAATCTCTGAGTTTCACTATCATCCTAGAAGATGTTGCAGAGATAGCAATTAAGCTTCATGGATGATATGCTGATGTTCTGTAAAGGTGACTTAAAATCAGTGAAGGTCTAAATAAGTGTTTTATGATGTTCTAAAAGCTCAGGCCTATTTATAAATGAAGACAAGAGTAGTGTGTATTTTGAGGAGTTAAACAATATCAAGAGGAGATATCGCAAGAGCTACAGTATGTGAAAGAGGAGCTACTATTTCAGGCACCTTGAAATGCCATTGAGTACTAAAGGATAACATTGAGCCAATGCAAACTCTACTGACAAGATGCTCAATAGAATTACAAGCTTTTTGGACAACAAATTTTTTGTCTTATGCAGGTAGAGCCCAACTCAAGTTGTTGTATGCAATCCAAATATTTTAACTCAGATTTTTGCCTTTCCAAAAATAATTCAAGCAGTGGAGACTATGCAGGGAAGATTTTGGTGACAAAGAACACTGAGATCTCAAAGAAAGCCTAAATTGCATTGGCTGCTTTCATGTTTGCCTAAAGCAAGTGGTGGACTAAACTTTCTTGGGTATATATACATGGAACAAAGCAGCAATTGAAAAGTTGTTGTGAAATTATGCCAGAAAAAGACAAATTATGGGTTGTCTAGATACATAGTTACTACGGACAAAAAAGGTGTGGAACATACAGCCCAACAGGCCCCGGTGGTACAAAGGATATTGAAGGCATCAAAACATTTACCAGAGGCAGGACTTACTGAGGGTAGATATGAGTAATATGTATATTAATACACTATGCTAAAAGTGTATTTGCAGATGAGAGGTACATATGAGAAGGTAGGATGGAGATCACTAGTGTGGGACAAATCCTTTGGTACTCCTGGTTGTTATTCAAATATGTATCTTGCAAAGGGAAGACTTGGTAACAAAGGATAGATTGACAAAATGGGGAGTAATACAGTTGTACATACCTCTATGTCAACTAATTAATGAAGACCTTGATCATATTTTTCTTTCAATGTGTATATGGTCCAACAGAGGTGTGAGAAGTATACTACAAATGTAAGAAATAAGAAGGATGTAATGAATTGACAAATGAGGGCTAATGGCAGTGCAGCACATACATGAAAGGAAAAACAACAGGGTTCTTGTGTACAGAATGGCAAATGAAAAATATGCTTTATTTATATGGTTGGAGTGCAATGCTAGGATATTTAAACAACAACAAACCAATGTTACATGATCAGACGTATAATACAAGAGACCCATGGGCGAGTGCAATAGGTATCCTGAATTGCTACTAGATTGGCAACATTGAATACCATCTACAGAAAATAGCTATCACATGAGATATTGGTTTAGTAAGGATGAAGCTTTGGTGTCCATATACTGGTTAATTCTTTGTTTGTAAAGTTTACTTGGGTAAAATAATGTTTACTACTAATTTTTTTATATACTTATACAATGTTATGGTTTGTTGCTTTCTAAATATATATTAAGTATTGATATTCATTAATTAGTTTAACAATTATGGCTAGCTTGAAGTTACAGCAGTGTCTTAAAATTTAGAATCTAAACTTAGTGTGCCCTGTATTTCACTCTAAGAACACCCCAACCCCAACACTTCATACGTACTTAGTTTTGTGATCAAGAAAATACAAAATTAAATTAGAAAAGAGAAAAACAATTAGAAAGTTTTTATTAGTTATTTTACTTTAAAAAGAGCACTTCCTTCATCGCATCTAATCAAAAGAATCAAATTAAATCGAGTTAAATAAAAAATTCAATTAATTGCCTGCTTGATTCGACTGTATCAAAAATCCGACTATAATCGTTGGTTGAGTTTAACTGGTGTTGTCAATCAACTAAAACTAACTTATATTATATATATAATTTTTAAAATTTATTTTATAGATAAAAGTATTTTACTTTGATATAATCTCTAACTATTACTTGTTTTTCATAATTTTTATCTTTAACATACTTTTTAAAGGTTTTTGAGACTTAAAATTTGAATGATCCAATAAAGGTTATAGTCCAGGATATTAGTAACTCTAATAAAGTTCAATTCAAAAATCAGTTAAATACTTAATGGTAACAAAAATCAACACTAAGAATAAATAATAATGCTTGAATATATGTTCTTTAGTTTTATATTTGGTTTGTGACATTTAAAATATATAAACTCAATTTAAAATTTTCTTTATCAAGTTTAATCATATAACTAATACTTATTAGACTTATTTTAACATGATTTAGTTATTTTAAATATTATCATTTCATTATGACTTATTAATTTGCAATATTTATTTTATAATGCATTTCATTATTATTTTTGGTTGAACATTTTGAAAATACTGCTATCTCATATATTTTGTGTTATTTTCAAGAAACATCTTAGATAGTTGTATTTGCTGACTAAAGAAATATTTGAAGCACAAGTTAATTATATGTTTATGAATACTTTACCAAAATCCACGCTTATTAGTTTGGTTTGATTTATAAATTTAAAATTGACACAAATAGTTTGGTTTGATATTTGAAAAACCCGAATCAACCCAAAAATAAGAGGTTGAAAACCCAAAAATCAGAGTTTTATTAGTTTGGTTTTGTTTATAAATTGTACCAACACAAATAATCACATTCTGATGATTTGGTAAAAATCAAACTAATCCTGGCCATGTACCTCCTATATTTCAAAGTGAAACTAGCTAAGAGGCTTTGAGGTATATTTATCATCAATTTTTAATAAATATCTTTAGTAAAATTATATTTTACTCTTCAACCAATATCCAAAAAAAAAAATTGAGAATAACTATCTTTAAAAAGAAATTTTTTGTGCTGGTACTAAAACGCACCGACCATGATTATTTCTGTTAATTATTGCATAATTCGTGGTATTTACTATTTGATGATGTTGATTCGAAAAAGCATATTTGATTAAAAGTTGATTAGAAGAATAATCGCAAACAATAGAGTCATAATCATCGTACCTAAGATGCATGAACCTTAGTGCATCGTCACCTGCCAATCTAAGTGGACTTTATTTGATTAAAGTTACATCTAATCCTCACTTTAAAAATATAATTTGATTTTTTCTTTTTTTAAATAAAATTGGGTGGTGATGGAAATGAAAGAGGGGATTACAAATGTGAGTGATCGAATCCTCACAAAAAAGTGGGAGTCTGTATAATTCAACTACTAAGATATTGTTAGGTTTGACCAATTCCAAATTCTCAAATATTCTTGATAAATTATTTTTCGGATGAAGATCTATGAAGTTTCACTATGTATTTGATTTTGGGAAAATATTTGATTATTTAAAAAAATATGATTTATCTCATAAGTTCTAAAATTGTTTAAAACACCTTTTAAGTTTGTATTGTTATTTTATAATAAACTAAGATATGTTCCCCGCTTGTTAAAAGCGCCAAGTTATTTATTGATGATTTAATATTAAACTATATTAAAAGATACATCGTGAAAGTTTATAGGATAAAAATGTTAGTATTTTAACACATTGATAGGTTATAATAGACTGTTTGTGAAAACAAAATCATATATGTAAGTTTAGTTCATTATTTGGAATTTGAATATCATAATTTTCAGCATAATTCAAATAAATATAAAAAAGTTTAGGTTCATTATGTAGATAACTTTTACATTATCTAAAATCATTAGAAACAGATGCAAAAGATAAGAATTAAGCATGCCATTTTAAAAGAATGTCACAAATTGCTCCTGCATCATTAAGTTTAAAATTCTTCAAACCATGCTTTCTCATTTATAAATAGCTCAAATTATGTTCTTGTCATACAGTATGGTAAGAAAAAGATTAATATATCAGATTTAAATTAAAAAGGAGTGTTAAACCACATTTACATGCTATTATATTTGACAAAAGTTGTATTTCAAAATTTCAATGACAAAAACTCATCCAAGTCCATATATACTTAATGATGGTACTTCTATACCAAAAGATAAAGCAATATAAGTGTTTTATACTATCAAAGTCTTGTAAAAAAAGTGAGTTATTCATGCACGTAAGATTATTTACTGAAAAATAATAAGATCTTAAAGGGACAATTTCATTCTTAAATATGTAAATCTTTCTAATGCTAATCTTATATATTAATTTTTTATTTTCTGGTAATATAATATAAGCAAATCCAATATTAAATGCCCATAGCAGGACCAGTGATACTTAATAAATCGGGCTCAGGCCAAACCCAATTGAGGCCTTAAATCTGGAATATATATTTTTATGAAGCTTATTATAGCCAATTATTAAAATCTTTTCTTGGCAAACTAATGCAAAAATCTTGAGGCACTCTGTCATTGAGAAGTAATAAAGCTTAGAAAATAACTATCCAAAGATCACTATTGTTAAGAAGTTTATGAAGTTGTGTATCTTGAATATCTATTTATTGTTGTGGTTTATGCTTTTGCAGGTTAGTTTATCTATATTTCTTAAGTGGGCCTGCTTTTGGAAAGACACTCGATAATTGGATTTGGTGTAATTATATTGTCCGCCTCGCTTTGATTGGACTAGGTAATTACTTGGTCACGCAATTGGGTGTAATTGACAGCAATAATTACACTTTCTCCAATTCACAAAGCAGAGGTTTGAACTGGGTCATGCTTGGTAATTGGCATGGGTGTAATTAATGTCACCGATTACTTTTTAATTTCTTTTTTAATTACCCCTATTTTTATTTTTTGTTTTTAATTTTTTTCACTTCCTATTATTTCAAGTTCTATTTTTATTTTTATTATTCTAAAAATTTCTAGAAGTTTATTTTATTTTATATTATTATATTTCATTTTCTTCCTTGCTTCAACCTTACTTCACGTGATTCTATGCAATTTTTTTGTATTATCTATTTCTTTATGTCATGCTTATTTTCTCATTAGCATAATTTTATTAGTAGCATTCTAATTTTTAAAATTAAAATAGAATTTCTATTGTTAAGTAAGAGTATAGACTTACGCTTTATGCTTTTATAAATAATAAATAAATAAATCATATTTATGTATGCTATGGTTGGAAATTTTCTATAAGAGTATTACGTTAAATTTTGTTTTGAATTTATAATTTATGTTATATTTTCTAGTTTCATTTTTATTTTAGTAATATTGAATTCACATTGCAAGTCATTTTTTAATTAGACTTGATAGGATTATTTTTTTTGTCAAATATTTAATAATTTATGACATATTATTTTATATATTAATGTTTTTATCAAACATGCATTTCACAATGTTCGTGAGAAACTTCATACTTTAGTTTCTTATGATCAATTCAATTGAAATATATTAATTTGAAAAAAATATAAATCAATATTTTTTCTAATATTAAAGGTTAAGAACATATGTTTATTAAGTAATATATTTTCAAAAAGAATAACATTATATCTCTTAAATATTTAATTTAATATTATTTACAAAAGTTTTTTATTCATCTAGTATAAATTTTAAATAATTAGTTTTTATTTTTAAAATTTAATATAATTTTATGATTGCAATTGTGCATCCAAACACAACATGTGTAATTACATTGTGGCATCCAAACAGATACATGTGTAATTACACTGCCGCAACCAAACAAAGGTCAAATGACTTTACATTTTTAGACTGTAATTACTAGGTTGGTACTACTACCCTAATAATTACACCAATTTCAATTACTGTGTGGCTTTCTCCAAACAGACTTTAAAAAGATACGCTGTGCTTTAAATTTAAAAACTCCTACAATTGTGCAAAAATGAAGAAGTTGTAACCATCTTTAAAATTAAAATATTAATTCAAATTTTAAATCTTTATTTATTTTTATTTTAAAAATCATTTTTCAATTATTATTATTAGATAGAAACCTTTTTGATAATCAATTTTAATGTTTATATTTTATTGTTTTTTAAAAATGAAAATTCAAGAACGTGTCTTACATTTTACTTCATTATTCCCTCTTTTCTAGAACGATTTTAAAAATCGTTAAAAATATAATTTTGTTATAAAATAATATATCGCATGCCCATACATCAAGAATTTATCCATTACTTTCCTCCATTATGAAGATAATCATAACTCTCCATAAACTTCACCTTTATAACCATTATTCTTGTAACATTTCACTTTCATAACCTCCCCATTATATATAAATGTTAATGTCATGTTTATGACTAATTTTGTATGCCTCTATGTTACACTATAAATAGAGGCATATGGTTCATATTGTATACACTTGAAGATTTGAAGGTGTACACTTGAAGACTTGGAATAATAAGAAAATCTCTCATCTCTTGTCTCCATATTTCTATTGCTTTCATCTTCTATATTTCTTGTCTTATTTTGCTTTAATTTTACAACACGTTATCAACACGAGTTGCTCATTCTCCACAAGACTCAATGGTAGGTGATTTTATGAATTATCGAGTAATTTTTCGGTTATAGTATACTTCATATCCTATATATTATTTGTACTAACAAAGCTTGTTTTGTGGTTATTTTAAAATGGTTATCATAACAATGTTGAGAGGACTATTAAAATGTTTTAATTTATTTAACTTGGGACTTTTATATGATTCTAACATGTTGTTCTAATTAATTGATTTTGTCTATTTTATTGTACTTTGTCAAATTCAGATTATATCTATGGTTTTCGATAATTATTTTTTTGGTAACGACGGTTTATCAAGACATTGATTGAGGGTAAGACGATGAATTCAAGTTTCACCGCATCTGGGTAAGACACAAAGTTAATTAAAGTCTCGTGCACCATGATAATAAGAAGTTGTGTTTAAGTCCCATTGATTTATGACCAAAGACGCTTTTATATGGATAAGACATTGGGTTTAAGTCCTAATGCACTATAGTGATGATATGATGATGACTAATATAAAGTTGTATACTTTTGATCGACAATATGAAATTTGCTCAATTAATTTGCTCCATTCTCTTATGTGAATGTGGTAACAGCGCATAATATGTCTGAAAAATGACAAGTGGTTGAATGTATGAATATGGGTGTGGTAAAATGTTAATGGTCATCATTGTGGTAATTAAAAGGAAGAACATTATGGGTTCTTAAGCTGGTCCTTCAAATGTGAAGGTAATTTTGTCCATTAAAGTGGTATGAAAGGTTATTGGACACATTGTTTCTTAAGATGCTCCTTCAAATGTGAAGGTAATTTTTATCCATCAAAGTGGTATGAGAAGTTATTGGGTACATTGTTGTTGGTACAACCCAAATTTGAAAAGTTTTGTAAATCCTCTATCGAATTACAGGAATACAAAATGGTAGTACATTTGGTACAATTGACCTCTTAAAGTGATGTTGAGGTGAGTCACATAAATTTGATAAATGCGAAAGCATGACAATGAGTTTCTAATAAAACCTTATGGAGCATGTTCAAATGGTTGTGGTCCATTTCTTAAAGAAAATGTGACTTGTGTTCTTATGGATAAGAACATGTTCATGTATTGTTGGATAAATGTCACATCTCACCTCCATGGGAGGTTTGAGAGATTGAAAAGAAATATTTTGACATAAATGGTCATTTAGTCATATACTTTAAATACTACACAAATATTGTGGTATGTTACATTATGAACTATTGCTAACAAAAGAAAAAAATAATTATTTCCTATAAAAGTTGTGGTCATGACCAAAATAAATATTATTGTGTGGCAACACAAATTTGTCATTGGTTGTCAAGAAATAAGTCTTGCATGTATTCTCCTTGAAGGTGATGGTTACCATAAGAATGATGTTGTGAAATTTGTGGCAGTACACAAACTTAATTAAGAGTTTGTAAGAACTAATTTGTTACTATCCAAAATGAAAATAGTTCATAATATTGAAAGTCTCAAAAGAAATTTTTATGTTTTGGAGGAATTGAAAATAATTATTATATTGAGATCAGAATTATCGAACGATGAAATATCTTCGTGATTACTACAATCAAAGCGGTTATGAATATTTACATAAAAGGTTACTCGCTTTTCTCTTGTTTGTCGATACAAATATAGGCATGATGATGAAATCAGATGCAAAAAGTAAACTAGAAGTTTACTAGAATAAATATCGCTTGGCATAACCGCTTGACCATTTCGATTCAAATGTGATGCAAAAGAATTGAGAATTCATGTGGTTATATGTTGAAGAAATAAAAGCTTCTTCAAAATTTCATATGTTTTGTTCTCATGATAATCTGATCATTGTACTAGCTAAGGTTGTGATTGTATCCCCTAAAATTATTTAGAACATACAAAAAGGTGAATATTGGCCCGTGCACCTGACATGAGGACCGATTACGATAATGATTTAATAGATGAATCTATGGTATGGTCACATGTGCATTTGTATCAACTTACAAATTTGATTTTGTAAGGTTGTTTGCTCAAATTGTTAAATTAAGAGCAAAGTTCCAAACTATAAAATTATGTTGGTAATACTAGTTGATTTAGCAGAAAAAATTGGTATGAGATGAGTTTATTTAACATGTATGCATCAAGCCAACAAGGTTCTCCCATCACAATTGGTTCAAGGTCAGGAACCAAATAATTTCCATATAAAAATTTGATGCGTGCAGATATGATTTTATTGCTCCATCACGCACAAAGATGGATCCCCAAATGCAGTTGGGGGTAAATGTTAGATTTCCTAACATTAGGGGGAGAAATGTTTAGCAGCTGAAAATTATGTGTTGGGTGAATCATCTAGATCATCATTAAAAAAAGGTGAACTTGAAGTTCAAGAGATAATTCATTTGCAAAATGTTGCAAATAATTTGCTAGATGTATTTGCTGACTCAATATTTTAATTAAGCTACAAATGTTTCAATAAATAGTCCTTAAAGGACAGAGTCTATGGTACGCCAGAAGCGTGATAGACCAATCGATTCTAAACGTAAAACTCCTTGAGGAAGGAGAGGAGCAAATTATCAAAATGGTCATGATAATAAGGTAAGTCATGCTTGAAAGAGCACTACGACATAACACTTCATAAAACCTTGGCAAAGGTTCGTACTCAAAATGATGAAAATGAAGAGATCTCGATAAGTTATGTCGTATTGAAATCGAATCAAAATGACCACCGATCAGATCTTTGATATGAAGTAGCACTCAATGCTATAAATGGTTACGAGGATAGTAAATTTGAATCGTTATATAGTGTGGACATATAAATGATTAGCACTATTCAAGTATATTTTGTTTCACTTAGAAAAGTGATGTTTTTGATTTTATAGTTCATGGATCAAAATATAATGTCAATGTGGTACAAATGAATTATTAAAGTAAAGTATAACCGTAAGATATAAAGTGCGCTTTGTGCTCAGGCATACAATGGGCTGCAAAAATCCTCGACATTATTAAATGGAGATATATTCTCTAGTGGATGCAATGAGACTTGTTTCAAATGGCTATAGATGAAATACTGAATATGCATAATGAATGATTATTATGTCTAACTAGACGATGAAGGTTATATGAAAATCCTTCAAGGATTTAAAAGGTCTTAGCAATTCCATTGAGTACTCCAATGGTTTTGAGACTGCAACATAGAGAAAGAATCTTTTTGATCGCATGAAAATAATTTAAAATGTCATGTATTAGTGCAATTGGTGCACTTACAAATTGCTGGTTATGCAAATGCTAGAAGATTATTTGATAAGAAAAGATTGTCATAGTAACTTTCAAGTTATGACAAGAATCTAACAAAGCAAGTGACTCACCACATAGAAGATGTGTGATATTCTTTCAGAAGAAAAGACGAGCTTCAATAAAACTGAAATGAATAAAACCCGAGTCAGAAATGATTTGATTATGTAGATGTTGAATATTTATTTGATCTGCATATAGCTCGATCGCAAATAGACTATTATTTACATATGGATCACAACGATATCTTGGAAATTCTAAGAATCACATTAGTAAGCACTTCTTTAAATCATGCAAATAATATTGATCTATGAATTAAGTCTGAGTGTGTGGTTGAAGCATGATCTATCATAATCGTAAAATATGTGATTTCCTTTTGAAAAGGATATTTCAGCCACCATATACGAAAATGATATATAACTCAATTGAAGGAGGACAATCAAAGGAGATCGATAAAGTATATTTCACCAAAAGTCTTTTCCACATGATCTTCAACAAAATGGTGAGATAGACGCTCAAAGATCCATTCAAGTGATAATCTTGTAAACATATTCACTAAAGATTGCCAAAGATCAATATTTGAGAAGTTGTGATACTAGATTGAAATGCATTATTTTCGAGATATCAAGTAAAATTTTTATCGGAGAGAAAAATACGCGTTGTACTCATTTCCTAAACCATGGTTTTATCCCAATTGAGTTTTCCTGGTAAGGTTTTTAACGAGGCAACATTCAAAGCGTATTAAAAGATATGTGTACTCTTTTTCCTTCACTAGAATTTTTTTCCCACAGAGCTTTTTCCTAGTAAGGTTTTAACGAGGCATATTATCTATGGACATTCAAGGGGGAGTGTTATAAAATAATATATTATGGATGTCCACTACATCAAGAATTTACTCCATTACTTTTCTCAATTATGAAGATAACTATAACCTCCATAACCTCCACCTTTATAACCATTATTCTTGTAACCTTTCACTTCCATAACCTCCCCCATTATATTCATGTTAATGTCATGTTTATGACTAACCTTTTGCATGCCCCTATGCTACACTATAAATAGAGGCATAAGGGTTCATATTGTATACACTTGAAGATTTGGTGTACACTTGAAGACTTGGAATAATAATAAAATCTCTGCCTATTTTCTCCATATTTCTATTGCTTTCATCTTCTATATTTCTTGTCTTATTTTGCTTTAGTTTTACAACAAATTTTAATTATTTAAAAATTAGTTCTTTTGTAGCATTATCTTAAATATTCATCATGAAAGTAATTTTTTCAACCTTTTTAAAAACAATTCATTACTCCTATACTTTTTTGAGCTTTTTAAATTTTAATAATAATAAATACAGATTTACAATTATTCCCATAATTTTATTAACCTTTTAAAACAATTTGAACTTCAATATTTTTTTTTTTGAGTTTTTTAAATTTTAACAATAAATACAATACATATTTACAGTTATTTCCTATTTTTTAGAACTGATTTAAAATTATAAAAAAATATGATTTTTGTGGTGCTGACACGTAGGCGCTTTTTCTTCTCCTATTATATATAGATAGATATATAGATATAGATTTAGAAAATTCATATATTTAAATTCATATGGATAGATAATTATATTATATTATATAGATATTTAAAAGATTATATATTATGATTATATATTTAATTATTTTTAAAAAATTGGAAATGAAAGACTATAACATGTCTTCTAAAACTGTAACCTCTTTTTTTAAAAAAAAAAAAGAAAGAAAACTAACAATTTTAATTGGCAAAAAAAACTGTAACGTTTTTTTAACAAAAAAAAAACTAACAATTTTAGTTGGCGAAAAAATTGTAACGTTTTTTTTCAAAAAAAAACTAACAATTTTAATTGGCTAAAAAAACTGTAACTTTTCTTTTAAAACAGCAACTTTTTTTCTTTGATTAAAATATTGAATTAATTATATTTAATTAGTTGATAATTTAAAAGTTAAAATTAGAGATTAATTGTGGTGTTGACACGTATATATAGATTATTATTATTATTATTATTATTATTATTATTATTATTATCAATTAGTATATATAACTTGGTTTTTAATGTTTTAAATAGCTAATATTTTTAAAACAGTTATCATATGTTAAGTGTTGCCTATGTTTTAGGAACCATTACTTATAGAGTCCATACTTATTAAACTGTTCCATTTTTTTAAAAAGAAATATTAAATTAAAAAACAGTAACCAATTTTTTATTATATGAAAAAAAGAAACATGAAATTATTTAGTTGGTTACACTTTTTGTTGGTTAATTTTATATACAGATTTAAAATATTTTAAGATTATTTTTTGAATTTTAAAATTATTGAATTTTTGTAGTGATGACACATGACACTTTTTACTTCTCTTATTATATATAAATAAAAAAATAGATTTATTATTGATTATCTAAAATTATATTTAGTTACCGTAGAATTAAATGAATCTAAATATAAGTATTGACATGTGTCTATATATTTAATTAATTATTGATTAATTAACATTATTTAATAATAATTTATTATTGTTTATTTTAAAATTTTGGGTAACTACCGTAGAATTAATTGGGTCTAATAAATGGGTCTAATTGTAAATATTGACATGTGTCTATATTTATTTAATTAATTGTTGATTATTTAAAATTAGTTAAATTTTAAAATTTTTAAAAATTTCTGGTGTCGACATGTGTCGTTCTAATTCTAATTATTGGCATGTGTCTATATATTATTTATTTAATTATTGATTATTAATTATTTCAAATTATTTAAAATTCTAAAAATTTGTGGTGTTGATATGTGTCATTTTTTCTTCTCCTTTATAGATAGATGTGTTCCATTAAAAATAACTTTATAACATAATTAATTAACAATCAACAATAATAAAATAACAATATGGGCAAGAGCAATACATCAATCACATACTCAAACTTGTCACCAATTCAGGATGAATTATTACACATTAGAAACAAATTGTTCTTTTTTTGCCACGTTCTGTATAGATAGCAAATATAAATATTTATTAGTCATTAATGGAATAATTTGGTAGATAAATATTAGTTGGAATTAATAAATGATGGATATTTTTTATAAAATATAAGAGTTTGGGGTAATTTTTTTTATTTTTTTAAATTCTCAAATATTAGAACTTAGCCTAAATGCCAGTTTTTTCTAGTATTTAGTGTGGGGATCGAACCCTCACCAAGAAGGTGAGAATTCAGATAACTAATCACTAAGTTACTAAGCAAGCTTTGATGCCGAATTCTCAAATATTCTTGGCAAATCATTTTTGGGTGAAGATTTGATGAAGTTTCACCATGTATTTGGCTATAAATTTTGGGAGAAACATTTGACTATTTCAAAAAATATAATTTATACTCATAAGTTCTAAAAATTATTTAAAATATCTTTAAGTTTGTATTGTCATTTTATAATAAACATGTTCCGTTAAAAAAAATAACCTTATAACATAATTAATAACAATCAACAAATAACAAAATAACAAAATGGGACAGAGTAATACATCAATCGTATACTCAAACTTGTCATCGATTCAAGATGAATTATAACCCATTAGAAACAAATCTTCTTTTTGGCCATGTTCTATATAGACAACAAAGATAAATATTTATTAGTTATTAATGCAATTATTTGGTAGATAAATATTAGTTGGAATTAATAAATGATAGACATTTTTTTATAAAATATAAGAGTTTGAGGTAAATTTTTTTAAAAAATTTTCAAATATTAGAACTTGACCCAAATATCTTTTTTTTTTTTCTAGTATTTGAAAGCTTTGAATATTTGACAAATATATTTGTCAAGTAACAAAAATTTGTATGATCAAACACCAAGTTTTTTTCTAAATTTTTGCCAAATATATTTAAAGCCAAACAGATCCAAGATTCCTGATAGTAAATTAGATACCTTCTCAAACCATTTTTGGCCTACACAGAAAAATACCAAATTTAGGCGCTTCAACAAATATCATCGTACATATGAGTGTGTAGTCTCTTTTTCCTTTGGTGTTGTTTCTTTACGGAACTCATCAAGAATCACCTAAAGCTGACACAAATTTTCATTTAGACACCTTAACCAAATTTGTTCATTTTAAACACCTTATGTAGATGTTCATTGTGTCATTTTGACACTCTTTTGCAATCAACAAAACACTAAGGAGAGTGAACACGCCGCCGATGATGTGTCAAAGTAACAAATTAACCAAGACATGTGGCATATACACCAAAAATAATTAACAATAAATGTACTATAAATAAAACATATTTTTAAAACTAACTAGTTATTTACTAAAAATAAGTTACATTTTATTTTTAAAAAATCAAAAACTTGTAGTGCCCACTTTCTTTCTCGCCATCTCCATCTCTCCTCCTCCTGGACCACCATGAACATCTTTTTCAAATTTGATAAAATTATGGAAGATTAACGGAATGAAAAGTACATCCTCCGTCTATTTTCGCTATCATCAGGTCATAACAATGTCCACTCCGCTTCTATCTCTTTCATAAATAAATGAATTTGGGGATGCACTAAGAACTTTTTTTTTACCCTCAGAGCTCCCCCCTTTTGCTCCCTTGGTGACTCGAACTCGCAACCTTCGGGTTGGAAGTGAGGGATGCACCATCGAATGGTGAAAAATTAGGGAGAAGGTTGATACGGTGGTGGATGATGGAGGAGGTGTTGGAAGGAGAGAGAAGGAAGAAGAAGAAATAAAAAAATAAAATTGTACAATAATTAAACTTTTCACGCGCTTCAAAAATAGTGTAACGCATACAATATGCCAACTCAAGAAAAGTGTCAAAATAACACAATAGGACATGATATGAGGTGTCTAAAATAAACAAAGTCTAGCTTAAAGTGTCTAAATGAAAATTGGTGCCAACTTTAGGTAAGAACCGATGGGTTTGGCCTTTCTTTTTGAGAGTTAATATCTCAAAAGGCCACTCAACTATGACAATATGTGTTGCAAAGTCATTAAACTTTATTTTATATCAATAAATCACTCAACTTTGACTTTTATCGCACAAAATCACTCCACCAAATTTAACATTAACAAATCAAACATGAAAAAATAAATTAATTCTTTATATTATATAAACATGAAACCACAAATAAATAAAATTAAAGAAAATCTATTTCTTATACCCAACCCACCCACAAATTATATAACAGATTCAGATAGATGAGAATATTTAACGAGCATTTTAGCAGGAAATTAAACTCTAAAAACCATGTGCATGTTATTAATAAGAGAAAAATAATTACTAAAGTAATAATTAAAAAGTTGGACTAGTAAAAGAACATCACAGTAACGTTAAAATATTCTAAAATCTAATATCAAATAAGTAACTTATTGATTAAACGATGTTAAAGTCAGCGAAAAAGAAATAAATATTGCACGCATCTTAAATTTGTAAAATTTATTTAATACTGTATGATACTCATACGTGTTTCTAAAATACATTTACATTATTTAACCACAGTTAATCATTAAAAAAAAAACCTAAAAATGGCAGATCTCTTGCAAAAATGTTCACTGAAAATATTTACTTACCAATCTATCTAAATCCGCTATTCTAATTTGCGGATGGGTGGTTGGTGTAAAAGAAATAAATTTTCTTTAATTTTTTGTTTATTTGTGGAATTCATATATTTTATAGAAGAATTTTCGCATATAACCACTCAAAAATGGCCTAATTACTCTCCATAGCTATAGTTTGATAATTACAATTCGTAGTTACATGTTAAAGGGAGGCAAGAGGCGAGCGAGATTGGGAGAGGGAGGACAGAGGTGAATTGTATATGTATATCGGTTAGATAATTGTATATTATACATATGTATTTGTATATATGGCAAGCGAGATTGGGAGATGGAGGAGAGAGGTGAGCAAGAGAGGGCAGAGAGCAGAGGCAGAGCCACCTTGTAAGAAGGGGGTTCATCCGAACACCCTTCGGCGAAAAATTATATTATTTATACATGGTTAAAATAATTTTATATGTATATATAATAGATGTTGAACCCCCTTCGGCTACTTCATGTGTCTATTTCTACAGATTTTGAACCCCCTTATTGAAAATTCTGGCTCCGCCTCTGGCAAAGAGTGAGAGAGAGGTGAATTGTATATGTATATCGGTTAGATAATTGTATATTATACATATGCATTTGTATATATGACAAGCAGGATTGGAAGAGGGAGGAGAGAGATGAGTGAGATTGGGAGAGTGAGGAGAGAGGCGAGCGAGATTGGGAGAGGGTGGAGAGAGGCGAGCGAGAGAGGACAATAATTTGTATAATTCATATCTCATTTGTACAATTCGCGGCTACGTTAGTATAATTTGCGTGTTTTTATATAATTGAGTAATATAAAGTCTGAAATTATACAAATACAATAAACTTGAAATAACAAATTGATACAAACATAAATATATGAACTTTAAACAATTATTCAAAATATATTATACAAATTACATTATATAAATTAATTATACAAAATTCAAAAACTACACGTTTATACAAACTTTAAAAGGTTATACACAAAAAGATTGAATGTATATGGTGACAAATCTGAAAAACAAAATGAAATCATCGTCATATACAAATATAAACCGTCGTATACAAATATAAATCAAAAGAAGAATTGATAGTTGTGAATTATACAAATGTGGCGAATTATATACAAATGTGGCTAATTATACAACTCGAAGTCAGCCCACGTAATTAATAGTTAATGTTAGTTGTGAGAGGTAATTATAGCAAACTATAACTATGATGAGAAATTAAGTAGTATAAGTTTACTTAACTGCGTAATTTTTCGTATTTGATATTATATGACATAGACAAATAACTTATTTAGCATTTTTTTTTTAATGATTAGTTTGGTTGAGTGATTTTGAAAGAAAAAAGTTCAAAACTGAGTGATTTTATTAATATAAAATAAAATTTAATGCCTTTACAACATAAATTTCGATAGTGACCTTTTGAGATATTAACCCTTTTTTGACAACTTGACAATTTGCCAATTTGCTTTATATAAAAAAAAAAAGATTAACTATTTCATCAAAGCAATGATGCCAATTGATGAATCATCATACATTACTGGACTATCACGGCACAAATATTTTACTGGTTGACAACACTGACAATTATAAGCTTGATTTGATTCTTATAAACAAAAATATTGAAAATTTATTTTTCATACTTTTGATGTTCTAAACGAAAACAAAATTTCGGGAAAAAAAAAAATGAAACAAAATATTTGTTAATCGATTTAACCAAAAACTATAATAAAAGAGTGTATATATATATATATATATATATATATATATATATATATATATATATATATATATATAAGAAGCAAACATCTTTAGCTTTTCCTTGTGAAGTTATGACCGGGTACAAATTAAATATATTTTTTTTCCCCTTTAGACATTCATATTTGAAATTTAGCATGTAACTAATGATTAGGGGTGCTCATGGTTCGATTTGGATCGGTTATTGACTAAAACTAAAATCAAACCAATCCAGTTGATTTTTTAAATTTCTAAAACCAAATCAAATCAAACGAAAAAAATAATTGTCGATTCAATTAAACAATTAAGCAATACTAGAGTTATCATTACACGAATAAAGTAATTCAATTCAAAGAAAGTGGGACTATTTTATGTGAGGTAAAAACTAAAATAAATTTTGATGGAATTGGACTTAGGATTGTTATATTTAGGCTAAAGTGTTTGACTTGAGAAAATGATAAAGTTAAGACTTAAGTTAATTAAAATTTAACAAATATTTTATATTTTATATTTTATTTATGAATAATATATAAATAATCATAAAATTTATATATCTAATTTATCGGTTCGATTTGGTTATTTTTTCGTCTTTTTTTTTTGTAAAATCAAAATAAAAACCAAACCAAATAGAATCGGTTTTCAAAATTTAAAACCAAGCCTAACCTAACCAAACCAAATATCAATATTTTTAATCGGTTTTATTTGAATTACGGTTTGATTTGATTTTTTAACCATAACCCTGAACAACCTTGCTAATGATGATTGTCTTAAATATTTTGATATTTTACATTTCATTCTTACAAAAAATTTATTACACAATATTTGAGTATATGTATGCTATAGAAGAGTAATTTTATAAAGAATATACTACCGAATGACTTTGTTGTTATAGGTAGAATGTTGTTAAAAAAAAATAAAATATAATTAATATGAATAGTTGGTTCTAGATAAAATTAGACACTACAGTGAAATATTGTTATAATGGTTTGAAATAAATTTTCAAGTGATAGAAAATAAATTACAATTACAATAAAATATGAAGAAACATAATTTTATTGATAAAACAATATAAGTACAAATCTGTTTGTTCCCTTGATTATTCTCTCAAAAATTTCTTTGTAATTCAACGGCTTCTAGTAGTGTATTTCTAATATAGGATGATTTTGACATCCTTGAGATTAATTTGATCCTCATGTAAGGAGGATTTTGTAGATCTTCTTGAAGCATTTAATTGTCAAGAAGAGTTCGATCATATCTTAATATGATCTTTTGTGAATATTCCATATATATTTATGGAATTTTCGAGATACCTCTTCAAGAAAATATAGGCATGAACTAAAAATGTCCTCTACTTCAAGGCTTATCAGAGTTTAGACTTGATGAAACTAAAAACGAGACTAGAAGTACCCATAAAAATGGAGCTTTCACCTTCGCTGTTTTGTGGCTTCAAATTTATTATGGATTTGATTTGTGAGAGAAGAGTTGAAAGATAGATTTGGTCCCAACGAGCGTGCCAAAATTTGTTTGCAACAAATTTTTAAGAGATAGAAATAAATTACAGTCACAAATAAAATATGAAGAAATATAATTTTATCGATAAAACAATATGAGTACAAATCTATTTGTTCCCTTGATTCTTCTCTCTAAAATTTCTCCGTGATTCGAGAGCTTTTAGTAGCGTATTTCTAAAATGTAGAATGATTTTGACCTCATTGAGATTTATTTGATCTCCATGTAAGGAGGATTTTATAGATCTTTTTGAAGTATCTAGTTGTCAAGAAGAGTTCAGCTACATCTTAATTTTTGTGTGAATATTCCATAAATTTATGAAACTTTCGTGATGCCTCTTTAAGAAAATATACTACCCTTAATATAGGTATGAACTAGGGTTTACTATGAAGTAGTCTCTAAAAATTCTAACTGAAATGGAATACATCTTATAGAATCTCAATTAAAATTTAACACATCTTGTAGAGTCCCATAAAATTTTAATGTCTACAATAACGTTGTTATGAATGTTTACGATGTGTGTCTTAACATCAATTCTGATGATATTATATTTGATGTTGGAGTAAAATGCCATGATGAGTTCACCTCAATCATCTCTGATGATGCCTCCAATTCCTACATTACCTGAATCATTGAAAAAAAAAAAACTTCCATTAGTATTAAATTTAATATTATCAAGCATAAGCTTCTCCCAAATAACTCAAAAATCACAGTTGGCTTTTATTCTTGATGTGATTACATATAGATTTGTTGGTGAATATTTCACTGTTGGATTCCTTCAGATTGCACAATCATGGATGTCATGGCTACCAATATCAATATCAAATAGTTAGGGATAAGTTAGAGTAAAATCAATGTAAAATCACTCTCTCCAAACATCAAAAGTAGCACGTGGGTCAGTTTGTTTTTACTCAAAATCATAATATTTTTCAAATATGAAAAATCAACTTTTTACGTCATATCCAAATTAATATTTATTTTGTTTATAGAGAAACATACCATCTACATGCGTACACTAAGGGGTCGTTTGGTACAAACATTGATAATGCAAGGATTAGTAATGCAGATATTTGTAACGCAGGGATTAGTAATGCAGAGATTATTTTTTGTCAAGTGTTTGGTTCACTACTTTCCATTTAATTTTGTGTTTGATTTAAAAATCTACAAAAAATTTCTTTCCTATTATACCCTTGTGTTATTATGAGTGTTTATTTCATGTAATTGGGTCAAAGTAGATAACCACCGGACCGGACAATTTTTTTTAAAGAATTTTTATTCCATTTAATTAGTTAAATCAAATACATATATACATAAAATTGTTATTAATTTTAAGGTGTGATGTACCACTAAGAAGATCATTGATGGCACAACGTATTTCTAATTTTTTGTTGGTCAAGTATATATCTTAAACTTAACATAGATTTAAGACTACTTAAATTGTTCAATACCTAATGCTTTTTTTTTTTTTTTTTTTAAAAACAAATAGTTCAAGTGGGTAATCGACAAACTATCTTGAATAAAATAAAAATCAAGAAAAAATGGGGGAAAAAATATATTAGTGAAATCATTAAATTACATTAAACGAATTTGAAGAATTAAAAAAGAACATTTATAACCATTTCAATATAAATAAAAAGGAAATTAAATTACAAAAGAAATTTAGAAAAAGGAATAAGGGGTTAGTTTAGTCATTTAGGGGTCTTATCCAAGGTTTAACAAACCTTGAATTAGTTATCCCTCCATTTTCTAGGGATAAGATAAGAACACATATGGTGGATAAGCAATCCATGGATTAAATTAAATGATGTAACCAAACAATGTATTAGATGGACTAAATTTTAATCCATGAATTATTCTATCTAATACCGCCTACCAAATGGGTCCTTAAGTTTTGATGCATTAAGAGTTCACAAAATATCATCTAACACAATAATTATATATGTTAGAGAAAATAATGAAGAACCCATGAGTTTGTAACTTGAAACTAATCCATCTAATTTGATAAACAAATGGGGAAGAACTAATACCTACAAAACTATTGAAAATCTTACAGAAAATTAAATACTTGATCACGAACATTGTTGGAGATTCTTCAAAGCTTGAAGCGTGTCTTTGACACTGTTCTTAACAATATTTCACCCGATATAGATGTATCCTAAAATTCACCATAACTATTTGTTGATAAATGAAGAATAAATTAACAATGAATAGGTTATTAAAGAATATAATTCTCATAAAGAGGGCTAATCAAATGTAGTGAAATGAATTGAATGTAAGGATTGCATATTGTCTATTAGCTCTATCTCACCATTGACAAATAAAATTTATTTTCGAGATATAAAAAATTTTCTAACAAAAATAAGATTCATGCTTGTTATAAAACAAAGGGAGAAGAAGCAAACATAAAACACGTGTATTTTTACCAAATTTCCAAAATATATATCCACGGAAAATGTGATTTTCTTCAAAGTTATGTTGTGCCTTGTGTTAATTGGAGCAAAGTTATATTTGAAGTTAGAGCACTATGATAGTTGCAAAAGAAAATTTCTTCAAAAATAACATTTGTTATACATACCAGCAAACATGTATCCTGTCCACTCAATGCTTCTTTTTGTTTTGATTGCGGACCCATGTTCTAAGAAGGGGTGTCAAGCGATCCCCTTTTTTGGAATATTTTACTAAGTATATATATTAATAGAGACATTGAATGATATCATACCATTTGACAAAAGTTATTTGTTGGTGTGTTGATTTGTTGGCTGATTTTTTAGTTTGAGGTTGGAGGTTCAAACCCCAACCAAAGCACTTTTTTTTTTTTTTGCAACAATGCCTTTTCCAAATTAAAATTAGTCGAAATCAATAAAACAAGGCCTCTTCCAACTTAAAATTAGTTGAAATCTATACAACAAGGATATAAACTAATTCCAACTTAAATTATTCGAAATCAATCAGTCAAGCCTACTTATATGTATGTAATTAAAATTTTATCTTTCCTTATACCACTTTCTAAAATTTACTTGTTTCAAACATAGAATTATTTTTTTAATAATTGAGAAATTTTTTAAGGGCTTACTCCTATATATTCTTGTCCACTTAAACATAAAAGACTTATTTTAAAAAAAAAATGAAGGGTCCAAACCCATAAGTTATGCCAAGCCCGTATACATTGTGTTTGTATCCTTTGAGGTAAAAAATGCATTGTTAAGAACACTTGTGACATTTCTTACAAAAGAAGAGATAGTAAAAAAAATGTAAATAATGTGGTGAACGTGGATCGAACACATGACTTTCAGATCTTCACTCTGATGCTCTCCCAACTAAGCTATCCCCGCTATGTTTATAACTAGTTATAGTTTTGTTAAAGTCAGTTGACTTGTGAACAAGCTAGACTGAAATTATAATATTGTGATGGTTATAATACGTAAACTAAATAATGATGAGATTATTCACTACTTAAAAATCACTATATTTTTACTGAAAAATATCCAATAGTTATTTCTACAAATATTTTGATTACATGAGTGAAAAAGAAATAATAACAATCTTCTTATACGGAAAAATTAGAAAGTTTTTGGTTATTTAATTGAGAATATATTTCCCGTTATGTAATATCTCAGTGAGTTGATTTGGTGAGAAATAAGTGGAAAAGTCATTTCTACAACATAAATTTCTCACTAATTCTCGTCGGGAATCTTTTTGTGTTTCTAGTAGTGATTTAGTGGCTTTATTATTATTCTTATTATTTTTATAGATGTTTGGTTCATCGAACTAAAAATGAGATAGAAAAAAAATCCATTTCTATATCAGCTGTATATAAGGATGACCATATTACATATGTTTTCAAATATCTGATATGATTCTAAAAGATAGGAACAATCTTCTATTTTAACTAACTAAAATCACATCCTTGATATTGTGCAAGATTTGATAAGATATTGTGTCACAATCATACTTGTATTTATGGATCTTTGTATATAAGTAGTGTCTAGTTTATCAATTATAAATAACAAAAATATAGAAAAAAATTCAACTCTTTTAAATTTTTGATTTATCAATAGTTATAATAGTATCAACAACCTATTTTTTTTTCCAGAAACTGTTTTACTTTTTACTCTTAATTGTTGTTTGATTTTTGTAATCAAATTATCTCTTGTATTCCTAATGGAGTCACATTCTCATGATATTTTGTTTACCAAATTTGACAGAAAAATTATCAGATATGGAAATTTCATTTCCAAATCTTTGTTTAAGGAAAAAAACTTGTGTGGAATCTTTGATAGATCAACAATCGAGCCAAACGAAGACAACGAAAAACAAATTTGAAATGCTAATAATGCTCATGCCATTTTGTGAATCCTCAATTCTGTACATGTAGATGTTGCACTCGGTCTTCATCTTCAACTTGGTAGTGGAGATGTATAAGCATATTAAAAAGACATATTTTCAATGTAATTATGCTCGTGATTTTGAGTTAGAACATAATCTTTTCGAATATAAGAAGGGGGATAAAAAAATTCAGAGTTACTATTCGGGACTTACGGTAATCTGATCAGAATAAGACTAAAGCTTGAGGAAAACTTTTTTCCACATGTTTCAAAGAAGTTATGTTGGAGAGGAAAAACTCAGATTGTCCAATTTCTCATGAAGTTGACGCCTGAATTTGAGCCCATTAGAGCCTACAATCCTAACAGGGAAACTCTACCAGACATTGATATAGCTTTTATAGAACTCATTCGAGGAGACACACATCAATGCTCTAGAAGTCATGAATTCGTCCCACACAATTGACGCGACTATGTATACATCAAAAGGTATCCATAAATCCTAACTCAGAGTACATCTCAAAACTCCGAACCACAATGTTTTGAGTGTAAAGAGTATAGCCATATTGCGTCACATTGCAAGAAAAAAAAAATATATGCAATCATTGTAAGCCTAGACATATAATTTTGGAGTGCAATTGACACCCAAATATGCATTAAACGAAGCACAAACCTTTTCAAACATCTAAAGTTTATGCGAGTCAAACACAGATCACACCACCACCATCTATCTTGAATTGGAAAGCATTTCAAAAGATGATACGAGATTCAGTTGCAACTGCTCTTCCGGAGCTATTTCCAGTGCTCACACTGTTGCCTATCCTGATAAGAAATTAAATAAGAATTTAAAAGTTTGACATATAGATTTGGCTGCTTTTAACCATATGATAGAAGATATCCTGATAGCATCCAATTCAGCCAACTTGTACAAAAGTTGATGGGCTTCAATGAAAAATCAAGAATATGTTTATCATGAAAGAGGTGTCCAAATTCAAGCCCAAAAGAAAGAAGATTGGGCCACATGAAATCCAATAAAAGAGTCCAAAAAAGCTGAACGCTTAAAGTCAAAATTTCCTAATTTAAAAGTTTCCTAGTTTAAAGTTTTCCTAGTTTAAAAAGTTTCCTTGTTTAAAGTTATCATAGTTTAAAAGTTTCCTAGTTTAAAATTTTCCTACTTTAAAGTTTTCCTAGTTTAAAAAGTTTCCTTGTTTAAAGTTATCGTAGTTTAAAAGTTTCCTAGTTTAAAATTTTCCTACTTTAAAGTTTCCTAGTTTAAAAGTTTCCTAGTTTAAAATTTCATATTTATTATTTCCAAAGTAGGATTTGGATCCCATTCTATTGGGATAGGTTCTCCCTATATATTGGGGTTGATTTTATTATTTAAAAAATACACATAATTAATATTATTTGAGAGGCTCCTCTTCTTTACACCTTTGTGTGTGGCTACTTGGGGTTTATCTTACAACCTTATAAGAACGATTCTTCAAGAGATAAAATTAATTCTTAATTTGATATCTTTGATTTCTATTTGTAAATTAAAGAACGTGATTAGTCTTATACTAATTGTTGTCTCTAATTTCTTTGTAATAGAGGTCTAGACCACTTTTGCTCTAAGTACTTGAATTGGCTCTATTAGTATCATAATTAGTCTTAATCCGCTAATTTTGAATACTAAGATCAATTAGGACTCTTAACTCTTTGTCTTGAAATTGGAGATTTTATTCTTGAATTTCACATACCTTTCAAAATATGTCTTTAATTTTTATAATTTCGCTTCCACATTATTTTATTGTTTATTCGTAGCTCGATTTCTATCATATCCATAATTTAGACTCTTTATCAACTCTAGCAAAAAATCATCGTATTGTCACAGTCAATGTCGACACACCTGCCTCTAAGATTGAAAATACATCTATGCTTCACTAATGTTTTTTTTTGTCCCTAAACTCACTGATAATTTTATTTATTGGACAATTGGTGGAACCAAATTTCCTTGTTGTTTTATCATGTCTTGGTTGCGTTGTTTAGATATCGGATATAGGAAATTACATTTCCAAGGGTCGTAAAGTTGGGATAATGTTTCAGTTGTCCATGTCTCAAACACCTAACCATATGCATATTATTTGTATACCACTAAAGAAGACATCACTAACTCAAATAAATTGTGATACTTGTGGCATCATCATCTTGGGCATCCACATGCTAAAAAATATTCCTCCATGTTCAAATATTGTCTTCATTTGGATAATAAATCATGAATTTTGTTATCAACATTACCTTGTGAAAATTATGTTGAATACAAAAGTCATAAACTGCCTTTTTTGTAGTACTACTTCATATAACTCTACTTTTGATTTGATTCACAGAGATTTATGGGGTCTTGGATCAATTTTATCTAGATTATGTACTTAATTTTTTTTATCTTTCTTATTGATCACGTCTAGTGGTATACAATGAGTGTTATTTTTTAGATACAAAAGTGTTGTTGTTAAAATTATAAAATAATTTTTCACCTATGTTGAGACTCTGTTCAATAAACGAATCAAATTTTTTGATCTGATTCAAGTGGGAAGAAGAATAAATAAAAGCAATAGAAAGAAAGAAAAAACAATAAAACAAGGTAAAAAGGAAAGAAAAAAAATAAAACTAAAGTTGTATATATATATATATATATATATATATCTATATATATATCTATATATATGCGTTGTGGGGGGTGTATCTCACTGCAACTAATTAACTTGGATTGTGACTCCACATCAACACATATAGAAAAATATGAGAAAGACCAATAAAATCAGTTGTTAGGTTTGATTTAACTTTTTTGGGAAATATTTCAAATTTTTTTAAAAAAATCATTTCTTACGCCACCCCACCCCCACCCACCACCCCCACCCACGCCATTTCCGTTAAAAAAATATTTGAGAAAAAATGATTTTTGAAAATATTTTAAATTTAATTTTTTTTCATTTTGAAAATATTTCAAATTTGTGTTGATTGACCCACTTTCAAGAGAATTGATGTGGGTATTGTAGTTTTCGGAAAATGATTGTGAATACTCGCTTTATATAGATTGTGTGGGTTAATTGATTTGGAAGGAAAGACTAAACTCTTGGAGTGATTATTGATTTATTAAGGCAAGTAATCTCTAAACCTTGTACTCTAGTAGAATTCATGTATTCCCTTCGTTTCTTGTGTGTTGGGAGTAATGTGAATGAGGTGAAGGGTTAATTGTCCACTTGATAACTCTTAACGAATAAAAATAGGTTGACATGAAAAGGCTATGTGATGATCATGATGTTTGTGAATTGTCTTGTTGTAACCCTTGTTGATTGATTGATGAAATGCTTGATAGCATGAAAGTGGACTTGAATTGTTGTCTCTTCCATGTGGTGTGATATTTCTTGTATGCATTGATTATTGAACACCACGATGTGAGATGTGATAGTTTGATGCCGAAGTCATTTTCGGCAAGTGTTTATGATGCTGAGGTCTTTGGCGGTGAGTGTTATGAGGCCGAGGTCTTTGCTAGCGATTGTTATGATGCCGAGGTCTTTACAGATGATTGTTATGAAGCCGATGAGAAATGGTTTTGGCTAGTGATTTGATATAAAGCCGATGGGAAATAGTTACTGATAGTGATATGATGTAAAGTTGATTGGAAATGGTTTCGACTAGTAATTTAATATAAAGTCGATGGAAAATGGTTTTAGCTAGTGATATTGTGCTGATGGGAAATGGTTCCGGGGAGAGATTGATTATTGTTACTTGTTGTATTTGATTTTTATATGTGACTTTATTATTAATTATGATTTATGCACTTGTTGTGTGTGACAAATCTACTTGAAATTGAGATTGACCTACTTAATTCGTTTAATTTTTGATTTGTGACTATTGGACTATGAGTGTTAGGTCTTGTGAGCGGTATATTGCAGAATTGTTAAGTTAGGCTGATTTCTACGCAAGTTGAATTTTGATGAGGTTCGGTTTGAGCATAAGGTTACTTGATTCTTAGCTAGATGCCTTGTTTATTAGGTTGCTTGTTGAGTATGCCTTGTTTATTAGGTTGCTTGTTGAGTACCATGTTGTTGGTACTCACTGCTTGCTTCTACATTTGTGTAGTTTCCGAGCCAGACCTATGTGATATCTTTCTCTTTCTTTTGATTTTGATGCTTGTCAAGGATTTTGAGAGGTAGATGTTTTTCATCCCGGCAGACCCTCTTGTCTTCTTACTTTATGTTTTGTTCTATTTGAGAAACAAAGAGTGATACTTGTACTTACTTCGAAATTCTTCTACTTGTACTTGTGATAATAAGATTGTAGGGTATTGTTTATCATGAATAAGTTTTTCGCTTTTGTTCTTGCTTTATATTTCTACTTTTCTTTCATTTTCATTGGGTTGAGGCTGACTTGTGTTGGTGGGAATAGACAAGTGTTATCACGTCAATTTTTGGGTCGTGACAAATAGTATCAGAGCCCAGGTTCATAGTTCTCACGTGTGTACAAGTCAAGTCTAAGTAGAGTCTTGGGGATCGGTACAAAGACTTCTGTACTTTTGTTTGAGAGGCTATAAAGACTGTTAGGAAACTTCCTTTTATTTATCCTTTCTTATCGTACGTGGTTACCTTCACTAGTGCTGAGTTGTCTCGTGTTGATTTGGTAGATGCCGAGGACCAGATCTTTTGTTTCTAGTGGTAAAGGGGAGCCAGTCCTCGAGCCTATTGTTGAGACCCAAACTAGGGGTAGAGGTAGGGCTCGAGCTGAAGGTCGTGATCTTGGAGTAGCAGGATAAGAGGTCGTGCCGTGGAGCGGCACCGTGAGGTCAAGCTAGAGATGCTTCTCCTGAGCCATAGGAAACGGTTCTTCCCGAGTTTGGAGCTCTTTTCTTTCAGGAGACTTTGTTGAGGATGCTAGGTGTATTAGAGTACCTCTCTCAAGGTAGTGTGACATGTTCTCCTTCTTCTTATTTCGAGGCTTGTTAAGGATTTTGAGATGCAGTTATTTGTCATCCTCGCGGACCCTCTTGTTTCTTTACTTTATGTTTTGTTCTAGTTGAGAAACCAAGATTGCAACTTGTACTTATTTCTTAATTCCGCACTTTATGTATTTAGTGGCTTGTACACGTGACAACCTGGTCTTGGTGTATTGCTTAAAATGAATAAGTTTTCCACCTTTGTCTTGTTATTGCTTTATATTTCCATTTTTCTTTCATTTTTCATTGGATTTAGGTTGACTTGTGTTTGCGCAAATAGACAAGTGTCATCACGTCCATTTTTGGGCACTGACACCTCAAGAAGGCTTTTAGTGGGTCCATTAGTTAAAGTTTTGTTCTATACTCCGGCAAGGTAATGGAGGTTCTGTGAAGTGGGTAAGACATTGTATCATCACAAGGCTCATAGTGATGGTTTTCGGTTAGAGAAACTCCCTAATAAAGTAAAGTGTATATAATTTAGTATTTGCTATCATTACTTCTTATATTGTAAAGCTAAATGATTTTTCTCCATGTGAATGCATTACTTCAGTCCTTTAACTTAGTTATTTGTTTCTTTTAGCTTTATTACGTACCATACATTCCATATACTGATGTCATTCGACGCTGCATCATTTCATGATGTAGATACAAGTATTCAGTATCATCGATAGTTGCTTCATTGAGATCATCACTACTCATCAGCTTTTGGTAAGGCCTCCTTGCTTTTCAGAGGACTTTATTTTGTTTATTGCTTTAGTAGTTTGATTAAGGTTGTCTTGGGTCTTGTTCCGACACATATATCTAAATAGTAGAGACTTCATAAATAGGCAGATTTAGAGAGTCTTTTCGTATTCAGTTTCAGATATTTTGCTAAACATTTTGTCATGCCCCGAGCCTACACCCTGGAGGGGACTGGCACTCGAGAACCATTGTTGGCCCTAAGCGAACCCTTGTACTGGCTTAACTTATAGCGGAAGACTTAATAATAAAAAAAACAGTCTGAAGATATAATTCATATAATAACTTAAAGAGATATTAAACTTAGCCCAAATGGCAACTCAAGTCTTAACGTATACAACTGAAAACGAAAAGACTAAAGAACTATAACTACACGTCTATGAAGCCTCTAAAACAAAGAGGGATGTTGGGACCAGACCCTTGATCATCCCAACAACTAGAGTACTAAATCAATGGAAAGTGGTCTCCGGATAGCAAGGAGGCTCACCAACTGACTCTGGGTGTTCAACTGGATCAACGAGACGCTGGATGTTGATCCTAGTTACCTGTATTTGCATTATAAAATGATGCAGGCCAAATGGAATCAGTATATTGAATGTACGAGCATGCGAGAGGAAAACTAACATGACATAAGCTTGAAAGGAATTTGAAAGAACACTTACCTTGGCTTTACTCAACTCATGAATACTCAACTCAAATGCAAAGTAAAAACAACGATAAACGTGCAGTTTATACAAAGCATTTAAAACAGTAGATGTCAACTCAATGAATTAAAGAAATGCAATAACAACTCAGTTTACATATAAAGTAATATAATACTGTCGGAGTTTCTCTAATAAAAAATCATCATTATGAGCCTAAGTGATGATACAACGTCTCGCCCACACTGCCAGAACTATCCTATACCTTGCCGTGATATAGAATACCTCAACTAAGTGGATCTACTAGTCTATGATAAAAAACACTAAGGAATCATCTAAAAAGTATGATCCTCTCTACCTATGATGGCTACATGGTTTATGGAGACTTGAGTTATTATGAACTCGTCCCCATATCGGTGCTCAATACTACTCCCAAATATATACTTAGCTCATGTGTTTTAAAAACAAAACTCTTTCTGCGATTTGAGATAATTACTCAAAAACTAGCTCAAAGGCTCTCTTGGAAATTAGTGTTTCCTCTCCTGTTTAAATGTGAAAACATTTCAACTCTGGGGAATACTTAGTTCCCGTATAATATTTTGAAGAAATGAAATTTACTCTTACTTTTTACTCAACTCAAAAAAAAGTAAAAACGTTTGTATACGACTTTTGGAAAACTCTATGAACTTCTCTTGACTTGACTCTTAACTTTCCTTGAATTGAATTATGGATTCAAGGTTCATGATCTCATGTTTATGGATGATTCATGATGTTTAGACGTACCTTAGAGTCTAGAAATTGACTAGAAAACATAGGTACGTTGTAAGGGAACTAGTACGGAAAGAAGTGGAAAAGGGTGGAAAACCTGGAGTCCCTGGCACTCTGAGTGACATGGGGTGCCAGAGGCTAAACATCAGAAACAGGTTTGGAGCGCTCTGGCTCGCACGGTGCCCCAGAGCCCAAATTTCAGAGCCCCTGGTGGGGCGCTCTGGCTGGGGCGGCGCCCCAGGCCCCTTCCCAGAAGGTTCCGACTTTTCTTGCTCATTTTTCAAATCTAAACTCTGAAGATTAACTTGGTTCTTTCCTTAAACACTTACGACTACATGACCAAAATAAGTAAAAATATACTCCGAACAACACCTAAATTTCATGAATCAAACTCAAGAAACTACTCCATAACTCTAACAACAAGAACTTGAACAAATTTCAACAAAATCCATCAAGAACTTAACGTCTAAACTTGCAAGAACACAAATTCGCTGAAATAACTCATATTTGGCGCTTGGGTGAACTAACCCAATGCTATGTGATCTCACATACCTCGTAGGGATTAACCCTTGGTGAAATCCACATTAAATTCTCCAAGAAATCAACGAATCCTTGCTTCTTCTCCTCTTCTTTTCTCTTCTCTCCAAACCCTAACTCTTTTTGAAAAGCGTAAACTGAACCAAATCAGTTTAGACCCCAACTTAATTACCAAAAATGAAATTAAAATAATAGGGTATGGAAAAGACCATAATGCCCTTCTAAAATCCGGTTTTGACTTCCCTTATCTAGACAACCTAACTTCAAATGGACATATCACATTCATACGAACTCGAAATTGAGCAAACTCAATGGCGTTGGAAAGATGATTCCAAGATCTTTCCTACTGTATCTAGTAGCACACCTAAATCATTCTAAGCTAGGTGTTATGGTCATTTGAAGTTGAACCAAAACTCAAACTTAACATAACTTAACCTATTTTCCAGATTTTTCATTCTTTCTAAAAGTGACTCTTTCTAATTCTAGCTCTTTCTAGTTCTTTCAAATAGAGAGGTGTTACAATATCTCCCCCTTGGGAACATTCATACTGGAATGAGATTACTCTTAGTAGGAAAATGGTGTAACAGTCCTAACAACATTCTTCAATTGATATGCAACTAGTTCCACTTACTTAGCATTGGCAACGTGCATAACCTCAAACACCTTTTGCAGTTCCTCAACAAAATTTTTTGAATTCTCAGTAGTGCTTGAACCAGTGAAACTTGGGGGATTCATCCTTAAGAACTCGTGGATCCTCGAAGTATAAGCTTCTTCCTGTCGAGCACCTCTTTGTTGCCCAGCTTGGTTGGTCACAACTTGACTTAGCAATCAGATTGCTTCCCAAAATTCAGCATTGGTGACCTCTCCTTAGGGTTACACTTTAGGTGCATTAGGTACCCCTTGCTCCTCAACGTTCCTCCTAGAAGGACGACCTCAAACAACTCTTCGTGGAGGCATTATCAATTGAAATACACGCGTAAGCACGAATTATAAAGAGACTTTATAGAGATGAACTCTATCACACGAAATGAGTATGAAAGAAGTGAAAGAATTTTTTCAATGTTGCAGCCTCCTAATTATAGATGTGGCGTGCTTCACACCGATAACTAAGACTCTACAGACACGACTTCATAGACTCCCTAAGACTTTTGAACTCTGTGCTCTGATACCAAGTTTGTCACTCCTCGAGCCTACACCTGGGCGAGACTGGCACTCGAGAACCATTGCTGTACCCAAGTAAACCCTTGGCCTGGCTTAACTTATAGCGGAAGACTTAATAATAAAAAAAAAAGTCTCAAGATATAACTCATGCAATAACTTAAAGAGATATTAGACTTAGCCAAAATGGCAACTCAAGTCTTAACGTATACAACTGAAAACGAAAAGACTAAAGAACTAGAACTACTCATCTATGAAGCCTCTAAAACAAACAGAGATGTCGGGACAAGAACCCCGATTATCCAAACAACTAGAGTACTAAATCAATGAAAAGGGGTCCTCCGGATAGCAAGGAGGTTCACCAACTGACTCTGGGTGCTCAACTGGATCAACGAGGCGCTGGATGCTGATCCTGGTTACTTGTATCTGCATCATAAAATGATGCACGCCAAATGACATCAGTATATTGAACGTACGAGCATGCGAGGGGAAAACTAACATGACATCTTGAAAGGAATCTGAAAGAACACTTACCTTGGCTTTACTCAACTCCTGAATACTCAACTCAAATGCAAAGTAAAAATAACAATAAAGGTGCAGTTTAAACAAAGAATTTAAAACTGTAGATGTCAACTCAATGAATTAAAGAAATGCAATAACAACTCAATTCAAGTATAAAGTAATATAATACTGTGGGAGTTTCTCTAACCAACAACCACCACTATGAGCCTAAGTGATGATACATTGTCTCGCCCACGCTGCCAGAACTTTCCTATACCTTGCCGTGATATAGAACGCCTCAACTAAGTGGATCCACTAGTCTATGCTAAAGAGCACTAAGGAGTCATCTAAAAATGATGATCCTTTCTACCCATGATGACTACATGGTTTATGGAGACTTGAGTTATTATGAACTCGTCCCCATATCGGTGCTCAATACTACTCCCAAAGATATACTTAGCTCATGTGTTTTAAAAACAAAACTCTTTCTGTGATTTGAGATAATTACTCAAAAACTAGCTCAAAGGCTCTCTTGGAAATCGGTGTTTCCTCTCTTGTTTAAATGCGAAAACATTTCAATTCTTGGGAATACTTAGTTCCAGTATAATCTTTTGAAGAAATGAACTTTACTCTTACTTTACTCAGCTCAAAATTCAAGCCTTAAAACAAAGTTAAAACATTTGTAAAAGAGTTTTGGAAAATTCTATGAATTTCTCTTGACTTGACTCTTAACTTTCCTTGAATTGAATTATGGATTCAAGGTTCATGATCTCATGTTTATGTATGATTTCATGATTTTTAGATGTACCTTAGAGTGTAGAAATCGACTAGAAAGCATAGGTACATTGTTAAGGAACTAGTATGGAAAAAAGTGGGAAAGGGTGGAAAACCTGGTTCTTTCCTTAAACACTTAGATTCAACTACATGATCAAAGTATGTAAAAATATACTCCGAACAACACCTAAATTTCATGAATCAAACTCAAGAAACTTGAACAAATTTCAACAAAATCTATCAAGAACTAAACATCTAAACTTGCAAGAACACAAATTCACTGAAATAACTCATGTTTGGCACGTGGGTGAACTAACCCAATGCTATGTGATCTCACATACCTCATAGGGTTTAACCCTTGGTGAAATCAACACGAATTCTCCAAGAAATCGATGAATCCTTGCTTCTTTTCCTCTTCTTTTCTCTTCTCTCAAAACCCTAACTCTTTTTGAAAAGCGTAAACTGAACCAAATCAGTTTAGACCCCAACTTAATTACCAAAAACGAAATTAAAATAATAGGGTATGGAAAGACCATAATGCCCTTCTAAAGTCCGATTTTGACTTTCCTTATCTAGACATCCCAACTTCAAATAGACATATGTCATTCATACGAACTCGGAATTGAGCAAACTCAGCGGCGTTGGAAAGATAATTCCAAGACTTTTCTATGCTATCTTGTAGCACACCTAACTTATCTTGAGCTAGGAGTGATGATCATTTGAAGTTGACCCAAAACTCAAATTTAACATAACTTAACCAATTTTTCAAATTTTTTATTCTTTCCAAAAATGACCTTTTCTAATTCTAGCTCTTTCTAGTTCTTTCAAATAGCGAGGTGTTACACTTTTATCATTTATATCTTATATTTTTAGATAGCTTTAAGATTCCATAAATTGTCTTAAATGTTTTTCTTCAATCTTAAGCTTATGTATGCTTGAATAAGTCTTTCTCTAAGTAGTCAGCCAAGCCAAGAATTTTCTTGGGGACCATCAATGGTTTCCGAGTATCGGCCACATCCTGGATATAGACTCAGGGAGTTACATACACCCCAAAACATGGTTATATATAGGATCCTTTTTATCCATAATAGACATACTTTCTAAGTAGGAATATTTGCTCACGCTAGTATTCTCCCCTCATACTTAGAAAGTATGTCTAAATTCGATTCACGAGGATCAAAATTGAGCTCTAAATTATCTCTTGCTTCTAGGCTTGCTTGGTTGTCTCATGAGGCGAGGATATTGAGTGAATTCGGCCTTGCTCCAATCATCATTCCTTTACTTCAAATCAAATCAATATCACCTACTTTTACATTGTGTTCATTTGACATACTTCCTGCACATATAAAACTCATAATAATCTCAAAACATATGAGATAATGATGTGACAATACAGTAATAATCAAGATCTATGAGGTGATAATGTAGTAGAAATATCCACTTTTAGCTAAATATAAGGCACACGTAATAGTGTGTGTGAAAATGGTAAGACTGTTGCAAACTCAATTCGTTGCTCTATATTGATGTGTTTGTCATATTTTCACCATTTACCATCACTTGTATCATCATAATTACCTTTCATGACTAATTTGACTGTCTGGAAAGGGAAAGACCTACTTGGGGGCATGGGGTTTTAATCAGGATGAGGATGCTAATTGATGAGTTTAGTATGTAATCAACAATTAGAAGAAAGAAAATATGTGTTTTTCATATATGAGCAATTATCAAAATATTTATTTAATTAATAGCAAGTTGTGTACTTGTTACGTCTCCTTAGACTTCCTCTGGTTCTTGATAGATATCAAAAGATCTCATTGTTTAGTTATTGATCTTTTTTCAGATAACAATATCTCTATTCCCATTTTTTTACCTTCTTTTGTTTCCTTTACTATTTACCATTTATCTTGTCCACAATCGTCATATTTCTTATACTTCATGACACATTTGTTGTCTTCTCTTCTCGTAGATTGTGATTATAGTGATGACTATATATGGTCATTGAATATCAAATTTTTATTTTATTTTCTATGGAAAAGTAAGATATCATCCTAACAGGTTACTTACTTTATTTATCAGTTTTTGTTGATGACAATGAGTCCGATTCAAAGTAATTAGTGAATCTACTTCAGTCATTATCTCTCTATCTAGTTTTTTCACAAAAAATAGTATTTTCTTATCCTTTTTTTTTCCTATGATTCCATTGAAGTGAAATTTAGTTCCTTCTTAGACCATAGTAAGCACATAAAATGAAGTCAAAACATAAACTTAAATAAAAGATAAATGTTTCAACAAATATAAAACGACAACAAAACAAAACAACAAACATAACACGAAAACAAAACAAAACAAGCCAACAAACATAACATGACCATAAAACAAAACAACAAACTAAAGTTTCTTAAGATCTAAAGCCTAAGCTCTAAGTCAAACTCCTCCTGATCATCAATATTGGTGTTCTCGACCAATTGATTAGGACGGTTGGAGAACAAGTTCTGATCTTGAATAAGCAAAGGTGCGATAAGTGCACGTGCAACAACACAAGACACCTGAAGCACCATGGATTGCTGCAGTTGGTACAAAACTCTGCGTCGGCATCCCGGTAGTCTGCGAGGTCCGTAAAAAAATTTATTCCTCGAACGAGAATGGTAAAAGCATCCTTGGCCACGTAACACTGTTGAGGTCGACTTTCGTGTCCCCAACTGACGGTACAGGGCGGGTAGTTCAGTGGATGGGCAGAAAAACGTCTCATGAAGAGCATCTCTTATCCAAGTGCCTTGAGATTTCTGCTTATGTTTGTGTCCAGCGAGCCCTTGGCTCGAAGTGAACACATCGCGGCACGTTGTGCACCTACAACACCAAAGTCCTTTAGGTTTTGGTATGATGCCTTGGTGATCCATTCCGCTTGTTTGTTGTTATTGTTGCGTTTTCCTAAAAGGATTTTTTTAGAAATTGAGAAATGATTTACTGAGGAGTTGAAGAAAAGCCCATTGAAATTTATAGGGGAAGAATTTATGATATATTGATTACAATGGTTGCATAAGAAGGCAAGCAGTAAATTGTATTAATTACAGATAGCGAGTAATTCTGGATATTTCATATAAAATAACTCAGTTTTTCCTTGTTTTAGATTTTTTAAATCACAAATGTAATAGTTTTCCCGCTTCCTCTTCTTTTTCTCTCTTTTGTTTACTTCTTCACATTTTATTGTTTTTATTTTTTTGAAAGAAAGATGAGTTTGTTAGAATATGTACATCAAGGTAATAAATATATTATCATGTATACTTTTCCTTTTTTAATAATGGAAAAATCATTTAATTTTATTAACTTCTATATTTATTTCTGAAAATTAGCACGAATTGAAACCAAATTTTAGAACAATCAATGCTAGATAATTACATGAGAAAATGCACGTAGAAAAAATCTTAAAAGGGTAAATTGGATTTTGTGTCACATTTTACTTGTGAGTAGTTATTCTCATAAGTTGAATAAAAAAATTGTTATTTGTCTAAAAATATCATTTATTTCTATTAAGGAATTAGTGGTTTTTAATATTCTTTCAATTTGATTTTAACTAGGGAAAAAACTAAATGAAATCTATTTAAACATATAAACCAAAAATCAATCAAATCAAACTCTTTTTATTTGAATTTCTTACATTTTTTTATAGTCACATGAAATACGAATTCATTAATTCAGTCAAACAAGAACTACAAGTAAAATTAATTATAATACAGAAAAAAAATTCATTGTTCCACCAAACACTAAAAATCACATTTCAGGAAAATATTTTGCAAAGAAATATTTCTATGATACCAAATACCCGAATAATTTTAGTTTTTGTTTGTAAGGGGACATTTAAATTTAAGAGGGAACAGTTAAATTTTTTTTATCCTGCATGACATTTGACATGACAATTTCGTATTCTACGTAGCGTCTATGTGTATTATGCCACGTAGGACGCATGTGACTACTTCTTCAATCTTATATTAGCTAAGTGTATGTTTGTGCACCCAAAGTTGGAGGACATAGATGTCAGTTGAAGCAAGTTAAAAAATATATTTATGTATTATGCCTAATTAATAGAAAGTCCAGTACTCGTTACACCTCTTTAGAGTTCCTCTAGTTTTTGATAGGCTTTCCGTGAGATCAATGATCTTCTCTCCTTTTAAAGAGCTTTGTTTCAATATTCTGTCACGCCCCAAACTCGAGGGGTGCAACTGGCTCCTAATTCCAAAACTCAAGCCCGAGCCAACCCTGTTGAACCATTTGCTACTAGTGCATGGCAGCCACATGCAATCAAGGAAACAAACAAGTATATCTCGGCTTAAAACTAAGCCCTCGGCCGGCAAGACCCCTGTCAACTGATCTATAAAAGAAACTGCTACTCCAATGAGATCATATAAATAAATAGCCAACTAGCACAGAAGTCCTGATTGGACCGTCGAGGCCACCATGATATCTATAACAAAACTAAAAGCATGTATATATCAAGACAATACATCAAACAACTCACAAGCCTCAGCAAAGAAACAACCTAGGCCAATTTGGCTATAACGTAGCTATACACCCCACACACTAGTCTGTAAGCCTCTAAGAGTAGTAAAGATTGGCGGGATAGGGCCCCAGCCTACCCATAAAGATATATAACAAAAGGTAACAAACGTCCCAACTCTAGAAGCTCCGGAGGAAAGGTGTTAGCCAATCAGATAGAAGTCAATCCTGCTGCTGAGGAGGTTTACTGGGTCGTCTGTCAGGACCTGCATACATGAATGCAGTGCCCCCAAGGCAATGGGGGTGTCAATACAAAATAATGTACAGAGTATGAAAGGCTATAGACTTAGTGAGCAAGTATCATAATATGCCAAAAACAATCATGTAAGGAAATCAAAATTTTAGATAAGCATGCTAACCCGCTACTGAATCTAAAAATACAAAAATGATCAAACATCAACCTAACCAAGCCCCCATAAGCTCGGCAGGTACAAACAACATACCACCTACCTAGGCCCCCATAAGCCCAGAAGGTGCCAAATCAATCTACATACCCCTATCGGTAGCCCCTTGTCTTTGTAAGAAGTCACATAGCCCTTTTTGGCAATGATATAGCCCCGTAGGTAGCACATAGCCCTCTTAGGCAACATCATAGCTCTAGGGGCTACACATAGCCCTATTTTGCATCAACATAGCCCTGTAGGCAACACATAGCCCTCTTTGGTGTCAAAATAGCTCCGTAGGCAACACATAACACTCTTTGGCATCAATATAGCCCCGTGGGCAACACATATCCCTCTTTGGAAATAACATAGTCCTATTAGACAACATCATAGAACCCATAGGCAGTTCATAGCTCAACAACTCACAATAGCCTCAAGGGCGACAACAAACAATTGAATAGGCTAAAGGCGAGCAATTTAGCTATAAACAATATATATGAATAATCTCCAAGTCGTTCCTAACTTAGGGTCGTTCTTAACAGATTATGAGTCCCTAAAATGAGGGTTTATAACCACTGAATCAGCCAACCACTCACAATTACATCTACAAGATCACCAATGTAAACTACCTCTAAGGAAACATGTTGACGAAGAGAATACCCTTAACATACCTTTCAAATGAACGCTCGAAAAACCGTAGTTCCTTCACGAAAGTTGCTCCTTATGTCCTAAGCTTCGCAAAAAATATATATACACAGTTGGTACTCACCTATAAATAGTTCATAATTAATCTTAAATCGGTAGATTTGCCATATTGTCCCAACTTGTCGAAACGTCCATAGAAATTCATAAAAACAATCATAAATGAGTCCCGAGATGATTACCTTAGTTAACCAAACTTAAACCTTGAAGAAACACCAATAACTACAAATTTATATCTTCAAAAGCTAATAGAAGTGAAAAACAATTGCCATGTGTAGGGATTACGTTTCTAGGCACGGGGGCAATGTTTAATGGTAGAAATCATCAAAAAATAACCTTCATCATGCTAGAACTCCATAGGAACCATCTCTTAAGCTTCCTCTCTGGTTTGTAACTGAAATGAAATATTTTCATGGCTTAAAACGTTAAATAAGCTGACATACGATAGTTTTGACCCGACCCGGATCCGACCCGGATTCTGCCCCGGCAGTCCCTAGTAAAACCCTCATAATTTTTTACTATGATGTCTGTTTGATATGGGGTTTTGTGAGTTGCAAACTACACTCGTAGGCCTTCGATTTAATGGGTAATTGGCCTTTTAAATCTTTATATATTGGGAGAAAACATCCAATACATTTGGCCCAAATTTCAGAGAAATCTTTAAAAAGGAACTTATGATAACTTTCGCCAACTTTTATTTTTCCACTTATTTAACTTCAAAACTTGAGATACAACCCTTGAACACTTAAAATTTGCCATACCACATCATTCTTAATTTATTACCCACCATCCTTGTGTTTCCATGAAGATACGAGTTAATTTAGACGTTTTAAAAAGTCGGGGTGTTACATTTTCTTTTACCTTTTGAGTTATCCTTTGTCTTCTTGTCTTGTACATTGTGATTATACTATTGGCTATATATGATTATTGAATATCAATTTTATACTTCTTTTCTATGGAAAAGTGATCTTCCTAATCTATTACCAACTTTATTTAATAAATTTTAGTGATAACACTGTGTCTGATCTGACCTTTCCGATTCACAGTAATTAGTGAACGTACTTTTAGCATTATCTCTACGTCTAATTTTTGCACAAAGAATAATATTTTTTTTACCTTTTATTTTCTATTCTTCCATTGAAGTTGGATTTATTTCCTTATTAGACCATTGTCAAATGTGAGCTGAATCTATATATCTTATCTCCAAGTGTGTTCTTGCCTCCAAATATTCAATGTCAATTTTCATAAGTCATTTACTAGGGTATTTAAAGGACCTAGATGTGTGGGGAATCAAATAACCTAATCCAAACTCGCTAGGATAATTTTCTTGGTTCATCCGAACTCTCGATTCCTGAGGATCACAAGTGAGCTCTAAATTATCTCTTGCTTCTAGGCTTGCTGGTTGTCTCATAAGGCGATGATATTAAGTGAATTCAGCCTTGCTCCAATCATCATTCCTTTACTTCAAATCAAACCAACATCACTTAATTTTCATTGTGTTTATTCGACATACTTCCTACACAGATAAAACTCATAATAATCTCAAAACATATGGGATAACGATGTGACAATACAATTATAATCAAGATATATGAGGTGATAATGTACAAGAAATATCCACTTTTAGCTAAATATCAAGCACGCATAAAAGTGAGTGTGAAAATGGTAAGATTGTTGCAAATTCAATTCGTTGCTCTATATTGATGTGCTTGTCAAATTTTCACCATTCACCATAACTTGTATCATTATAATTACCTTTCATAACTAATTTGATTGTCTGGAAAGGGAAATACCTAATTTGGTGCATGGAGTTTTAATTAGGGTGAGGTTGGTAATTGATGAGTTTTGTATGTAATCAATAATTAGAAGAAAGAAAATATGTGTTTTTCATATGTGAGCAATTATCAAAAGATTTATTTATTAATAGCAAGTTGTGTACTTGTTACGTCTCCTTTGACTTCCACTTGTTCTTGATAGAAATCAAAAGATCTCTTTGTTTAGTTATTGATCTTTTTTTAGATAAAAATATCTCTATTTCCATTTTATTACCTTCTTTTGTTCCCTTTTATATTTACCTTTTATCTTGTCCACAATCGTCATATTATTTATGCTTTGTGACACATTTGTTGTCTTCTCTCCTCGTACATTGTAATTATAGTGATAACTATATATGGTCATTGAATATCAATTTTTTATTTTACTTTCTATGGACAAGTAAGATATCATCCTAACAAGTTACTTACTTTATTTATCAGTTTTTGGTGATAAAAATGAGTCCGATTAGACCTTTATGATTCAAAAAAATTAATGAATCGACTTCAATCATTATCTCTCAATCTAGTTTTTTCACAAAGAATAGTATTTTCTTATCCTTGTATTTTCTATGATTCTATTGAGATGAAATTTAATTACTTCTTAGACCCTAGTAAGCACATAAAATGAAGTCAAAACACAAACATAAATAAAAGATAAATGTTTCAACAAACATAAAGCGACAACAAAAGCAAACAACAAGCATAACACGAAAACAAAACAAAACAATCCAACAAACATACCATGACCATATAACAAAACAACAAACTAAAGTTTATTAAGATCTCAAGCCTAAGCTCTAAGTCAAACTCCTCATGTTAATAAATATTGGTGTTCTCGACCAATTGATTGGGACGGTTGGCAAACAAGTTTTGATCTTGAATAAGCAGAGGAGCGATAGGCGCACGTGCAACAACACGAAGCACCTGAAGCACCATGGCTTGCTGCGGTTGGTACAAAACTATGCGTGGGCGTCCATGCAGTCTGCGAGGCCCGTAAAACATTTGATTCCTCGGACGGGGACGGTAAAAGCATCCTTGGCGGTGTAACACTATTGGGGTCGACTTTCGTGTCCCCACCTGAGGTAGAAGGCGGGAAATTCAGTGGATTGACATAAAAACTTCTCATGAGGAGCACTTTTTATCCATGTGCCCTGAGATTTGTGCTTATGTTGGTGTCGAGTGAGCCCTTGGCTCGAAGACATCGCGGCATGTTGCGCACCTATAACACTAAAGTCCTTCGGGATTTGGTATGATTCCTTGGTGAACCATTTCGCTTGTTGGTGGTTGTTGTTGCATTTTTCCTAAAAGATTTTTTTTTTTGAAGAAATTGAGAAATGATTTACTGAGGAGTTGAAGAAAAGCCCATTGAAATTTATAGGACCAGAATTTATGATATATTGATTACAATGGTTGCATGAGATGTCAAGCAGTTAATTGTATTAATTACAGATAGTGGGTCATTCTAGATATTTCATATAAAATAACTCAGTTTTGCATTGCTTTAGATTTTTTAAATCACAAATGTAATAGTTTTCTTGCTTCGTCTTCTTTTTCTCTCTTTTGCTTACTTCTTCACATTGATTATTGTTTTTTGTTTTTTTTTTTTTTAAGAAAGATGAGTTTGTTAGAATATGTACATAAAGTGAATAAATATATTATCATCCATACTTTTCCTTTTCTAAGAATGGAAAAAATCATATAATTTTATTAACTTTTATATTTATTTATGAAAATCAACACAAATTGAAACATAATTCTAAGACTATCAATGCTAGATAATTATATGAGGAAATGCAAGCAGAAAAAATAAAAAAAGTTTAAATTGGATTTTGTGTCACATTTTTTACTTGTAAGTAGTTATTCTTCTAAGTTGAATGAAAAAATTGTTATTCGTCTAAAACATATCATTTATTTCTATTAACGGATTTGTGGGTTTCAATATTCTTTTAATATGATTTTCACTAGGGAAAAAACTAAATGAAATCCGTTTAAACATATAAATCAAAAAATCAATCAAATCAAACTCCTTTTATTTGAATTTCTTACGTTTTTCTGTAGTCACGTGAAATATGAATTCATTAATTCAATCAAACAAGAACTATAAGTAAAATTAATTATAATAAAGAAAAAACATTCCATTTTCCACCAAACACTAAAAATCATATTTCAGGAAAATATTGTGCAAAGAAATATTTCTATGATACCAAAGACACGAATAGTTTTAGTTTCCGTTTGTAAGGGAACATTTAAATTTAAGAGGGAACATTTAAAAAAGTTTATCCTACATGACATCTGACATGACTATTTCGTATCCTACGTAGCGTCCTATGTGTATTATGCCACGTAGGACGGATGTGTCTACTTGTTCAATCTTATATTAGCTTAAGTGTCTTCTTGTTCACACCCAAAGTTGGAGGACATAGATGTCAGTTGAAGCAAGTTAAAAAACATATTTATGTATTATGCCTAATTAATAACACGTCCATTACTCGTTACACCACTTTAGAGTTCCTCTAGTTCTTGATAGGTTTTCCATGAGATCAATGACCTTCTCTCCTTTTAAAGAGATCTTTGTTTCAATTTTCTTTTACTTTTTGAGTTATCCTTTGTCTTCTCGTCTTGTACATTGTGATTATACTATTGGCTATATATGATTATTGAATATCAATTTTATACTTCTTTTCTATGGACAAGCGAGAGATCTTCCTAATCTATTACTTACTTTATTTAATAATTTTTAGTGATAATAATGAGTCTGATCAGACTTTTCTGATTAACAGTAGTTAGTGAATATACTTTTATCTTTATCTCTATGTCTAATTTTTGCACGAAGAATAGTATTCTTTTTACTTTTTATTTTCTATCGTTTCATTGAAGTTGTATTTATTTCCTTATTAGAACATTATAAAATGTAAGCTGAATCTATATCTTATCTCCAAGTGAGTTCTTGCCTCCAAATATCCAATGCCCCTTTTCATAAGTCATTTACTAGGGTATTTAAAGGACCTAGATGTGTAGGGAATCAAATAACCTAATCTAAACCCTCTAGGATAATTTTCTTGGCTCATCTGAACTCTCGATTCCCGAGGATCATAACTGAGCTCTAAATTATCTCTTGCTTCTAGGCTCACTTGTTTGTCTCATGAGGCGAGGCTATTGAGTGAATTTGGCCTTGCTCCAATCATCATTCCTTTACTTCAAATCAAACCAATATCACCTAATTTTCATTGTTTTTATTCGACATACTTTCTACACATTAAAACTTATAATAATCTCAAAATATATGGGATAACGACGTGACAATACAATTATAATCAAGATATATGAGGTGATAATGTAATAGAAATATCCACTTTTAGCTAAATATCAAGAATGCATAACAATGAGTGTGAAAATGGTAAGATTGTTGCAAATTCAATTCGTTGCTCTATATTGATGTGTGTGTCATATTTTCACCATTTACCATAACTTGTATTATCACAATTACCTTTCATGACTAATTTGATTATCTGGAAAGGGAAAGACCTACTTGGGGGCATGAGGTTTTTAATTAGGATGAGGATGCTAATTGATGAGTTTAGTATATAATCAAAGAAGAAACAAAATGTGTGTTTTTCATATATGAGCAATTGTAAAAAGATTTATTTTATTAGCAAGTTGTGTACTTGTACGTCTCCTTAGACTTCCTCTAGTTCTTGATAAATATCAAAAGATCTCTTTATTTAGTTATTGATCTTTTTTCAGATAAAAATATCTTACTCCAATGTTTTAAACCTTCTTTTGCTCCCTATTATATTTACCTTTACTCTTGTCCACAATCGTCATATTTCTTATACTTTGTGACACATTTGTTGTCTTCTTTCTTGTAGATTGTGATTATTGTGATTGCTATATATGGTCATTGAATATCAATTCTTTATTTACTTTCTATGGACAAGTAAGATACGATCCTAACAAGTTACTTACCTTATTTATCAGTTTTTGGTGAGAACAATGAGTTCGATTCGGCCTTTATGATTCATAGTAATTAGTGAATCTACTTCAATCATTATTTCTCTATCTAGTTTTTTCACAATGAATAATATTTTCTTATCATTTTATTTTCTATGATTTCATTGAGGTGAAATTTAATTCCTTATTAGAACACAGTAAGGACCTAAAATGAAATCAAAACATAAACTTAAATAAAAGATAAATGTTTCAACAAACATAAAACGACAATAAAACAAAACAACAAACATACCACAACAACAAAACAAATCAAACCAACAAACTTAACATGACAATAAAACAAAACAACAAACTAAATTTTCTTAAGATCTAAAGCCTAAGCTCTAAGTCAAGCTCTTCCTGATCATTAATATTGGTGTTCTCGACCAATTGGTTTGGACGGTTGGCAAACAAGTTCTGATCTTGAATAAGCAGAGGAGCGATAGGTGCACGTGCAACAACACGATGCACCTGAAGCACCATGGCTTGCTGCGGTTGGTACAAAACTGCCCGTGGGCGTCCACGACGTCTGTGAGGCCCATAAAACACTTGATTCCTCGGACGGGGAAGGTAAAAGCGTCCTTGGCCACGTACCACTGTTGGGGTCGACTTTCGTGTACCCAACTGACGGTAGAGGGCAGGCAGTTCGGTGGCTGGACAAAAGAACTTCTCATGAGGAGCACCTCTTATCCAAGTGCCCTGAGATTTGTGCTTATGTTGGTGTCCAGCTAGCCCTTGGCTCGAAGTGAACACATTGCGGCATATAGCACACCTGTAACACCAAAGTCCTTCAGGATTTTGTATGATGCCTTGGTGATCCATTCCGCTTGTTGGTGGTTGTTGTTGGATTTTTCCTAAAAGGATTTGTTTTAAGAAATTGAGAAATGATTTAGTGAGGAGTTGAAGAAAAGCCCGTTGCTATTTATAGTAGCAGAATTTATTATAATATGATTACAATGGCTGCATGAGAAGGCAAGCAGTTAATTGTATTAATTACTGATAATGGGTAATTCTAGATATTTCATATAAAATAACTCAGTTTTGACTATTTTAGATTCTTAGAATCACAAATGTAATAGTTTATAGTTTTCCCGCTTCCTCTTCTTTTTCTCTCTTTTGCTTACTTCTTCGCATTGATTACTGTTTTCTGTTTTTCTGAAAGAAAGTTAATTTTATTAGAATATGTACAACAAGATAATAAATATATCACAATCTATCCTTTTCCTTTTTTAATAATGGAAAAAATCATTTAATTTTATTAACTTTTATATTTCTTTTTGACAATCTGCACGAATTGAAACAAAATTCTAGAACCATCAATGCACGCAGAAAAAATACAAAAAAGTTTAAATTGGATTTTGTGTCGCATTTTTTACTTGTGAGTAGTTATTCTTATAAGTTGAATAAAAAAATTGTAATTCGTCTAAAAAAATATCATTAGTTCTATTAAGGGATTAGTGATTTTCATTATTCTTTCAATTTGATTTTAACTAGGGAAAAAACTAAATGAAATCCGTTTAAACAAATAAACCAAAAATCAATCAAATCAAACTCTTTTTATTTGAATTTATTTCATTTTTTTATAGTCACGTGAAATATGAATTCATTATTTCACTCAAACAAGAACTACAAGTAAAATTTATTATTATATAGAAAAAAAATTCATTGTTCCACCGAGCACTAAAAATCATATTTCAAGAAAATATTTTGCAAAGAAGTATTTCTATGATACCAAAGACCATTATAGTTTTAGTTTTCGTTTGTAAGGGAACATTTAAAAAACAATTTGACATGACAATTTCGTATTCTATGTAGCGTCATATGTGTATTATGCCACGTAGGACGCATGTGTCTACTTGTTCAATCTTATATTAGTTTAAGTGTTTGCTTGTGCAGACCCAAAGTTGGAGGACATAGATGTCGGCTAAAGCAAGTTAAAAAATATATGTATGCATTATGCCTAATTAATAGCAAGTCTAGTACTCGTTACACCTCTTTAGACTTTCTCTAGTTCTTGATAGGTTTTCAATGAGATCAACTGATCTTTTCTCTTGCTAAAGAGATCTTTGTTTCAATTTTCTTTTGCTTTTTGAGGTATCCTTCGTCTTCTCTTCTTTTACATTGTGATTATACTGTTGGCAATATATGATTATTGAATATCAATTTTATACTTTTTTTTTCTATGGACAAGTAAAAGATCTCCCTAATCTATTACTTACTTTATTTATTAATTTTTGGTGATAACATTGAGTCTGATCCGACCTTTCTGATTCACAGTAGTTAGAGAATGTACTTTTATCATTATCTCTATGTCTAAGTTTTATACAAAGAATAATACTTTTTTTGACATTTTATTTTCTATGCTAATAAGCATAAGGCGATAACAAAACAAAACAACAAATTGAAGTTAACTAAGAGCTAAAGCCTAATATTTAAGTCAAGCTCCTCCATATTGGCAATACTAATGCTCCCGATTGATGAATTGATTGAATTAATAAGGTCAGGGGTCAATACAATATTTAGATTTGACGGAATCCCATAAGAAATCTTTGGATTAAGATGGCGACAAACAAGTCAACCTCCTGAATAAGAAAATTCTATGGAACCGGTTTTTATTTCTTAAAGAAAAACTAACCAAAACATTTTCTCACACCTTATTTATTTTGACTAGTCTCTGGGCACGCGCGTTGCACATTTATTCCATATCAATACATGTGTATAATGAGTAATATCAAATCTAAATGTAAAATCATTAGATATCTTTGAGCATGTAAAGTCGAAGAACTACATTCTAATTAAGTACAATGTGTAATGAGATTACCTATTACTTTCTTATAGATGATGTTCTTAATGTATGTTTCACTTCATTCTGATATTTAATTTAGTTGTTCTATCATGATCAAGACCCTTAGTATTCATGTAATTTGTAATTCACTATATGTAAGTGCATTGCACATATTATATTGTGTGAATTGTTAAAAAGTTTATGTATGCCAAGACAATAAAATAAAAATAGCATAAAATAAAATTCAAATCATATTCCTTGAGAAATACATAATTTTCACATTAAATATGTATTCTAAAGGATTAAAATCACTATTTAGACGGTAACTTATTTGTACCAATTGGAGGTGTATGCAACTACATCAATGATATTACAAAAGATAATTATTGAGAGAACAAAAAAAATACAGTGTTTCAAAGTGAAAAGTAAATTAGCACTTAAAGATAGAAAGCTTCAGTTTTTAAAATCTTGCAACCTCTTTTTTTTCAACTAAAACGACAAGATAATTTTAGGCCATGCTAAATTTCATAACAGGTAAGGACATTATTTTTTCAATCTCTTTTTATCTGAAGTCCTATGGACACATATCATAATGTTACTGCAATAAATAAGTTGGGAGATTAAGGAGATTTTTTTTTTTGGATTTAATATGACCCATAGGGCCAGTTTTATTAATTATGCATAATAATAATTCAAATAAAAAAGAACATTTCAACATTGTTTGGCTGGCCCAACAGTGGCCAGCACACCAAAATCTAAGAAATAACATTGTAATTCAAAATTGGAAAAGTCCTTCCGTGAAACTCTCTGAGAATTAGGAAATTGAATCTCTCCAACCCAAATGAAGTTAGATTATGCAATTAAAACAACTTCGTAATCTTCTTCAAATCAGAAACATAAACCATCTTAATAATAATCAAACCTAAGTAACTAAATGCAAAATTAAAAGATAAAATCAAATAAAGGTAGAGCTAGTGGCCTAAATATTGAGCAGAGATGTCCATGATGTGAGATACATATATACTTTTCATTTGTTCATGCCAGTAGCATTGCTAAATGCATTTGCTCCATGTTATGCTGTGATAGAATTATTGCCAGCCCAAGAATAATTCATAATCAAGCATAATAATAAGTTAATAGATGGTTAAGAGAGGCGACATATGAGAAATATCAATGTAAACTTTACCCGACACATTGAAGATGAGTTTAGAAGAAGAGGAGGAGAACATCAATGGATCTAGTCTAGCATGATTCATTGATCTGACTATTTATAAAATTCTGAAAGCTTACCGTTAGAAATTGAAAAGAACTTTAAAACATTTAATTGGTATGGGAAAATGATAAGTCATTCCAGAGTATTGAAATAAGTGGCAATACCAAGGAAATTAATTCATCGGTATGTATACTCAAATACATATTAATTACTAGATGGGTATAGCCCGTACTAAGCACGGGCCCAACATTTTATATTTTCAGCTATAACTAATTTTTTGGATGATTTCCATAGTTTTTTTAATCACGTATCATAAAAATAAAGAACGAAAATGTAACTCATGAAAAAACATAAAACTAATTTCATTAGCCCTAACAGATGGATACCATATATGTGAAATGGTTGGCGTGTGGCAAAGGACACAATAGTGTGAAAAGCAACAATTGATAAAAATTGCACAAATGTGTAGTTAGCTGACACGACTAACAATATTAAATCAAAGATAACTTCTCAGCATCGATGACCAGGTTCTATTCAACCCTCAATTAAAGAGAACATTTAAAACTACCATACTTGCTAAAGACAATACATATTCACAAATATATTGATGTAAAGATATATTCTCATTCCTGATATAAAATCTCAGACATCTCACTTCTTGGACAAGAAACTTGTTCTCGCAGTCCTTTTGCTTTTGGTAGTCTCAAAAGCTCTTAATTATTGTTTTGCTACAAATGATACACACGGATCATGTTGTCTCATTCAGATTTTGTTGAACAAATGAATTCTGTATAATCATAACTTAAGTAAAATTCTATATACACTCATAGTAAAACCGATTCTGTTTATTGTTACTGATAGTCCATGCATACCAATTTAAACAAAACTTCTAACTTGAGTAAAATGACCATTTACCTCTCATAGCTCAAAAGTAAATAAAACTATAAAAAACATTAAAGAAAAATCAAGAAATCAACACATTAGTGGAATTCAACCTACATTCATACTCAAGTGTGATGACTAACAGCTTTTACTGATTCAAATATAACGATTATGCATGAAAGACTTCTAATAGTGGTTACTTTTATTCTTTCTCATCTGAAACACTAAACAATATTATAAAAAGGAAAGACTCGCTTCAAACGATAAATGTGAATGTAAAAAAATATTTTTATTTATGCAAGATTCTTATGAAATCACAACAACAAACAATAATATTATACTCAATGTGATTCCCCAAGTGAAGTCTGATTCTTATCAAGTTGAATAATACAATATAAAAACAAAGTTAATTCAGAAAGCGAGGTGAATTTTGAAGTTTTAATTTCGGTATTCAGTTTCCTTATGTTCTTCCTTTTAACCACTACCCTTTTCTGATTTGTCAGCTAACTTTTCACTGAAAGGAATTTTGTAAATCCAAATATATTTACGCTCTAGTTACCTCACTTTCCTTAAGTGAAACATCCTCTATTGGCCTATCTCCTTCCTGAAGAAACCCTACCATGTATTCAAGAACCAGGTTCTTGAATAATACGAAATAATTACTTAAGAGACAACAACACAAATGTATTGTGGAAACCTTCCTAACTGAAGGAAGGGAAAAACCACACCAAAGTTTTATATTAATTCAAGATTACAACTTAGTCAATCAATGAATTTAACTCTAAAACTTCTATCCTTTCCGATTAACTCTAATTAAAAACTCTACTCTCCAAGAAGTCAAACTCGCTTCTTGTTTACAAAAACTCTTAAACTCTCTCTTAACTCTAACCCCAAGAAGTCAAACTCACTTCTTGTTTACAAATTTCACAACCTCTCTCTCACACCCCTTCCTAAACACTGATTCAACAATGAATCAATGCGACTCAACTATTTCGAAAGAAATGCTAACTCCAGTACTTCTTTTGTTCTTCTCTTCTTGTCTGCTTTGGCATTCGCTGTAATTTTCTATTTTTCTCTCTATTCAAATTAAGCAAAAAACAACTTTCTTTTTCTTCTGCATTGTCCTTTTATAGAGCCTGATTTATTTCAAGTCCAGTTTGTATAAGGAAAGGAATTATATTTGTATGAGGAAAGAAATTAGATTTTCTTTAAATACTAATCCCTTTCCTTTTATAAGGCGTATGCCACATCTCCTTATTTGTATATGACTCTTCTTCTTTTATTGTTTTCATCTTTTGACTTGACTTTCTTCTTAATGCAAACTCTTCTTTTTTATTTCAGTAATTTCAGCTTGAGATCCTTTTCCCGCCTTTTTTCTTTCGAGTTCTAAGTTAATTGAGATGAATCTGGTTCATGGTGTCTATCATCAAAATCTCATTTGTGTGGCATTTTACATGAGTGTCGAATCATCATTTCCAAATCAACTTCTTTTGAGTAATCACCATGAATCTCTATCAAGAAACTCTCAGCAAAGAATCACAAATTCTTATTGTGTGATTCAATACGATAACGATACGAACAATCAAGCACATAGTGTTTCCACTTTAATCAATCAATACCTATTATAAGATCTAATGTCATCTTAATAGCCACTCATTGTTATAGAATTTTATTAGCAGGAGTTTAGGATTTGGCTAACCAACCTTTTGGTAAAAAGAGATTAGTCCTTCAGACCTTCTCTGTTCATCTTCGCTATAATCTAGGATGATTTTTTTTACTAATTAGCTTGTGACTCCCTACTAATTGAAATAAAGGGCAACAGAAAAACAGAAATTAAGATACTTTGGTAAATTAAGAAAGGGACGAATATTAACAATTATGTTCAATTTTGGTAATGTTTATATATTTTTATCACAACCCATTCAAAATCATAACATAAAGATGTCATTAGAAAATATTCATTTTCTTTATTAATAAAAAAAGATAAGTTACTATTTGGATTCAACCAATATCAGAAAAATGCAGAAAGTAAGTTGGTTAGAACATCACGAAAAATCAAATAATTTGAGAGAATTTTTTTTTCATGTTTTATTACTCAAAAAAAAATTAATAATTTTGTTCATCAAATATCCTAAATTCACACACGGCATTGTACCTAGCATGTATTTGCACATATAAAAAAATTGACAAGAAATAATTTAAAAAAATAAAAAATGCTTACTTGTAAGTATTCAAGAGTATAAATTTTAATATAATAAAGGAGCGAACCTGAGAAATTGAAGGAGAAGAAAGGGGCAATGTCGTATAGGAGAACAAATATGCACTAAGAACGAAAAATTAAATTAAATCAAATTGGACTAAAGTAAGAAGTACCATAATCTTCAATTGTATCAAACTGAAAATTGTTTTCACTCGTCATTCTTCTAAAATCTTAATTAAATGCAAAATCTCATTGCAACAAAAATTTCTGAAAATGCAAATACACAAGGGGAAATACCAATTATCAATTGTTTTGCGTAGGAATAGAGTGTTAGTTTCATCTCTATGATCATGCACATAGTTTGGGGATGTCAAGCTTAAATTGTAACTTTTTGCACATCATGATTAATGAACTTTCAATTTTATTTTATTTTTTTTTTAAAGGGGAAATTGAAGAGAGAAATACAATGCTTCCTAATTCTTTTTGAAGACACTGACAAATAAAATACTTAAATTTTAAAAAAAGTTCATCAAGAAAATATATCCAAACCTAAAATTGAGAAATAACATGCTAATTAGGTGGAAATTTTCATCAAATCCTGAAACTTTACATTCAAACTCATGCAAAATGGAAAAGAAAAAAATTATCTATAGAAACACATGAAGAAACTTGAATGTGACAATTCAAATATAGAAAACATGTGAGTAATGATGATTGAAGAGGAAGATTACCAAGTGAAAGGACCGGATGAAAGAAGTACAACTTTATAGTACACATTTCTTTGCTTGTTGTACAGTTTGTATTGCTGTGTAATAGTACAACTTTATAATACACATTTCTTAGCTTGTTGTACAATTTGTATTGTTGTGTTACTCCCCTTAACTCCCACTTCTATATAGAGGTAATATTATTGTAAAACTTAATATGATATTCTTAATTAATGATAGAATATTTAATAAATTAGATAAATATTTTAATTTAATATAGGGGAAAAACGGTAATTTAACTTTTTCTAAATTTCTTCTCACTTTTAATATTATTATTATTATTATTATTATTATTATTATTATTATGTTTTTAATGAAAAACTAACTTTTCAAATTCTTCAGGCATTTTACTATTTCATTACAAAAAAAGTAGATTTCTAGCATCCCATAATATTTATATTTAATATATAATAACTAATAATATATGATTTTAAAAAAAAGTTTTTAGTATAGGGGTAAAATTTAATATATAATAACTAATAATATATAATTTTAAAAAAAAAAAGTTTTTAATATAGGGGTAAAATGGTATTTCAACTTTACACTTTGGAGCTTCCACTTTTAGTAATATATGAATGAATGAATGATGATTATAAAGGTAGAATGTCCAGCTAACTTCATAGATTTAAGTTCTATCCATCTGAGTAATTTTTTCAGCAAGATTATTACTTAGCTCAATTTTGGAAGGCTTAACCCTATGCTACCTCTTATGTTCTCTGAGAATCAAAGTGGTTTCTTGAAGGGTAGATTTATTACAGAAAAAGCCTAGCTAGCTCAGGAGATTGTCCAGAGTTTCAAAAGTAAGAATTAAGGGCATAATTTAGTTTTGAAACTTGATATGTTAAAGGTATATGAATTAGCAGCAATATTTGGGTACTTGACAAGTGGTTGAAGCTGCAGCCAAGACTGGTGCTCAGGTTTGGCCCCTTTTCTTAATCTGGTTTTATTTCTATGTTCTTGGCAGTTTTCTGCTTAAAGATAGAATTTGAGTTCTTGTTTACAATGGATTATCTATTGAATTAGCATACCCTTTCTTCTATTGAGCTATTAGAGACAAGGAGTTGGTACCTAGAGGATAAGTAGGATGGAGTAGTTTACATGTTGGAGAAAGATAAATACTCCCTCCATTCATTTTTACTTGTCCACTTTGGACTTTGCACGGCTAAACAATGATTAGTATGAGTTTACCACAATACTCATATTAATTGATGTTTAGTCTGGTCTTGAGAAATAATTTGGGGAAGAAGTAATTAATATTGAGGGTAAACAGTATCATAACGTTTCTCATAGATTTTGTTTCTTGTTGCAATATGGTTTCTCAGTTTCTGGTGATAACACCGAGCACTGTAATAAGTGAATCTACTTCTATCACTATCACTATGTGTAGTTTTGTTGCAAAGAATATTTTCTTTCCTTTCTATTTTCTATGCGTCCATTGAAATGATTTAATTCTTTATCGGACTGTAGTAAATATTCTTTGACTTTCTTTCCATCATTATGTGATCATTGGTTACTGCTCCGTGATATTTCTTTTTCTTGCTGGAGGAACATCTCCCCATTCTCTTAAGACCATTGCTTGAATTTAACACTAAAGTTAAACAATGTCTTGTTAGCGAGTATGTACGGTCCTCACTTTATCCGCTGACCTTATGCTTTAACAATTTGGTGATTTATGGGAGCTACCTTTTAGTTGCTGCTTAGGTTTTGATATGCATTTTATTTGTTTATGTGGACACACTCATCAAGCTGTCACAGTAACATGTGTTGGCTTAAACTTATTGTAGCACAGACTCTCATCATGTTGTCACAGTTACATGTGTTGACTTAAACTAAATGTAAAAATAATATATTTGATGAACCTTGGATATACGATTAGGACTACAGACCGTACAACTTACTATGGTCGGTATCCCAGGGCTCGTAGAAAGGAGAATGGACTTAAGAGAATTTTTGACCATGAGTTGCACGGAAGAGACCTACGGGTCATTGGTCGTTCAATGGGTCATAGACCCTGGCTTGTGGAATTTGGTCTAGAAGTTGGTCTCCAGTAGTCTTTCTATGGTTGACCAGTACAATATGTAGAAGCCTGTATGGACCGTACATGGTGCCCGTAGAAGTGATCCGAAAGTTCTTAAGTGAGGTTAGTTCAGCGTTTCCCACCCCTTCTAAGTATAAACCCCGACATTTTTACACCTAATTAAGGTTATCATTAGTTTAGTTTGACCCTAAATCTCTCATAAACACTTACAAGACTTAGAGCAAGGATCCAAGAGGAGAAAGCTAGGGTTTTCAAGTGTTTCTTCAAGTTTTTCAAGTTTCCTCAAGAACTTTGTTATTCCAGTATGTAAGGCAATTCATAGTGTTGGACTAAGTTCGTCCTCATGCCCTACATCTAAATTCAGTCAGAAAGAATTAAATCCAGTGTTCTACCCAAAGTTTCATGAAATTCTAAATCTAAATTGTGTTCTTATTTCGAGTCCTGATTTCTTAATTATGAGATTATGATACTTTATGCATTAAAATTCTTGCTGTCACGATCCCGAGCATGGCCTAGGCATAACATGACATATAGGACCCCGAGAGACCCTACACAAGTCACTTAGCATACATACTAGATAATAGCACTAACGAGTTTAAAAAGACATTTTATATCATAAAAGGATTTGTCCAAAAACAAAGCAGAAGTCTACATAGTCTTAAAGCCATCTAGTACATCAAGAGTGATCTGGACGTAGCCCGTACATCACATACAATATCTAAAAATTAAAGACAATAGGAAATAAAAGCTTGGTTATCAAAACATAGGGACTCACCAATATTCAATATCTACTAAATGATCCCTAGCCAGGGAGATGGGAAATTGAAGCGACGGACCCTACATTTTTGGAAGAATGTACGCAAGAATATGTGTTAGTACAAATATGTACCAAGTATGATAGCAATGCATAAAAGTATGAAATCATGTTAAAATGACCTTTTCGTGACATGCAATGACCAAGCTAAATCATGAGATGAAAGGTTTAGCAAACATAAACCATAAAACATAGTCAATGAAATGCTTAAATCTTTAAAACATTCATGAAATACTTCTAGAAGTAACCTTAGTTCATTCTTGTGAGAGATCTAACTTTAACCGACATTTAAGACCATGTGAGTTATTAACTTGGAATCCGGTGTCTACCCCACACCGAAAAGGGGTGTCCTACTTGCCAAGGTAAGACCATGAGCTTCTAGCTTATGTGGATCCAATAGCTAATGTCTATCTAAGACAATCATCCTATGGGGGCACATAGGTACGAGATTTGGAGATTGCTACTAGAAACCCGACCTCTACTAATGGGACACCTTCCATCTCAATATCCGCTCGGTTCTAAGCGTAAATCTTACAGTAGTTATCTTGACTTGTCTTTTATTAAAAGGCATGGGTAATTGCCATTTGCCTTACCTCCATGAAGGCACATTAATTAGCCAATCCAAGCTAGGTTTTATTAGAATAGCTCCTAAATCTTGATTCAAAGTATAGTTGAGAAAACCTTTTAACCCTAAGAATCCTTCATGTGAGAAAACCCTTTTTACAATCATGCTTTCTTGTGTATGTGAGAAATATTTTGACAACAACAACAACAACATGGATTCTTCACTCTCAAAGCAACTTAAATCATTTTCATCAATTTGATAAAGAACATGCATATCTTCATAAATTCATCTTTCGTAGTTCTAAACCAACATCATATCATCATAACTTAGAAAATATGAGGTATGCATGGGTTCATGGAAATTCAACTTAAAAACATGGAATTATCTCAATTCAGGCATAATAATTCATAAAATAATAAATTAAATCAACATTGAAAGGAACCCATGACATGGAAGAAAACCCTAACTTTTATTGGAGATTTCTTGTCACGCCCCGAGCTTACACCCTGGGAGTGGCTGGCACTCGAGAACCATTGTTGGCCCCAAATGAACCCTTGGCCTGGCTTAATACTCAGCGGAAGACTTACTCATGATAAAAATACTTTAAAAGTAAACTGAAATAACAATAAACAACTTAGAATGTATAAAGGAACATTCACAGGCCAAAATGGCACTCAAGTCTCAAACATCAAAACATGAGTGGAAAGACTTAAGAACTAACATCAACTAGCTGTCTATAAAACCTCTAACAACTAAGATGGATGTCGAGACAAGACCCATGACATCCTAATGAACTAAAATGATAAAGTAATGAAAAAGGGGTCCTCCGGAAGCAAGGAGGCTCAACAACAACTCTGAAGCTCAACTAGAATCAATGATGTGCTGGATGTTGATCTTGGTTACCTGTATCTTCATCATAAAATGATGCAGTCTAACTGGCATAAGTACATTGAATGTACGAGCATGCGACATAAATACTAAAACAAGACATAAGCTTGAAAGGAACTGAAGAAAGATACTTGGTCTCAACTCGACACAACTCATTTCAATATAAATCAATAATGTAAATGCAGTATAGAAATAAGCATTTAAAACATGGATAAAAACTTTGTGTATTTAGAAATACAATAGTAACTCTGTATGTATACAAAGATACAATATAACTCTGTTTGTATGTGAATATACAAGTAATCTCTGTGTATATAAGAATACAAAATATAACTGTGGGAGGTTCTTTAACCGACAACCATTACTATGACCTATGTGATGATACAGCGTTTTATCTCACACTGCCAGGGCCGTCCTATACCTTGCCAGGGGCATAAAACCTAACTACTAAGTGGATCCACTAGTCTATGCTAAAAAGCACTAAGGAATCATCTAAAAAGTATGACCCTTTTCTACCCATGATGGCTACATGATTTATGGGGGCTGGGAGTTGTCTGAACTATCCCCCATATCGGTGATCAATACTACTCCCAAAATATAATACTAGCTCATATGTTTAAAAATATAACTCTTTCTGTGGTTTGAGATAATTACTCAAAAACTAGCCCAAAGGCACTCTAGGAAATCAGTGTTTCCTCTTTTGCTTAATTGTTAAAGCATGTACTCTTTACTGAAAACTAGCTCAAAGGCTCTTTGGAAAATCGCCGTTTCCTTTCTTGTTTAAATATGAAAATATTTACTCTTTGGGAATACATAGTTCCCATATACTCTTTTGAAGAAATGAATTTCACTCTTTACTCTTTACTCAACTCAAAAACTCAGGTCTTAAAACAAGTTTAAAGCATTTGGAAAAGACTTTTGAAAGGATTCTAAGAACTCTCTAGACTTGGCTCTTAACTTTCCTTGAATTTGAAATTTATGGATTCAAGGTTGTGATTTGTAAATGGAAAGATCTTGTGATGTTTAGGAGTTTTTCTAGATAGTTAAACATGAGAAACGATCAAGAAATCACTTTATGGAAGCAAGTCCGCGACGCGGAGATGCATTTTATTATTTGATCGCAAAATAAATATTGAGGCAGAAGGGTCCGTGTCCTCTCCGCGACGCGGACAGAAAAGTTCCAATCCTAATGAACAAGTCTGCGACGCGGACTTGTACCCAGATTCGCTCGACTTGTTCCTTCTTCGTTTTTTAACCCCAATTCGCCTAAATTCGATTCCTTTTCTCAATTCCTCTTTAGATTCTAATACCCAATATATGTACACAAGAATCTAATCAAACAAAATTCTAAAATCAACACAATTCCATAGAGAACTCAACAATCCCATCAAATCTCAAGAACGCGAGCCAATTTCAAGAACACAATTCAAGATTATCAAACTTTCAACTTTCTAGAACGAATTTTGCTGAACTAAACATGATTGGCGCGTGGTTGAACGAACCCAACGCTATGAAAGTCTCACATACCTCTTTAGGGATCAGCCCTTGATGAAACGACTTCGATTCCGCAAGAAATCTCCAAGAACACTTGACTTTTATCCTTTTTTCTCCTCTTTAGTTCTTTCTCTAAAAATCCTAGTGTGAAATTTGAGTGTGTAATTGAACCAATTCACTTTAGACCCCAAATAAATTACTAAAAACAGATTTAATTTATTGGGTCATGAAAAGACCAAAATACCCTTCTAAAATCCGGTTTTGACTTTCCTTATCTAGACAGCCCAACTTCAAATGGGCATATCTCCCTCATACGAACTCGAAATTGATCAAACTTGGTGGCGTTGGAAAGATAATTCAAAGATATTTCCTATGGTTTCTCGTAGCAAACCTAAATCATCCTAAGATAGGAATTTTGGTCATTTCAAGTTGACCCAAAACTCATACTTAGCTTAACTTTGTCAAACCTTCCAAATTTGATTATTTCCAAAAACGGTTTCTTTCTAATTCTAAGTCTTTCTAATAGCGGGGTGTTGCAATATCTCCCCCTTGGAAATATTCATCCTCGAATGAGATTACTCTTAGTAGGCTAAGGCGTAATATCTAACACTTAGCTCAAACACCCAACAAGTAAAATGTAAATACAACATTCCAACTTAAAATAAAAGCCAAGAATTGGACTAGTACCTTAATTTGGAACTTCTCCGGATTCGAAAAGATGTGGGTATCTCTTCTTCATATCCTCCTCAGCTTCTCATATAGCTTCCTCAACAAATTGATTTCTCCACAGAACTTTGACTGATGCTACTTCTTTAGTTCTCAACTTGCGAACTTGGCGATCTAGAATCTTAGAATCTGAACAAGAATCTCCTCATATGATAAGCTATCCTTGATACCAATATCTTAAGTAGGTATGATAAGTGAAGGATTGCCCATGCACTTCTTCAACATGGAGATGTGAAATACCGGATGAACTGCTACTAACTCTTGGGGTAGCTCTAACTCATAATCTACCTTGCAATCCTCTTGGATATTCTGTAAGGACCAATATACCGGGGACTAAGCTTCCCCTTCTTACCAAATCTCATAACACCCTTCATGGGTGAAACTTTCAAGTATACCCAATCATCTAATTCAAACTTTAAGTACCTTCTCCTAACATGAATGTAGGATTTCTGACGACTTTGCGTTGTTTTCAACCTTTCTTGAATAATCTTAACTTTCTCCATTGCTTGATGAACTAAGTTTGGTCCTATCAACCCAGCTTCACCAACCTCAAACCATCCAATAGGAGATATGCATCTTCTCCTATAAATCACTTCATTATGAGCCATTTGGATGCTAGAGTGGTAACTGTTGTTATAAGCAAACTCAATGAGAGGTAGGTGATCATCCCAATTACCTTTGAAATCAATCACACAAGCCCTCAACATATATTCTAAAGTCTGAATAGTGTGGTCTGCGTGGCCATCTATCAGAGAATGAAAAGCAGTACTCAATTTCACCTTTGAACCCAAGCCTTTCTGGAATGACTTCTAAAACTGTGCAGTAAATTGTGATCCTCTATCTGAAATAATCGATATCAGAACCCCATGATGTCAGACTACCTCTTAAATATACAACTTAGCATAATCTTCTGCTGAATAGGTAGTTGACTTCACGTTCAAGACACTACTTCGGTTCAAGTGCCAACGATCGCATGTAGTGATACCCAACCAAGGGTTGGGATCGTTCCCACAGGGAGTGGTTTCGAGAAGTAATAGAAAAGTAAAATTTAGTGCTAATCAGTCATAGCTATAAACATTATCAAATACAAACATATTAAATCTAAGGGGTGACAAGAATGCCAATTATCAAGGGGGGTTTGTATTAACTAATCAACAAAAATGACAAAAATATAAGGACACGAGATAGGGAGACGGGATTCTTGGGATGTGATAGGAATATGGGATAAAAGATACTATCGGGTAAATGCTATTGATAGTACATCACTGAATATTTGTAACTAGGATAGACTTTAGTGGGGTAAATTCTCTCGAGCAATTTACCCCGAATCAACTTGGTTTCTCTCGAATACCGAGCTGCTGCTTTTAAGAACAACCTCCGCCTTAGCCCATTCACTTTCTCGAGCTGAAAGTGTGGGAGAAGGCCTAGGATTCACTCTCTCGAGATGAACCCGTGATGACCCAATAACCACCGGCTATCGATTTAGTAGTCTTAGTTTTAAAACCTCTCTCTCGACCAAGTCAAAACACTAAGATGAAATCGTATTTGCAACTACAATATCAATAAGTTCAAACACAACTACTAAACAAAATTACATTTAAACAGTGAATATACCAACAATAAGCAACACCCAACAGTAAATTTAACCCATATTAACAAAATCACACCCCAAGAATTGGAGTTTTAGCTAGACATAGAGAAAATGAAGAAAATGATACCAAATCGAAGTAACATCAACTGGGTATGATTTATATTCACTTTAAATGAGTCTAAGATGAAGAATCTTCAACACCCACTTCCAATTTCTTGGAATTGGAAGTCCTCAAATCTTCAAAAGCTAAGCAAAATATTCTCTACTTGAAAACTTAGAAAAATAAAATGTTGTATCTAAAATTGTATACTAAAATAAACATTTAAACTACTATTTATAGTTGTCTAAAAATGTGTTGTGAAGGACCATTCGGCGCAGTGAGTAGGGATTGCCGACACACTCGGCGATCCGCCCTTTGGTCTGGTTCATCGCCTTTCTACTTTTGGCTTCAGCATTCTCGCGTTTTGAGGCATTTGGTGATGCTCAGCGATGCGCCGACTGCTCCTTTTCATCGCAGACTTGACCTTCTTTTTCAGGGCTCAGCACACTGGAACATTCGGCGGGATTTTGGACATTTCGGCGACTCACCTAGTAGTTTAGGCAATCCTCAGGAAGTCTTTTATCTGTTCTTTCAGCCGCTTTGTTCCTTTTTTGCTTGATACCGTCCAAGCTTTGTCTCTCAATCCAAATACCTAAAACTTAAGGGTTTACATCAGTTATTGAGACAAAATATACATTTGAGGACACTAATTCTATCAAAATATAGCCCTAAATGAGTCCAAATTGTGGACTCATCAACACCCCCCAACTTAAACTTTTGCTTGTCCTCAAGTAAAACTCAAGTTCAACAGTTCAAAAGGGATGTCTCAAATAGTGCTACACAAGATTCAATCATAAATGTACACAACAAGGATCAAATTACTCATGCAAGGATCAGTTGTATACTCAAAGATTCAAGCTGTGACACACCATTATCAAAGATTCTCAAGCTCACTATACTTGCTTCAAATGCAAGTTCAAGCTCAACAAAGGAAATCAAATGCCCTCACATAAGAGAATGATTCCATATTCACACACAATGGTTTAACAATTTAAAGTTCTAGAATCAAATGCAATGCTCACACTCACAAAGAAGAACACAATGCATGCTTTCACCCATAGGTTTGCCCGTATTTTCCAATCAACAATTGTTTTACTCAAGATCAAAAAGGCCTTTTCAAGGCTTGTAATGGGGCTGAGTGCAAAGGTATGTTCATTTAGGCTCAGTGACTTCCATCCTCATGAAATGTGGTCCTCACAACACTTCCTTTCCTCTTCTCTCATCATTTTCTTTAGTGCTCAGAAGTCATCCCATTATTCACTTTCCATGGATTGTTCGGAAACCCCATTTCTTTTTATATTTCTCATAACTTTATTTTACAACTTTTTCTTTTTCTTTTTCCTTTCTTTTCTCTCTTTTTTTTTTTTTTATAGAGGGGTTCCATTTTTCTCAACACCATGGGTTAAATGGGGCTTTTCTTGCACTTCTTAACTTGCCATCTCTTTTCACCACACCCCAAACTTAGGATTTTGGCCTAAGTTGGCTATTCGATCAACCACAATAAAAGAGGATTATAGGTAGCGGATTAATAAAGGTCATGTTTTCATCAATTTTCTTCCAAAGAAGGGTAAGGCTCAAGGGGTGTTCAAAAGAGGTTCACACACTCACAAGGTAGGCCACAAAAGAGGTATATTTCAAATTGGCTCACACTCTTCAAAGTTACCTAAGACCATATCAAGAGATAGTTTTACTTAGTTGACCGAACCAACGAGGCAAATTCTAGGTGTTACAATGTATGGTTCACAACAAGCTCATCACACAAGGCATTGACACCAAAGTCAAACAAGACTCCACACTTTCACTAGTGTGCAACGATCATCACAAGAGACTCGATTTGATAATTGTCTAGCCACAACGAGATGCAAATAGTTCACATATTGTCTATGCAACTTCATTTGGTCTCATTTTAGTCACACATTCATGTTCGTTCGATTATGAACACTATTTGAGTCATTGATATTGACCAGAACTGAGACTCAAATTTGCTGAAGAATAGCCATATTCAAGTATATACAAGAGGTGGAGAAAATTTTGGAAGGGTCAAAAGCAGGTCAAAATCATGTATAAATTAAAGCAAAAAGTGCCACAAGCTCAAACATCTGCTAAAAGCAGTATAGAACACAATGACCCAAATATCAACAAAACACGAATATCAATATTCACACAAAAGGTGGGCCTCACCCCACCATAAATAAAAATCATTTGTCCTCAAATGCAAATGCAGTAAAGTATACAAAAGTGAAAGAAAGTAAGACAGAGAGGGAGGTAAAAAGGGGGTCTTATCTACACAGTCGCTCTATCTGTCTGTGCATCAGTGCCCGATGCCTCACCCTGAGCCTGGACATCAGTGCCTGAGGTCATCTCAAGAGGAACAACAGTTCCAGATTCACCAAGGTCTGTTGAGTGTGATTTCGCTAGAAAGACATGCACCGCTCTACAGAAGCCCCGAGCCCATGAAGGAATATTAGGGTCTAGGGTAATGGTCTTCCTGGTAGAAGTGGGCCTCTTGCCCTTGCCTTTCCCACTAGTTGTGGGTAGTTTCGTAGCTTTGCCTTTCGACGTAGCTGCATCCTCATTTATCGCAATCCCTTTGGACTTCTCTTGGGTTGGTGTTACTCTTTCAACAACTTTTGATTTAGTCATGGCTGTAAAATCTCAAAGAGAAGTTAGAAAAACTTAAACAAAAGCATAACAGAACAATTTCAGATAGACTCGCCAAACCAGAGGGCGAATCGCTGAATTTCTTGGGCGAGCTAGATTGAGCTCGCCAAAGGAATTTGCTCTAAAACTGCAGCAAGTAGGTGATGGGAGAACCACTCGACATGTCGCCGATAGCTTTCGGCAAACAAGGACAGGCCCGTCGAAAGTTTCAGTGCATAAAGGTTTCAGGGGTGCAAGCAAAACAATGATCAAGAAGGCTTTCGACGAGTCGCTGAGTGCTTTTGGCGATCTCAAGTCTCTCGTCGAAAGCTACAGGATCCAACATCGAACAAAGCTTGAAATTAAAGGCGAGATGGGGTCATTAGGCAAACCGCTGAGTGATTCGGCGAGTTCGACCTAGCTCGTCAAACGGCTCAATGTGCCTACTTTCAACCCACTTCTCGAAATTAACCATCGCAACCTCCAAAAACAAAATTAAAGCATGCACTAATGAAATCAAGGTAGGACCCATAACACCCAAACACAACCCCTCAAATTTTAATTCATTTTAAGGCATACGATTACGGGAATTCAACAGTCACAACTACTCAGGCAAGATTATCAAATTAAATCATGCATGTAAACATTCTAATCCTATCAGGCAGGACCAAAACACTTTAACAAGATCAGGCTATTGCAAATGAGCATAAATTTTGATAAAATAAACTCGAGGCATAGAAAACCAACCTTTGGTGTCGATAAAGAGAAGATTAAAACGCTAGGCGGTAATGTAATCCAACTCCGAGCACAAATCAACACTAATAATACTCTAAAAATGCAAAAAATATAGAAACTAGGTGCATGTGTGAGTTTGGGCAAATAAAAAGTGAGGGAAAGTGAATGAGTTTGCAACTTTTAAACCTTTAGCCTACAAAACCGTCCAGTTCTTGGCCACTCGGTGACATTAGTCAAGCTCGCCTATTCACTCGGCGATTCGCTGTGTGTTCATTTTCCTCGCCGAATGTTACAGAACCTCCAGTAAGTGTGGAGGTCCCAACGGCGGTCTCAGTCGAGATCGTCGACATGGTCGGTGATTCGCCAATAATTTCCTAGGCTCGCCAAGTTTTACAGACTCCAATTTGAAGATGCCTTGATTCAAACGACAGATTAGGTCAGGCTCGCCGACCTCTTCGGTGACTCGCCGACTGGACCTGTTGCTTGCCACCCTGCACTTTTTCAAACACTTTCCACACTTCAACCTGTACAAACAACATACCATTATTTTACCAAAACATAAATAAAAAACAATAAGGGGTTTTAGGTTTCCTCCCAACAATACCTTAGATAACATCGCAGCACGACGCAATTTCACCTTCAAACCTAATTCTTGGGGTTGACCATAGTGTCACTAGGCAAACCCCCTTTTTGTCTCAGATTTAGGTGAGACGACATCTAACTTATTTAGGTCTCCAGCTGCTTGATTGATACTGAATTGGAGGTAACGGTTTGGGTGAGGGTTGACACGTCTTCTTTCATTTCTTTCAAGATCTTGTCTGACCCTTCAACTTTGTTGAGGATATGAGAAAGCATATCCTTAGACCTACCACCCTCCGAATCCTTTGGCTTTTGGCGCTCGTGGGGAGGCACATACCTATCCTTCTCTACATCCTTCCAATTAGGATTATGGTCTCTCCATTCACGCTTTTTCCGACCTTCATCTCTAGCCCAACCTTGGTTACCACCCTGCGTCAGGTAGTTTGAACGATAACCAGCGCCTTGGTTGGCTAGAAAATTTACCTCCTCATTATACTAGGTTTCAAACTTCGTCTCCTCAGGATTTGCACACTCGACCCTTACGACATTGCCACCACGGGCACCAGCCCCCATGACATTTTTGGATAAAATGTCAAGCTGTCTCATGATCTTGGCCATGTTTTGATCTCTCTCATGATTTTTTTCCATCTGCTCCTTAGATAGCTTGAATGTGAGAGGGGAGACTTGATCTTCACGGGTGTACCAAACCCTATTTATCGTGATCATGCTATCCAATAGCTGAGTTGCTATCACGTAAGGCTGTTGCATCAAACCTCCTGGAGAAAGTTGGTCAGCAAAGCCCTTGTTCACCTAGTCTAGTCTCTGGTAGAAATATTACAGCAATACGTTGTCAGGCAAGCCATGAGTTGGGCATTGGAGCACCAACTTCTTGAATCGCAGCCACGTGGCAACATGGTTGCAATAGTTGCAACATGATACTCGTGATGTGAAATACAACATTTCCTTCGGCCGGAGGCAAATGAATGGCACCAATACCGCCCATGAGATGGGGGTCATTAATATGAGGCTTATTTACATTGTTAAGGTTTCCGATGTCATCTTGATGGCCTATTTGGCTGCCATTCCTGCCGTTCTCACTCACACTTCCTAAAATATTTATGCAAACAAACAAAACAAAACTAAAAATTAAGTAAGTCAACTACGACTAAGAAGAACAAAAATTTACTAAACTAAAAGTTCTCAACTAACATCACTCCCTGGCAGCGGCGCCATTTTGACTTCACGTATCAGGACACTACTTCGGTTCAAGTGCCAACAATTGCGTGTAGTGATATAACCCAACCAAGGGTTGGGATCGTTCCCACAAGGAGTGGTTTCGAGAATTAATAGAAAAGTAAATTTAGTTCTAATTAGTCATAGCTATAAACATTATCGAATACAAATATAATAAATCTAAGGGGTGACACGAATGTCAATTATCAAGGGGGTTTGTATTAACTAATCAACAAAAATGACAAAAATATAAGGACACGAGATAGAGAGACAGGATTCTTGGGATGTGATAGGAATATGGGATGAAAGACACTATCGGGTAAATACTATTGATAGTACATCGCTGAATATTTGTAACTAGGCTAGACTTTAGTAGGGTAAATTCTCTCTTGAGCAACTTACCCCGAATCAACTTGATTTCTCTCGAACACCGAGTTGCCGCTTTTAAGCACAACCTCCGCCTTAGCCCATTCACTCTCTCGAGCTGAAAGTGTGGGAGAGAGTCTAGGATTCACTCTCTCGAGCTGAACCCACGACGACCCAATAACCACCAGCTATCAATTTAGTAGTCTTAGTTTTAAAGCCTCTCTCTCGACCAAGCCAAAAACACTAAGATGAAATCGTATTTGCAACTACAATCTCATTAAGTTCAAACACAACTAATAAACGAAATTTAAACAACGAATATAGCAACAATAAGCAGCACCCAACAGTAAATTTAACCCATACTCACAAATTCACACCCCAAGAATTGGGGTTTTAGCTAAACATAGAGAAAAGGAAGAAATGATACCAAATCGAAGTAACATCAACTGGGCATGATTTATATTCACTTTAAATGATTCTAAGATGAAGAATCTTCAACAGCCACTTCTAATTTCTTGGAATTGGAAGTCTTCAAATCTTCAAAAGCTAAGCAAAACATTCTCTACTTGAAAACTTAGAAAAATAAAATGTTGTATTTGAAATTGCATACTTGAATAAAAATTTAAACTAGTATTTATAGTTGTCTAAAAATGTACTGCGAAGGATCATTCGACGCAGTTAGTCGGGATCGCCGACGCACTCGGCGATCCTCCCTTTGGTCTGGTTCATCGCCTTTTCTACTTTTCCCTGCAGCATTCTCGTGTTTTGAGGCATTGGGCGATAGAGTGCTGCTTCGCGGAACTATTCGGCGATGCGCCGACTGCTCCTTTTCATCACAGACTTGACCTTCTCCTTCAAGGCTCAGCACACTAGAACATTTGGCGGGATTTAGGACCTTTCGGCGACTCACCTAGTAGTTTAGGCAATCCTCAGGAAGTCTTTTCTCCATTCTTTCAGCCACTTTGTTCCTTTTTTGCTTGATAGCATCCAAACTTTGTCTCTCAATCCAAATACCTGAAACTTAAGGGTTTATATTAGTTATTGAGAAAAAATATGCATTTGAAGACACTAATTCTATCAAAATATAGCCCTAAATGAGTCCAAATTGTGGACTCATCAGTAGTCTTTACCAGCAAGAAATGGGCTGATTTAGTCATTCAATCTACAATCACACAAATCGAGTCATGCTGTCTGCGAGACCATGGTAAACCTGTGATGGAATCTATATTGATCATCTCCCACTTCCATTCCAGAAGTTTTATATTCTGAGCCATACCACTGGGCCTTTGGTGCTCTACTTTAACTTGTTGGCAATTCAGACACTTAACAACAAACTCTGCAATGCCCTTCTTCATACTACTCCACCAATAAACCTCTCTCAGATCACGATACATCTTTGTGGAACCCGGATGGGTAGAATATCTGGAGCTATGAGCTTCCTCCATGATCCTCTCCACTAATAAATCTCTCTGAGATCATGATACATTTTTGTGGAACTCGGATGGATAGAATATTTGGAGCTATGAGCTTCCTCCATGATCCTCTCTTAGAGCTCATCCACCCTTGGTACACACAACCTACCTTGATACCTCAATACACCATCTCCCCCTTGTTCAAAAGCCATTACTTTTTGCTTATGAACATTTGCCTTCAATTCAAGCAAAATAGGAACTTGGTCTTGTTTCTCTTTCACTTCTAACACTAATGATGATTCAACCTCATTCATCACCACTACTCCTCCTTCTGTGGAAACCATTAGTCGAACTCCTATCCATGCAAGTCTATGCACATCTTTTGCTAACTCTTTCTTATCTTCCTCAAAATGGGTGGTACTACCCATAGATAATCTACTCAAGACATTAGCAACAACATTAGCCTTACCTGGGTGATAAAAGAATACTCATGTCATAATATTTGAGTAACTCTAACCACCTTCTCTGTTTGAGATTAAGCTCTTTCTAACTAAACACATACTGATGACTCTTGTGATTGGTGATCACACTACTACAAAAATAGGCTATAACAACAATTATTTTACGGCAATAACTTAATTGCCGCTAATGTATTCCTAGGAGGCAAAATATCAATGGCTAATGTATAATGGCCAGTAATAAGTACATTTTTAGTTGCAATTAAAAAGAATGGCTGGAATTTTTTTTTTCTAAAAATAAAAAAACTCCCACGTTTGTGCATATAATTTTCCTATTCTAATTATAAAACTTCCGCCTTTGGCAAATAAAAGCTCTTATGCGTGTAAAATTTCTAACCTAGAAGTCCAGACCTAACCATTAGAGCAGCGACATTGAGAAGCTTATTCCATCATAACAACAACATCCTAAATAGCAGTATTCAGCTACGTAGATCGCTCCTCTCCAAAATTTAGGCATTAATATTGTAATTTGTTTTTTTTTATTCTATTATATATCTAATTCTTGTTCTATCGTTGTTTCTCTATTCTATATAGATTTCCTTTTTTTTTTTTTTTTTTTTTTTATTTTTTATATTAATTTTTAATTGTTAAAAAAAAATGTTTGTTTTCTTTTCTATTTGGTTATCTTTAATATATATATATATATTCCTTTGTTATATTATTATGAAATTGATGATATTTTTGTTTTGATTGGTGACTTTTTAAAAAAATGTATGATAATTCATTAAGATTATGTGAATTGAAGACGAATTAGTACAAAAATTTTTTTTTTTTTTTTTTTACTACGACTTAAGATGTTTTCTATGGAAATTTCAAGTTTAGCGATTACATAGGGTTCCTTATTCAAAATGCAGGCTCCTCTGCAGCTTTGACATTCTGTACCTTATCAATAAATCCCTTCCATGAGTTCTCTATTTATGACATTCGTTTTAGTTACTTGAAATTGTGATAATATATTGCTGAAAAAATCAGCTATCTGAATTATATTTTAGGTGGATGTGAACTATTTAGTTCATTTGGTTTATTCGAACTCTCTCAACCACAAATGTAACTTTCAAGTACATGACTAAAATACGATGTAATAGTTAATCATCAATGATTTACATGCTATAACAACAGGTAATGATATAGTATTAGCACCTTGGAATTTTATGATTCCAGTTGTTTTTATGAGAGTGGTTGAATTTGTAAATGCGTTGATTGTATTTGGTTTTTCTTTTGGCCTCCATATTAGACATTTAGGAGTTTGTAATCTTGAATGCAATAACTAATGTGTCTAAAGAGTATGATCATTATCAAGCTTATAATTTTCGTATATAACTAGGCAGAAACCAAAACTCAATCAATTAGTTGCTATTCAGTTGCATCGACTAAAGCTCGAGCAAGAGTCATAACGACGGCTGGTTCTATTACTACTGTTCTATGCCTCTGCTCTCTGAAAATCTGTCCGGCTATTGAACTAGCAATTCATTTTGACATGTTGTTGGACAGATTGCGAGTTCATTCCCTTTGAAAGATGGATGGATAGACTTGCGAGTTAAAAAGGACACTAATTGAGTTGTAACTATTTTTATTGAGATGGTACAAATATTTTGTTGATTGACTATTCAATGCACTTCGCGATCCAATCTTTTTTCTTGTCAAAACAGTCTACTCGCCTTCAACATTATTTTCAGAAGCTTTGCAACCTTTGAGAACATTCTTGCTTCCTCGAAATTCCTGAATTAATTTACTACTTAAAGAACATTAAAACATCACTTGTAGCACCTCTACTTTTAGTAATTAGTTGCAGCCTAGTTACATCGATTAAAGCTCAAGCAAGAGCTATAATGATAGCTGGTTTTAACATTACTATTCCAAACTTCTGTTCTCTTCAAATTTATCAAAAAAATGAACTGGCAATGCCCTGTTTGCGACTTCATTCTTTTTGACAGATTGCGAGTTAAAAAGGACCCTAAGTGAGTTGCAATTTTTTTTATTGACATGGTAATGATTTTCTTAATTGACGGTTTAATGTGTGAGCTTAGTACTCTTATTGATTGGTGATCTAATCTTTTTCCTCGTCAAAGCAATCTACTCTCCTTCAACATTATTTTATGAAACTTTTCTACCTTTCAGAAAATTTCTTGCTTCCTTAGAATTCCTTAGTGAATGTAAACATCACCTATAGAACCTCTACTTTCAGAAATTAGTTGCATCCCAGTTACATCGACTAAAGTTCGAGCAAGAGCTATAACGATTGATGGTTTCAACACAATTGTACCACAACTCTGTTATCTACAAATCTATCAAGAAATTTAACTCGCAATTCCCCTGGACATGTTGCGACTTCATTCTCTTTATCAAATGGTTGGGCAAATTTGCGAGTTAAAAGGGTCCCTATGTGAGTTGCAATTATTTTTTATTAAGATGGTAATGACTTTTTGTTCATTGATTGTTTAATGTGTGAGCTTAGGACTCTTATTAATGGGTAATTTAATCTTTTTCCTCATCCAAATAGTTTTCTATCCTTCAATATTATTTAAGAAATTTTGCTACCTTTGATAAAATTTCTTGCTTCCTCAAAATTCCTAAGTGAATTTTCTAGTTGAAGAACATCAAAACATCACCTGTAGAATCTCTAGTTTTAGCAATCAGAAGCAGCCCTGTTACATCGACTTAAGCTTGAGAAAGAGCTGTAATGACGGGTGGTTTCTACACTACCGTTTCACTCCTCTATTCTCAATAAATCTGTCTAGCAATTAAACTCGCAATTCATTTAGACAGGCTACTAGACAGATTCCTTTAGACATGTTGCTGAACTCTCAACTCCTTCTTTTTTGCTTCTACTACTTGTATGATTTTATAATATGCTTGTTTCATTGGAGAGAAAACAGGAAATATAAATTGGTTAATTTAAATGTGAAACATACAACCGAGGAGCTCTAATTATTGGTTGTTTAATGTGCGAGTTGTAGCACCTCTACTTTCATCAATTAGTTGTTGCCCAATTACATTAACTAAAACCCGAGCAAGAGCTGTAAGGATGGCTGGTTCCTGCTTCACTATTTTACGCCTCAAGTCTCTGCAAATCTGTTCATTAATTAGACTCGCAAATCCCTTGGAATGTTGTAGGAGGTTACAAGTTTATTTTCTTTGATAGATGATTGCAATCAGACATACTCCAAATGAGATAATTCATGCAAAAATATGCTCCTTATGGATTGATGTCTCAAGACATCAATGGGAACTCAAATGAACAAGTAACTCCATTACAAGTCTTAGACATTTTAAATGAAATTTCAATCCTATATAAGTACTATTAACTTACTTGGTAGTATTTATCACCTTCCCAACACCAATAATAGCCAAGAACAAGTAACACAATCATCAAGGATATCTAGCGGTGCTGAAATTACTCCATGTCATGGTACTACTTGTCTTTATCCTTCACACTATTTTTTGAGTTTTCCTGGTTCATAAAGTTTTGTGGGTTGATGAATCAAATAATTTATGTTGTACTTCTTATTTCCTTGATATAGTGAATAACCTTACTTTGTTTTAATGAATATAGTTTAGAAAATAGTAAATATTGAGTTAAGCTATAGAATTCTAAGATACAAAAAACATTTACGAGAGCATGTTCTATCAATAGTTTCAAATCTAGTATAGTGCATACTGATAGATACTCAATAAAGCTTGAAGTCTGAACAATTACATGCAACAGCTAAAACTTGAGCAATTAGTTGCAGACCAACTACATTGACTAAAGCTCGAGCAGAGTTGTAACGATGGCTTGTTTAAGCACTACTGTTCCATGCCTCTGTTCTCTGTAAATCTGTCACGAAATTGAAATCACAATCCCCTTGAACAACTTGCTAGTGAGGTTGCGACTTCATTCTCTTTGACAGATCACCGGACAGATTTGTAAGTTAAAAAAGACTCTAAGTGAGTCGCAAATATTTTTTTTTATTGAGATGGTAATAGATATTTATTTATTGACTGTTTATTGCATGAGCTTAGGACTCTTATTAATTAGTCATCTAATCATTTTCCTCGTCAAAATAGTTTACTCTCCTTCAACATTATTTTAAGAACTTTAGCTATCTTTGAGAAAAAAAATTGCCTCCTTGAAATTTCTAAGTGGTTTTGTCTACTTGAAGATTAGCAAAATCACATGCAACACCTCTACTTTTAGCAATTCGTTGTTGGCTTGTATATACGGAATCGAGCTTTGAAGAGGTTTTATTTTTTATCTTTATTCTTGATAACGATCTATCACTTAATAGAGAAAATAGGGATTATTAATGTGATCATTTTCTCTAGTAGTTCCATAGAACAATTTACTGCTCCCATTCCTAGAGAAGAGCGAAGTAGTGTTTTAAGGACTTCAACACATAAGTACATAGGACCTAGGAAGTGTTTACTATATTATTGTTGAGTATCGTGCTATGATCATGGTCAAGCTGACAACAAACACATCTAGTTTCAGAAATTAGTTGTTGTCTCAGAATTCCTAAGTGAAATTTCTACTTGAAAAATATAAGCAACATTTCCTATAGATCTTCGACTTCCTGCATTTAGTTGCAGCCTAGCTACATAAACTAAAGCTCAGCACAAGCTGTAACAACGACTGATTTTAGCTTTACTGTTTCATACCTCTAATCTCTACAAATCAGTCCAGAAATTGAACTTGCAATCCCCTTTGACAGGTTGCTGGTGAGGTTGCAACCTCATTCTCTTTGACTGATCGTTGGACAGATTTGCGAGTTCCAAAGGATCCTAAGTGTGTTGCAAATCTTATTTTTTCAGATGGTGACAGATTTGTTTGACTGATTATTCATTGCACGAATTTAGAACTCTCATTAATTGGTTATCCAATTATTTTCCTTAATAAAATAGTTTGTTCTTTTTCAACATTATTTGAAGAAGCTTAGCGATCCTTGAGAAAATTTCTTGCTTCCTCAAAATTCCTAAATGAACTTTCTACTTGAAGAACACTAGCGAAATCTCCAATAGGACAACTAATTTCAGCAATTAGTTGTTGCACAGTTATATACGAAATCGAGCTTCAAAGTACCTTTATATTTTATCCCCTCATACTTGGTAATTTTCTATCAGTAAATAGAGAAAACAAGAATTATTCGTGTGATCATTTTTTCCGGTAGTTTCGTAGAACAATTTGGAGCCTCATTCTTAGAGAAGGGAGAAGTAGAGTTTAAGGACTTCAACACATAAGGAAGTTTTTATTATATTGTTAAGTTTCTCAATATGATCATGTCAAGCTGACAACAAACACCTTTACTTTTAGCAATTACTCATTGCCTTGGATTCCTATGCGATATTTCTACTTTAAAACAATAGCAACATAGCCTGTAGATCCTCTACTTCCAACAATTAGTTTTGGCCTATCCACATCGAGTAAAGCTTGACATGACCTATAACACCGGCTGGTGTCAGCCTTACTGTCTCACACCTCTGTTCTCTGCAAATTTATCTAGCAGTTAAACTCACAATTCCCTTGGACAAGTTGCTGGACGGATTTCTGGACATGTTGTTGGACAAGTCTCTGGATAGATTCCTTTAGAGAGGCTACTAAACTCACAAATTTTTTCAGCGCCCACAACAATTCACTTCTCGCCTTCCTTGATTGCTCACTTGTATCACCTATGTTTTGAGTTATTTTTCTGCCCCAATTTGACATTTGACACATCAATCAAATTAGAGGCGTTATTATGAACTTCAACTGTAGAATCTTCTGCCTCCATGTATTTTTAAATTCTTAGTATTTTGTCTAGGAATAAGATAACGTAATTCTAAATCGATATGAAAGAATAAGACTTTTTGTTATCAGGTGCTTCTTGCTTGTAAGTTTTCAAATTAGTCACACTACTTGCGTTATTTTTATACATTACCTTTCATCTTTTCATACACTTATTTTCTTATTTCAGGTCATACAATATGAAGTTCACAAATTTCACATGTGGGAGATTTTAATATGAAGAAGAGTTACATTATTTAATATATTAGTCCGAACAATAAGTTTTTATAAGTTACATTCATATTTTGGATTAGTAATTTTTTTTATTCTTCAAGATTTAGTGAGATATTCTATTTTATGAATTAATAGTAATATGCTTTTAGCATTTTCCAAACTTTATTGTTACTATGAGGCTCTTTTTTGCTAATAAGTTTGTTGGATTTGTATATATACATTTTCTTGGTTAATGTTGTAATTATTAATTGCGGCTAAACAATTGCCGTTAAAGGTAATGATATTAGAATCAATTTAATTTAATTATTAGCCATAAAAGTGGCCTCTAAAGGGTTACATTTAAAAGTTTTTTAAACAATTGCCATTAATGATTTCAACTATTAGCGGCAATTAAATTTAATTTACCTATCATAAAAATGGACGCTAACAGGGAAAACTAACATGTTTCTGGAAGGGATATAGTAGCTATTTATTGCCATAAAAAATTGCCATTAAGTCTAATAGCTTTTTGCAGCTATTTATTTGGATTTATTGACTAAAATAATGGACGCAAAAAGACCATAATTAGCCGTTAGGAATTGGCTTTAGTAGCCACAATAATTGCCGCAAACAATTGTCATAAAAGCTAATGTTTTTTAGCGGCAATTCATGCTACTTTACCAACATTTCCTACAATGGCTGTGAAAGTCTTTGCCGACCCTGGCATTGCCAACTAAAGAACATTGGCTGGTATAGGTTATAGCGGCAAAAGTTATTGCCATTAAAATTGTATTTTATTGCCATTAAAAGGTCTGTTTGTAGTAGTGTCACATCCGCATGAACACCATAAAGATAGTGGCGCCATATTTTCAAAGCAAATACTACGGTATCCAACTCTAGATTATGGGTTGGATAATTCTTCGTGTGAACTTTCAACTATCTGGAGGCATAAGCTATAACTTTGCCATTCTACATTAACACACAACCCAAACCAACTCTAGACGCATCACAATATACAACAAAGCCTTGAGTACCTTTTGGTAAGGTCAATACTGGGGCAGTAGTCAACCTCTTTTTCAAATCCTGAAAGCTTTTCTCACAAGCTTCAGACCATTGAAACTTCACTATTTTCTGAGTCAACTTGGTCAAAGGGCACGAAATAGATGAGAACCCCTCTACGAACCATCTATAATATCCAGCCAATCCCAAGAAAATCCTAATATTAGTTGGAGATGTAGGTCTAGGCCAATTCTACACTGCCTCTATCTTCTGGGTGTCAACTTTAGTTTCATCACCGGAAACAATGTGGCCTAAGAATTCCACAGACTCAAGACAAAACTCACACTTAGAGAACTTGGCGTACAACTCTTTATCCTTTAGAGTTTAGAGAACTATTCAGAGATGACTAGCATGATCTTCCTCATTCCTTGAATAGATTAGTATGTCATCAATGAATACGATAACAAACATATCTAATTTAGGCTTGAATAGTCTATTCATAAGGTCCAGGAACCCTACAGGTGTATTAGTTAAACCGTATGACATGATCAGAAACTCATAATGACCATAACGGGTCCAGAAAGCTGTCTTTGGAATATCATATTCCCTTACTCTTAATTGATGGTAGCTAGATCTGAGGTATATTTTAGAGAAACAAGTGGCACTCTGAAGTTGATCAAAGAGATCATCAATTCTCGAAAGAGGATACTTGTTTTTGATAGTAACCTTGTTCAACTGACGGTAATCTATACACATTCTAAGAGAACCATCCTTCTTCCTCATAAACAAGACTAGAGTGCCCCAAGGTTAGACACTTGGTTGAATGAAACCTTTTTATAAGAGATCTTTCCACTGCTCTTTTAACTGTTTCAACTCTGCTGGTGATATGCTATATGGTGGAATAAATATATAATGGGTATCAGGAAGAATATCTATACTGAAGTTTATTTTTCTCTTAAGTGGGACTCTGGGAAGATAATGTGGAAAGACTTATAGAAACTCTTTTACTACTACTACTAACTGAATAGGAGGTATCTCAACACTAGAGTCATTAACTCAGACTAAGTGATAGACACACTCCTTGGAAACTAACTTTCTTGCCTTAAGGTACGAAATAAAATGACCCTTAGGCACTGTGGAACTACTCTTCCACTCTATAACTACTCATTAAGAAACTGGAACTTAACAACTCGAGTTCACAATCAACTGAGGCATAGCAGGGATGAAGCCAGTCCATACCTAGAATGACATCAAAATCTACCATGTCTAACTCAACTAAGTCAACCATGGTGCTTTTGTAATTGACTGAAATGGTACAATCACGATAGGCTCTCTCTGTTAGAATAGACTCACCAATAGGTGTAGTAACATTGAAGGGCTCAATAAGTTTCTCAGGAAGAACATCAAAATTCATCGCAACATAAGGAATAACAAAGGATAAACTCGCTCCTGGATTTAGCAAAGTATAAGCATCAATGTTAAAGACTTGGATCATACTAGTGACAACATCTGGCAAATCCTCACTAGTAATAGCATAAAGACGATTTCCTCCTCCACCTACCCTTGAAGTGGATCCTTTAGATGCAGCTCTGTCTGGTGGAGCAATTAAAGAAGACTGGGCTGTATTGTCCCCCATTACCATTACCCTGCCTATTCTTTGGATATTATCTCATAAAATGACCATTCTAGCCACACTTGAAACAACCATTGGATCCATCATGATACAACCCTTAGTGGCTCCTACCATATTTAGTACATGCATGAGGCTTACTACCCCCTTGTGCCATACTACCTTGAAAATAGGCAGGTCTAGCTCTAAAGTTCTCTGAATTCCGACCATTGTACTCACCTTTGTTTCTTGGTGCAGGTGCACTAGTAGATGATGGAGCAGGTCCCTTTTGTTTTTGTTGGAAGGAAGACCGGTTTGAATTACCTTTTTTCTGCCCGGACTCATTCCCTGATGTCGTAGCCCTCTTATTCTTAAACTCTTCTCTATCCCTCAGCTTTGCCTCCTCAACTTGTTGCACATGGATCATTAGCCTTGCTAAGTCCATATCCCCTATCAGCATAGCTTCCTTGCCTTTCTTGCTTGACAAGCGAGACAACCCAGCAACGAATAAACCATCCTACTCCTTATGTCAGCAACCATCTTCGGAGCATAGTGGGAAAGTTTTGTGAACTTCAGACTGAACTCATGAATGCTCTAAGAATCATGTTTAAGAGTGAGGAACTCTCGTACCTTTGCTTCTTCATTTCTCGAGGAAAAAAAGGCCCCAAGAGGGCCTCCTCAAACACATCCCAACTCACCAGTGATCAAACCAGATCCTAGCGACACCCTTCATTTGGTATACAACTAGTTCCACTCGTTCAGCATCGGCAACATGCATCATCTCAAAAACCTTCTAAAGCTCCTCAACAAAGTTTTATGGGTCCTCAGTGACACTTGAACTAGTGAAGCTTGGCAGATTCATCCTTATAAACTCATGGATCCTTAAAGTATCAGCCACTTCCTCTCGATTCTCTCTCTATCCAACTTCATCGATCACAGCTTGGCTCCACATCCGGATAGCTTCTCGAAACTCAGTATTGGTTAGCTCTCCTTGGGGTTGCACTTTAGGTGCATTAAATACCCCTTGTTCCTCAACGTTCCTCCTCACAAGACAACCTTAGATAGCTATTCGTAGAGGCATGTCTGAATGATACGCGCAAGCATGAATTAGAAGAAACTTCTTAGAGATAAACTCTATCACACAAAATGAGTATGAAAGAAGTGAGATATTTCCTAAATGTCGCAACCTCCTGATTATAGATGTGGCGCGCTTGACACCAATAACTAGGACTCTACAGAAATGGCTTTATAAACACTCTATGACTCTTGAACTCTGTGCTTTGATACCAAGTTTGTCACACCTCGAGCCTACACCTTGGGCGTGGCTGGCACTCAAGAACCATTGATGGCCCCAAGCAAACCCTTGCCCTGGCTTATTACTCAGCGAAAGACTTACTCATGATAAAAATACTTTAAAAGTAAACTGAAATCTCAATAAATAACTTAGAATGTATAAAATAACATTCACTGGCCAAAATGGCACTCAAATCTCAAACATCAAAACAGGAATGAAAAGACTCAGGAACTAACATCAACTAACTGTCTATGAAGCCTCCAACAATTGAGATTGATATCGAAACAAGATCCACGAAATCCTAATGAACTAAAATGATAAAGTAATGAAAAAGGGGTCCTTCGGAAGCAAGGAGGATCACCAACAACTCTAAAGCTCAACTAGAATCAACGATGCACTGGGTGCTTATTTTGGTTACCTATATCTGCATCATAAAATTATGCAAGAAAACTAGCATCAGTACATTAAATGTACGAGCATGTGAGGGGAATACTAAAATAAGACATAATCTTGAAAGGAATTGAAGGAACATACCTAGTCTCAACTCAATTCAACTCAACTCATTTTAATATAAAGCAATAATGTAAATGCAGTACAGAGAAAAGCTTGTAAAACATGGATAACACCTCTATGTATTTAGAAATACAATAGTAACTCTGTATGTATGCAAAGATACAATATAACTCTTATTGTATGTGAAAATACAAGTAATCTCTGTGTATATAAGAATACAAAATATAACTGCGGGAGGTTCTCTCACCGACAACCATCACTGTGACCTATATGATGATACAACATTTTGTCTTATGCCGCTAGAACCATCCTATACCTTGCCAGGGGCATAAAACCTAACTACTAAGTGGATCCACTAGTCTATGCTGAAAAGCACTAAGGAATCATCTAAAAAGTATGACCCTTTTCTACCCATGATGGCTACGTGGTTTATGGGGGCTAGGAGTTGTCTCATCTCTCCCCCATATCGGTACTCAATACTACTCCCAAAATATAATACTAGCTCATATGTTTAAAAACATAATTCTTTTTGTGGTTTGAGATAATTACTCAAAAACTAGCCCAAAGGCTCTCTCAGAAATCAGTGTTTCCTCTCTTGCTTAATTGTGAAAGCATTTACTCTTTACTAAAAACTAGCTCAAAGGCTCTTTTGGAAATCGGTGTTTCCTTTCTTGTTTAAATGTGAAAACATTTACTCTTTGGGAATACATAGTCCCCATATACTCTTTTGAAGAAATGAACTTCACTCTTTACTCTTTACTCAACTCAAAAACTCAAGTCTTAAAACAAGTTCAAAGCATTTGCAAAAGACTGTTGAAAGGGCTCTAAGAACTCTCTAGACTTGGGTCTTAACTTTCCTTCAATTTAAAATTTATGGATTCAAGGTTGTGATTTGTGTTAGGATAGATCTCGTGATGTTTAAGAGTTTTTTTAGATAGTTAAACATGTGAAACGATCAAGAAATCACTATCTGGAAGCAAGTCTGTGACGCGGAGATGCATTTTATTATTTGATCAAAAAATAAATTTTTAGGTAGAAGGGTCCGCGACCTCTCTGTGACGCAGAGATAAAATTTCCAATCCTGAGGAATAGGTCCGCGACGCGGACCTGGTACCCAAATTTGCCGGACTTGTTCCTTCTTTGTTTTCTTACCCCAATACGCCTAAATTCGATTCTTTTTCTCAATTTCTCTTTAGATTCAGATACCCAGTATATGTACACAATAATCTAATCAAACACAACTCTAAAATTGACATGATTCCATCAAGAACTTAACAATCCCATCAAATCTCAAGAACGAAAGCCAATTTCAAGAACACAATTCAAGATTATCAAACTTTCAACTTTTTAGAATGTATTTCACTGAACTAAACATGATTGGAGAGTGTTTGAATGAATCCAATGCTATGAAAGTCTCACATACCTCTTTAGGGATCAACCCTTGACGGAACGACTTAGATTCTGCAAGAAATTTCCAAGAACTGACTTTTCTCCTCTTTTCTCCTCTTTAGTTCTTTCTCTAAAAACCCTAGTTTGAAATTTGAGTGTATAAACTGAACCAATTCACTTTAGACCCCAAATAAATTACTAAAAATGGATTTAATTAATTGGGTCATGAAAAGGCCAAAATACCCTTCCAAAATCCAGTTTTGACTTTCCTTATCTAGACAACACAAATTCAAATGGGCCTATCTCCCTTATACAAATTTGAAATTGATAAAATTCGGTGGCGTTGGAAAGATAATTCAAAGATGTTTCCTACGGTATCTCGTAGCACACCTAACTCATCTTGATGTAGGAGTTATGGTCGTTTTAAGTTGACCCAAAACTCATAGAGAAAATAGCCAAATGCCCCCTTAATCTATTATTAGATTACTAACTACACACCTATACTTTACGAGAAATCTATTACCTCCTTGGACTATTTTAAAATATAATTATTTGCTCCCTAAATGCTGAGGTGGCAAAGAAGGTGTAGTTTACTCTCTTTGAGAGAGCAGGAGGCAATAAAAATAATTAAAACTTTAATTTATAAGTATTTCTTTTATTTCATACTATTACTTTTCTGATTTTTTATATTTTTTATACTTCCTTTTATTCTTATTTATTTTTCTATTTTTACCTTCTTCCTCTTCTTTCTTTTCCTCTTTAACATGGCAACATCAGCTCACCTTCACCACCAGGCCATCATCATCCATTTATCACTAAGCCAACTCTCATCTTCAAATCACATACTTGTAACTGTAACTTCACTTCTCACCGATTTGAAAATTTTGCGGTAACTCAAAATTAAAATCGAAAGTCAAAAGGACTGAACTTTAGTGTAAAAATGGAGAAGAATACATTGGGTAACAAACCCATTAACTTAGAAGAATATATTTACAAAATCATTGGGTAACAAGCTAATTAATGGAGAAAACCCATTTATTGAAATGGTTGCAATAATCGATCAAACTTCTTAGGTTAACATTGTTAAATCGAAATCAACACTAGTCTCTCCGCTAGCCAACAATGGTATCCTCATTTCGGCTAACTAGTGTTGCTTACTAGTAATTTCTCAAAGCATTATTTTAATTTCAATACTAGCAGTGGAAGTAGAAGTAATTCCGACGATGGAGTTTCTCATTCTCCTAAAGCTTCAATAAAGAACATCAAGAGTTTGTTGGTATCAGATCTCCTCAAGAGGTCTAAGAATATGTAGTTGTCATGGAATGTATCCTATCTAAAAAGACATTTTTTTTAGCTGAAAAGCATTGTTGAAGACAAAGAAAAAGAGGAATGGAAAATGAAAAAAGAATAGGAGAAAAGGAAAATATAAAAGGAAAAAGCATAATAGAGAAAAAAATTATTTTTTATATATAAAAAAACGGTAATATTATGTGGCAGGGCGCGTGCAGATCACTACTTGGTCTAAATCTGGGTTTTCGATTTTAAGAGGATATATATTTCATTTTGAAACTGTATAGGGGGGTAATAGGACCCTCGTGAAGTATAGGTGTGTAGCTGGTAATCTGGTAATAGGTTATGGAGGTGGGAGGGGGGGGGGTGATTTGGCTATTTTCTCTAAACTCATACTTAGCTTAACTTTGTCAAACCTTCCAAATTTGATTATTTCCAAAAAAAGGGTTCTTTCTAATTCTAAGTCTTTATAATAGCGGTGTGTTACATTTCTAACTTGTAAATTGTAGAATTTAGGAACCCTATGGAGGAAAGAGCTCCATAGGTGAACACTATCATACCTTAATGCCAAGAGCTTACAATCAATGATGAAATTAGAGACTTGACTTGAAACCTTAGTCTTATTCTTCATATTTTTAGAGAGAGAAATATTGGAGAGGATGAACTTGTTCTTATTTTAGGGATTTGAGAAATGAATTGAATAAGGAGATTTTGGGGGTAAAAATCATTATATAGGGCTTTGGGTAGGAAGTAAAACGACATAGTATTGGGTCAGAATAATTAGGAAAAAACCCAAAAGCCCTTCTAAAATAACTGTCGACCCCCATCGATGGTGGGGACCTATGGTCTGCGGGCACACCTATGAACTGTCCTGTTTGACCATCGATGGGTTTAGAAACTTTGTTTTTTAACCTTCGACTGATGGTACACATGTACAGTCCATTGGTCAACCTATGGTCCGTACATAGCCTCCGCAAGTCCAACTGAAATTTCTTAAAATCCCACCAAGTCTGAGACTCACCTGCAAGACTTGCCTACCACTCATGCATAGGACAACGGACCATCCTAGTGAACAATATGTAATACTGAAACTTGGACATGTTTTTTGAAAATTTGGACTAGCCAACCACGGGCCTACCTACGGACCATGTGTCAGACCACAGGTCGTTGTGGCTCTATCGATACTGGCACCAGATTCTGGAAAGCTACAATTTCTCATCTTTCTGAATCCGAGGTGTTACATTATATCCCCCTTTGGAACATTTGTCCTCGAATGAGATTCAATACATAATATAGAAGGCAGTATAACCTAACACCCAACATGAATGCAATCATATAAATGCATATATCCGAAGAACAACTATCAACTCCAAGCTAAAACATGTTCAAAACATCACATCATGTAGTTTATATGCAACTCATACTCAACTACACATAAACATGAAGAAATCACTTAAGCTAACTCATTGAACATGCATAGATAAGGAAATCATGGCAATATCAAAGACACGTGAAACGAAAAGAGTAAACCATGAGGAACCAAATACCTCAAGCTAGATTAGAAACGGAGGGAAAAACTAAGGATAACGGGACATTATACTGGCCTCGGCCTCCCAAGTAACACCCTCAACTAATTCATTCCTCCAAAGAACCTCCACGGAAGCAACTTCTTTGTTTCTCAACCTTAGCACTGGTCTAAAATCTCAACCGGAACTTCTTCATAATAAATATTCTTCTTAACTCCCAAACCTTCTAAGGAAACTATGGATGTTGGATTTCCAACACATTTCTTCAACAAGGAGACATGGAAAACCAGATGCACCGATGCCAAATCATTAGGCAGATCACGTTCATAAGCAACTTTGCCAATACACCTCAAAATCTAATATGGGCCCACATAGCGGGGACTAAGCAGCCAGGTTCTTTTATCAATCATCTGGCCCTTGCTTAACTTCTTGTTCTGTAAATCGGCCGCTGGTAGATCTGATCCGAATAGATCTTAGCTTCCATTTCTTTCCAAATCGCATTACCCCCTTCATAGGTTAAATTTTCAAGTATACCCAATCATTCACATCAAACTCAAGATCTCTTCTTCTAACATCAGCATAGGAATTTTGTTGACTTTGAGCCGTTTTCAACCTTTCTCTAATAAGTCAAACTTTCTCCATAGCCTCATGTACCAACTCAGGACCTATCAACCCAACTTCACCCACTTCAAACCAACATATAGGAGATCTACACCTCCTACCATATAAAGCCTCAAATGGAGCTATACCAATACTTGAGTGATAATTATTATAATACGCAAATGCAATCAAAGGCAAGTGATCATCCCAATTACCCTTGAAGTCAATTACGCATGCTCTCAACATATCTTCCAAAGTCTAGATACTACACACTTCTTGCCCATCGGTTTGTGGATGAAAGGCCGTACTAAGCTTCACACGAGTACCAAGACCCTTTGGGAAATATTTCCAAAATTGAGAAGTGAATTGGGTACCATGATCAGAGATAATGGATAAGGGCACTTAGCGTAACCTAACCATTTCCCTTAAATAAAACTTAGCATATTCCTCCGTCGAATAAAAAACCTTGACGAGAATAAAATGAGCTGATTTCGTCATCCGATCTATGATAACCCAAATCAAGTTATGTTGTCGTTGGGTGCGTGGTAAACCAACAATGAAGTCCATGTTCAAATCTTCCCACTTTTAAGTAGGAATGCTAATATCTTGAGATAGAACTCCCAACTTTTCATGCTCAACTTTCACTTGTTGACTATAAGGACACTTGGTCACAAATTCTGCAATGTTCTTCTTCATCCCATTCCACCAATAGATCTCCCACAAGTCATAGTACATCTTAGAAGATCCCAGGTGAATGGAATATCGAGACCTATAGGCTTCTGATAAGATATGTTCCTTCAAGTCATGTACATTGGTAACATACAAACGACCTTGATAAAGAAGTACACCATCTCCCCCATGGGAGAAAGCCTTTATAGACTTTTTAAGCAGTGCTTCCTTCAATTCAACCAAATTCGGATCAAGACCTTGCTTTGCATTCACATTCGCTACAAAAGACAATTCTGAACCATTTTGAACCATAACACCACCTTTGGTGGAGTCAACCAATCGAACACCCATTCAGGACAATCTATGAACATCTCAAACCAATTCCTTCTTACTATCCTTAATAGGCGCAACACTACCCATCGATAACCGACTAAGAGCATTTGGCACCATATTTGCCTTGCCGGGGTGATAGAAAACACTCATGTCATAATCCTTTAGTAACTCAAGTCACCTTCTTTGGCGAAGATTTAGATCTTTTTGATTAAACACATATTGCAAACCTACGTGAACACCATACAAGTAATGCCTCCAAATCTTAACAACAAACACAACTACCGCTAGTTTAAGGTCATGGTTAGGATAATTCTTTTCATGAATCATAAGTTACCTTGAAGCATAGCAATGAATTTCCCATTTTGCATAGAGGCACATTCTAATCCAATTCTTGAGTCATTACAATAAAAAACAAATCCATTAGTTCCTACCGGTAAAGTCAACATTGGAGAGGAAGTAAGTCTATCTTTCAATTCTTGAAAACTCCTTTCATGCACTTCAGACCATATGAACTTAACCTTCTTTTGGGTCAATGTCGTCAATGGAGATGCAATCGAAGAAAATCCTTCCACAAACCTTCTATAGTAACTGAATAAACCTAAGAAACTTCTAATATCTGAAGGGGATAGAGGTCTAGGCCAACTCTTATCTGAATTCGTCTTTTTAGGATCTACCTCAATACCCTTACCAGAAACAATGTGACCAAGAAAAGCCACGGACCTTAACCAAAACTTAAATTTACTAAACTTTACAAAGAGTTGTTGGTCCTTTGAGGACTTGCAACACAATCCTCAAATGATCGGTATGCTCATCGTCACTCATCGAATAGATCAATATGTCATCAATAAACACAATCACAAACATATCAAGGTATTTTCTAAACACCCTATTCATAAAATCCATAAACATAGCTTAAGCATTAGTCAAACCGAACGACATTACCAAAAACTCGTAATGACCATACTGAGTTTGAAAAGCCGTCTTCAGAATATCATCTTCCTTCACCCTAAATTGGTGATAACCCTACCGGAGCTCAATCTTAGAGAAGTAACTTTCCCTTTGAAGTTTATCAAACAAATTATATATCCTTGGGAGAGGATATTTATTCTCAATGGTAACCTTGTTCAATTGCCAGTAGTCAATACACATATGAAGTAAACAATTTTTCTTCCTAACAAACAAAACTGGAGCACCCCATGGAGAGATACTTGGTTGGATGAAACCCTAATTTGACAAATCTTTAATTGCTCCTTTAATGCCGCAAGTTCTGCCGAAGCCATTCTATAAGGAGGAATAAAGATAGGTTGGGGAGAAGGTCAATATCAAAGTCTATTTCCCTTTCAGGAGGAACACCTTGTAGATCATCAAGAAACACTTTTGGAAACTTGTTAACAATGGGGACCGACTCAAGAGTAGGGGTTTCGAAATCTATATCTTTCACCCTAACTAGATGGTATATGCAACCCTTAAAAATCATCTTTCAAGCTTTAAGATAAGAAGCAACCTCACTCATACGCATAGTTTTTCCCCCTTTCCATTCTAGGATGGGTTCATTTGGAAAACTGAAACTTGACTACACGTTAACTACAATCAATAGAATCATAGCATGGATGCAACCAATCCATACAAAGGATAGTATCAGAATCTACCATATCAAGCTCTACAAGATCAACATGAGTGACTCTATGGGACAAGGAGATGGGACACTTTATATAGACCCTCTTAGCCACAATAGAATCATCAACCGGAGTAGAGTCAAAAGAAATCTAACAACACATTTGCAAGATTATCAAACCTCATTGCCACATATGGCATCACAGAATACATGCCAATAACCACATCGAGAGAACCCTCTTGCTCATGACGAGTCTGAAGTGCATAGAATCAGTTTTGCTTTGGAGCACTCGAACTCAAACCACTAGGCAGAGCTTGCTTACCTTCTCTTCCCTTAGCCGTAAGCGATGGACAATCCCTTATTTAATGACCACTCTTACCACAACCAAAGCAACCATCCATGTCGGCTAAGCATTTAGACCTCATGCTTCCTTCTACACTTAGCACAAGTAGGCAATGAAAATCCACCACCATTCCCTCCTTGAGGCTTAGGGTTATACACCCTATCCTTGTTGAACTTAGGAGGAGCATTGGAGGATCCTTGACTAGAAAACATTTGTCGAAACTTAGAAAGACCATGTCTCTCGGACCTTGAATGTGAAAAATCACAATCACCGATCTTGGACCTATTTGTCTCTCTAGACCTTTCCTTAAGTTTCTCCTCTTCAATTTGTTGAGAATTAACCATGAGAAGATAAATGTCCATATCATTGATAAGCATAGCGGTACGACATTCCTTAACCACTATTTCAGATGCAGACGAAACAAATTTACTCATTTTTTCCTAGGATAGGCAACCATAATCGGAGAATATAGAGACAATTGTGTGAACTTCAAAACATATTCCTTCACACTCATAGTTCCTTGATAAATGTTGATGAATTCAAGCAACTTCGCCTCCCTCATCTCCTAGGAAAAGAACCTATAAAGGAGAGTAACCTTAAGTTTTTCCTAATCAAGAGGACCCGCGTCTTCTGCTATCTTTTCCTTCCATTGGATGAACCACATTTACGCAACACCCTTAAGTTGATAAGAAGACAATTCTACCTTTTATACGGCGTCACTCGCATGATCATCAACACCTTATACACCTCATCAATGAAATCTTGAGGATCTTCCTTAACCTTAGAACCATGAAACTCAGGAGGATTCATTATAATGAAGTCGCTCACTCTAGTTGCCAATGTACCCACATCTGGGTTCACTGGAACCACAACTCCTTATTGTCTTGAGCCATCATGGCTTGGGCCAACACTTGAAAAACAGCCCTAAACTCTTCATTTGTCACTTTCTCGGCCAAAGCGTCGACCGTAACTTGAGAAGGAGCTTCTCGCTCCACATTCTCTTTCACATTCCTCCTAACATATGCTCTTCGAGAGGCCATATCCTAAAAAGCATCGGATATGAATTTGGAGAAATGACATATAGAGTAATACTCTATCACAAAACTTAGAGTAATGAAAGAAGTGGAGTTTCCTAAACATCTTATAGCTTTTATTCATAAATGTGGCGAACTTCACACTCATGAACAAGACTCTTCTCAATGTGGCTTATGAGACTTCCTAGGACCTTTCTAATCCTTGTACTCTGATATTGAGTTTGTAACGACCCCAAGCATGGCCTAGGCATAACATGGCGTATAGGACCCCGAGAGACCCTACACAAGCCACTTATCATACATAAACAAGATAATAGAATTAACGAGTTTAATAAGACTATTTATATAATAAAAGGATTTGCCAAAAATGAAGCGGAGGTCTACACCAAAGCCATCTATTACATCAAGAGTGATCGGGACGTAACCTGTACATCACATACAATATCTGAAAAGTAAAGACAATAGGAAATAAAAGCTTGGTCCTCAGAACATGAGGACTCACCAATCTTCAATATCTACTCAATGGTCCTAGCCACAGAGATGCGAAACTGGAGCATTGGACCCTACATTTTTGGAAGAATGTAGGCAAGAGTATTCGTTAGTACAAATATGTACCAAATATGATAACAATGCATAAAAGTATGAAATCATACTAAAAGGACCTTTTCATGACATGCAACGACCAATATAAATCATGAGATGAAAGGTTTAGAAAACATAAATCATAAAACATAGTCAATGAAATGTTAAATCTTTAAAACATTCGTGAAGTGATTCAGCCAGAGCTTGTCTTCATGTTTCTAGTAATACTAGTACTTTTGTTTTACTACAATTTTGATGAGAACAGTGGATACTGAATGGTACTTTGTTTGAGATTAGTAATTTGCTGATACAATGCAACATTTCAATTATTGTGATTTATCTGAAAAAACCATCCGTGAGATATTTCTAGAAGTAACCTTAGCTCATTCTTGTTGGAGATTCACCTTTAACCTACATTTAAGACCATGTGAGGTATTAACATAGAATCTGGTATCTACCCTACACAGAAAAGGGGTGTCCAACTTACCAAGACCATGAACTTCTAGCTTATGTGGATCCACTAGCTAATGTCTATCTAAGACAATCATACTATGGGGGCATATAGGTATGGGATAAGGAAATTGCTACTAGAATCCCAACCTCTATTAACGGGAGAGCTTCCATCTTAATGTCCACTCAAGACTAAGCGTAAATCCCATAAAATAGTAGTTATCTTAACTTATCTTTCATTAAAAGGGATGGGTAATCGCCACTTGCCCTATCATCCATATAAGGCACAATAAGTAGTCAATCCAAGCTAGGTTTCATTAGAATAGCTCCTAAGTCTTGATTCATAGTTTAGTTGATAAAACCTTTCAACCCTAAGAATACTTTATTTGAGAAAAGCCTTTCACAATCGTGCTTTCTTGTGTATGTGAGAAATCCTTTCACAAGAACAACAACAACAACATGGATGCCTTACTCTAAAAGCAACTTAAATTATTTTCATCGATTTGATAAAGAACATGCATTTCTTCATAAATTCATCTTTCATAGTTCAAAACCCACATCATATCATCCTAGCTTAGAAAACATGAGGGTATGCATGATTCACGGGAATTCAACTTAAAATCATGGAATAATCTCAATTCATGCATAATAGTTCATAAAACAATAAATTAAATCAATATTTAAAGGAACATATGACATTGAAGAAAACCCTAACTTCAATTGGAGATTTCTAACTTGTAAATTGGAGAATTTAGGAACCCTATAGAGGAAAGAGATCCATAGGTGAACACTATCGTACCTTAATGCCAAGAGCTTACAATAAATGGTGAAATTGGAGAGTTGACTTGAAAAACTAGTCTTCTTCTTCAAACTTTTAGAGAGAGAAATATATGATAGGATGAACATGTTCTTCTTTTAGGATTTTGAGAGAATGAATTGAATTAGGAGATTTTGGGAGTAAAAATCATTATATAGGGCTCTGGGTAGGAAGTAAAACAACATAGTATTGGGTTAGAATAATTAGGAAAAGATCCAAAAGCCCTTCTAAAATAAATGGCGACCCCCGTTGATGGTGGGGACCTACGGTTTGTGGGTCCACCTATATACCATCTTGGTTGACCGTTGATGGGTTCAGAAACTTTATTTTTGGACCTTCGATTGACATGACCCATATATGGTCTGTACATGGCTTCTGTTAGTCCAACTAAACTCTCTTAAAATCCCATTAAGTCTGTGACTCACCTACGAGATCTACCTATGACTTGTGCATAGGAAAAAGGACCGCAACCATATATAAATACTGAAACTTTGGTATTTTTTTGGAAAATTTGGACTGGCCAACCATAGGCCTACCTACGGACCATGTGTCAGACCATGGTCATTGGTGGCTTCGTCGGTAATGGCACCAAATCCTGGAAAGCTAGAATTTCTCGTCTTTTTGAATTTATAGGTGTTACATTTGTGTTGTTGTTCATGCTTATATTTTCACATGAACCCTAGTTGATGAGATTTTGTTGAAAGTTGTTTTGCAATGATTTGTTTGCATTGATTTTGGAATTTAAAGAGAGTCTAAGAGTAATTTTAAAACATAATTGAGAAGAGTTTTATGGTAACTTTATGATCCCAAATGTATTATTTTTACATTTAGAAAGGAAATATTATTTCCAGAAAATCATTGAGTTTTCAGAAGCATTTTAGACAAATAAAGTAAAGTTCAGTTGTCCCTTAAAGATGGTCTTTTGAGTATTAATGCAACCCACAGAGTATTTTATACAAGCATACATATTTATATATTAGGAGTAGTACTGAGCACTGATTTGGGGTATGAGTTAATATAACTCAAACTTCATAGCCTACGTCGTCAGCATAGATAGGATTGTACCACAAGACGGGTGACTCCTCACCTGCCTCAAGAAGGCTTTTAGTGGATCCATAAGTTTAGGTTGAGTTTTATACTTCGACAAGGTATAGGGATGATCTAGAAATGTGGGTAAGTTGTATTATCATCATGAGGCTCATAATGATGTTCATTAGTTAGAGAAACTCCATTATAAAGTAAATTGTTTATATTCAAGTATTTTCTATCATTGCATCTTATAGTGTAAAGCTTAAATGATTTTCTTCATGTGCATGCTTTACTTCAGTTGAGTTACTTTAGTTGAGTTACTTCAGTTGAGTTACTTTAGTCTTTTAGCTTAGTTATATGTTTCATTCAGCTTTATGACATACCGTACATTCCATGTACTAATGTCAATCAATGCTGCATCATTTCATAATACATATACATGTATTCAGGATCATCAACTGACACGCTGTTAAGATCACATCACTACTTGTCAACTTTTGGTAAGCCTTCTTACTTTTCGAAGGACTCTAGTGTTTTATTGCCTTAGTAGTTTGATTAAGTTTGTCATGCGTCTTGTCTCGACTCGTATATTTATACAATAGAGGCTTCATAGATAGGCAAATTTAGAGAGTCATTCAGTATTAAGGTTTAGATGTTTTGCTTAAATTTTATCATTTATTTCTAGTATCTTAATATAACTTTAAGATTCCATGAATTGTTTTAAATGTTTTTCTTCATTTTTAAGTGTGATTAATTTCAAGGTTGCATCCCCAGTTTGATCGTATTAGAGTTTGGTTATGAGACTTTCAGTTTTTTAGGGGTTATTTTCCGCATTGAATGTTTTGAACTATTGGGTTGAGTTTATGGGGACTCAATCCTTTGATTATTGAACTATTTTACTTTTATAAGATAGTCTTTGTTTTTAAATGATGTTGGGTTGGCATTCTAGTTAGTTGATGGTTCTCCCATCTGGTTGTTTAATGTAGGTGCCACTCATGACTGTATGCATCTTAAAAAATGCACTTCATCAGTTTTATTCCACATTTGATCAACTGAACATGTGCTTGCAATGGTGAAATACAAGTGCACTTCTGCTTCATGCCTATGCAAGTCTAGTTTCTCTTATAAATTGTGTTGCACATGTGAAATGCATTTGCACTTCCGCTACACACATGTTACTTGCCATGTTCAAAGTAGCTATGTTCCAGCTCAATCATTCATTCTATTAATTTTTAAGTAATGCCTGCATATAATATAAAAAGGACCTAAAATCCCTTCAATTAGAATTAAAACATGATAATAATTCATGTTAAAGTGTCGAACGAGTTGGTAATATATCAAACCCTAAAAAATGAGCTATTGTTTATCCTCATGCAAAGCACTCACTAAGCATAGGTAGTATATGGCCCTTTACTTCCGTCTGTCTTCATCGTATTAAGCCAACATAGAACCCATAGTGATTTCAGTGACTGATAGGTATAGTAATAAAGGCTTCCTGGCGTTGTAGGCACTAGAATACAAGTATTCCTTTAGTTTGTCAAAAGCTTTCTGTTCATCCCATTTTCCTGTGAAATTTGGATTTCGAAATTTATGTATCGGCTCCAATAATCCACATACATGATAAAAGAGCATTCCATCCCCAGTGTACTTATCCACTGGCATTGAAGGAGAAGAATGACAAGGTCTGCTTTCACAGTAAGGATTGCCGCTTAGTCCAATCCAAGAGCAAACAAGGGATACCTCATTAAGCAAGACCCCGAGCTAAGAGCGGTGCAGTTCAATTAAGGTATAGAGAAAGCTCCAAGCAGCTACCATTGATCAACCTTATTCAGGCACATCAATCAAAGATCTTGCTTACCGGATAATTTCCTGGTGAAGGAGAGAAAGTTTGACAAGCAAAGAAAGTCTCGTTAAAAGCAAGAACTCAGAATGTGACGACTATTTTCACTAGTGTCAAATGACTCAATCTAATCACGACATAGAGGTTTAAACAACAGACTACTATGACAAAAAAAAAAGGAAAGATTCTATATACAAATACAAACCACAATTGGTTCCACCATTTCACAAGGCAGAGGTCATCTTCTTTGAAATCTTTTATCATTTAAAATCAACTTTTCAACAAAAATTCAGGAACAATAATTTATTAACACATTTACAAGAATCTAATGTTAATGTCATCAATGTTCAAGATATTTCGAAGGATTCATGACAAAACTTGTCACATTCATTCAGCTCAATTGAAATCAAGACCTCACCATTCACTCGATAGATGTAATACAACTCACAATAAGAGAGAATCTCACTTACTATCATGAATTTCACATCAAGGGATTATTAAGTATGCAAAGACACTCACTCTCACAAAGAAATTCAAGCATATTTATCTAACCATAGGATTTCCCTATATATAATCCCCCACTAATGTAGAATAGAAAGACTCGAAATCACCCAGGATTTGCGAGTCAAAACATAGCACGGGGGCAAAATGTAGGATATCATTTTGTCAAAGTGACTTAAAACATCCCTAACACTATCGAATATCACTTTGAGAATACCGCTCACATAATTGATTTGGCTTTACCTTATCTCTTTCATTTTATAAAATCAATCATTCATTCAAATACCCATTTGTAATCACATTAGGCGTGTGCACAAGATGAGATAGCACCAATTTATTCTTTTTTTGTTCTTTCATCAATAGGTTTAACTAAATAGTTTTTTCAATTGAAGCATATGGTGCCATAAGTATTTCAATTCATTCCTCTTTCATTCATTGATGCACACACCGCCCAAACTTAGGGTTTTACCTATATCACTGATTAATTCTTTATCTGTTTTCCCTCAAACATAGGCTTTTTGCCTACAATTTCATTAGTAGTCTTTATGGAGGTAGGGTGCCAAAAGAGAAGATTCAAAAAGTTCAAGGTATAGTACCTGGTTACCAAAGAAATCAGTTAAGGCTGAACAAAGTTGACTAAGATCAATGTTAAAGGAGAGTTAAAGCAAAGCGACTATTCAAAAGGATCTCGGTGCATTTTTCACATCAAGTCACTTCTAGAGTTTTACCTTGAATTTCATTTTTGGATAAGTTCTAGACAACATGCATATGCAGGAATTAAATAGCACTTCACCGCACAGAGCATCACAAACCAACAAGACATATAGCTAGTCTAAATGAAATTGAGTCAAATGATATTTGACCAATTAAAATAGGTTAATTAACACTATCTTGTAAATCACAAAGCCAAATAAAGAATGTAAGAGTCACTAAAAGAGATTTCTCACATTTTTTCTCTTTTTCTCAAATATTCAAAATCATTTAAAAAATCCTATCTATCAAAATTTTTGGTGGTCCCGTTTAAGATAAGTATGACATGAACTCAAAATAAAATTAAAATTTTTCATTGTTTCTTAAGAAATCCGTCTCTCAATTTGTCATAGGGAAACACCAATCCAATAAAACAAAATAAGATAAAAGGAAATTTTTGCTCCCTCGGAAAGAATCATGGTATAAACGAAACCCTCATAATTTATTTGACTACCTACTATTCACATGTCATAACCCAAAAATGGATGTGATGGCACTTGGTTTAACCCACCAAGAAAAGTCAATCTAAAATCCAAACATAACGATAAAATGTAAATGTAAAACATGAATAAAAGCCTAACACCATAAAGAATGCGGATATCATAATAAACTTATATAAACCCCCAAAATTTGGATGTTCACGTGTACAAGTCTCTAATGTATTACAATAGATTGGAAAGGAAAACATAAGTCTCAAATGATATTTTATCTAGAATAGAACAAAATCTAAATAGGAGTAAGAGAGTCCACTGAGATTACATAGAACTACCTCACAAATCTCCACAAGAAGCCTTGGACAAGAAGAGAAGAGAGTATCATGAAGATCTAGGCTTGTAGCCTGCACAAATGCAGAAGCAAGAGGGTGTGTACCAAGCAAGACAGTACTCAGCAAGCAAACTCCTAAAAACAAAGAAAAGATTTATAGAGTCCAATTACTCTTAACAATCTAACCGAACCTCCAGACACTACAAACTACAACCTACACAGAAATCAGGCCAGCCTAACAGTTTGCAATTTATATAGCACATAGAACAATAACAACATTCAATAAGTATAGGTGTTCAACATAGATGCAATATTAAACAATCAAAAATTCTCCAGCAACACTCACAAGTTGATAAATAGCAATGCGATGCAATGCAATGAATTGAAAAGAAATGTCATTTAAGCTGATACATGTCTATTCTACAATACACATTCGATGAGACTAAGATTGGAACCAATGGGGGAATTTTCACTCCATGCATCTGCCATGAAATATGTGGCTTGACCCCTAAATATAACCTACTAAGGAGCGTATGGCCCGACCCCTGAATACAAAATTTGACACAGTGTGTGTCACACCCCGAGCCTACACCCCGAACGTGGCTAGTACTCGAGAACCATTGCTGGCCCCAAGTGAACCCTTGGCCTGACTTACTTACTCAATAGAAGTCTTAAAATCATAAATACAAGGATTCAATGCATCTCTATTAAACTGTTAAATAAAATAACTTAGAATGTTTAAAGTCAACATTCAACTTGGCCAAAATGACAACTCAAGTCTTAACATATGAAGTGATAATGTAAAGACAACTGAACTACTAACTGTCTATGAATCCTCTAAAACAAAGAGGGATGTCGGGATAAGACCCCCGATCGTCCTAATAGTGAAATAATGAAAGCAAAGCCAAAGGAGTCCTCTAGAATGTAAGGAGGCTCACCAACTGACTCTGAGTGCTCAACTGGATCAACGAGGCATTGGGTGATAATCCTAGTTACCTGCGTCTGCATCATAAGAAGATGTAGGCCAACTGGCATCAGTACATTGAATGTTTGAGTATGCGAGTTGGAATGCTAAACACAACATAGGCTTGAAAAGAATCTGAAAGAAACACTTACTATAGGAACTGACGGAATAGGAGATATCTCAACACTAGAGTCATTAACTTGGACTAAGTGATAGACACACCCCTTGGAAACTAACTTTCTTGCCTTAAGGTACGAAATAAAACAACCGTTAGGAACTGGTAAACTACTTTTCCACTCTAACACTAGTTCATTTGGAAACTGACACTTGACAGCTCGAGTTTTACAATCAACTGAGGCATAACAGGCATGAAACCAATCCATACCAAGAATGACATCAAAATCTACTATGTCTAACTTTATTAAATCATCCATGGTACTTTTGTGATTGATGAAAATGGGACAATCATGATAGACTCTCTCTTCTAGAATAGACTCACCAAAAGGTGTAGAAACACCGAATGGTTCTCTAAGTTTCTCAGGAAGAACATCAAACTTATTTGCAATATAAAGGGTTACAAAAGATAAACTTGTTCGTGGGTCTAGCAAAGTAGAAGCATCAAAAGTAAAGACTTTGATCATACCAGTTACAACATTTGGAGAGTTCTCTTGCTCTTGGCGACTAGTGATCGTGTAAAGATGGTTTTTTCCTCCTCCAATACCAGATGTAGCTCCTCTAGGTGCAGCCCTATCTTCTGGAGCAACTGATGAAGATTGGGCTCTATTGCCCTGATTTCCACTACCTTGCCTATTCTTAGGGCACACTTTCAAGAAGTGACCCTCTTGTCCACACTTAAAACAACCTGACTGGCCATCACAACACTTAAGTGGGTGGGTTCTACCACACCTAGCACATGCAGGAGCCCAGTTACCCCCTTGTGCCATACTACCCAGAGACTGCTCACGTGTAGCTCCAAAGTTCTGCGAATTCTGACCATTATACTCACCTTTGTTTTTGGTTGCAGGTGCACTAACAGATGATAGAGCAGGTCACTTTTGCTTTTGCTGAAAGGATGAATGGTTCACATTACTTTTTTTCGTCCCAGACTCGTTCCCTGTCTTAGCCTTCTTGTTTCTAAACTCCTACATATCCCTCAACTTCTCTTTCTTAACTTGTTGCACATATACCATTAACCTCAATATATCCATGTCCCCAATTAGCATCGCTACCCCGTCCTCTATGCTTCACAGATGGGACAACCCAAGAACAAACACACTCATTCTACTCGTTATATCCGCAACCATCTCCTGAGCATAGCGGTATAGTTGGGTAAATTTCAACTCATACTCATAGACACTTAAAGAATCTTTCTTAAGAGTAAGAAACTCTTGTACCTTTGTGTCTTTTAGTTCCGGGGGAAGAAATGCCCTAAGAAACCTTCCTCAAAACATGCCCAACTCGCAGGTGGTGCTTCCTCAGCTCTACCCTTCATCCACTAGTCAAACCAAGTCCTAGCAACATTCTTCAATTGATATGCAACTAGTTTAACTCGGTCAGTATCAACAACATGCATAACCTCAAATACCTTCTTCAGTTTCTCAATAAAGTTCTCTAGATCCTCAGTAGTGCTCTAACCATTGAAACTTGGAGGGTTCATCCTTAATAATTCATGAATCCTCGAAGTGTGTGCCTCTTCTTGTTGAGCTCTTCTTTGTTGCCTAACCTAGTTAGTCACAACTTGGCTCAACATCTGGATAGCCTCACGGAAGTTATCATTAGTAACCTTTCCTTGGGATTGCACTTCAGGTGCATTAGGTACCCCTTGCTCCTCAACATTAATCCTAGTAGGACGACCTCTGACAGCTCTTCGTGGATGCATGATTATCTTAAAACACGTGCAAGCACGAATTAGAAGGAAATGTTTTAGAGATCAAACTCTAACATACAAAATGAGTATGAAAGAAGTGAAAAATTTTCCTAAGTGTTGCAGCTTTCTAATTATAGATGTGGTGCACTTCCTATCGATAACTAGGACTCTCAGACATAACTTCATAGACTCCTTAGGACTTTTGAACTCTGTGCTCTGATACCAAGTTTGTCACGCCCCGATCCTACACCCCGGATGTGACTAGCACTCGAGAACCATTGCTAGCCCCAAGGAAACCCTTGGCCTAGCTTACTTACTCAGTGAAAGACTTAAAATCATAAATACAAGGATTCAATGCATCTCTACTCAACTGTTAAATAAAATAACTTAGAATGTTTAAAAGTCAACATTCAACTTGGCCAAAATGACAACTCAAGTCTTAACATATGAAATGATAATGTAAAGACAACTGAACTACTAACTGTCTATGAGGCTTTTATAACGAAGAGGGATGTTGGGACAAGACCCCTGATCATCCTAACAATGAAATGCTGAAAGTAAACCGAAAGGAGTCATCTGGAATGCAAGGAGGCTCCCCAACTAACTCTGAGTTTTCAACTAGATCAACGAGGCGCTGAGTGATGATCCTGGTTACCTGCGTCTGCATCATAAGAAGATGTAGACCAATTGGCATCAATATATTGAATGTTTGAGTATGCAAGTTGGAATGCAAAACACAACATAGGTTTGAAATGAATCTGAAAGAATTACTTACCTTGGCTTTACTCAACTCCTGAATAACTTAACTCAATATAAAGTAATAAACATATGCAATATATAGAAAGCTTGTAAAACAGTGCAAAATAACTTAGTTCGTTAAAGAAAATGCAATAACAATCTCAACTATACTAATATAATAAAGTAATATAGTTTTTGTGGGAGATTCTCTAACTGACAACCACCAATATGAGACTAAGTGGTGATACAATGTCTTTCCCATGCTGCTAGAACTGCCTTATACTTTGTCATCATATGCGACGCCTTAACTAAGTGGATCCACTAGTCTATGCTAAAAGCATCTTAAGGAGTCATCTAAAAAGTATGATCCTTTACTACCCATGATGGCTACATGGTTTATGGAGTAATATGAACTCGCATCCCCATTCGATGCTCAATACTACTCCCAAAATATACTTAGCTCATATGTTTCTAAAACAAACTTCTTTCTTTGGTTTGAGATAATTACTCAAAACTTAGCTTAAAATCTCTCTTGGAATAGATGTTCCCTTTCTTGTTCAAATGTGAAAACATTTTAAACTCTTGGAATACTTAGTTCCCATATAACTTTTGGAGAAATGAACTCAACTCTTTACTCTTTGCTTAACTTAAAACTTAAGTCTTAGAACAAAGTTAAAACATTTGTGAAAGACTTTTTAAAAACTTTAATGAACTTCTCTTGACTAGCTTCTTAACTTCTAAACTTGACTCATAACTTTTCTTGAATTGAATTATGAATTCAAGGATTCTGATTTGTGATAGGAAAGATCTCATGATGTTTAGGAGTGTTATTAGATAGCTAAATATGAGAAAAGATCAAAAAATCATTATTTGAGGGCAGGTCTATGACGCGGAGATGTATTTAAATTTTGGTCATGAAAATACTTTTTGAGGTAGAACGGTCTGTGACCGATCCGCGACGAGAAGAAATTTTCCCAAATCTGGGGAGCAGTTCCACGAGGCGGAGCCAGTGCCCAGATTTGCCCGACTATTTTTCTTCTTCGTTTTGCAGCCCCAATTCGCCCAAACTCGGTTCTTTTAACCAAGTTCTTTTTAGATATAGATACGCAACAAATGTACATAAGAGCCTAACTCCAACCAACTCAATAATTTGACGTAATGATCTCAGAAACTTCGCAATCTCAGCGCAACTCAAGAAGAACATCAAATTCAAGAATACATATCAAGAACTTCAACTTCCAAACTCTTTTAGGATGAATTCACGCTGAAATAAACATGTTTGGCACGTTGGTGAACGAACCCAACATTATGAAAGCCTCACATACCTCGTAGGATTAAATCCTTCGCGAAATCCACATGAAAATCTCCAAGAAATCAACGAACTTTGAACTTTTCTTCTCCTTTTTCCTCGTTTCTCTTTTCTCCAAGCCCTAGCGTGAACTTTAACTTTTCTAAACTGGTCTAATTCTGATTAGACCCTAACTTAGTTACCAAAAACGAAATAAAACAATTGGTCAAGGAAAAGACTAAACTACCCTTCCAAAATTCGGATTAGACTTTCCTTATCTAAATAACCCAACTTCCAAAAGAGCATATCTCACTCATACGAACTTGTAATCGCGCAAACTCGGCAGCGTTGAAAAAATTATTCGAAGAGCTTTCCTACTATATCTAGAAGTACACCTATATCATCCTGATCTAGGAGTTATGACCATTTGAAATTGACCAAAACTCAACTTATTCTAACTTAACAAAATTACCAGATTTTCATTCTTTCCAAAAACGACTATTTTCAATTATGAACTCCTTCCTAGTTATTTCAATTTAGCGAGATGTTACAATATCTCCCCCTTGGGAACATTTGTCCTCAAATGAGATTACTCTTAATAGGTTAATGGTGTAACATCTAACATTCAGCTCAATACCCAAAAAGCAATGCAAAAACAACATGCTAACTTATAATTTAAATAGTACTAAGAAGAGAATTAGTACCTTGGTCTGAAATCTCTTCGGTTTCAAAGAGATGTTGATATCTTTTATTCATATCTTCTTCATCTTCCCAAGTAGCTTCCTCAACAAACTGGTTCCTCCAAAGAACTTTGATTGATTCTACTTCCTTAGTCCTCAACTTGCGAACTTGGCGATATAGAATCTGAACAGGAATCTCCTCATACGATAATTCATCCTTGATCCCAGTTTCTTTAGTTTGTATGATCAATGAAGGATCGCCCATGCATTTCTTCAACATGGAGATGTGAAATACCGGATGAACTGCTGCTAACTCTTGTGGTTGCTCTAACTCAAAAGCTATACTACCTAGCCTTTTTGATATTCTGTAAGGGCCAATATACCAGGGACTAAGTTTACCCTTCTTACCAAATCTCATAACACCCTTCATGGGTGAAACTTTCAAGTAGACCCAATCATCCCCTTTGAACTCTAATCCCTTCTCCTAACATCAGTATAGGATTTTTGATGACTCTGCGTTGTTTTCAACCTCTCTTGAATCACTTTCGCTTTCTCCATAGCTTGATGAACCAAGTCTGGTCCTATCAACCTAGCTTCACCAACTTCAAACCATCCAATAGGAGATTTGCATCTTCTCCCATAAAGAGCCTCATAAGGGGCCATCTGGATGCTGGAGTGGTAACTGTTGTTGTAAGAATTTCGATATAAGGTAGGTGCTTATCCCAATTACCTGTGAAATCAATCACACAAGCCCTCAACATATCCTATAAGGTCTGAATAGTGCTCTCTGTTTGCCCATATGTCTAAGGATGAAAGCCAGTACTTAAGTTCACCTTTGAACTCAAGCCTTTTTGGAATGACTTCCAAAACTGCAGTAAATTGTGCACCTCTGTCTGAAATAATAGAGACGAAAACCCCATGAAGTCTTACCATTTCTCGAAGATACAATTTAGCATAATCTTTTGCTGAATGGGTAGTCCTTGCCCGCAAAAAGTGGGCTGATTTGGTCATTCAATCTACAATCACCTATATAGAATCATGCTGCCTGTGAGACCTTGGAAAACCTATGATGAAGTCCATGTTTATCATCTCCCACTTCCATTCTGGAAGTTCTATATTCTGAGCCAAACCACCGAGCCTTTGATGATCCACTTTAACTTGTTGGCAATTTGAACACTTAGCAATAAACTCTGTAATGCCCTTCTTCATTCTACTCCACTAATAAACTTCTCTCAAATCACGATACATCTTTGTGAAATCGAGATGAATGGAATATCTAGAGCTATGAGCTTCTTCCATGATCCTCTCTTGGAGTCCATCCACCAATGGTACACACAATCTACTTGATATCTCAATGCGCCATCTCCCCCTTGTTTAAAAGCTAATACTTTTTGCTTATGAACATTTGCCTTCAATTCAAGCAAAATAGGATCTTGGTCTTGCTTTTCTTTCACTTCTGGCACTAATGATGATTCAGCCCCATTCATCAACACTACTCCTCCTTCTGTGGAATCCATTAGTCGGACTCCAAATCGTGCAAGTTTATGTACATCTTTCGCTAACTCTCTCTTTTATTCCTCAACATGGGCGGTACTACCCATAGACAACCTGCTTAAAGCATCAGTAACAACATTAGCCTTACCTGGGTGATAAAGAATACTCATGTCATAATCCTTGAGTAATTCCAACCACCTCCTTTGTCTGAGGTTAAGCTTTTTCTGAGTAAACACCTACTGAAGGATCTTGTGATCGATGAACACATCCACATAACAGCATAAAGATAATGGCATCGTATTTTCAAAGTAAATACTACAGCAGCCAACTCTAAGTCATGGGTTGTGTAATTCTTCTCATAAACCTTCAACTATCTGGAGGCATAAGCTATACCTTTGCCATTCTGCATTAGTACACAACCCAAACCAACTCTAGACGCATCACAATACACCGCAAAACCTTGAGTACCTTCTAGTAATGTTAACAATAGGGCAGTAGTCAACCTTTTTTTCAGTTCATGAAAGCTTTTCTCACAAGCTTCAGACTATTGGAACTTCACTGTTTTCTGAGTCAACTTGGTCAAAGGGGATGAAATAGAGGAGAACCTCTCTACAAACCTTCCATAATAGCCAGCCAAACCCAAGAAACTCCTAATATCAGTTGGAGATGTGGGTCTAGGCCAATATTGCACTGCCTCTATCTTTTGGGTATCAACTCTAATTCCAACACCGAAAACTATGTAGCCCAAGAACGTAACAGACTCAAGCCAAAACTCACATTTAGAGAACTTAGCATATAACTCCTTATCTTTCAAAGTCTGAAGAACTATTCTAAGATGACTAGCATGAACTTCTTTATTTGTTGAATAGATTATGTCATCAATGAAGACGATAACAAACATATCTAAATAAGGTTTGAAAACTCTATTCATAAGGTCCATGAACGTTGCAGGTGCATTGGTCAAACCAAACGACATAACCAGACACTCATAGTGACCATAACGGGTCCTGAATGCTATCTTGGGAATATCGCATTCCCTTACTTTCAACTGATGGTAGCCAGATCTGAGGTCTATCTTAGAAAAACAATAAGCACCCTGAAGCTGATCGAAAAGATCATCATTCTCGGAAGAGGATACTTATTCTTAATGATAACTTTGTTTAATTAGCGGTAATCTAAACATATCCTAACGGAACCATCTTTCTTTCTCACAAATAAGACCGGAGCGCCCCAAGGTGAGACACTTGGTCGAATAAAGCCCTTATCAAGGAGATCTTTCGACTGTTCTTTAAGCTTTTTCAACTCTGGTGGTGCCATTCTATATGGCAGAATAAAGATAGGATAAGTATCTAGAAGATAATATATACCGAAGTATATCTCTCTCTTAGGAGGGACTCCGAGTAGATCATCTGGAAAAACTTCTGGAAACTCTTTTACTATAGAAAATGACTAAATAGGACGTATCTCAACACTAGAGTCATTAACTCGGACTAAGTGATAGACACACCCCTTGAAAACTAATTTTCTTGCCTTAAGGTACGAAATAAAACGACCCTTAGGCACTGCTGAACTACTTTTCCACTCTAAGACTAGCTCATTTGGAAACTGAAACTTGACAACTCGAGTTCTACAATCAATTGAGGCATAATAGGCATAAAGCCAGTCCATACCAAGAATGACATCAAAATCTATCATATCTAACTCAATTAAATCAGCCATGGTACTCTTGTGATGAACGAAAACGGGACAATCACGATAGACTCTCTCTTCTAGAATAGACTCACCAAAAGGTGTATAAACACTAAATGGTTCACTAAGTTTCTCAGGAAGAACATCAAACTTATTTGCAACATAAGGGGTTACATAAGATAAACTTGTTCGTGGGTCTAGCAAAGCATAAACATCAAAAATAAAGACTTTGATCATACCAGTTACAATATCTGGAGAGTTCTCTTGCTATTGGCGACTAGTGATCGTGTAAAGATGATTTTTTCCTCCGCCAGTACCAGATGTAGCTCCTCTATGTGCAGCCCTGCCTGCTGGAGCAACTGATGAAGATTGGGCTCTATTGCCCTTATTTCCACTACCTTGCCTATTCTTAGGGCACTCTTTCAAGAAGTGACCCTCTGATCCACACTTAAAACAACCTGACTGGCCATTATTACACTTACATGGGTGGGTTCTACCACACTTAGCATATGTAGGAGCCCAGTTACCCCCTTATGCCACACTACCCTGAGACTGCGCACGTTTAGCTCCGAAGTTCTGCGAATTCTGACCATTATACTCATCTTTGTTTCTGGTTGTAGGTGCACTAGTAGATGATGGAGTAGGTCCCTTTTGCTTTTGATGAAATGATGAACGGTTCACATTACTTTTTTACTGCCCGGACTCATTCCCTATCTTAGCCTTCTTGTTTCTAAACTCCTCCCTATCCCTCAACTTCTCTTCCTCAACTTGTTGCACATATACCATTAACCTCAATATATCCATGTCCCCAATTAGCATCGCTGCCCTGTCCTCTTTGCTTGACAGACGCGACAACCCAATAACAAACAAACTCATTCTACTCCTTATATCCGTAACTATCTCCGGAGCATAGTGGGATAGTTGGGTAAACTTCAATCCATACTCATGAACACTCAAAGAATCTTGCTTAAGTGTAAGAAACTCCCGTACCTTTGCCTTTTTCAGTTCTTGTGGGAAGAAACGCTCTAAGATAGCTTCCTCAAAATATTCCCAACTCACAGGTGGTGCTTCCTCAGCTTTACCCCTTTTCCACTAGTCAAACCAAATCCTAGCAACATTTTTCAATTGATATGAAGCTAGTTCAACTTGTTCAGTATTGACAACATGCATAACCTCAAATACCTTCTTCAGTTTCTTAATAAAGTTCTCCGGATCCTCAGTAGTGCTTGAACCATTAAAACTTGGAGGTTTCATCCTCAAGAATTCATGAATCCTCGAAGTGTCAGCCTCTTCTTGTCGAGCTCTTTTTTGTTGCCTAACCTAGTTAGTCACAGCTTGGCTCAACTTCCGGATAGCCTCACGAAACTCAGCATTGGTAACCTCTCCTTTGGATTGCACCTCAACATTATGCCTAGAAGGATGACCTGTGACAGCTCTTCGTGGAGGCATGACTTTTTGAAAACACACGCAAGCACGAATTAGAAGGAAACGTTTTAGAGATCAAACTCTAACGCACGAAATGAGTGTGAAAGAAGTGAGAAATTTTTCTAAGTATTACAGCCTCCTAATTATTGATGTGCTGTACTTCCCACCGATAGCTAGGACTCTACAGACACAGCTTTATAGACACCCTAGGACTCTTGAACTTTGTACTCTGATACCAAGTTTGTCAAATCCCGAGCCTACACCCCGGACGTGGCTAGCTCTCGAGAACCATTACTGGCCCCAAGCAAACCCTTGGCCTGGCTTACTTACTCAGTAGAAGACTTAAAAGCATAAATACAAGGATTCAATGCATCTCTACTCAACTGTTAAATAAAATAACTTAGAATGTTTAAAAGTCGACATTCAACTTGGCCAAAATGACAACTTAAGTCTTAACATATGAAATGATAATGTAAAGACAACTAAATTACTAACAGTCTATCAAGCCTCTCTAACAAAGAGGGGTGTTTGGACAAGACCCCCAATCATCCTAACAATGAAATACTGAAAGCAAAGCAAAATGAGTCCTCTGGAATGTAAGGAGGCTCACCAACTAACTCTGAGTTTTCAACTGGATCAACGAGGCGCTGGGTGATGATCCTGGTTACCTATGTCTACATCATAAAAAGAAGCAGGCCAACTGGCATCAATATATTGAATGTACGAGTATGCGAGTTGGAAATCTAAACACAAAACAGGTTTGAAAAGAATCTGAAAGAAACACTTACCTTGGCTTTACTCAACTCCTGAATAACTTAACTCAATATAAAGCAATAAACATATGCAATATATAGAAAGCTTGTAAAACAGTGGAAAAAAAATTAGTTCGTTATAGAAACTACAATAACAAACTCAACTTTACTCATATAATAGGGTAATATAGTTTCTGTGGGAGATTCTCTAACCGACAACCACCACTATGAGCCTAAGTGGTGATACAGCGTCTTACCCATGCTGCTAGAACTATCCTATACTTTGCCTTCATATAGGACGCCTTAACTAAGTGGATCCACTAGTCTATGCTAAAAGCATCTTAATGAGTCATCTAAAAAGTATGATCCTTTACTACCCATGATGACTACATGGTTTATGGAGTAATATGAACTCGCATCCCCATTCGGTGCTCAATACTACTCCCAAAATATACTTAGCTCATATGTTTTTAAAACAAACTTCTTTCTTTGGTTTGAGATAATTACTCAAAACTTAGCTTAAAATCTCTCTTGGAATCGATGTTCCCTTTCTTGTTCAAATGTGAAAACATTTTAAACTCTTGGAATACTTAGTTCCCATATAACTTTTGGAAAAATGAACTCAACTTTTTACTCTTTGTTAACTTAAAACTTAAGTCTTAGAATAAAGTTAAAACGTTTGTGAAAGACTTTTTAAAAACTTTAATGAACTTCTCTTGACTCGCTTCTTAACTTCTAAACTTGACTCATAACTTTCCTTGAATTGAATTATAAATTCAAGGATTCTGATTTGTGATAGGAAAGATCTCATGATGTTTAGGAGTGTTATTAGATAGCTAAATATGAGAAAAGATCAAAAAAATCATTATTTGAGGGTAGGTCTATGATGCGGAGACGTATTTAAATTTTGGTCGTAAAAATACTTTTTGAGGCTGAATGGTCTGTGACTGCTCTGCGACAAGAAGAAATTTTCCCAAATCTAGGGAGCAGTTCCGTGACGCGGAGCCAGTGCCCAGATTTGCCCGACTAATTTTTTTCTTCGTTTTGCAACCCCAATTCGCCCAAACTTGGTTCTTTTAACCAAGTTCTTTTTAGATATAGATACGCAGCAAATGTACCTAAGAGCCTAACTCCAACCAACTCAATAATTTGATGTAATGAAAAAATTTCTCAATCTCAGCCCAACTCAAGAACAACATCAAATTCAAGAATACATAACAAGAACATCAACTTTCAGACTCTTTTAGGACGAACTCACGCTGAAATAAACATGTTTGGCATGTGGGTGAATGAACCCAATGTAATGAAAGCCTCACATACCTTGTAGGATTAAATCCTTGGCAAAATCCACACGAAAATCTCCAAGAAATCGACGAACTTTGAACTTTTCTTCTCCTTTCTCCTCTTTTCTCTTTTCTCCAAGCCCTAGCGTGAACTTCAATTTTTCTAAACTGGTCTAATTTTGATTAGACCCTAACTTAATTACCAAAAATGAAATAAAACAATTGGGCAAGGAAAAGACTAAAATACCCTTCCAAAATTGGGATTAGACTTTCCTTATCTAAACAACCTATCTTCCAAAGGGCATATCTCACTCATACAAACTCGGAATCGCGCAAACTCGGTAGCGTTGAAAATATTATTCCAAGAGCTTTCCTACCATATCTGTAAGTACACCTAAGTCATCTTGAGCTAGGAGTTATGGTCGTTTGAAATTGACCAAAACTCGACTCATTCTAACTTAACAAAATTTCCAGATTTTCATTCTTTCAAAAAACGGCTATTTCCAATTATAAACTCCTTCCTAGTTATTTCAATTTAGTGAGATGCTACAATGTGTGTGCCCCAACTCCTTAATATAGAACTTGTCAGAACCATTCACATCGACATTCCCATCACAATAATCTCATTATAGTCTTTCAAAACCAATGCAAGTATCCATGTTTACACAAATCATGAAAATTGACAATTTCCATATCAATAAATAACTCACAACCACACAAATACAGTTATGTCATTAAAAGGTGTCGCTACAGTCAACCAAATCATTCTCAACAAATCACACATCCACAAACCATCAAATTGCCTTTTCATTACCTCAATTTCCTTTTTAGAAGCGTTCAACATTACTAAATCAAACCCATCGCCATATCCCAATTCTCCCCAAAACATACAAAAAGGAAATACAACATTCTATCAAGTAAACAATGGTCAAGAAATTCATTTACCTTAATCAATCAAACAATCACTTTAGGACTTGAGATTTCTCCCTTATTCGAGTCTCTAAATCAATTAAATCTAATTTAATAACTAATCACAATAAGATCAAAACTAACAACACCCATATCAAATATTTTTGAAAATAGGGTCAAATCGACCAAAAAAACCAATTCTAAAAAAGAAGGGTAAATCTGGAAATTAATCTCAAAATGTGTTTCCCAAATAATTTGGAAATCAATAGTGAAAACCAAATCAAAAACGGATTTGAAATCAGTTCATAATTACCATATTAATAAAAACCTTGAGTTACTAAAAAAAAACCCAAACCTTGCAATTCAAAAACCCTAATTTGATGGTTTAAATTCATAAAGAGTTAATGGAAAATGAAGATTTAAGGTTATAATTACTTACCGAGATGATTTTATCTTGAAATTCCTCTTTTAAATCACCTCCTCGTACCACAACACACATGAAAATGAGCAACCAATGCAGTGCATGTCATCACCAACATCCAAACAAGGCACACTAAACCGTAAATACAACATCAATTCTACCACGCTACCAAGGTGGAGAGAACTAACCTAGAATCCAACTGTTCCTTGAGAAAGACCTGGAGCCCAACAATATAATAATATCTCAATTAATCAACACAAGAGTACTGCTAATCAACAAGCGGAAGAGTCAAAAAGAGCTTCCAAATCAACAAAAGAGAAATAACTTAAGGAACAACACCTTACCCTTTTCATACCGCTCCTGCCCACAACCGAGCATAACTAATGCAGACCTATGTCTACGACTAAACACTAAGGCCTCAACCACTAACATAAGATAAGTAACCCAATACAAGTCCTATATGGTGCAACTCACAACTACAAGGGAGATAAAACACATTCTAAGGCATCTAAGGCTCAATTATAGCGTAAAGGAACAAGTATCAATCCTAACATGGATACTCATACTAAGTCATACTACAAGTAAGTCTAAAAGTCAAAACTTTGGATCCGGTCACCCCAGTAAGACCAATGCTCCTATGGGAATTCAGAAAATATAGAATAATAAAATGAGGTCCAAAATCTGATAAATATAGTCTTAAATCATATCCAATTCATAATAAACATTATCTAATAAATCCCAATAAAGAAATTATATTGTAGCCTACCTCGACCAACTGGACAACTTGCTAAACTGATTTTTGAGATCTATGACACATCAAGATCATGCTCCTTTTCAACTTGAAACTTTGAGGCATCTGGATGTGCTCATCTTTTACTTGACTAGTAGAAGTATTGATGCCCATACCTATATTGGTTTGGCTACTCATACCTCTGGTACCATGGTAGAGATGACTTGTTTTAAGACTAGAATCGTGCCAAAGTAGTCTATATGTGCCTTTCGAATCCATTAAGAGTTCCTTTGGCCATGTCTTTCATTGTGTCAGATGAGGGAGATGCATGGATCCCACCCCACCTGATCAGGGCATGGAGTAGGTATATACACTTGGTTACTGATTATTCTACTACATTTTCCTACATTCATATGCATGGCCTATCACAAGTTCAATTGATTGTTGATTGGACCCTCCAATTTTATGAGGGGCTAGTTGGCTTATGTTTGCTATTTGTAACTTTCGAGCTTATGGAGGTTTTATTAGGTTATTTTTTTTAACTATATTATGTATTCCTATGATATTGATCTGCTAATGGTTAGGTTGTTGACTAGATAAGTGCATGTTCTTTCTTATTACATTGGGTAGATAACCCTGTTATCATAGCTTGCTTGTGAGTAGGTAATTGACTTGCAATTCTAGGTACATTATTGACTCGATATCTTATCCTTTGTATCTTATTTTTGCTCCTCATTACTTGTCTTTCATATTATATCTCATGTTTAGTTACTTGTGCTATGCTTTCCTTATTACATATTGTTAACACTTGCTTTATATTTGGAGCTCAGTCAGTTGATATCTAGTGATTACCTCTTGTTGTTACTCATACTACACCTCTACACCCTGTAGATCATAGTATGAGTTCTCACCATTGACTTGGAGCTCGTGCAGAGTAGCTTTTTGGGATTTGAAGACTAGGGTGAGCTCCTGGCATTTGGAGTTATAAATTTTCATATACTTTGGCTAGGTAGTCTATATTTTGTCTTCATAGATGAGATGTACTTATATTGTATTTGTAAAATCCTTGTACTCATATATTTATTTGATGCTCGATTACTGATTGATGCAAGGTCTTTGGGACTGTTTCTTGTACTATTTTAGTTGATCTCTTTTCCTTCTCACTATCTTTAGCTTATTTTTTCTTATTATTTATCTTCCATGTGATAGTTAGGTGGTGTATAGTAGGTGCCATTATGACCTGAGGGGTTGTGACAAGTTGGTATAAGAGATCGAAGTTGACCAACATCATTGGTATAAGAGAAAGTTCCTAGTAGAGTATTGTTGATCGGTGCAGAGATATTTGTATCCTATCTTTGGGAGGCTATAGGGAATTCTTATGAAATTCTTTGTATAGCCTCTAAAACTACTTCTTTGGAATCTATTCTATCTTAGATAGATACCATGAGGTGTTCATTGGACGTGGATGGAGCATCAACACATCGTACTTCAACATTTGGTAGGGCTAGAGAGCCTCAATTGGGCATAGACCCTAAGGTTAGAGACGTTCTTCAACATTTAGAGAGTTTGGGGACATCCCAAGATTTGAAAGGGTCATTAACTACCTAAGTTCCTCAAGATTTAGTGTTGGAAGTCCTAAGTCTCTACGAGGGTACACCACTAGTAGGTGTGGTTTTTAGTGCAGCGGGTTCTAAGGACAGAGTTAGGTTGATTGGTCCCCATCATAGTTCGTCGTTGATATCTAAGTATGTTTTGAGATTTCCTGAGTGGGCTAGGCTTGCCCTCATATTATTCCATATGGATCAATATTTGAGTTAGGAGTTCGTTTGAGGGTTGTCATTGCCACTTTAGTTGGCGTCGGAGCATTTGATAGTAGCGAGGTCAACCTTTCCCTAGGTTGTTAGTCATGTGAAGGTTGTGGAGCAGGCGTGCCTTGAGATTTATGGAGATAGTGGCAAGAGTCTTCACCATCAGTATAATGATGAAAATATTCCACATCAAGGTTGGTATCAATTCAGTGAGGGTCATCGTCTATCTCGACCTATCAAGCTTATAACGGTAGCATATCAAGTTCCAGGGGGTTGTGAGATAGGCCATGGTGCCTGTAGCAAGTAGAGTTCAGGTCATACTTCTCATTGTGAGTATTTTGAGCCTTCAAGTGTTGGGGATCATCTCACTCCAATTGTCTCTTCGAAGCAAGTTTCTCTTGGTGGAAGTTACTACAAGTATGACAATATAGACCACTTTGTTAGAGATTGGCATAGGGCCATTATGAGGTCGGATCCATAAACTACATATATTTCAAAATGATAATATCTAATTTAGTAAATAATTCACCCTTATTTAGTTTCATTCCTAATTAGTTAGTGCTAACAACTAAGAATTTTCTAATTCAAACAACTTAAAAACTTACAAAATATAATTGTTTTCCTACAAATATGAGCGTCGAACTTTTCTTCTTTTTTCTTCTTTGATTTATATAGATAGATATTAATTTGAAAGGATCAGATACACTTAGATATGGAGCACAAAATGATTTGAATTTAACTCAATTACTATAAATGGAAGTGATAGCATTAGAGTAAAAATATATTTTCATTTAATAAATAATTAGTAAAACAATATGTTGTTAATTCAAGGAAATAACATACAAGAGCACAATCAAACATGTAGTAGGCGTGGTACCAAGGCAAACTAGGTTTGGTACCCAATCCAACCATGTAGTAATTTGTACTAGGTGTGGTACCTGAGCCAACTTAATATATGTAGTTGGCAAGGTACCCAAGCCAACCAATGGTCACACAACACACAATCAGAATCATAATCATAATGAACTACAGTAACACTTGTAAACACAAGTAAATTAAACATCTTCATTGTATGTGATGGTGTAGAAGGTATCATTTCGGTTACATTTATTTGATCTTCCTAACCATGCATTGCAGAAACAATACAATAAAAATAGTTATCATGCATACATTACATAACTTGGAAACAATAAACTATCACCTTTCTCGAATCAATCCTTGAGAGCTCTATTGGACCTGAGTCTTTCCCTTGTTACAAATCCTAGCTAGCTTGTTATTGGTCTACAATTAACAATACAGGTACAAGATTCAATCTCCAATGGCCTAATTATACTCATATTAAAACTTAATCTCAACCCCAAGCCAAACTTATGATCTTCTCACCCAATCCAGGACTTTTCGACCATTAATTCACCGAAAACTATCAATTCCATAGCTACATGAGTGAATAACAATAAATAAATCAATAAAAACATTTAACAATTAACCCAAGGCTTTACAACCCAAAATCCTCAGTAACTCATATCTTCCCACCTTAGGAACAAAACCAAAGTGTTCCCTAGAGTCCCTAATAGCACCTCAATGGCCTAGGCAATCAAAGTATGAAGTTGAAGATTGGATTACTTACATTTACGAAGGTTCTTGATGAAAAATGGCTGAAATTCGCCCTAATTAAGTCGCCCTTGTTCTTCCCCAAAACGTACTTTCCAAATAATTAGCGGCTTTGGGGAATATTCTCCATTAATTGCGACGAATCCCGCTAAAGCGGCTCAATCCCACTATACTGGAAGTGCTATAGTGAGACCTCTTGCTGTAGCAGGAGTTAATTACACTGCAAAAGTAGTGTGTCACCCACTATGGAGGCTTGCATGGGACAAAAACGCAAAAATAAACCCAAAAGTCTCCATTTTTCAACACTGCTTCAAAAATTGATGTCCCGGACCAACCCTTTCATGCCAAGTTTGATAACGTCGAGTTCTACTCACCCCAATTTATTTCTGAAAAGTCTTACAAATTCCTTAACGTCATAGCTAATAGAACGACTAACCAAAGTTATACATTTTACCCAATCTTTCCCTGAATTTCCCTAGACCTCACCTTTATCGAATTCTGCATGAATCTAGTAATATAAATACTTATATCAAGTGAACATTAAGATGCAATATTTAGTCAAACCAATGCCTTATAAAATAAGACTGATGGAGTTTATATTTTGATTTTAAAAACATTTAACAAAAGTGTAATGATTTTTTTGTACGAGGAAGAACCAACATTGTCATCATTATCATGATAGAGTGGTATGCGTGTCAGGTTAAACTATACTTGATTAAGATATATTGTGTCTCTCTTATATCCACTTTTTATTTTGATTTGATTTAAAGAGACAAACAACAAATAAAGAAAGGACATAAAATACAATGTAATTAACAATTTAAAGGTGATTAGTAAATATTTAACAAAAGTTTGATTCCTTAATAATCTCATATAAGCTAGTAAATCTGAGTATTCCTTTATTTTAGGGATATTCGATATACTATGATATTGCTATTACAAGACAAATTCTAGATACTATAATATTTGCAGATGTCTCACTTATATCCACTTTTTATTTTGATTTGATTTAAAGAGACAAACAACAAATAAAGAAAGGACATAAAATACATTGTAATTAACAATTTAAAGGTGATTAGTAAATATTTAACAAAAGTTTGATTCCTTAATAATCTCATATAAGCTAGTAAATCTGAGTATTCCTTTATTTTAGGGATATTCAAGATACTATGATATTGCTATTACAAGACAAATTCTAGATACTATAATATTTGCAGATAAATAGGTCAACTAACGTATCAAATATTGAAATTTTCTTTTTATATGCTTGTAAAAATCTATATATAGCTAAATGAAAAACTATTGGAATATCAAAACTTCATTTTCTCTTAACACATGTTACTCTAAGCTTCTTGCATCTGCAGAAAAATGGCTCAGCATTCCAAATTGTCCTCTATCTTATTGCTTGCATTTATCTACTTTATACATGACCACATGATTACTACTATAACAGCACGTCGCATTCTACAAACTCCTAGTTTCTCAACGCCCACTACCCCTAGTTTCTCAATGCCCACTACCCCCAGTTTCTCCAATTCCCCCGGTCTTTCAAAGCCCGCTACCCCAAGTTTCTCCAATTCCCCCAGTCTTTCAAAGCCCGAGACTCCTAGTTTCTCAAAATCTAAGACCCCTAGTTTCTCAAAGCCCGAGACTCCTAGTTTCTCAAAACCTGAAACCCCTATTTTCTCAAAGCCTGAAACTCCTAGTTTCTCAAAATCCGAAACTCCTAGTTTCTCAAAGCCTGAGACACCTAGTTTCTCAAAGCCCGAAACTCCTAGTTTCTCAAAGCCCGAAACTCCTAGTTTCTCAAAGCCCGAAACTCCTAGTTTCTCAAAATCTAAGACCCCTAATTTTTCAAAGCCCCAGACCCCTAGTATCTCAAAACCTAAGACTCCTAGATTCTCAAAGCCCGAGACCCCGAGTATCTCAAAACCTGAGACTCCTAGTTTCTCAAAGCCCGAGACCCCTAATTCCCCAAGGCTCGAAACTCCTACTTTCTCAAAATATAAGACTCCTACTTTTTCAAAGCCTGAAACCCCTAGTTTCTTAAAGCCCGACACCCTTAGTTCCCAAAATCCTGAGACTCCTACTTTCTCAAAGCCCGAGGCCCCTACTTTCTCAAAATCGGAGACCCCTACTTTCTCAAAGCCTGACACTCCTACTTTTTCAAAGCCCGAAACCCCTAGTTTCTCAAAGCCTGAAACCCCTAGTTTCTCAAAGCCTGAGACCCCTAGTTCCCAAAAGCTTGAGACTCCTACTTTTTCAAAGCCCGAGACTCCTACTTTCTCAAAATCGGAGACCCCTACTTTCTTAAAGCCTGACACTCCTACTTTTTCAAAGCCCGAAACCCCTAGTTTCTCAAAGCCTGAAACCCCTAGTTTCTCAATGCCCGAGACCCCTAGTTCCCTAAAGACCGATACCCCTAGTTTCTCAAAGCTCGAGACTCCAAGTTTCTCAAACCCCGAGACTCCAAGTTCCCCAAAGCCCGAGACCCCTACTTTTCCAAAACCCGAGACCCCTAGTTCTCCAAATCCTATGACTCCAAGTTCTCCAAAGCCCGAAACTCCTAGTTTCTCAAAGCCTGAAACTCCTAGTTTCTCAAAGCCCAAGACGCCAAGTTCCTCTAAGCCTGAGACTCCTAACTTCTCAAAACCCGAGATTCCAAGTTCACTAAAGCCCGAGGCTCCTACTTTTTTAAAACCTGAGACCCCAGGTTCTCCAAAGCCCAAGACTCCAAGTTTCTCAACGCCCGAGACTCCTACTTTCTCAAAGCCCGAGACCCCAAGTTCCTTAAAATCCGAGACTCCAAGTTTCTCAAAGCCCGAGACCCCTAGCTCTTTTAAGCCTGAGACTCCTAGCTATTCAAAGCCCGAGACACCAAGTTCACCAAAGCCCGAGACACCAAGTTCTCCAAATTTCAAGACTCCTAGTTCTCCAAAGCCCGAGACTCCAAGTTCCCCAAAGACCAAAACTCCAAATTTCCCAAAGCCTGAGACCCCAAGTTCCCTAAAGCCCAATACACCTAGTTTCCCAAAGCCTGGTACCCCAAGTTTCTCAAAGCCCAAGACCCCAAGTTCTGAGACCCCGAGTTTTCCAAAACCTGAAACTCCTAGTTCCCAAAAGCCAGAGACACCAAATTTCCCAAAGCCTGAGATGCCAAGTTCGCCTATGTTTGAGATCCCAAGTTCTCCAAATTTCGAGACTATTAGTTTCTCAAAACCTAAGACCTCTAAATTCCTCAAAGCCTAAGATTCCAACAACCCCAGAACTCAAGACTCCTAGTGTCTCTATGCCTAAAATACCAAGTGTTCCAAAGCGTGAGCTACCAACTACCCCAAAGCCTGAGATCCCAACTTTTATAAATCCTGAATTACCAGTTGTTTCAAATCCTGAGATTCCAAGTGTGATAAAGACAGAAAATCCAAAACTTTCTAAACCAACATTGTCAACTTCTCCATGAGTAACTATGGTGTTATTCATGTGGCATGACTTATGCTGGCAAACAGACGAATTAGAACTCATATGAATGAGTTGACAATGGGTTGGGTGAAAATGGATAAAATATTCGACTCGTCGGTATTTTATGTGAATAAAAATGGGTTGAATGATGGATGATATTATAATATCCACTTATTATCTACTCATAAATTGTACAAAATTGAAATTAGCTATCAAATAAAGTGAAGCACTTTCTTTTCTTTAATTTTTTTATTTTGATAAGCCAATTTACATTGCTTTTCACTTTGTTAGATGTTTATTGTTTCTTAGTCAATATATTATATATTAATTATATAGAGAAGCTATAGTTTCTAACTTTTGGTACGAAGTTTTTTTAGGCTAAAACGGTAGATGCTAAAATTAGAGATCATTGAATTAAACTACAAAAGATTACGGTATATATACTTTTATAATTTGGTATTCAGTTACTTTGAAACAAAATAATACGCACATAGGTAATTACCCACATGATGACTTTATTAAGCTTTATTATTAATTCTCAACTAATATCCGAATAATAGAAATAACTTAAAGATCATTGCAATATTTTTGAACATAAATGCAGAGATTTGACATTATCACATATCGCAAAAGGATATGATGAATAATAGCAAATATCGTACTTTTTGATCAATTTTCTCTTTTAATGCACGTGTGTTTTCTGATGGTAACATTTTTTCCTTTTATAATGTCTTCTCAATATTGCATGATCTATTAAAAAGTAATTTAGCAAGTAAATTTATTTCAAATTCATTCTAAAAGTAACAACTAATTATGTTAAAAATTAATGCAATAACTAAAACAACATTATTTGGCTACTCTTCCTTCTCAATTTTCTTTAATAATTTATAATAATAGTTGTTGTCTCCTATATTCGGATTAACAAACCAGAAATAATAAAAGATAGAAAAAACAAAGAACTATCTGAGTCTGCAGAACCCACTGTATCCTTAAGAAATTTAATCCCCTCAAGTATCTGAGGTTGCAGATTAATTCCTCCCAAGATAAAACGGATAAACCATTAAAGAAGTAGCGGTACCTCAAACTTTGATAATTTCAATGAACTCAAAATGACAGCAACGAATCACACACATAGACACGATCAATCGATTATATTTTGTAATAAATGTATACAAAAGAAGGGAAGAATTCAGTGTAGAAAAATGAGAGAAAGTCTCTCTATTTATAGCCAACAAAGGGTAAAGGCCACAACTCTTTGGAAAGAAGACAACCTTTCAGAAAGGTCACAACACTTTGGAAAAGGCACAACCTTTCAAACCGCCACAACCCTTTAGAAAGGATACAACCTTTCATAGAGGTCACAACCCTTCATTTCATGTTCAAACCTTTAAAACCCAACAATCCCCCACATGAATGACTATTGTTAAAACATATACATAAAAATTGTGTGATTCGTAAGTAAGGATTGATTACATCTGGATAAGTGTGTTTTCCTTTGAACTTTCCATAGTGAACATATATCGGGTATACTCGATCAATAGGTAGATTTGATATCTTTGAACCATCGAGCTTTGGTGTATACCTAGACAACATAAGTCACACAATCAACCCTTGAAATTTTTTTTGTTCTCATTGTTTTGTTCGTTTCAGTCATGAACACATCTTGTTTATAAGTTCTCCTTGAAGTGGCTTACACTTCACACTTACATAGGTGATTTCTAAATGTGTTATTACATAGATATACTATTTGATATACCCTGTATCAAACTTAGAAACCATTAAAAAGTCCTAATGCCTTTATCCTTGTTACTGAACATTGTCTTATCATGATAATGGACCATAAAAAAATATTTTGACAATGTTGAACCCTCATCAATGACTTTGTTTGATCTCCTTGAACCTAGATCTTGGGATCTCCAGTCTTCTAGGTAGAGTTACCGCCACAATGAATTGTCCTCGGCCATAGTCCCATTCTTGTTGATAATCTATCAATTCCCTCTCTAGTTAGGCCTTTTGTAAGTGGATCCGACACATTATCCTTTGACTTTACATAGTCAATTATGATAATTCCACTAGAGAGTAGATCTCTAATGATATTATGTCTACGTCATATATGACAAGACTTTTCGTTATACATAATGCTCCATGCCCTACCTATTGCAAATTTACTCTCACAGTGTATGCATACTGGAGCTAAAGGTTTGGCCAAAAATCTTTCAAGAAATTTCGGAGTCATTCAACTTCTTCACCGGCCTTATCTAGAGTGATAAGCTCATATTTCATAGTAGAGCGAGTGATACATTTCTGTTTGGAAGATTCCCAAGAGATTGCTCCTCCACAAAGAGTAAATATATATATCTACTCGTGGATTTTACTTCATTTGACCTGGTGATTCAATTTGCATCACTGTAATCTTCCAATACTGTTGAATATTAGTCATAATGCAAAATAATAGTTTTTAAGTATGTTTTAAATACTCCAGAACTCTTTTCATTGTCATCCAATGAGTTTGATTGAGATTACTTGTGAATCGACTAAGTCTACTAATAGCACATGCTATATCTGATAGTGTACATTTCATGATATATATCATACTTTTCAATACTCTAGCATAATCCAATTGTGAGTCACTTTAGCCTTCATTCTTTTAAAGTACAAAGCTCACATTTATTGGAGTCTTGACAATATTGAAATCCAAATACTTGAACTGGTCAAGTACCTTTTCAATCATATTAGTAACTTCAATGTGTTTCATATCGAAGTTACTTTCTAGCATATGTTTAGTAGCATTTATGTCAGAAATGTCTCTTTTGATTATCAACATGTCATCAACATAAAAACAAACAATGACCTTGTGATTTGGAGTGTCTTTAATGTAAAAATTCATTAATCTTGAATTCATTTGCCAACATAGTTTTGTCAAACTTCACATGTCATTATTTGGGCGCTTGTTTTTAGTCCATAAAGTGAATTAACAAGTTTACGGACTTTCTTTTCTTTACCAGGAACCACAAAGACCTCGAGTTGTTCTAGGTAAATTTCTTCCTCCAATTATTCATTTTTTAAAAAATGTTTTCACATCCATTTTGAAAAATTTGAAGGTCATACACCGCAACTAGCACAATTAACATCTGAATTGATCTAATACTAGTTAGTGGATATTATGTGTCAAAATAATCAAGGCTTTCTTATTTCCTAAAGCCTATGACAACAAGTCTTGCTTTGTATTTGTCAATAGTTTCATCAACTTTCTTTTCCTTTTGTAGATCCAGTTTGAACCCAAAAGTTTATTTCCTCGAGGAAGATCAACCAACTTTCAAGTACAGTTGCTCAAGAGAATCTATCTTACTATTAACAGTCTCTTTCCAAAAAGAATGAGTCTACAGAGGGCATAAGTTCTTTGAATTTATGAGACTCATTTTCAAGAAGAAATGTTACAAAATAAAACTCGAAGGAAGTAATTTGTCCATTGACATTTACTACGCCTCTAAATTTATTTATTAATTACATTCTCCTTTGGTTCGTTCCAAGGTCAATTAGACCCTTCACTTAACTATCCGACGGTTCGGACATATGAACCATAAATTGACATGCTTTACTATTTGTAGCATATCCAATGAATATACAATCCACGGTCTTAGGTCCTATTTTGACCCGTTTGGGAATAGTTCCCTCATTTCCATTTCTCATATGGAATAGACTGTATTGGAAATTGTTAGATCACTATCTTTCAAGAGTTATTGCTTGTATATACTTTAAGGGCGACAAGCAGTTCGCTATCCGGATACAACAAAGTCTGAATAAAAAAAACTTTTTGTTGCTCCCTTTCTTAAAAAAACAAAAGTTTTTTTATTTGTTGCTCCCTTTACTAACAAATAAAACTTTTGTTCCTCTCTTTCTGAACAGATATATTTTTTGTTGTTCTCTTTTGCTATAATGATAGCACCCCCACAAATTTTGTGGTAAACCTGAACTTATAAGTATGACATTCAACATTTCCTTCAAAGTTCGGTTTTTTTCTGTCAACAATTTCATTAGATTGAGCTGAGTATGTGCAGTAATTTGATGGATGATTCCATTTTCCAAATATATTTCTGCAAAAGAAGATTCATATCTCTACATCTACCACTTCTAATCATGACAATTTTTTTATCCAACTGATTTTCAACTTCAGTTTTATATTGCTTATATGTTTCTATTTCTTCATCCTTTCTATTTAGCAAATAGACATAACAGTATCTAGTGCAATTGTCAATAAAATTTATGAAACACTTTTTTCCATCACTAGATGGTGTTGACTTCATATCACAAATGTCAATGTAAATCAATTTTATAGGATTAAAATTCATTTCAACAACACATACTTGACATTTTGATTTATTGCACTAGAAGTTACGCAAAACTTCTAAGTTGATCAGTTTTTGCAAGGTTTTATATTTGACATGTCCCAAGTGTTCATGTCACAAACAATTTGATTCAAGCAAGTAAGAAAAAACAAAAATACTGAGTTTGAACAGACCTTTCGTGAGGTAACTTTTTCCTACAAATATTTTGTTCTTTACTTTTTATAACTTTGTCAAATACAGACACTGTTTTAGAATCAGCACCTTGCCAGATGTCCTTTTTAGAAGGACCTTTCCATAACATTCAATTTGTTATAGAATTACCATGACCATAGATTTATAGGTCCAATAAGGGCAATATGACCCAAATGTTTGTTTTACAACACAAACATAACAGATCACTTTCACCAATGTTCATGTCTATACAAATAAATTTATTTTAATAGACATATTTTTCATGAAAAATCACAATATTTAAGTGACACTTTTTCATCAAAGAATACAATTCTTTTGAACGAGTAATATAATTTTGTGGTTTTATACTAGTCATATCATATACTAGTAAAGAGAGACTCAACGACCACAATATCAAATATACTCCAAGAATTTTGTGGGTCTAACATAATACAAGAATGTCATTAAATTTCATATCTTGTACTTTCAAATTTAAATTAGATAGTAAGTCTAATTTTGTCTTTATCACAAGTAAAGAACCCCCCACATTTTAAATATGTTCTCAAAAATATTTTTCAAGTATTTGAAATTATTTTCCACATATTTTTTTTCATGCTTTCAAATTGTATACCATCAAAATACACAATGGCAATACGAAGCCTTCTTTTGGAGATTTAATACATAGAAACACCCATTGCAGGCACAAAAATCACTAATTTTATGTTACCAGTGTTTTTTTCGTTTCTGTCACAACTAGACAGACCACTTTGTATTTAGAATACTAACAATAAAGATTCAATCTTTATACAACTTGTTTCTTGTTTAACGATGAATTTTTTATCTATTTCAAATCATTTAGCCTTAATATTCCTGACGAAGATTTTGTACTCTTCAAACCAGAATATTCATTCAAACAGAGTATTTAATAAATTGGCGAAGTTTCAATATTCTTCAAACCAATGCACAATCTGATTTGTTCGTGAAGTTCTTATATTCTTCAAACCAAAGGAGTAAAAAAATCAGAAGATTTTAGTTTACAAAAGTCAAACACAATCAAATTTCACATGGAGTAGAAAACTACAAAAGTATTTTTTTTCCTCGTCTAAACAGAATACATATTAATAATAATAAAGACATATTCTAAGATCATCAGATAATGACCATCTATCCTAACATTTATGAAATAAATCTCATAACTTATAAAAGATAGAAAAAGAAACTAATAATCAAGGAAAATAAAGATAGAACCTAATTTTTACTCTCATTGAATCATATTTTATCTGTCAGCAATGATTCCATGCAAGTCACTTTTCTTGCTAGTTTTTTTTCTTTTATCAATTTCCATCATATTCCTATTTTCCTCAAGAAGACATTTAATTTCAACAAGAAACTAAACTCATGTTCAAATATTGTTAGGAGACAACATTTGTTCATTTACTCATTTTCATAGTTATATAAAATCAAGAATATAGGGAAAAAATTAAAGTGCATATCTTAACATTTATGCACAAAATAACTTTTTATTGAAAAAGAAAACTGAAGGGGTGCAATGCTTCAATTCACTTGGGAAGAAAATAAAAATAATTTTACCCATCCAAGAAAAACATATTACAGAAAATATACTCGAACATATTAATTAAAGTAGTACTAATTCATCCCAAATCTCTTTTATCATATGATAAAATAATTCTCATTTTCTTCTTCTTTTTTTCAACAAAAAGAACACAGAAAATAAAAGTAATTTCCTTATCACAGAAAATACCATCAATATTAAATTTCTTAAGCTTGTTGTCTCCTGTATTCGGATTAACAAACCAGAAATAATAAAAGATGAAAAGAAAAAGCAAAGAACTATCCGAGTCCACAGAACCAACTGTGTGTCCTTAAGAAATCTAATCCCCTCAAGTACCCGAGGTTGCAGATTAATTCCACCCATGATAAAACGGATAAACCATTAAAGAAGTAACGGTACCTCAAACTTTGATAATTTCAATGAACTCAAAATGACAACAACGAATCACCCACATAGACACGATTGATCGATTTTATTTTGTAATAAATGTATGCAATAGAAGGGAAGAATTCAGTGTAGAAAAATGAGAGAAAGTCACTCTATTTATAGCCAACAAAGGGTAAAGGTCACAACCCTTTGGAAAGAAGACAACCTTTCAGAAAGGTCACAACACTTTGAAAAAGGCACAACCTTTCAAACGGTCACAACCCTTTAGAAAGGACACAACCTTTCATAAAGGTCACAACCATTCAGGAGAATCACAACCCTTCATTTCCTGTTCACACCTTTAAAACCCAACAATAGTAACCACTTTCTTCCATCACATTTCAAGAGTATGATTTAAAGGATGAATTATCATATTTTCAAGTGTCGATTGAATATTTTGTTCCATAAATACACCTCAATAGAGTGTTGTACTTGTTAACTGACTAATACCATTTTTTTCAACTCTCCAAAATTGTGATAAATCTTTCAAGTGTGAGCGTCCAATTTTCCCAATATATGAATTTACAATGTAGTTATATTTTTCTTATGCCATTTCTGTAGATTGTACTAGTTTTTTTTTTTCTCATCACTAGTCTTTTTTTTTTTCTCATCAGGTGTCAGATATCTACTTTTAGAGATGGATCTAGGATTTTTATGTTTTGTTGGTTCAATTTTTAAGATTCTTAATATTGAACCTATTTGATTTGTAAATTATAAGTATGAGTTCAGGCTTATTATTTATTGTGATTTTAGTGATGTTTATACACAAACTCCACAACAAAATTACTAGGTTCAAATGAATCTAGTTTTTCGTGTTGCATTTTCCCCTACCTGCTTTGTCACCCTGCAGCTCATGATTTGTGCCACCAAAGGTGACTCCATTTCCGAAGCTCGAATTTAAGAAATCTCATTAAGGATTAATAAATAGTCTCTACCACAATGATATATTGATGATCGATATCTTGTTGGTAGCTAGTCTTTTTGTCACTACTGTTCTATACAAAGCCTAATTTTGTTTGCAATCAATATAAATATTGTTTATTTGCCCCAAGTTACAATCAACTTTTTATTTCTTTTAACTGGGACATCCCAAATGTTATCATATTTTACAAAAATATTATTATTATTATTTTGTTGATAGTTGATTATAACTTTTAAGTATATTCATATAATGTAATGTTTTCTCCATCAAATTATATTATCAATAATTATTGTAATATTTTTAGTAATAATATAAGTACTTATTCAATCAAACAATGCCTTATGAAATAAGATTAAGGAAGTTTATATGTTGAGTTATAAAGATATTTAGTGAAAAGTGTAATGATTTTAGTTATTATAAGGAGAAATCAACATTGTCATTCTTATTGTGATAGAGTGATATGCATGTCAAGGGTCTCTCTTATACCCACTTTTTTTTTTTTAATTTTATTCAAAGAGAAAAGCTAGAAATAAAGAAAGGACATAATTAAAAGACATTGTGATTGATAATTTAAAGGTGATTAGTAAATAGTTTAACAATTGTTTGCTTCCTTAATTTAAAGGTGATTAGATAAGCTAGTAAATCTGAGCATTCCTTTATTCTAGCGATATTCAAGATACTATAATATTGCTATCACAATACAAATTCTAGATACTATAATATTGGCAGATAAATAGGTTAACTAAAGCATCAAATATTGAAATCCTCCCTTTTACGTGCCTTTAAACATCTATATATAGCTAAATGGAAAACAATTGAAATATCTAAATTTTATTTGCTCTTAAGGGCATCTCCAAACCAATCCTCTATTTTACTCTCCAAATATAGAGTTCTCTATTTTTTCAGACAACCAACTCCAACCCAATTCTCTATTTTACTCTCTAAAAAGGAATCTTTTTCTCTCTCCTCAATATTATATTATTATTTCTATTTCATTCTTATTTTCTTATTTCATACTATAAATCCTTTATTTCTTTTTTCCCAAATAATTACTTTATATAATTTTTAACGTGATATAAAATTATTTTTTATTCTAAATTTTTAAATAACATAAATTGCAAGAAAATATAATATAATACATAAATTAGGGGACAAATTCAAATAAAAGTGACATACAATTACATAAACACTCAATTTTCAAAATTATTACGTTGCTCCCATAAATGCTCTATTAATGCATTACGGAGTTCAAAATGAACATTTTTGTCCTTAATTTTTTTATGTCTAGCTAAAAATTGTTCAAACTAGAGATTTTCATCTACCACCATTTCTGTCGTTGGAGTTGAAGCCTCTACGACATCTTGAATTGGTTAACATCACGTTCATCCTCAATTATCATGTTGTGCAGTATAATAGATGTAGTCATTATATCATGTAGCACTTCCTTTCTCCAAAAACGTGACGGTCCTGCAATAATTGCAAAACGTGATTGCAAAACTCCGAATGCACGTTCAACATCTTTTCGGCACGATTCTTGTTTCATCGCGAAATATTTCTTTTGTTGGGAATGAGGATCACGAATAGTTTGAACTATTGTAGACCATTTAGGATATATACCATCAGCTAAATAATAACCCATATCGTATTCTTTTCCTTGAATAACATAATGGGCGGGAGGCGCAATACCGCTAGCAAGATTGGAAAATAAATGTGATGACTCTAAAACATTAATATCGTTATTGGTGCCAGGCAAACCAAAATAAGCATGCCATATCCAAAGGTCATAATCAGCAACAGCTTCAAGAATAATTGTTGGTGATCCACTACGACCCGCGTATTGCCCAGCCCATGCCGTTGGACAATTTTTCCATTTCCAGTGCATGCAATCTAGACTACCTAACATTCCTGGGAAACCACGCTGCTCACCAATGTGTAGAAGCCTCGCAACATCGTTAGGTGTTGGTGATCTCAAATATCGCTCACCAAAAACCTCTACAATAGCTCGACAAAATCTCTTCATGCTTTCAATCGTAGTTGACTCTCCAATTTTCACGTATTAAATCGCTGGCATCCGCCGCAAACCGTATGCCAACATTCTAAACACAGCGGTAGTTTTTTGTAAAGTAGATAATCCAAATCTACCTAGTGCATCAATGCGTTGTTCGAAGTACATGTCGTGATCTTTAATTGCATCAACGATACGAAGAAACAAATTGCGGGACATTCGATAACGACGGCGAAATATTGCATCATTAAAGCGTGGTGTGGCTGAAAAATAATCACGAAATAAATTATCATCAGCCGCCTCACGATCACGATTGATTACCACATGACCTGGAATGGAGCCACCTATGAAAACTTCATTAGTATGGTTTTGTAGAACTTGTTGGAACATGTAGTTGTTCATACGTAGCTGATTTATTAAATTATCATGGTGTTCTGTACTAGGAAAAAAATCCAAATCTAACGAAGATGATGACGAAGAAGAAAAATCTTCATCATTATTATTAGAACAATCTCCAAGATTGAAATTCATTTTCAAAGGACAAACCAAATTACTTTAATATGTTTTGAAATGAAATGAATGCGGACTTCAAGTGGCTAATGGTGTTCATTATATAATATGTAATGTTTTATCTAAAAATATTAAATGCAGCGATGAGAATCTCATCCAACCGTTTATAATAAGATGAAATCCATCTAATGGTGAATATGAAGATTACATTCTATCTTAATACGGTAAAATCTTATCCACACGGTGTATACATTAAACGAATACAATTTTTATTGTTACGTAATAAAGTAAAACACGTGTTAATTAATTAAAATTGCGTAAAATGAATTATTAATTCAAACACATGAGATGCATGTATTAGATTGTTGTATACATTATGTGCGGATAAGTTTTACTCGATTAATATCTACATATAATTTTATTTATCTAAAATAACTTTGAGATAACTATGAGAATCTCATCCTACGGTTAAAAATATGGTGAAATTCATCCAATAGTAAAAATCAAAATTACATTCTATCCTATTTATCTACATGTAATTTTATTTTATCTAGAAGTAATTTTTTGAGATAAGGATGAAAATCTCATCCTATGGTTAAAAATATAGTGAAATCCATCCCATGGTGAAAATGAAGATTACACTATCCTATTAATATTTATAGATAATTTTTACTTATCTAAAAAAAAAATTGAGATAAGGATGAAAATCTCATCCAATGGTTAAAAATATAGTGAAATCCATCCCATGGTGAAAATGAAGATTACACTATCCTATTAATATTTATAGATAATTTTTACTTATCTAAAAAAAATTGAGATAAGGATGAAAATCTCATCCAATGGTTAAAAATATAGTGAAATCCATCCCATGGTAAAAAGCAAAACTTACGTTCTATATATATAATATATGTAGAAGTCTATTCTAGTCACAAAGGCAATAGTATACTCACATTTCCATAAAACAACTAAAAAAAAATGTCTCGATCTTCTGGATACTCTCTCAATGAGGATAAATTATTATGTCAAATCTATGTAGACATATCTCAAGACCCGATCACCGGCATATGCCAATCCTATGATCAGTTTTGGGTTCGAATTGAACAAAGCTATAATAATTTAAAGGAAGAATCATGGATATATCGCAATAAGAAATCATTGCAGTGTCGAATAGCCTTAATTGAGAAAGCGATAAGAAAATTAAGTGCATGTATTAGACAAATAGAAAATTTGCATCCCAGTGGTGCTTCAGATATAGATATTGTAAGTGACTATTTTCTAACTACTTATAATGTATTTTTATATATATACTTACACAATTTTGATTCATATTTTTGCAGATTAATCAAGCAAAAATACTACTTATGCAAGAACCAACTTATAAAAAAGGTTTTAAGTTTGATCATGTATGGAATCTAATGAAAGATTTTGAAAAGTTTAAGGATATCGACACCGGAAAGAAAAAAGTTCGAGGACAAGGCTCTACTTTGCAATCATCGGAGTCCGAGGCTCCTAGTCCTACATCACCTATAGTATCATCTCCTAACTTATCATCTTTTTCACTTAATTTAAATGAGAATTTTTCAGATCATACTTCATCTGAACGGCCTATTGGGGTGAAGAAATCAAAATTAAAGAGATCAAAAGATGAAGGTCTTTCGTCAGCTATGAAACTTTTCGAAACCGAAAATAATCGACTTGGGAAGATGTTATCAGAGTCTGCTACATCCAAACAACAGGACGGCGAAAGGCTAGATAGATATATCAAAGCCAAGGAATTTAGAGACGAAACTAAAATTTTAATGAAAAATTTAGAAACTATTAGTGATCCAAATGTTCGTGAATACCTGCAACGAGAACAACAACGAATACTTGAAAAAAGAAATCGACAATCACAACCGCAGTCACAACCGCAATCACAACCACAATCGCAACAATTCTCAGAATCATATCCTAATTTTTTTCCGAATAGTGCTTTATCTGAAAATGACCTACCGGATTTCTAAATTATTGTTGTGATCAATTAATTATTATGTTATGTATTGTATGTTATCTTGTATTTAAATTATTATGTTATGTATTATATTGTATTGTTATCTTGTATTTAAATTATTATGTTATGTATTGTATAGTTATCTTGTATTTAAATTATCATATCATGTATTGTATTTTTAAATTAAATTTTTTCATCTTGCCATTTTAATTTTGCGTATTCTTTATAATGAAAATTAATAATAAAATAAAATTTTACTATTCACAAAAATTAGAAAAAAAATTAAAATACTATTAATTTGAAATTAAAATAGTATATATTAAATAATATTTTTAAAAAATATTATATTACATTTAAAAAAGAATTATGAATATTAGATATTTAATTAATGGAATTATATGTAAAATAATATGTTAATTAGAAAGTAATAGAAATAATAATAAAATAATGAAAAAGTGAAATAGAGAGTGTGAATAGTAGTTCTCCAAATTTGGAGAACTACTATTCAACTCTCTAAATTTGAAGAATAGAGAGTGATTTGGAGTTGGGTTGGAGTGCCCATTCTCTATTTTACTCTCCAATTATAGAGAATGGAGAGTAAAATAGAGGTGGGTTGGAGATGGTCTTACCATATTTTTCTCTAAGCTTCTTGCCCGGCATTACAACTTGTCATCTATCTTATTGTTTGCTTTTATCTACTTTATGCATGACCACATGATAACTACTATAACGGCATGTCGCCTTCTTCACGCGCAAATTTTTGGTCAAACTTAAATTGTTTGACTCTTGAAAAATGAAAAGTGCCACGTAAATTGGGACAAAGGAAATATTTTTTTTATGGTTTTTAGGAAAACAGAAAATATGATAATTTATACTTTTTATTAAAACAATCAAGAACATTCAATCATATCAAACATATATACTTTTTAATCTCATATAAGCAGAACCTTCATCGATGTTGTTCATTAATTATCAATTAACACAAGACCCAAAATTCAATCAACTACAATGTAATAACCCTCCAGGTTATTTTCTCTTTATTGCATCTTTTTCGGTGTTTAGAGCGTTGAGATTGACAGTTTGGTTACCTGATTGTTCGTTTGGTTTTTGTGCCAAGTTCCTGTGTTTTGGAGCTTTTGAAACTTGAATAGTTTACTTCGGTCAAAACATACGGTCGACGACCTCAAAACACAATTCTAGCAGCTCTGTTAGCTCCAAAACATCGAGTTTGGTCAGAAGAACCTTCGGAGTGAATCCTGAGGCTTTCGAGCTCATTTTGAACTACCTTGTGGAATTTGACTTGAAACGGAGATAATTGGGTGTGGGACCAACTTTTCATTGATAAGATCTCGGTTGGAAGTTTCAACATCTCCTTTGAGTTTGGAATGTCGAATTTGGTGGCGCAGCATAGTTCATTTACGTGCATGATATTTCGAATGAATCTCAAGCACCCCATCAGGAAATATGTGAACTTGAGTTCTAGCTGATACATCAACATCTGGTGTCGGTGAAATCCTTCATCACAATCGCGGCCACATACTTCGCGATAGCAATGAGTATTTTGACTAGTCATTTAAATAAAGATAGTCATGTATCATCTTTTGATTTATATTTCAAATTTGATTTTTGTGACCTAGGCAACTCTAATTTGGATACTTCATTGTGTATTGTCGAAATTTGGTGTGGCTTCATATCGGGATTGTCGGGGATGCATGGAAAGATTGTTTAGCATGTAATTTCTTGTCCCTAAAGAAGGTCCGTCCGAGTCTCTTTAATGTCATATTTATTTCGTTTCCTTGCAAGTTCTATTTTCGAGCTTGAATTGTTTACATTTTGGGGCACAAGTGCAGTAAGCTAATTGTTGCGATTTTGGTGTCTAAACATATGTATTGACGTTGTGATCATGTTTTTGGTAGTATGACAGTGATCGGAGGTCATTCGAAAGAGCAAAGCTCTGAAATTGTAAAACCCGATTTACATTGAGGTAGGCTACAACTTACCGGTCTTTCAATTGAGCTTGTAAAAGTGAAATCAGGTTGAATAGCTAGAATTGGGTTGGGTTTGCAATTGAATCTTGTTTACTTATTAAACTTCATGCCTTAGGCGTGTTTTGGGTATTTTATCGAGTGCTCAAGCATGCCTAGTACTATTGTGTGATTTTGTCTTGGCTCGTAGTCTTTGTGGTGGTGTTGTTGTTATTGGTAGCTTGTTATTGGACTTAGTAGGTGTAGGCTAGTGATTGCCTTAGACTTGGGTTTTGGAGCCGATAGACTTTAGAGATTCTACGACGGTGTTTGAGACGGCTTAGCTCCCTATAGACTAATATAGCAGACTGGGGTCTAATACTGTGATCCTTAGCTATGCGAACCCTCAGCTCATATGACCGGTAAAAAGACAGAAAAAATTGTAGATGTTAAATAGTTAACATTCATAAAAAGATGGAGACTATTTTTATAAGATACAAAATATTGTGGCAAATTTTGAAATGTTAAATAGTTTCAACAGTCATATTTTTGGGTAAATTCTGAAATATTAAGATAATTGCAACAATCATATTTTAAGATAAGTTTTGTAATGTTAAAATAGTCTCAAACGTTTATACTTTGGGTTAAAAAAAAAAAAGGCTGGAGCTATTTTTGGAATTTGAAGATTTAATTTTTAAAATCTTTAAAAAAAAATAGATAAATTATATAAACAGAAAGATATTTGAAAATAAAATGAAAAAAGGCTTTCAAATTTTATAAAGTCCAAACGATATTATTGAGTAATCTTTTATAATTGAATTCATTTTATTATCAAAGTGAACATTACAACACAACAAACAGCTCTAAGACTGATAACACATCTCAACAACATAGACTTGGTTGTCCTGTATTCCTATCTATATATCATAATAATTCAAAATATCTAATTTCCTTCTTCACTTGACCTTCATTCTACCAACACATAACACCTCTACCTGACCAATTAAAGAATTTTCCTCATGATATAAGCAATTGTATTAATATTCTGCCATTGGTTCATGATATAAGTATTATTTATCGCATTCAATTAATTTATTCTGCAATTTGGTGAAGTGTTTTGTGACTCCCTGCCAAAGCAGTAACTTTAACACACTTCCTTAGAGAAACTGTGTTCAAAGAATAAGTGGTCACAACAACCACACAGGCTACAAGTTTAACTAACAACAATGCCCCAATTTCTTAATCTATGCAGAACTTTTCTATGCAATTCTAAGTAGGCGTTTCGACATGTGATATAAAATTACGATTTTAAATCAGTGTTTGGATATACAATTTGGGATTATGATTTTAAATCTCAAATTCTCTAAAATGCATGATTTGAGATTCAAAAATGCGACTTTAATATATTTAAAATAGGGAAAAGGCTCAAGAATATCACCGAATTTGAAAAAGACTCATTTATTTCATTCATTAAGAGTTTGGCTCATATATGTCATTTCTGATTGAGAAAAGGTTCATCCATGTAATTATTTGTTAATTGAAATGATATAGATGACTCATATTTTAACGGATGACACAGATGAGTCTTTTCTCAAAGTTAGATGACATATTTAAGTCTTTTCCATTTTTTAAAAAATGATTTAATTAATGACGTGATAGAATCATAATTGATCACGTTTAAGAAATGGTTTTGCAAAATGAAACTTTTTTAGTTAACAAATAATGGCATGATAAGCCTTTTCTCTAATGGAAATGGCATATGTTGAGATTGATTAGACTAATTAACAGAAAAGTAGTTGGAGTTGGTTAAGATAGTTGTTAGTTTTTGCTTTTAGTTTTAACAGAGTTAGTTAGCTAGTTGATTTTATTTGTTTAAACATGTATTTGTTTCTCAAGACAAAAATACACACAAGTTTTTTCCTCCCTCTCTCAATTTCTCTCTCTCTTTTTCTCTCTATGATTCAATGGAGGTTGAGTTCAGATTGTCAATGGAGTTTTGTTTTTAGGTTTTCATATGGTATCAGATTCAGGTTCCTCCATTTAACAGCTTCGCACTCTTTCACTTGCTTGTCATCTGACAGATTCTAATTGAATCTATTTCACTCTTTTCCTATTTTTCTGTGATTTCCCGCTTTCTATTTCCCTTCAACTTCTCTATAATTTTCCAGTGTATTACTTCAATCTCACCTTCCAAGTCACATTTTCCTTTACTAGCAACCTTCAATTTCATCTTCATCTGTTGAATCGTTGATTCAATTTTTTCCTCCATTTTCGTTCAAAACATGGCACGAGACAATGAGACCATAGATTCAACTGATCGTTTGTGCATGCATCCCTCTGAAAGTGTTGGTTCTGAAATCACTCTCAATTTCTTTGATGGAGCTAGCTACAGGTCATGGCGGCGTGGTATGCTGCCTGCTTTGTTCGTGAAGAAAAAAATGGGATTCGTCAATGGCAAGTGTAAAAAGTCAAATCCATACGATCCTCTTCTCAATCAATGGGGACGTTGTGATGACATGGTCACCTTATGGATACTGCATTAACTCTCAAGAGACATTGTTGATAGCTTGCAGTACGTTAATAATGTTGTTGAACTCTAGCAAGAGCTAGAATATTGGTATGATCAAACTAACGGTGCTAAAATGTATCAACCTCAAAAGGAAATTAGTGATCTAACTCAAGATCCATGGATGTTACTATTTACTAGACTAAGATGAAGTGATTGTGGAAAGAACTTGACACATTGGATAGCAACAATCAGTGTAATTGTGTGTGTACTATTGTAACACCCCTAAATGCTAACAAGAGTCACATGTCGATTCACCGTTGCTTAATTACAACAATATGTTTTACTCTCATTTTCGGAACTTGAAATTTTGTGATAATTGCTAGCTTGCTTAACATAAATTATATCATAATTTATGGGATTGTATTGGGGTATTTACGTAATAGTCTAATTAGAATTATGTATAATTTTAAAAGGCGGTGAAGGATATATATATATATATATATAAGTGTATATGTATACATTTTGGGCAACACACAAAACTGTTTTAGGCAGCCCATGAGGGACAGCTGTGCATTGTGATAAGCATCACTCTTGAGACTATATTTTGACACCTCCTCTAGTGAATTTCGGTTCCTTCAAGTCTAAGAACCTTAGAACCTTAGTTAACCATTTGTTCATCAAAATCACAAAATAAAAACTTGGTCCTTTTGGCTGGAATTCGAGACACACACTGCTCTTTGGTAAGTAGTCGAAATCTGTTTTGTAGATGAGTAGTGTGTATTACTTTTAGAATATCTCATTCTCTATAACTCATTTTTGGGTAAATAAATATGATTTGGAAAGTTAATTCATATACCTACAACTCTTATGTTTATGTACAATTCTAATTTAGCTGTTATGGATTCGAAATATGGGACGCAACATAGGACAAATTCTGTCCAAATTTCGGATTTAGAAATCCTGTATAAGCAACTGTTAGTGTATCGATGATATCTTTTTGTACAAAATATATTTTGTGGTGATTCTTATTTTTTTACAATCTTAAGAGATGTATCTACATATTTCGTGAATGATAAACCGTATAGTTTTGCCATTTTCCTTTTCAAATCTAAGTTGCAACATGAGGTACTAGACTGGCCAGAATCACTGTTTTGGGAGCATAGTTGTATCTGTACAGGCTAAGCTTACTTGTGATGATAATCCTGCTTTATTTCGACTTTATTGAGATATTAGGAATTAAAGAAGTTATTTAATTGTATTTTTATGGTTTTATATACTTGTGAACAAGTTGAGGACCTTGATACATTGGTTGGTCTACGGTTTGAACTCGCGCAGTTGTGTTGGACTGTTCTACGCTAAAGTATTGAGGTTTGTGTTTAAACTTGTACTTGCACTCTTTGAACTGCTGGTATATCTGAAAGTTGATCTTCGTACCTTGCTTACCTCTTGTCACTTTGCATTGTTATGTTGGTATCCTTTAAGACATTAATGACGCTTGTGTAACTCGCCCACTTGTACGAATTGTTTGATCACTTGGCACTCTTGTTGGGACCTTGTCCTTCTTGTGAATGTGACTTTGTCACTATTGGCATGCTTCTTGATTCAGATCATTTGCCATCTTGACTCTGGATTTTTAGTCCGTTTTAAGAATGGAAGTTGTCCATTTTAAGTACGAACTAGAAAGCCATTTCTAATATGGTTCTTGGTTCTCTTGATTATTGGGCTTTGACCCTTCTTGATACATGGCAACGACCCTTCTTGATACCTACTTGTGCTGGGTGTGACGACATAATGTAATAGTGGGCAAGCCTTCTTATTGAATCTCTTGGAAAATGGTGCTATGAGCGTTCTTGCCATTTGGATCTTTAAATATCGAACTTGATACTCTTTATATATTGTTACTTGATTTATTTGCTATTATTTAAATTGTGCTGCTCATGACTTGAGAAAGGCAGCTTGGTGAATTTTGAGGGCTCCGAACCTATAGTTTTTACACCACTAAGATATATGCTTAGCGATAGTTGTTTCTATCGTAGAGAATGATTGAGAGTAAGCATGAAGCTGGCCATTGGAGATTGGAGATTTTGAGATCTTAAGGAAGATCACATTTGCATATAGGCATCTATATTTTGTAGGAATTGAAAGAGCAGTTGAAAGACTTTCTAGATAAGGGCTTCATCAGACCTAGTATCTCTCCATGGGGTGCTCCAGTATTGTTCGTGAAAAAGAAAGATGGTTCTATCAGAATGTGCATTGATTATCAGCAGTTGAACAAAGTCACAATCAAGAATAAGTATCTTATCCCGAGGATTGATGACTTGTTCGACCAACTTCAGGGTGCTAGTTGTTTTTCTAAGATAGACCTCAGATCCGGCTATCATCAGCTTAGAGTCAGAGATAGTGACATTCCGAAGACAGCCTTCAAAACTCGGTATGGTCATTATGAATTCGTAGTTATGTCTTTTGGACTAACAAATGCTCCTACAGCTTTTATAGACTTAATGAGCAGGGTGTTCAAATAATATTTGGACTTGTTTGTCATTGTCTTTATCGATGATATCCTTATTTACACTAGGAATGAGGAAGAGCGTGCGGCTCATCTGAGAGTTGTTCTTCAAACTCACAAAGATCGCCAGTTATTTGCTAAGTTTAGCAAGTATGAATTCTGGTTGCAGTCTGTCACTTTCCTTTGTCTTGTGGTATCTAGCGAACAGATCCAAGTGGATTCTCAGAAAATTGAGGCAGTGAAACACTGGCCCAGACCCACCTCTCTAATAGATATCAGGAGTTTCTTGGGTTTGGCCGGTTATTATAGGAGATTTGTTGATGTATTTTCATCCATAGCTTCCTCATTGACCAAGTTTACTCAGAAGAAGGTCAAATTTCAGTGGTAAAAGGAGTGGGAGAAAAGCTTCTCAAAATTGAAGACTAGGTTGACTACCGCTCCAGTCTTAACTCTACCAGATGGTTCAGACAATTATGTAATATATTATGAGGCATCCAGAGTTGACCTAGGTTGTGTGTTGATTCAGCGAGGTAAGGTCATAACTTGTGCTTCTAGATGGCTTAAGGTTCATGAGAAGAACTACCCAATTCATGACCTCGAGCTTGCAGCCATAGTATCTCCCCTTAGGATTTGGAGACACTACTTGTATGGTGTTCATGTTGATGTATTCACAGGTCATAACATCCTCCAGTATGTGTTCACCCAGAAAGAGTTGAATCTTCGTCAGAGGAGATGGCTTGAATTCCTCAAGGACTATGACATGAATGTGATTTACCATCCTGGTAAGACCAATGTAGTAGCTGATGCTCTTAGTAGATTGTCTATGGGTAGGGTAGAACATGTTGAGGAAGAAAGCAAGGAATTAGCAAAAGATGTTCACTGACTTGCTCGCTTAGGTGTTGGCCTTACGGACATGTCAAATGGTAGTGTGATAGTTCAGAATAGATCAGAATCTTCATTGGTAGTGGAGGTTAAGGAAAAACAAGATAGTGATCCTATATTTCTATAGTTGAAAGGTGTAGTTCATCAGCAGAAAGTAGAGATTTTCTCTAAAAGTAGAGATAGTGTGCTTCATTACTAGGGTCACTTATGTGTTCCTAATGTAGGTGAGCTGAGGCTGCAGATCCTTACAGAATCTCAAAACTCTAGGTATTCCATTCATCCAGGTGTTACTAAGATGTATCGTGACTTACGGGAAGTATTTTGGTAGAATGGCATGAAGAAGGATACAATAGATTTTATGGCTAACTGTCCTAATTGCCAATAGGTTACGGTATAACATCAGAAACCAAGAGGTATGACTTAAGAGATTAACATTCCTACATGGAAGTGGGAAGTGATAAACATTAACTTCATTACGGGTTTACCTTGTACTCGTAGACAACATGACTCCATTTGGGTGTTAGTAGACAGAGTTACTAAGTCTGCTCACTTCTTAGTTGTCAAGATTACAGATTCAGTAGAGGATTACGCTAAAATCTACATTAATGAGATAGTCAAGTTGCATGGGGTTCCCTTGTCTATCATCTCAGATAGAGGTCTACAATATACATTTCATTTCTGGAAATCGTTTCAGAAAGGTCTTTGTACTCAGGTAAACCTCAGCACAACATTTCATCCATAGACGGATGGTCAGGAAGAGCGTACCATTCAGACCTTAAAGGACATGTTGAGAGTTTGTGTGATTGATTTCAAAGGCAGTTGGGATGATCACATACCTCTTATAGATTTCGCCTATAATAATAGCTATCATTCCAGAATTTAGATGGCCCATTATGAAGCATTATATGGGCACATATGTAGATCTCCAGTTAGTTGGTTTAAAGTAGGTGAAACAACATTAATTGGTCCATGAAGCTATGGAAAAAGATCAGCTCATCAGGAATAGACTTAAGACATCCTAGAGACATCACAAGTCCTATGCAGATGTGAGGAGAAGGGACTTAAAATTTGATAACGATGATTAGGTCTTCCTGAAGGTGTCACCTACAAAGGGGGTGATGAGATTTGGCAAGAAAGGGAAGCTCAATCTGAGATATGTAGGTCCTTACAAAATCCTTAAAAGGGTTGGAAATGTGGCATATGAGTTAGAGTTTCTAACAGAGCTAGCAGCAGTCTATCTAGTATTTCAAATTTCCTTGTTGAAGAAGTGTGTGGGTGATCCACCATCGATAGTACTATTAGAGAGTGTGGTTGTGAAGGATAGTCTCACTTATGAAGAGGAGCCAGTTGAAATTCTTGATCGTCAGGTTCGTAGGTTGAGAAATAAAGAAGTCGCTTTAGTGACGATTTTTTGGAGGAGTCAGTCCATAGAGAGAGCCACTTGGGAAGCAGAAGCAGCCATGAAGGCCAAGTATCCTCATCTCTTTACATTTGATTCTAGTTCAGCTTCAGGTGATAGTTTCTCTCCAATCTCTCAGTTTACTCTTGTGTGATTCAGTCTTAGTATCATGTTCCTTAAGTTGTTCTTTTATTTTCAGCATAATTGCATCTTCTTGGAACTCCGTTCAGTGAAATATCAGTTTTTAGTACTTAGTGGTAGAGATTGCATCTCATTCCCTCCTTATTCAGCTGCTTTAGACTTCATTCGAGGATGAATGTTCACAAGGGGAGATAATGTAACACCCCGTATCTGAAACAGACCAAATAGCAGATTTAGTAGAACCTATAGGTGCCACCGATGGAGGCCACACATCGCCTGTGGGTAGGACCATGGACCATATGTATGTTCCATAGGTCGGCCACCCAGGATCCTAAAAAAAATCCAGAATCACACCAAGCCCTACGGATCGTAGGTGGGACCACGGTCTGTGGTCCAAGTCTGTGGTTCAAGGCCCCAATTCCCCCCTCTAAAGCCAGACGACGGACTGACAGGACGGACCGTCGATCAGTATCTGTAAGTTGGCAATCGACTTTCAGTTTAGGGGTAGTTGGGTCTTTTCCTAATTATATTATCCCCAAACTACATCATTTTGGTCAATTTTAGCCTAATATTCTAGTCAAAACCTACCAAAAACCTTTATTCTCCTAAATCACCAAAAATTAGAATGAAGAGAAGAGTAAGAGGCACTAGTTTTCCCTCAAGAACAAGTAGGAGGTTTCTTCAGTTCCAGCCCTGAAATTGAAAGATTTCTCCCTAAAATTCGTCACCAAGTATGTGGGATTTCACTGGTGGGTTCCTTTCATCCACTAGGTCCCTAGAATTCAGTCAGATTCTTGATTCGCTATATCATGCTTAGACCTAGGTTTTCTAAAACCTTAGATATTTGTTATGATTTAGTTGTTATAGCATTCTTCATTAGATTATCATGTTTTCATGAAATCTTTGCTTAGTTCCTTGCATGAAACTCAGAACCCTAGTTGTGTAGATTCGTTCAGTTCATGAATTACACTATCTAGGTTAGATAAACAAATATACATGCCTCAAATTTCGAATGTTTCATTGTCAGTACTGAAATGTTGCATTCTCAGTTAGCATGTGAAAATATTGAGCTAATCCAGTATTTCAGTTAAGTTATCTCATACATATTTCTAGTTGGGAGTAGGCATAGCATCGAGTTGGACTAGGGTTCAGCGTACCTTCATAGTCCCAGACTACGTGTCCCCGTATGTTATAAGTCCCCTCTTTGGCATCAGATTTAGTGAGCATGCCAGTCATGCCTCTATACCACTGATAAGGTATATTGGGTTCTCTCGATGGGGCGTATACATCGGAGTCCACGTTTAGCTCACATGGTTTTATGTCGGTGAATAGTAGTTCCCACAGTCAAACTCTAGTGCATTTGACCAGGTTTTCAGTTATACTTTAGTATTCAGTCTCAGCATATTAAATTCATGATTAGTGCTTAGTCATTGAATTTAGCTTAGTTTTTAGTATATTTCAATATTATTATTCTGTTCAGATTATGTTATTGCTCGGTTATATTTGTTCATCTCTATTCCATATCCTACATGCTCAGTACATTCCAAGTACTGACGCATACTCTGCGCTACATCATTTCATTATGTAGGTTCAGGTACTCAGTATCCAGATCATGTAAAGATCGGTTCCTGATCCGTATTCAACAACTTCAGTTGTGAGTCCTCATACTTCGAGGATAATAGATATGTTTTTCAGATTCAATCTTTCATTTCAGTTTTTAGTTTTGCTAGGGTTAGCTGGGGGCATGTCCCAGCAACTCTAGTGAGTTAGAGGCTTTTTCAGACATAGTGTTAGATGCAGCCTTAGTTTTTTAGTGATTGCTCAGTATCACTAAACTCTTAGAAATTATTTATATATATAGATCAGTATTGGGTATTCCCCATCTTTTAATTAACTAATGTTTTAGCTTCCGCACAGTATCTCTTTATTCTGTTGTTTTAGTATGCTTATGATATGCCAGCAACAGGGTTAGCTTGGGGCCACTCGTGATCCTAGGTCCCGTGTTACGTCAAGAGGGTAGCCTCGGGGCGTGACGTAATCTGAGCAGAGATATAGATACTGAGATAGAACTGTAAAAGACTAAACTGAATGTAGTGACCAAGTACTAATCATAAAGATATCATGTTGAACTGTATATTGATATAAATGTTGGAGACCTAGTCAATGCAATAAGGGTCTGATTGTGGGAGCTACTATTAACCAACATAAACCACATGATCTAAACATGGAGTCTAATGTATACGCCTAATCGAGAGGAACCAATATACCTTGCCAGGGGTATAAAGGTATGATTGTGGCATGATCAATAATATAGATGCCCAACAAAGGGGACTTATAATATTATGCGGGCACGTAGTTCCTAGACTATGAGCGTACGCTGAACCCTAGTCCAACTCGGTGCTAAGTCTACTCCCAACTGAATACATATGAAGCTAAACTACACTAAATACTGAATAGATCAAAATATTGACATGCCAATTGAGAATGAAACATTTGTATATTAAGAATGTGACATTCGAAATCTGGAGCATGATTTTTTGTTTAACTGGCCCAGCAAGTATAATTCATGAACTAAGAAAATTTACAAAAATTAGGGTTCTGAGTTTTGTATAAGGAATTAAGCAACGTTTCCAAGAAAATATGTTATGGAGACTATGGATTCTATAGCAGCTGAAATCACAACAAATTCCCAAGATTTTACAAACACTAGGTCTAAACAAGTTATGTAGAATCAAGGAACTAACTTAAATCTAGGGACCTAGTGGATGAAAGGAACCCACTAGTGAAATCTCACATACCTAGTGAAGAAATATATAGCGAAATCCTTTGTATTTTTGGGCTGAACTTTGAAGAATGCTTCTGCCTGTTCTTGGAAGAGTTGGTTGCCTCTTTCTCTTCTTTTCGCTCTAAGTTGGATGATCTTTTGAGAATGAGGGTTTTGGGTATGTTTGACTAGATTATTAGGCTTAGACTGAGTAAAATGGCGTAGTTTAGTCATCAAAAAACATAGTTTAAGTGTCCAATGTATACGGGAAAAGACTATAATGACCCTAACTTAAAGCTAGCGAAATGCTATGTCACGACCCGAGCCTACACCATGGACGTGGCCGGCACTCGAGAACCATTGATGGTCCCCAAGAGAACCCTCATCCTAGCTGGCTACAAGTGGAATACTAACTCAAGCATACAAAAGCTTAAAATTGAATTAATTTCAATAAACTCAAATACTCAGCCTTTTTAAAAGTCTGTACAATACTCAAAATAAAAGTAAATACAGAAACTCCTCAACTCTGTCTATGAAGCCTCTACTATTATAGAAGGATATCGGGACAAGATCCACGACATCTCAAAACTACTAACTATAAGATAAAGGTGTAGTCCTCCAGAATATAATAAGGCTCACCAAAGATGACTGGAACATCACATGACCCCAACGAAATGCCCGTTGATGATCCTGAATACCTCTATCTGCATGATGAAATGATGCAGGCCAAATGGCTCAGTACATGGAATGTACGAGCATGAAAGGGGAATTCTAATTCATAAACATAAGCTTGAACTGATGGAAAAGAAACATACTTACCTCTTCTCAACTTACTCAACTCAGAGAAAATAAGGCTCAACTCAATAATAAGATACTCAACGCAGTGAAGCATAGTTCAACTCAACTCAGAGAAATAGGGCTCAACTCAACAATAAGATACTCAACTCTGTGAAACATAGTTCAACTCTGGATACTCAAGGATAAAGCAACAATAAATATGCAATATATGGAAAGCTTTTAAATTAATAGATAGTGTAACGCCATGAGCCTACACCCCGGACGTGGCTGGCACTCGAGAACCATTCCTGGCTCCACGAGAAGCCTTGTCCTGGCTTACTTACTCAGCGAAAGACTAAAACATAAGAATTGTAACTCATGCAATACCTTAAGAGATAATAACTTAGCCAAAAATGGCAACTCAAGAACTTAGCCAAAAATGGCAACTCAAGTCTTAAACGTATACAGCTGAAATGAAAAAGACTAAAGAAATACAACTATATGTCTATAAAGCCTCTAAAACAAAGAGGGATGTCGGTACAGGACCCCTTATCAGCCTAACAATTGAAAACTAGAAATCAATGTAAAAAGGAGCCCTCAGAAGAGTAAGGAGGCTCACCAACAAACTCTGAGTGCTTAACTTTATCAACGAGATGCTGGATGCTGATCCTGGTTACATGCGTCTGTATTATTTGACGATGCAGGCCAACTGGAATCAGTACATTGAATGTACTATGCAAGTTGGAATGCTAAATACAACATAGGCTTGAAAAGAATCTGAAAGGAACACTTACCTTGGCCTTACTCAACTCCTGAATAACTTAACTCAATATAAAGCAACAAAACACATGGAATATACAAAAATCTTTTAAAACAGTAGAAAGCAACTTAGAAAATGCAATAACAAACTCAATTGTACTTGTATAATAAAGTAATATAGTTTATGTGGGAGTTTCTCTAATCGATAACCACCACTATGAGCCTAAGTGGTGATACAGCGTCTTGCCCACGCTGCCAGAACTGTCATATACTTTGCCGTCATATAAAACGCCTTAACTAAGTGGATCAACTAGTCTATGCTAAAAAGCACTTAAGGAGTCATCTAAAAAGTATGATCCTTTACTACCCATGATGGCTACATGGTTTATCGAGACTTGAGTTAATATGAACTCGCATCCTCATATCGGTGGTCAATACTACTCCCAAAATATACTTAGCTCATATGTTTCAAAAAAAAACTTCTTTCTTTAGTTTGAGATAATTACTCAAAACTTAGCTTAAAAGTTCTCTTGAAAATCCATGTTTCCCTTTCTTGTTCAAATGTGAAAACATTTTAAACTCTTGGGAATACTTAGTTCCCTTATAAATTTTGGAGAAATGAACACAACTCTTTACTCTTTGCTTAACTTAAAACTTAAGTCTTAAAACAAAGTTAAAACGTTTGTGAAAGACTTTTGAAAAACTTTATGTTCTCTTGACTTGATTCTTGACTTCTAAACTTGACTCTTAACTTTTCTTGATTTGAATTATGGATTCAAGGTTCATGATCTCATGTTTATGGATGATTTCATGATTCTTAGATGTACCTTAGAGTGTTGGAATCAACTAGGAAGTGTTAGTACACTTTAGAAGGACTTATACGGGCTAAATGACGAAAAATGGGTGCAAAACGACGATTCGGGCCCTTGGAGCGCCATGCCAGCCCCAACTTACTAGGGCTCCAAAATGGCGCACAGCTGGCACACCATCCCAGCGTGCCTGGAACTATGAGAGCACATCGCGCTAGCCTTCCCTTCAAGCAAAAGCTGATGAACTTTTGGTCTCGTTTTCTAATCTTAAATCAATTAATTCCTATTCCTTTTCTCAAATTCACTTTAGAATCAGATACCTAATACATATACACAAAATCCAACTCAAACAACTCAAGGAAACAACACTTTAATATCAAGAAACTCCTTAATCTCAACTCATGTTCAAGAACGAAAGCAATTCAAGAATAACTATCTACAACATTCAACTTCCAATCTTCTTAGAATGAATTCACGATGAATCAAACATGCTTGGAACGTGGGTGAACAAACCCAACATTATGAAAGTCTCACATACCTCGTAAGGATCACCCCTTGACAAAATCCACAAGCGATTCTTGAAGATCTTAACGATTCTTGCTCCTTCTCCTGCTTTCTCTTCTTCTTTTCTCTTCTCTCAAAACCCTAACTCTTTTCCCAAAAGCATTAACTGACTAAGATCGGTTTAGACCCCAATTTATTCCCCAAAAATGTAATAAAATAATTGGGTAAGTAAAAGACCATAATGCCCTTCTAAAATCCGGATTAGACTTTCCTTATCTGAACAGCCTAACTTCAAATGGGCATATCTCACTCAAACGAACTCAGAATCGGACAAACTAGGCATCGTTGGAAAGATTATTCCAAGATATTTCCTACGATATCTAAAAACACACCTAACTCATCCTGAGCAACAAATCCAACTTAACATACTTGACAAATTTTCCATATTTTTATATTCTTTCCAAAAATAACTATTTCCACGTTTTAACTTCTTTCTAGTTACGGCGTGTTACAGATAGAAACTCAATGTATTGAAGAATACAATAATAAATCAATTTGTATATAAAGATACAATAAAACATTGTGGGAGATTCTCTAACCGACAACCGTCACTATGAGTTATGTGATGATACATCGTCTAGCCCATGCTGCCAGAACTTTCCTATACTTTGTTAGGGTATAGAACCTACTACTAAGTGGATCCATTAGTCTATGCTAAAAGCATTATGTCACGACCCAGGGGTACACCCTAGAAGTAACATGGCATACTTGACCCTGAAGGGGTCTCATACATGCCCATAGCATATCATAACATAAGATAATAGAAAAGTATGGAAATTTTTGAAACTTTTATCCATACAATATAAGTCTTTCATAAAAGAAAGCGAAAGTATTTACTACACTTTTGTAGCGAACTATCTAAACTCAACTTGAATTAAAACCTTTGGGACACAACCCATACAATAGTCTCAACATGAAAATAAAAGACATAAAGGAAATAGTGGGTTTGTCCTCGAAGCTATGAGGACTCACCAAATCTTCAAACTCCTTTGCTCCTTAGAAACCTAGCCTCAAGATTGGAACTCAAATCTCCACACCCTACATTTGATGAGAATGTAGGCAAAGTATGCGATAGTACAAAATGTACTGAACATGTTAGCTAGCATAACATCATAAGAGCATGAGATAAGGGTTAGTCAACATAAGACATAATCCATAATCATATGAAATACTTCATGAAACATCAATTATAAGCATAAGAGACAATATCATAATCATAAGTAAAGTCTCCAATATAAGCATCATATAAGCATTATTCAACTCTTAGTCATTCATATCATAATAAGACAATTCTCAAGTAACCTCAAAGCATATTTGTGCTATGCATGAATAAGACCCCATTATCCCATCGAAGCTAAGTATCCCTTTTTGGTCATCTTAATCATAGGCTATATGCATAGTCAAGACCTAGGCTTTCATATCATAAGAGCACTATACTCCTAAGTAACCTCCAAGAATACTTGTGCAATCCATGAATGACATCCGATAATACCATTCACACTAAGCATAACCTTGAAGTCACCATATTCATACTTACTATTCGTTTGGTCTCATTCTTAGTTTACTTCATATAGACAAGGGAACTATCACTTTTAGTCAATCATATCATGGAAGGCAACTATAGCAACAATCCATCAAAGCATACATCATATAAGACAACACTTCTTAGGTGACCTTAAGTCATACTTGTGCAATGCACAGATGAGACCCCATAATCCCATCCATACTAAGTACTTTTTTAGGTCATCATACTCATGCTTTTAAACTAGGGACTAATCCCTCTTTGGAAACATTGGAAACACTAGGAGACACTTAATTAAGCATATCTTAGTTCCTTATTAAGTTGAACTCTATGAGGTACTACCCTAAGTACATCTTAGTTCATCATTGTTTTGAATCCTAGGAGATGCTTCTTCAAGCACATCTTAGTTCATTAATTGTGTTGGACCCTAGGAGATGCTTCATTAAGCATAATATTAGTCCATTAGGTTTGAACTCTAGGACATGCTTCTTCAAGCATAATCTTAGTTCATTACTAATCTTGTTTTAGTTGCGATATAGCCTTAACCGACATGAGAACATATGAGATATCACATAATCCCTCCCGATAATACTCACACCGTCAGGGTTGGTCCACTTGCCTAAGGTAGAACCGGTTTGTTAGCTTAGTCGGATCCACTAGCCAACTTTCCTACAAGGCACGTTGTTATGGGATACGAAGATTGCTACTAGAAACCTGAAACTCCACTAGGTGAAAGGCTTTCATAACATGAGACATACTTTGGGAAATCCGAACACTACTAGGTGAGAGTTCCCATTTTGGAAGCCCAAACTCAATTAGGTGGGAACCTCCATCTCATTTCAATATCCACTCGATGCTAGGCCTAAATCCCACAAGATAATTATTAAGTCTTTACTTTGACTCTAGTTTAATATAAACATGTCCTTGACAATCAATCCATATTAATTCATAAAAATACCTCTTTATACCATGTGTGAGCAACTATCACCATTCATGACCTAGGTATGAAGGCTCTTTAGCCTTAGGTTCAATTAGGTTAGAAAAGCCCTTCAACCTTAGAACCATAACTATGTGAGAACCCCTTTCATGTTAAGTTCATATTCATGCTTAATATCATATCTAGAATTCTACATTAGACATGGGCATCATCATGACTCAAGTGATTCTATCACTTCCTACCATCTATCATTCATAAGGTGAATTAGGTAGGTAAAGATCTTTCATCACATATCTATTCATTAGCCTTCTATTCACACATAGATTTTACTCTCAAATCCTTAGCCTCCATAGTTAATCATATTAGCATTACTCTCAAGCCCTAGTGATCAACATTCATGACTAAAAGCCCTACTCTCAAAGCTTTACTTCTACAATCATCATTCATACCTAGATTTCAAGGTATTCTAATCACCTTATTCATTATTTGGTGAATCTAGTCATAAATCATCATAAAGGTTCAACTTCAATCATTACTAGTAAAGATCCATCATAGAATCTTTAATCTAGTTCAATTCATGCCTACATGTTCCTATTCTTGAACAATTACTATAGACATCATCAATTTAGAAAATCAACTCTAAGTCTTCGATTTCACCTTTAATGGCATAAATCCACATAATATCAATTTCATAAATTAGACGAGGGTTAACCATGGAAAACATATAAATTCATCAGAATATCATAATTCAATACTAAAACAATCATAAACAAGTACTATCCACTCAATTGGAATCATACTTCAACACTACCCACAATGTATGAAGAAACCCTAGCTAGAATTGAGTTATGTTTTCATAATTGGGGGAAATCTAGGGGGCTCTATGGATGGAAGAATCCATAGATGAATAAGCTAACATACCTTGATTCAGAGCCCTCACCAACATTGCATAAATGGAATAATTCTGCCCTAGCTTCCTTCTCTTTTTCTTCTTCTTCTTTACTTCTAGATAGAGAATTTCTTGGAGAGAATTGGGTTTGTTTTGGGGTCTTAAAATTATGTCCAGGATCCATGTATTTACGGGTCTATTAGGTTTATATAAGTGGTCTAATAAATAATTAACCGACCCCACTTAACCCCTAACTAATAATGAATTAACCCCTAAGTCCCAACTTAAAATAATTACACTTCAAATCTGCCCCCACCCACTAGACCACACCCACGGACTGTGGGTGGGTCCACGGATCGTACTGGTCATTTGTAGGTGCTGTTATGGGACTTAATTATGCAGGGGAAGTAAGGCCTTGACCCACGACCCCTTCCCCAGGGGCATGGGTCCATCTACAGGCCATAGATGCCCTTCGTGGGAGGCTTCTTTTTTACAGCTTTTGGGGTTGTTTTTAGGGTCCTCCTCAAGGACCCCTTGGTTGGTCCTTGGGGGCTCATACATTGACGACCTAACCCTAAAACCCTCATTCTAAGTACGGGAAGTCATTTTACGATTCTAATCCTCACATCAAACCCTAAAACCCTAACACAAGGCTCTAGAACTCTCTAGTTTAACTTACTAGTTTCTGAGGTATTACACATTAAGGAATCATCTAAAAAGTATGTCCATTTCTTCCCACGTTCGGTACATGGTTTATGGGGGTTGTGAGGTGTTAGAACTTTCCCCTATATATGTGCTCAATAATACTCCTAAAATATATGTAGCTCATATGTTTAAAAACATAACTCTTTGTGTGTTTTGAGATTATTACTCTAAAATCTTTCTCTTAAAAGAGATGATACTCAAACTGCTAAATACTCTTTTGGAAATCTCAGTTTCCTCCTCGTTTAAATGTGAAAATAATTACTTTTGGGAATACTTAGTTCCCATATACTCATTTTGAAAAAATGAACTCAACTCTACTCTTTCTCAAACTCAAGTGCTAAAGTCTTAAAACAAGTTTAAAGTGATTATAGAAGACTTCTCAAAATAGAGTTCATAATAACCATACATACTAAAAACTAACTACTCAACAATTCAAAAAAAAAAAAAAGAACACTACTACTACTTTCATTTCAGAATTATGTTTAATAGGGTTTATTATGAATTATGGGCATGAACAAATCAACTCAACTTACTTTCTCAAAACATAGCTCAAATCAATAGTTTATCTCAAACGTTATGAATGATTTATAGGTATTTAGAAGTAGTTTAGAGTGTATAGAATCAATAGGGATTGAAGATACACTTTAAAGGAACTCGATTTGTTGCTCTAATTCACCTAAAATTGAATGGTTTCTTCCCAACTTACTTAGATTCGAATAACTAACATAATTACATGAAAATCTACTTAAAAAAAACTCTCAAACTCCTAACTTTCATCTCAAGAACTCATGGAAATCCCAACAAAAAAGGATTTAGAATGAAACTTCAAGAACACTTATCAAGAACTTAAATTGCTCAATACTTATAGATAGATTCGCAGAAGACACTCATGATTGGTGTGTGGGTTAATGAACCCAACACTATGGAAGCTTACATACCTCAAAGAACTAGGTTCTTGGCGAAATTTTGAATTTCTTGAACGAACGCTTGGAACTTTGAACTTTTTCTCCTTTTTTCTCCTCTTTTCTCTTCTTGAACTCCTCTAAAAACCCTAAGCATATTTTAGGAATAACTAAAACTGATTCCAATCAGTTTAGACTCCTAAAACCTTACGAAAAATGCTTAAATCCAATTGGGTAACGAAAAAACCAAAATACCCCTCATATTTTCGGGTAACTTTCCTTATTTGGACAGCCCGACTTCAAACGAGCATATCTCCCTCATAAGCTCAAAAATTAACAAACTCGGCGACATTGGAAAGAGAATTCTAAGACCTTTAATTCGATATCTTATCGGTCTCCTAACTCATCATGTGCTAAATGTTATGGTTGTTTGAAGTTTATCTAAAACTTTAAAAGAACCTGAAATTGATATCTGACTGAGTTGAGTTCTATGAACATGCAAAGAGACTAAAATACAAGGATAACTGAGGAAACAAGATACTGAGACTGAATTACACAAGAGTAAACTAAGAGACTGGAGAGGAACTATTACCTCAACCTGAAACAGAATCGGAAGGAAAGAGATTAGGGTACTTGGTCGGCTGCTTCTTCTTCCCAATTAGCTCCCTCTACTGACAGACTCCTCTACAAAACCTTTATTGAAGCGACTTCCTTAGTTTTCAATCTACAAACCTAATGGTCAAGAATCTCAACTGGCACCTCTTCATAAGTGAGACTATCATTCACAACCACACTCTCTATTGGTATTATCAATATCAGATCACCCACACACTTCTTCAACAAGGAAATGTGAAAGACTGGATGAACCACTGCTAGTTCTACTAGCAACTCTAACTCATAAGCCACATTACCAACCCTTTTCAAGATTCTCTAAGAACTTACATATATAGGACTGAGCTCCCTTTCTTTCCAAATCTCATCACACTCTTCATAGGTGACACCTTTAGGAAAACCCAATCATCGATTTCAAACTCTAAATCTCTTCTCTTCACATCTGCATTAGACTTCTGATGACTCTGAGCTATCTTTAGTCTATCTCAGATGAGCTGAACACTCTTCATAGTCTTGAATTTGGCCCAATCAAGTTTGTTTCACCTACTTCAAACCAACCAATCGGGGACCTGCATCTACGCCCATATAGTTCCTCATACAGGACCATCTGAATACAGGAATGGAACCTATTATTATTGTACACCTCTCTATTTGAAAGAACTAGAATTAGAAAGAAACTATTTTTGGAAAGATTAAATTTGGAAATTTAAGCAAGTTCTGCTAAGTATGAGTTTTGGGTCAACTTCAAACGACCATAACTCTTAGTACAGGATGATTTAGGTGTGTCACAAGATGTCAAATGAAAGTTCTTGGAATCCTCTTTCCAACGCCATCGAGTTTGATAAATTTAAAACTTGTATGAGGGAGATATGGTCTTTGGAAGTTGTTAAGGAAAGTTACCCAAATTTAAGAGGGGTATTTTGGTCTTTCCGTTACCCAATCAAGTTATTTGGTTTTTAGTAATTAATTAGGGGTCTAAACTGAATTTTTTCAGTTTACGTAATCTAAATTAGCGCCTAGGGTTTGAGAATAGTTCAAGAAGAGGAGAAAAGTCAAGGTGTTCTTGGAGATTTCTTACAGAATTGAAGGTTGTTTCGCCAAGGGTTGATCCCTAAAGAGGTATGTGAGTTCACATAGTGTTGTGTACATTCTCCCACATGTCAATCATGTTAATTTCAGCATAAAATTTTGTTCTCAAGTTGAAGAATCTGATGTTCTTAAGTTATAGCCATAATTGGAAGTTTTTGAGTTCTTGAGGTGTGAGTTTCGTAAAGACTTTGAGTTCCTTGATGGATTTTCCTGTTGGTTCATTGGAGTCGTTCTGGGTTTGTGAATTTTTGAATATTTAGCCGATAAAACTGTTTTAGGTGCGAGTTCAATCGAGTTTGGGAGGAGAGGACAAATAGGGAAAATAATTGTGTCCAGGTCCACATCGCGAAGACGCTTAGAATTTCAGCCCCCAGGTAATTATCCCCTCTCCGCATTGTGGAGAGGATACGGAGTCCTCTACCTTAAAAATATTTACGTGACCAAATATTTAATTCCATAGCCACGTCGTGGAGACGATACGGAGTACTCTTCCTTTAAAATATTTATGCGACTAAATATTAAATTCTATATCCGCGTCGCGCTAGTGTGCCTTAGCTTGGATCTTCGCCCGTTCTTATGAACAACTATCATAACCTTCCCAAATCATTTGAGAGGTCCTACATTCCAAATCAAAATCTTGAATCCATAAATTCAAATTCAGGATAGAGTTAAGAGCCAAGTATTGAGAGTTCTTCAAGTCATTTCAAAAGTCTTTTGCAATAGTTTTAAACTTGTTTTAAAGACTTAAGCCTTGAGATTGAGAAAGAGTAGAGCCAAGTTCATTTTTTTAAAATGTTATATGGGAACTAAGTATTCTCAAAGAGTAAATATTTTCACATTTAAGATGAGAGGAAACACCGATTTCCCCAAAAAAGAGTTTTCATGAGCAGTTTTAGTACCATCTCTTTTAAGAGAAAGATCTTTTGAGTAATAATCTCAAACCATAGAAAAGTTATATTTTTAAACATATGAGCTAGTTACATTTTGGGAATAGTATCGAGCACCAATATGGGGCCGAGTTCAGATAACTCAAGTCTTTATAAACCATGTAGCCAACGTGGGTAAAAAGGGTCATACTTTTTAGATGATTCCTTAATATTTTTTAGCATAGACTAGTGAATCCACTTAGTAGTAGGTTCCATACCCTGGCAAAGTATAGGACAGCTCTGGCAGCGTGGGTTAGACGATGTATCATCACATAGCTCATAGTGATGATTGTCGGTTAGAAAATCTCCCACAGAGTTACTTGTATTTTTATATACAAACTGAGTTACATTGTATTTTCTAATACATTGAGTTAATTGTTGACTGATTTAAAAGTCTTTCATTATAATGCATCTTTTTACTGCTTTATATTGAAATGAGTTGAGTATTACTGAGTTCAGTTGAGACGAGGTAAGTATTTATTTTTCTCCAATTCAAGCTTATGTCATGTTTTAGAATTCCCCTCACATGCTCGTACATTCCATGTACTAACGCTATCTGGCCTGCATCTTTTTATGATGAAGATACAGGTAACTAGGATCAGCATCCAGCGCTTCGTTGATCCAATTAAGCATTCAAGACATTTGGTAAGCCTCATTGCTTTTTGTAGTATCCCATTTAACATGTTTTGTCATTTCAGTTGTTAGGATGATAGGGGGGTCTTGTCCCGACATCCCTTATAGTATTAGAAGCTTTATAGATAGTTAGACATTGTTAGTTTATTAGTCTTTTTCATTTCAGTTGTTTGATTTATAAGACTTGAGTTGCCTTTTTGGCCAGTTGAATGTTTCCATTTACAACATTGTAGTTTATTTCATGAATTTATCTTTGTTGAGTAAAGTCTTTTGCTAATTAGTAATTCATGCCAAGTGTTCGCTTAGGGTGAGCACTGATTCTTGAGTGTTAATCCCGCCTAGGGTGTAGGCTCGAGGCGTGACAATTATAGATGAGCTCTATGAGAGGTAGGTGATCATCCCAACTACCTTCGAAATCGATCACGCAAGCTCCCAACATGTCCTCTAAGGAATGGATGGTACGTTTTGCCTAACCATTCATTTGTGGATGAAATGTTGTACTGAGATTTACTTGAGTACCAAGACCTTTCTAAAATGATTTCCAGAAATGAGAGGTAAATTGAGGACCTCTATGTGAGATGATAGACAAGGGAACCCCATGCAAACTGAATATCTCATTGATTTAGAGTTTGGCATAGTCCTCCGCTGAATCTGTAGTCTTGAAAGCCAAAAAGTGAGCAGACTTAGTGACTCTCTCCAGTATCACCCAAATGGAGTTATCTTGTGTGCGAGTACGAGGTAAACCCGTAATGAAGTCCATGTTTATCACTTCCCACTTCCATGTATGAATGTTAATCTCATGAGTCATACCTTTGGGTTTCTAATGCTCTACATTAACTTGTTGACATTTAGGACACTAAGCCACAAAGTCTGCTATGTCCCTATTCATGCCTTTCCACCAAAAGACTTCTTGTAGAACACGGTACATCTTAGAGGGACATGGATGAATGAAATACCTAGAGTTATGAGCTTCAGTAAGGATATGCTGCCACAACTCACCCACATTAGGAACACATAAGTGACCCTGGTAACGAAGCACACCATCTCCCCCTTATGAGAAAACCTCAACTTTCTGCTAATGAACGGCACCTTTCAACTTATGTAATATAGGATCACTATCCTATTTTCCTTAACGTTTGCTACCAATGAAGATTCTTATCCATTCTAAACTATCACACCACCATCTGATGTATCCGTAAGGAAAACTCCTAAGCGAGCAAGCGGTAAACACCTTTGGCTAGCTCTTTCTTTTCTTCCTTAACATGTGTTACACTGCCCATAGACAGCCTGCTGAGAGGATCAGCCACAACATTGGCCTTACCCGGATGGTAAAACACATTCATGTCATAGTCTTTTAGGAATTCAAGCCATCTCCTCTGACGAAGATTCAACACTTTCTGGGTGAACACATACTAGAGGCTCTTATGATCTCTGAACACATCAACATGAACACCATATAAGTGTGTCTCCAAATCTTTAGGGCAAATACTATGACTGCAAGCTCGAGGTCATGAGTTGGGTAGTTCAACTCATGGACCATAAGTTGTCTAGAAGCGTAAGCTATAACCTTACCTCGCTGCAACACCACAAAACTAGGCCGACCTTGGATACATCACAATAAATCACATAACCATCTGAACCATCTAGTAGAGTCAAGATAGGAGTTGTAGTCAACCTAGTCTTCTATTTTGAGAAGATTTTCTCACACTCATTTGACCACTGAAATTTGACCTTCTTCTAGGTCAACTTGGTCAATGGGGAAGCTATAGATGAAAATCATTCAACAAATCTTCTATAATAACTGGCCAAACCCAAGAAACATCTGATATTTGTTAGAGAGGTAGGTTTGGGCCAGTGTTGTATTGCCTCAATTTTCTAAGAATCCACACTGATCCTTTGATTATGAATTTGATTATTTGAGTGGATAGCCAAGATGATAAATATCATGTACGACTTTATGGAATTGAATTCGAGTGGGTAGAACTCTCGTAATTAATCTTAGCGTGAAAGGGTGGTTTTAGAACATCAAGGTTTAAGGGTGTGTTGTGACATGGGAACTTGGAACACAAATTCCGAGTCTCTATCTCTGTGCAACCCACCACGGCAGGATTATTCCCACCATGGCGGGGCCACTATAGCGGGCTAGTCGCGAGTAAAAATGGAAAAAGTCCCAAAAAAGTTATTTTTCTGCAAACTTCATTATTGGAAAGAAAAATAGGTAAATTAGGTCTATTTCTTCTTATTTTTCACTAATTCTCGCTCTAAAGGTAAGCCAATTACTCCCTTAATTTGTAAATTGATTCTTAGAACTTAGAATCCTTGTAATTTATCCTTTGTAGAGGGCTTTGGCTTGAATTTAATGGTGGAAAAGGCCCTAGTTAGGTGTTAGGATCATGGATTTTTCCAGGGGTTAGTATTTCGATATAATTCGGGTAAACTAGGCCACTATTATTGATATTTTGCATTAATTACTTGTTTTAGACCAAGAACAAGCTGGAAGACTCTGAAAAGGGAAAGCTCAAGTTCCTTAAGAGTGTTCAGGATTGGTTTCGAGGTAAGTGATTGTTTGAATTCCCATTTGTGTTATATTGTCACGCCCCGAGCCTACACCTCGGATGTGGCTGGCACTCAAGAACCATTGCTAGCCCCAAGCGAACCCTTGGTCTGGCTTACTTACTCATCGAAAGACTTAAAAACAAGAAATAGTCTAAAAAGAAACTTATGAAATAACTTAGAATGTCTTTAAGTAGACATTAAAACTTAGCCAAAATGGCAACCACAAGTCTCAAAAACATAAGCCAATAATAAAGTAGTGACAAATGAATTTAACTAACTGACTGTCTGTCTATGAAGCCTCTAAAAAACTGAGATGGATGTCGGGACAGGCCCACGACATCCTAATGAACTAATAGTAAAACTGAAAGCAATAAAAGGGGATCCTCCAGAAGCAAGGAGGCTCACCACAAGACTCTGAGTGCTCAAACTGGATCAACAAAGCACTGGATTCTGATCCTGGTTACTTGCGTCTGCATCATAATAAGAAGCAGGCCAACTGGCATCAATACATTAAATGTACGAGTATACGAGTTGGAATGCTAAACACAACTTAAGATTGAAAGAATATGAAAGGGACACTTATCTTGTCTTTACTCAACTCCTAAATAACTTAACTCAATATAAAGCAATAAACATATGCAATATATAGAAATCTTGTAAAACAGTGGAAAACAACTTCATTCATTAAAGAAAATGCAATAACACACTCAACTTTACTCATATAATAAAGTAAGATAGTTTCTGTGGGACATTCTCCAACCGACAACCACCACTATAAGCCTGAGCGGTGATACAGCATCTTGCCCACGCTGCCAGAACTGTCATATACTTAGCCGTCATATAGAACGCCTTAACTAAGTGGATCCACTAGTCTATGCTAAAAGCATCTTAAGAAGTCATCTAAAAAGTATGATTCTTTACTACCCATGATGGCTACATGGTTTATGGGGACTTGAGTTAATATGAACTCACATCCCCATATTGGTTCTCAATACTACTCCAAAAATATACTTAGCTCATATGTTTTTAAACCAAACTTCTTTCTTTGATTTGAGATAATTACTCAAAAACTTAGCTTAAAAGCTCTCTTGGAATCGATGTTCCCTTTCTTGCTCAAATGTGAAAACATTTTAAACTCTTTGGGAATACATAGTCCCCATATACTTCTTTGAAGAAACGAATTTCAAAGCTTTACTCTTTGCTTAACTTAAAACTTAAGTCTTATAACAAAGTTAAAACGTTTGTGAAAGATTTTGAAAACTTTAAAGAACTTCTCTTGACTTGCTTCTTAACTTCTAACTTGACACTTAACTTTCCTTGATTTGAATTATGGATTCAAGGATTGTAATTTGTGATAGGAAAGATCTCATGATGTATAGGAATGATTTTAAATAGCTAAACATGAGAAAAGATCAAAATTTCACTATGTGAGGTGGGTCCACGACGCGGAGAAGCATTTAAATTTCGATTTCAAAAATAAATTTTGTGGCAGAACGGTCCGTGACCTCTCCGCGATGCAAAACAACTTTTCCCAAAATTGGGGACTAGCTTCGCGACGCGGAGGCACTGCCAAATTTCGACCGACGAAATTTCTTCTTCGTTTTCCAACTCTAAACCCTCTAGAATCCATGGGTTCTTTCCCCAGACACTTAGAATCGATTATATGTTCAAAGTATATCAGATTCTACTCAAAATCAAACCAAAAATCACGGATTTGGATCAAACAACTCCTCAACAATTTCAATGAATCAAGAATTTAATAGAACTTCAACAAACCCATCAAGAACTCAATTTCTAAGTCTTCAAGAACTTAAATTCTCTAAAATAAATCATGATTGGTGTGTGGGTGAACTAACCCAATGCTTTGTGATCTCACATATCTTTTAGGAATCACCTTCGATGAAATCCACAAGCTATCCTTGACGAAATCAATGAATCTTGAACGTTCTTCTCCTTTCTCCTCTTTTCTCCTCTTCTCCAAGCCCTAGCATATTTTTGTAAAAGCGTAAACTGATATAATTCTTATTAGGCCCTAACTTAATTACCAAAAATGAAATAACATAATTGGGCAAGGAAAAGACCAAACTACCCTTTAAAAATCCGGATTGGACTTTCCTAATTCCCATAGCCCAACTTCCAAAGGGCATAACTCATTAATACGAACTCGGAATTGCGCAAAGTCAACGATGTTGGGAAGATCATTCCAAGCGCTTTCCTACCATATCTGTAAGTACACCTAACTCATCTTGAGCTAGAAGTTATTGCCATTTGAAGTTGACCAAAACTCAACTTATTCTAACTTAACGAAATTTCCAGATTTTCATTCTTTTCAAAAATGACTATTTCCAATTATTAGCTTCTTCCTAGTTATTTCAATTTATGGGATGTTACAATATCTCCCCCTTGGGAACATTCATCCTCGAATGAGATTACTCTTACTAAGCTAAGGGTGTAACATCAAGTTCAAACACCCAACAACAAATGCAAACAAACAACATGCTCACTCATAATTTAAAGATTACTAAGAAGAGAATTAGTACCTTGGTCTGCATTTTCTACGGACTCAGAGAGATGTGGATATATCTTCTTCATGTCCTCTTCAGCTTCCCAAGTAGCTTCCTCAACAAATTGGTTCCTCCAAAGGACTTTGACTGATGCTACCTCTTTTGTTCTCAACTTGTGAACTTGGCAATCTAGAATTTGAACAGGAATCTCCTCATAAGATAAGCTATCCTTGATCCTAATATTCTCAGTTGGTATGATCAATGAAGGATCACCCATGCACTTATTCAACATGGAGATGTGAAACACCAGATGAACCGCGGCTAACTCTTGTGGTAGCTCCAACTCATAAGCTACATTGCCAATCCTCTTGGATATTCGATAAGGTCCAATATACTGGGGACTAAGTTTCCCCTTTTTACCAAATCTCATAACACCCTTCATGGGTGAGATTTTTATATACACCCAATCATCTACTTCAAACTCTAACTCCCTTCTCCTAAAATCACTGTAGGATTTCTGACAACTCTGTGCCCTTTTCAACCTCTCTTGAATCACTTTCACCTTCTCCATAGCTTGATGAACTAAATTTGGTCCTATCAACCCTGCTTCACCAACTTCAAACCATCCAATAGGAGATCTGCATCTTCTCCCATAAAGAGCTTCATATGGGGCCATCTGGATGCTAGAGTGGTAACTATTATTGTATGCAAATTCAATAAGGGGTAGGTGAACATCCCAATTACCTTCGAAATCAATCATATAGGCCCTCAACATATCCTCTAAGTCTGAATAATGCGCTCTGCTTGACCATCTGTCTAAGGATGAAAAGCAGTACTCAAGTTCACCTTTAAACCCAAGCCTTTCTGGAATGACTTCCAAAACTGTAAATTGAGCACCTCTGTCCGAAATAATAAGACTGGAACCCCATAAACTCTTACCGCCTCTTGAAGATACAACCTAGCATTATCTTCTACCGAATAAGTAGTCTTTACCTACAAAAAGTGGGCTGATTTTGTCATTCTATTGGCAATCACCCAAATAGAATCATGCTGCCTGCGAGACCTTGTTAAACCTGTGATGAAGTCCATATTAATCATCTCCCACTTCCATTCTAGAAGTGCTATATTCTGAACCAAACCACCGGGCCTTTGGTGCTCTACTTTAACTTGTTGGCAATTTGGGCAATTAGTAACAAATTCTGCAATGCCCTTCTTCATACTATACCACCAATACACCTCTTTCAAATCACGATACATCTTTGTGGAACCCGGATGAATGGAATATCTGGAGCTATGAGCCTCATCCATAATTCTCTCTTAGAGTCCATACACCATTGGTGCACACAATCTACCTTTATATCTCAGTACGCCATCTCCCCCTTGTTCAAAAGCTACGAATTTTTGTTTATAAACATTTGTCTTCAATTCAAACAAAATAGTGTCTTGGTCTTTCTTTCCTTTTACTTCTGACACTAATGATAATTAATCCTCATTCATCACCACTACTCCTCCTTCTGTGGAATCCATAAGTCTGACTCCAGGCGTGCAAGTCTATGCACATCTTTTGTTAACTCTCTCTTTTCTTCCTCAACATAGGCGGTACTACCCATAGATAACCTGCTCAAGGTATCATCAACAAAATTAGCCTTACCTGGGTGGTATAAAATACTCATGTCATAATCCTTGAGTAATTCTAACTACCTCCTCTGACTGAGATTAAGCTCTTTCTGAGTGAACACATATTGAAGATTCTTGTGATCAATGAACACATCAACATGAATACCATACAAATAATGACGCCATATTTTCAAAGCAAACACTACAATAGCCAACTCTAAGTCATGGGTTGGGTAATTCTTCTCATGAACTTTCAACTGTCTAGAGGCATAAGCTATAACCTTGACATTCTGCATTAATACACAACCTAAACCAACTCTAGATGCATCACAATACACCACAAAGCCTTACGTACCTTCTAGTAAGGTCAATAATGGGGCAGTAGTCAACCTCTTTTTCAATTCATGAAAGCTTTTCTCACAAGCTTCAGACCATTGAAACTTCACTATCTTCTGAGTCAACTTGGTCAAAGGGGATGAAATAGATGAGAACCCCTCTATGAACCTTCTATAATATCTAGCCAATCCCAAGAAACTCCTAATATCAGTTGGAGATGTGGGTCTAGGTCAACTCTACATTGTCTCTATCTTCTGAGTATCAACTCTAATTCCATCACCAAAAACTATGTGGCCCAAGAATGCCACAGACTCAAGCCAAAACTCACATTTTGAGAACTTAGCAAACAACTCCTTATCTTTCAAAGTCTAAAGAACTATTCTGAGATGGCTAGCAGGATCTTCTTAATTTAATATGAACTTGCATCCCCATATTGGTGCTCAATACTACTCCCAAAATATACTTAGCTCATATGTTTTTAAAACAAACTTCTTTCTTTGATTTGTGATAATTACTCAAAAACTTAGCTTAAAAGATCTCTTGGAATCGATGTTCCCTTTCTTTCTCAAATGTGAAAACATTTTAAACTCTTTGGGAATACATAGTCCCCATATACTTCTTTGAAGAAATGAACTTCAAAGCTTTACTCTTTGCTTAACTTAAAACTTAAGTCTTAGAACAAAGTTCAAACATCTGTGAAAGGCTGTTGAAAACTTTATAGCACTTCTCTTGACTTGCTTCTTAACTTCTAACTTGACTCTTAACTTTCCATGAATTGAATTATGGATTCAAGGATTGTAATTTGTGATAGGAAGGATCTCATGACGTTTAGGAAGGATTTTAGATAGCTAACCATGAGAAAAGATCAAAATTTCACTATTTGAGGGTGGGTCTATGACGCGGAGAAGCATTTAAATTTTGGTTTCGAAAATAACTTTTGAGGCAAAACAGTCTGTTACCGCTCCGCGATGCGAAATCACTTTTCCCAAAATTGGGGACTAGCTCAGCGATGACTAGGCATTGCCAAATTTCGAACAACGAAATTTCTTCATCGTTTTCCAACTCTAAACCCTCTAGAATCCATGGGTCTTTCCCCAGACACTTAGAATCGATTATATGTTCAAAGTATATCAGATTCTACTCAAAATCAAAGCAAAAATCACGAATTTGGATCAAACAACTCCTCAACAATTTCAATGAATCAAGAATTTAATAGAACTTCAACAAACCCATCAAGAACTCAATTTCTAAGCCTTCAAGAACTTAAATTCTCTGAAATAAATCATGATTGGTGTGTGGGTGAACTAATCCAACTCTATGTGATCTCACATACCTTTTACGGATGACCCCTGACGAAATCCACAAGCTATCCTTGATGAAATCAACGAACTTTGAACGTTCTTCTCCTTTCTCCTCTTTTCTCCTCTTCTCCAAGCCCTAGTGTATTTTGGTAAAAGCATAAACTGATCTAATTCTTATTAGACCCTAACTTAATTAACAAAAATGAAATAACATAATTGGGCAAGGAAAAGACCAAACTACCCTTTAAAAATCCAGATTGGACTTTCCTAATTCCAATTGCCCAACTTCCAAAGGGCATAACTCACTCATATGAACTCGGGATCGTGCGAACTCAGCAGCGTTGGAAAAATCATTCCAAGAGCTTTCCTACCATATCTGGAAGTACACCTAACTCATATTGAGATAGAAGTTGTGGCCGTTTGAAGTTGACCAAAACTCAACTTATTCTAACTTAAAAAAATTTCCAGATTTTCATTCTTTCCAAAAATGACTATTTCCAATTATTGGCTTCTTCCTAGTTATTTCAATTTGATGGATGTTACATATATATTCCTACTAATTTCTCCATTGTATTCATGTATTTAGATGAATAGGGAAAGATGAAATGTATCAAATGAAATGACTATTTGGGATTCCGTAGCATGCAATGAACATGTTACCCGATCGTACAATACAAGTGTGTAAATCATTCATTGTGGTGTTGATTGTGGCTGTGGTTGTGGCTTATTAGATTAGGTGTTACGTTCCAAGACATATTGTATCGAGTGTCACATTTCGACACATATTAAATCGAGTGTCACATTTCGATACATAATTCGATGCGGTGTCACATTCTAAACACTAACAGTTTGAGTGTGGGTTCCATTAAAGAACCATCATTGATTGTTTCATTTGAGATTGATATTGTGAAACTGATATATTGAGCATGAACTGGTAGATTGTTATTCTTTCTATATATGTGTAGTTTACTATGTTGTTGTTACTTGTGTATGTCTCATTTACTGAAATAGCCACGTGATCCTACCAGTACACCGTTGTTTTGTGTAATGATGTTGCACTTGCTCTTTCTTTGTTGATTATAGGGCATCTTCAAGCAACTGTTGAGAGACCTCAGCTAGGAGATCACTAACTTGATAACTTAATGAGTTTATGGGAAGATCTTCCTCTCATGTCATACAAAATATGAGAGAGAGAGTTATAAAAATATCCTATTTGATGATTCTCATGCGTATCATTGAATGATGATTTTTTTTTTGGCCAATTATCCTATTGATGGATTCACATTTTTCCTATCAACATATATTGTCTTTAATAAACTCATCTTTAATTTATGCTCTACTAATGAATTTTATATTTGTTTTTACTTTTATATGAAGGTCATGTGTTTGGCCAAAATTGAATTTTCAATTTTCTTTGTCCATGATTTCTTTCATCAATCATATCCAACGAAAGGGATAGTTGTTGACATTCAATTTTGGCCTAATAATTTCAAAATTCATACCTTTTAAGTTTTATTCATTTAATAGTTCAAAAGACATTTTTTTATATAATTTTAAATAAGTTTATTGATACTTATCCTTATTTCTCAAAATTTTAGAATTTTTATCAGTTAATTTTGATTACATTTTCTTTCACAGTCGGTTTAATATGTTCATATGTTTTTTCAGTTTGATTAAATCATTATTTTTTGTTAAATTGCATTTCTTACATGTCATTCATTTCATTCGTTACACTAGTTAATATTCATTTTATTTGTTACTTTTATTAATATTCATTTTGGTGTTTTTTAGCACAATCTAGAAATACCTTTAAATACGAATAAGAATGGTATACAAAGATATTTTACTAACCAACAATTTTGGGCCAGAGTCTTGAGCCCACGATTTGAGCCCTTTGTATAACAATTGTCTATTTAAGTTTTTATTAGGTCAAAAAATAAAGTGAGTGGTGGGACATTTACGAGAGGAGAAAAAACCTAAAATATTTTTCTATCCTATTCTAAAAGAACAGCCGCCACCCAATGCCCCCATTTTTTTTTCGGTGACAACCAGCCGAAACCACCATCAACAGTCCCCCAAACAACCTCCCTCACGCCATTGAATCAACCAGAAAACTACCAAACAACCCATCTTCTCCATCGCCAAACAACCACCGCTCAACCAATCAATCATCCAAACAAACAAACCCCAAACTTGCTGCCATTTTCAGTCACCAAACAACCCAAAACCCTCCCTTCATTTTTCTCTTTTTTCCAGTGAACCAGTGAGCCTTTAGCTCCGGCAAGCAACAACCTCTAAGCTCGCACAACAAAGCCATTAATGGCGAATAGGACCCACAACTCTGACTATTGGAGCACGCCACTAGATCCAAAAGAATAAACCAGCAACTCCTACAAGCCTTTCACTTTCAGATCTGCTCGAAAAAGCAACACTTCAATAACCCTTTTAATTTTATATTTTTATATCTATGTAGGTTTCTTTTTCATCTTCTTTATTGTTGTTAATTCTACCTAAGTGTATTTCCACTTATAATTGTTTTGGGGTTTGCATTGATTTCATTGTTTATTGATTATTTTTTAAAATTATTGTTATTTTTATTTTTGCTGATTAAATAATGCTTTAGTAATGACTGTAAGTTTTTCATGATGCTTTGTTCACATTTTTTATAATTATTGGCAAATTATACCTCTCTTTCTTTGTTTTGATTTCTTTTATTATTGGTTGATTCATTTCATATTTGATTAATTTTATTTTGATTTTTATTTCAAACTCAGAACATCATTGTTGATATATTGTCACAGTGCTTTTATTTTATTTATTATTCAACGTATAAATTGTCATTTTGTCTTTTATATATGGTTGCCACCGTGCATTTTTCATTATTTCGACATGTGTACATTTATATTTTTTCTTACATTACAAGTTAAAATTGACTGATGAAGAAATTACTGTTGATTTCCAAGGTCTCCCATATTAATAAGACGGTTTTATTTTTAAATTAATATTTCTTTCATTATTTTATTCAAAATAATCCATTATTAACACTTTTACTAAGTGTCTTCACAAGAACCCGAAGTTGCTTTCCATTGAAGCTATTCGAATGAAGTTCAAAAAATATTTTTTGATTCATTACCGTAAGTTATTGGCTTTAGGCAAACCTTAGGCCGTTTCTTATATTATTATTTTATTTTATGACTTATCACATGCTTATTATACTTGTACATTATTATTATTATCTCTTCCTCAATTTGAAAAAAAAAAATGAATCCAGTCGGGACCCACAGTTGTGGATTTCGAAGGATGTCTAACACCTTCCTTTTGAAACTACTTGAACCCTTACCTAGAATCTATTGATTTCGTAGATATTTTCTTTTGTAATTAATTAATTGGTTACCTAGTTTTTCCTAAAATTTGGTTCCCTTTCTTATATATACAAATTTTTTCTTTGTCCCTTTGCTTCCAATCCTCTTTCATTTGCATTTTCAAATAGACAACTTACTTCACTGTAAGTTTCTTCATCAATTCTCTATTTTTTTTAAAGAAAAAAATTTCAAGTTCTTGTTTGTTTCCATCAATCAAAGAGTGGTCTATTATATTTGTTTGTTTGTGGGGTTCTTTTATGTGATGGTTTGGGATTTGATTTCTGTATAATGTTTTGACAAGGAAAAGGACGAGTCCTGCTTTAAGGTAGGACAAGTATGGGCTGCCTATGATACTCTGGATGCCAGGGTATGCAAGGACAAGATTCCTGATGACTACATAGAATCTAACCATGGCACCCAAACCATACTTGCCCAACCTTAAAACAGGACTCATCCTTGTCCTAGTCAAAATTGCTAAAATCTGGATCTGCATATTCAAATGTTTTCGACGCAGTCATAGTAGAAAGCCATATATCTGAAGGAAGATCAACACTTCCTTTTGCAGTCTCAGCTTCATGCTCTCTGTTCTACAAGCTCTCTTCAAAGGACAAATGTTGCACCTCAGACTCCGTAGTAGGAGAGAGGTATCCAACCCCCTTAAATCGCTAAGAAGCATCTTCTTCTTCATCACTTAGATAATTTACTTTTTCTCTATGTTGCGTAGATCTTGGCTGGTTTTTCTCATTGAGCCACTGAAACTTCTGCCTAGATAGGCACTTCACAATTTTCACTAGATTCTATTGATGTCTTCTTTCTATTTCCCATATCTCTTCAACAATGATGGTCACTTGTTTATTACAGTCCATGACTAATCTAGAATAAAAATTGATGTATCATTCACCATAAAGATCAAAAATTTATACATAAATCAAAACTCAAACCATCAAATAAAAGAACCCCACAATCAAACAAAAAATAATAATATCACTCTTAGATTGATGGAAACAAATAAGAACTTGAATATTATTTCTTTACAAAAAAAAATAGAGATTTGATGAATAAACTTACAGTGAAGTTGATAACTTGTTTGCTTGAGAATGGAAATGAAACAGGATTGGAGAAAAAGGGAGAGTGAAGAAATTTGTATGTATATGAGAATTCTCAAGATTTTGGTAATACATTATGTCTTGATGAATAGGGTCCAGGAGGATTAGTAGTTTCTCTCATTCTTCATAATATTTTATTTGATTTAATTAGATGAATAGGAGTCAAAAAGAATAAATTTTAAATTTTAGTCCTTGTGATATCTTTAAAGCATTTAATGAGTAGGAGCTAAGAGAGTAAAAGTAGAATTTTATTTAATTTACTTTGATGAGTAGGAGCTAGGAGAGTAAATCTGGAATTTTATTTAATATTATTTGATGAGTAGGAGTCAAGAGGGTAAAATTTGAATTTTAGTTTTAGTGATACTTACCTTTCTCAAGTATTTAGTTTGATGAGTAGAAGTCAGGATCTAGAGGGTAAATTTTGAATTGATTTAATTCAATTTGATCAGTAGGAATAAAAAGGGTAAATCAATAATCTTTTCAAAATAATGTCTCTCGAACATGGATCTTTTCTTACCGCAAATATCCTTCGACCAAGTATAGTAATTTTCCAATGTTTTCAGTTGAACGAACCTTATTAGCTAACTAATTAATCTATTCACTTAGATTGTGCCAAAGCTTTGTTATCTTTAATCTTCACTTTAAAATTTCATTGATTAATATCTTAACGCTCAAAGTGATGTTCTCAACTAAAACCTAATAGTTTCCTCATGAACAACAAAATAGAACGACATTGTTAATCAGGAGCCCTTCAATGAATTAAATAAAATCAACCTATAGTTAAACATATAAAGATAATAAGAATGATTCAATTATAGAAAAACATAAAACAAATTCATTAATTCTACAAAAGGGCCCATCAAACTAACTACTCATAATATTATTTGATAATAGAGAAAAAATTCATGAACAAATAAAAGAAAGAATGTAAGAACATAATAAGGAAAGCATATAAAAAGTAACTAAATAGGATATACTAAAGTAGACAGGAAATAAAGAATAGAAACAGGAAATAAGGGGTAAGAAGCCGAGTCAATAACTTACCTGGTTCGCAAGCCAACAACCTAATCGCAAGCAACTAAGATACCAAGTCAACTATCTAGTGTTAGGAGGACCCACAACTACAATTCTAAAGTCAAAACCTACTAGGTAACAATAAAACAATAGAAGAGAATAGAATATAGTCAAAAAATAACCTAACCAGACCCCATAAGCCCGAAAGGTACAAAAAACAAACATAACCTAGCCGGTCCCCATAAACCGAAGGTTACTAACAAAAAACAAGTATACTAGTGATAGGTAATGCATATGAATGCAGGGTGAGCAGCAGTACCATCTGTGACCATCTGAAACCATAACCATAAGACTCCAGTCATGTCACGACCCAAAGTATACCCTAGGCGTAACATGGCATATAGGACCCAGAGAGGCCCTAAACAAGCCACTTAGCATGCATAAACAAGATAATAGAATATCAAGAGATTTTTAAAGACAATTCATATCATAAAGAGTTTGTAAAAACGAAGTGAAAGTCTACATAGACTCAAAAGTCATCTATTACATCAAGAGTGATCCGGATGTAACCCTGGCATCACATACAACATTTGAAAATAAAGATTGAAACTAATATAAGGTTCGGTCCTTAGAACATGAGGACTCACCACTACTCAATATAACCAAAGTGACTTCTAGCCTCGGGAATGCGGAATAAGACCTTCAGACCCTACATTTGAGAAAGAATGTAGGCAAGAGTATATGTTAGTACAATAATGTACCAAGTATGGTAGCAATACATAGAGTTATAAAAATCATGCTAAAAAGGACCTTTCATGCCATGCAAAGACCAAATTAGAACCATAAGAAAAAGGATAGAAAACATCATAGTAATCATGGTCAAATGCAAGTAAAACTCATCTTTGAACATTTTTGAGATATTTCTTGAAGTAACCTTAGTTCATCATTAGTGTGGAAATTAGCCTTAACCGACATAGAGACCATGTGAGCTATAACATGGAATCCAGTGTCTACCCCACCCAAAAAGAGGTGTCCTTACTTGCCAAGGCAAGAACCCTAACTTCTAGGTTACGTGGATCCACTAGCTAGAGTCTATCTAAGACATCATTGTCTATCTAATACAATCATTGTATATCTAAGACAATCATACTATAATGGCACATAGTTATGGGATAAGAAGATTGCTACTAGAAACTCGGACTCTAGCTATGGGAGAGCTTCCATCTCAATATCCTCTCGGTGCTAAGCATAAATCCCATGTAATAGTCATAATTCTTTACTTGACTTATCTTTCATGAAAGGCACATCAAATAGCCAATCCAAGCTAGGTTTCTTTAGAATAGCTCTTAAAACTTGATTCTAAGTTAGTTGAGAAAACCTTTCAACTCTAAGAATCCTTTTGTGAGAAAACCTTTTCACATGCATGTATTGAGTAGTATGTGAGAAATCCTTTCATAACAACAACAACAACAACATTTATGCTTTACTCTTAAAGCAATCTTAAATCATTTTCATCACTTTCATAAAGAACATGCATATCTTCATTGACCCATCTTTCATAGTTCAAAACCCACATTATATCATCATAGCTTAGACATGGGGTATGCATGGGTTCATGGGCTTTCATCTTAAAATCATAAAATTATCTCAATTCATGCATAATATTTCATAAAACAATCAATTGAATCAACATTGAAAGGAACCCATAACATAGAAGAAAACCCTAACTTGAATTGGGGATTTCTAGCTTAGTAAATTGGAGAATTTAGGAACTCTATGGAGGAAAGAGCTCCATATATGAAGATTGTCATACCTTACAGTTCAAATCCCACAAGCGATGGAGCATTGGAGACTTGATCTTGAAACCCTAAGTTGACTTCTTCTTCTTCCTTAGAGAGAGAAATACTTGGGAAGGATGAACTCTTATTTTGGGAAATTGAGAGAATGAATTGAATTGGGTAATTTTAGTGGTAAAAACATTTATATTGGTCTTTGGGTAGAACGTAAAACAATGTAGTTTTGAGTTAAAACAATTGGGAAACAACCCAAAACCCCTGACTTAAAAGCTGACGGCCTGGGTTCACGGAGGCCTTCACGGCTCATCTAGGCTACCATGGCCCATCTAGCGGGTCGTGAAGGAGCTTTGTATGACACTCTTCACTATACCCCTTGACAGATGACTTCACGATCTATCTAGGGTATCACGGGCTATTTATCCATCAGTAGTCCTTGACTAGTAGCTAAGGGTGAAACCCCTTCTGTGTGACCCACTTGACGACCCCTTTGATGGCCCCTCAACCTCACCACGGCCCGTTTAGGAGTCCGTCAAGGTGAAACTTTCCCGGGCAAGTTCACGGCCCATTAGGGGCTCCGTGGAAGGTTCCATGGTCCACTTTTGGGCATGTGAGTTGCCCATTGGACCCCTTTCTAGCCTTTCTCAAATATGATGTGTTACAAGTAAACTCCCAGCCCATCTAGCATAAGAGACAAATCAATCTATGCCGCTCAGCCAGTCAGTTCACTCCTAGGGATGTAAGTTGTTGTGCTAGCAAGAGTGACCCGGGATCGTGTCGACTTTAAAGAGGATCTCCGATATAAAGGCTGCCCAACTAGCCAGTCCACTCTAAAGGACATAAGTTGCCCAGCTACAAAGAGTGACCCACGGGCATAAGTAAAACCAAAAGCAAGCAAGAAAAGGGCATTGACGCCAGGTAGTCAACTAAAAACTGAGCACATCCCAGATGCCTCTAATATCTCAAATAGAAAAGAAGCACATCCCTGACACCATGTAATTTCAAAATCAATAAGTCAAGTGAAGCAGGTGGTACCATTCCCATTAAAACCAGTTTAGAATAAAAATCAAGAAAAATAGTATCTCATCATGAACGATGAATATGCAAATGCATGGGCTAGGATCATACCATAAAATCTGTGAGAATGAGTAAACAATGCAATGCATGCAATCACCAACATTCAAACAAAGCACTCAAAATCAAATAATTATACAACTAATGAAACCACACTACCAAAGCAAAGAGTACTAACCTAGGATCTAACTGGTCCTCACACACAGCTCCGGCCCAACAATATAATTCTAAGGTCAATAAGGATACAACATGCGCACCGCTAATCAACAAGCAAAGGGATTGAGAAGACATTTCCAATCAATAGAAGAGGGATCAAACTCCATGGACAATGCCCTACCCACAACTATGACGAGCTACCAAGGTCACAAGAATCAATGCAAGGAGAACAACCCAAAACAAGACCTAAAGGGATCAAACTATAATAAGGAGGCGATAAAACACAATCTAAAACATCTAATGTCCAGCCTAGTCTAAGGCAACCACAAATAATTCCAAACAAGGAAAAGCAAGATAATCTACTTCACGAGTGAATCCACATTCTATAATAAGGATCCTAACACCCACAATAAGTCCAAGGCTCCTACAGAATCAAGAAAGAATAGGAAAGTTAAATGCTCGGCAAATAGCATCCGACATAAAATCTATACTAGGCTTTACCTAAGAAGCTCAATCAAGAAAGTTGATTGAATCCTACCCTCAAAGCTGAACACGAGCTCTCTAAATCCACCACACATGAGCTATCCACATACAAAATCCCTCACAACACCACCAAACTTTCAAATTATTGATAATATAATGTCAGTACGGATGTTTTGACACTAAATCATAACAATTGTAAATGGACCCAAAATTGAGTCAAAATGGGAATGTGGGACCCACACCAAGAATCCAAAATTGACTCCGTCAAAAGATCCTAATCTACCCCTCGAACTTGTGTTCCAAAATTGAATACAATATGAGGCATGAAAACAACCACAACAACAACATGCAATACTAACAATAAAACCAAGCAAAGGCAGCAGCTTCGAGCTCAAATTCACCTCAAATGAAGGTTCCTCACAACTTCTAATCACAAACTCAAGTATCCACGCTCACAGAGATCACATAGGACTTTGAATCACTCAAATCGGAGATCGGATAAGGGAGAAATCACCTTTTGAAAATTAGGGCCGAAAGCCAAAATTCCTGGATATAAATACCCAAAATCAATTGCCAAAAAGTTTGATATCTAGTCACTAAAAACCTGCACCAGATATCAGCACTTCAGCTAGTTTGCTCAAACTCTGAATTCTGTTACGGGGTGCCCAGAGTTCATTCAGAACCTCGTGCACAAAAATGATATTTGATACCCTATTGAATTTGGCATTCTAGACTCAATGAAATAATTGAAACTTTCATCCGAGGTTGTTTCGATGAAAAGTGGGTATCCCACACCCAAGTTCTATTTTAAGTTAAAAACCACAAGAAGGCCCATAATGAGGCCGGAAGCTTAGGGAACTGTACCAAATGTTGTTCTAGATAAAAACTCAAAATTCTAGAGCTAACCTTGCTGACAAAATTTTCATCCAAGCACATTTACGAAGAATGTTGACCAAATTCAACTCTTGGCTTAATCTTCAAAGTTAAAATACCTAACGTCACAAACTCACACCACAAGTCTCAAGGCTCGAACCAACCATGCCCCTAGCCTAAAATGGACCTTCCAAAGATGATGAAACTATTATATTTACATCTGAGACTATCTTCCCAAACTTTAGACTGAAGTCAGAAGAACTGGATGCAGATTAACTTCTATGCATTAATTACTGTGTTGGCCTTTATATAGCCAGTGTATTACATACAAGGCTGAGAATAAAATAACAACTTAGAGAAATCTACTTAATTACACTTCTAAAGATAAAAAGGCTGATAAGCAAAATAAAAAGAGTCCTACAAGTAAGAAGAGTCCTACAGGTAACAAGGATCTTAAATGCTAGCCGTTATTACGCCTCTGCAAGTTGGTGTTGAGGTTTACTATGCCCAACTTGGAGAAATGGTTACTAAAAAGTGCACGCGAAAGAGGCTTTGTAAGAAGATTTGCAACTTGATCAACAACATGTAAATGGGCAACTTTAAGTTGTTTGCGCTCAACTTGCTCTCGGACAAAATGGAAGTCGATGGCCACATGCTTCATGTGTCTATGTAAAATAGGATTCGCACAAATATAAGTAGTGTTGACATTGTCACAGAGAACTCTTGGAATAGCAGTCAGAGGAAATTGAAGCTCTTGAAGAAAATGGGTGAGCCAGTTAGTTTTAGAAATAGTAGCAGCAACTGCCCAATATTATGCCTCTGTAGAAGAACGCGAAACTGAATGGTGCTTCTTTGAAGACCATGAAATAGGGGAACTACCAAGATAGATAACATAACCATTGGTCAATGTACGATCATGAGGATTCTCTGCCCATTCTGAGTCAGAGTACGCGATCAACCTACGATCAGTTTCATTGGCAATAAGCACACCAAAAGAGGCAGTTGAATAGAGATAGCGGAGAAGTCGTTTAAGAGCAAAACAATGAGACATAAATGGTTGATGTATAGCTTGGGACAACTTGCTGATATCAAAAGCTATGTCCAGATGCGTGAATGAAAGGTAAGGAAGTTTACCAATAATGTGCCGATATAAGGAACCATCAACTAGATGATCATCACGTGATGGATCAAAAACTATAGTAGATGTCATAGGTGTGGAAACACCGTTGTAGTTATCCATAGCTACCTCATGTAAGAGATCCATAGTGTACTTCTCTTGAGAGAGCAGTAGAACGAATCACCTCAATACCAAGAAAGTAATGAACAGGTCCTAAGTCCTTCAGTGAAAAACGTTGAAAAAGAGCCTCAATGATATGATGAACACCTCGTTGGTGATTACTAGTCACTAAGATATCATTCACATAAAATAAAATATACATAGTGAACCCAGCTTTATGCATAATGAAGAGTAAGGAATCAGAATACGACTTAACAAAACCTAGAGTAAAGAGATAATTTTTGAGTTCAGTGTACCAAGCACGAGAAGCCTATTTGAGGCCATAATTTGCTTTCTGAAGACGACATACATGGTAAGATTCCCAGAGTTTTCAAATCCCAGTGGCTGTCGCAAGTAAATTTCTTCAGTAAGACGACCCTGCAAGAAGGCATTGTTAACATCCAGCTGATGGACATGCCATTCAAGTTGAGTGGCGATAGTTAGGCAAGACGGACAGTAGCAAGCTTGAATACTGGACTAAAAGTGGAATGATAATCAAGTCTATGGTGCTGTGTAAATCCCTTGGCAACCAAACGAGCCTTGTACCTATCAACAGAGCCATCAGGTTTATGTTTAATTCGAAATAACCACTTACAATCAACCATGTTTTTGGAAGAGTCACATGGAACCAAATCTCAAGTATGGTTGTGAACAAGAGCATCGAATTCGGCTTGCATTGCTGAATTCCATTGGGGAATTAGCTTGGCTTGCTTATGAGTTATGGGATTTTTGGAGACAATATAATGGTTATGAGAAACTGGCGAGGTTTAAGGCTATGAGTCTGTGATCTAGTAGTCATTGGGTGTACTTTGGTGGCTGGCTAGTTTGGCCTGGTTTGGGTTGGTGGGTCAGGTTAACTAAAAGTTGTTGCTGGTTAAGGCAGGCAGGAAGCCATATGTGGTTGATTTTGTGCCAAAGCAGATGGATTATGAGGAGGACATGGAGTTTGGCTAGGAATGGATGGTCTTTCTCGTCTATGATACGTAATAAGTGGTCGTGAGGGTAATGGTTGAGGTGCTGCAGAAGAATTAGTTTTTTGTTTGTGTGGAAAAGATGAAGAAGTGGAAGTTGAGACAGAATAAGGAATATTACATGATTGTGTAAAGACACCAACTGGAGCGGAGGAGATAGCTTGCAAGCGTTGAGTGACCATGGGCAACATAGTTACTGGTGGGGGAAGTTGATAAGAGGAATGGAAAATTGAATTAGTTTCCTCTTTGGATTGTTATTCAACGGAAATGTTATCCCAAGAAACATTAACTTTATTACGGAACCTGAAAAAAATATTTTGAAAAGGAAAATTATCTTCCAAAAACATTACATCCATGGATAAATATAATTTGGAGTTAAATGGATCAAAACGCTGATGGCTATAATATTTGTTAGAAAATCCTAAATAAACACATGGGGCAGATCGAGGCTCCAATTTATTTTGGAATACGATTTGAGCCATAGATAGCATAAGCAATGGAAAACTTTGGTGGAATCTTTTTTAGGCACAACCTGAAACAGGATTTCAAAAGGTGATTTATTTTGTAGATTGGGAGTAGTCATCCTATTGATCAAATAAATAGCTTGATAACATGCATAACTCCAAAACGTTGAAGGTAAGGATGCTTGGTGTAGTAAGGTGTGGGCTGTCTCGATGACATGCCAATGTCGGCGTTCAACTAAGGCTGCTCTTTGTGGCGTATATGGGGGGGACACTAAGTGTTCAATGTCATGTGTTTTTAGATAGGAATCTAATTTTGAAACTCACCACCACCTTCAGTGTAAAAGGATAAAATTTTTGTGCTAAATGTTGTTCAAATATGGGATGTAAAGTTTGAAAGATTTCTAGAACTTCAGTTTTAGCTTTTTGTGTGAACAACCACATATATCTTGAATATTGATCAACAAATAAAACATAGTATCATTTTTTTGTCAATCGATAAAACCGTTGACGGCCCCTCACATCACTGTAAAGTAAATTTAATGGATTGCCATTATGCAAAGAACTTTTAGAAAAAGGCATCCTATGGCTTTTATTAGAATAACATGAATGGCAAACAGTAACTTTTGAATCAACTACTGGAATAGAAAAATCATGCAAAAACTTATTTAGAACTTAACGATTAGGATGGCCTAATTGTTGATGCCACAGGTGGTAAGGAACATGCCCGTTGCATTGTGGCAGACCATCAACATCCCCGATGGCCACTCATACAAACCATTTTTACTCCATCCACGATCCAATGGCGCCCCCGTAGTCAAATACATCACAAGTTAAGTAAAAGGAAAAAAATTCCATAGAGGAGTTATTATCTTAACAAAATTTAGAGATAGATATTAGATTTGTTGTAATAGCTGGAGAGCAAAGGACATGTTGAAGCTGTAATTGGTGATTTGATGCATTAAAGTTCACATTACCAGTATGAGGTATTGGAATGGTATTACCATTACCCATGACGATCTCCTCCGAACGGTGGTAGTCTTGTGTAGTAGTTAAACTTTATGTGTCTAAGGCAATATGGTGGGTGGCACCACTATCAACAATCCATGGAGGTGACTGGTTCTAGAGGTGTGCAGCATAATTATCGTGCACTTGAAGATGATTGTGAGAGCGTGTTCGGCAAACACAAGCAGTATGAACTCTACCATCACCGAGTTGGCAATAGAGGGTTTTGTTGGAAAACTGTTGTTGGGGGTTGATGCACCGAGGTTGCTAATTGTTACACCAATATTGATTACGATTTTGGTGATTTTGTGCATTGGATCATCGATTATTGTTCTGGTTATTGTTGGAGCCTTGGTTATTGGCCTAATGGGTAGGAACAGAAGCAGTCCCTTGAGCAAATTTGGCAGTAATGGGAATAGAAGGTATCTTTTTGGCTTCCTCATGCCGAAGGAAAAGCTCCTAGTCAAGGATCTTTTCATATAGTTCTCCATAGGGGATCACCGAATCTCGAGCGTGGATAGCGGCTGAAATTTCTCAAAATTCAGACCCAAGACCAGTGAGAATCTTGACAACCAATTCTTCATTGGAGATGGGGGAGCCAGCAATGGCGAGTTCATCACAAAGAGAGTGAACTTGATGGAGATAGTTTGCAATAGGATGAGAGTCTTTGAAGAGACGGGTTAGATGGTCTATAACACTAAAGATACGAGTTTGAGATTTATTTGCATAAGCAGTATGCAAGGCATCCTAGGCGACTTTGGCATTTGGAGCAGAAGCGACTGTACTGCCAATGGTCGCATCCACAGTTGCCAAGATAGCATGTTGTATAAGCTGATCTTGTTGAAACCAGGAAACATAGGCAGGATTGGATACTTCGAGGTTGTTTTCGAAGATAGTTTTGGAAGGGATTGGGATCAATCTATCAAGATGACCAAAGAGGTTGTGTCCACGCATAAGCATGGACACCTGGGCCTTCCACAATGAAAAGTTATGGCTACCAACAAGTTTGATGGGGAGTTGAGTAACCGGATTTAACTAGACAAAAGTCTTTAAATTGGAGATGTTACCGGCATTGACGACACTTGTTTTTGGGGCCATTTTAGGCTGGAGGTGTGTGGGCTGGGAGGGAAAAAAAGGATCATACTTGTTAAAGCAAAAGAGCTCTGAATAACATAAAGAGAAATAGAAGAACTGGATGCAGATTAACTTCTATGTATTGATTACTATGTTTCCTTTATATAGCCAGTGTATTACATACAAGGTTGAGAATAAAATAACAACTTAGAGAAACCTACGTAATTACACTTCTAAAGATAAAAATGTTGATAAGCAAAATAAAATGAGTCCTACAAGTAAGAAGAGTCCTACAGGTAACAAAGAGTCTTAGATGCTAGCCGTTATTAAAGTCAACCATTCAAGATTCAAAGACTCCAAAATATGAAAACTTGAACAAAATCTAAACGAACGACCAAATTGTTACTCCCAGCAAGTCATAAATGACTTGGACATGCTACAAGAAATCTCTTAATGCTGAAAAGATCAGAAAACAAAGAAAATGACCGAGAGGGTCACTAAAACATTAATGTAAGAATAGGATACCTCAAAAATATTTTGTGAATCATGTGCCCTTATCGATCAAACCAGAAAAGGAATCAATCCACACACTCAAACAAAACTCAAATATATTTGAAGGAATCGCACATACAAAGAATTCGCTTTCTCTCACGAAGAAAAATCATGTGCCTTCCAAGATTGTATCATAGACTTGCTAGTAGTGTAAGACTCAACTAATCTAAGCATGTCAAATATAAGATTAAATATGACTTTCCTAGATTGTAATGCAGACTTATTAAGGGACGGATAAGACATATTGAGGAAAATAGTGACTCAACCCTCCTAAGCACTTTAATACGCTATGTACATATTTTACTTTCAAGATCACACTTCTCATAACCCCAATTAAGTTTCTCATTATACTTGCCTACTTATGAAATCCTTATCCAAAGCACAAATTCAATGTGTTGGAAAATTCATGGTAGAATATTTTCCATATCTGCATCATATATTCTTGATTCATTATTCCGTATTCTCTAATTCTGCATCTTTAATAACTTGGTAGGATTCATTAGTTTTATTGATATTGTGAGATCCTTTACCTCATAATTCTTTTTGTATTTAAAAAACACATTATATCAGTGAAAGAATACAAAAAAACATTTTCCTGTGTACTCTGCTTCATTAGATACTCATGAACATATTGCCTATAATCACTAATGTGTATTAGGAGAGTGTACAACACTACTTGCTATAAGGTACAAGTAAATGAACTTATTCTAACAATAGCAAAGGATTTGAAGTTATTCAAATTATTTTAAAATGTAATTAATGAGTAGATTTATAAAAAATTAGTATATAAAAATTATTTTCCTTCACTCCTATTAGCGAGAGAAATTTAGAATCAAGAAGTCTACAAAAATAAATAAATTGGTTTATGTAGAATGCATATGTTTATGGGGATTAGCCAAGATTCAGGCACCGTCGTTGATGAAGATGAATGTGGCCACCAAGCGTGTACAAGTTTCTCATTCTCAAAAAAAACTTCTACTTAACTATTCACCACAGAAACAGAGCTCTGCACCAATGCAAAAAGAAACACAAAGCATTAATGAAATGAAGAAATTTGAATCAAGCAAGAGGAAAGTTAAACCAGTAATCCTTGATGAATGACCCTTAATGTTGCAAAATAATTTGTTTGGGTACCATTGACATCGATAGCTATGTTACTGTTAGTTATATAATTAATAATTTTTGGAAAAAATTTAAAGAATCGCAAAGTATAATAAACAAAGGACTATTCAATTCGATAAAAAGGTTTTTTGTCAATCCATTTTAAGCATCAGCTTCCCCTTCTTCCTTTCGGAAACATTGATCTAATAAACTTCTTGAACAAGAATAACATTTTTACAAACACAACGACCTTTCAATAAACTAGTCTGGTAAGGTCTTAGTACAATTGAAATTATTTTGATAATAGCTTTATCAATAGCATTACATAGGTCAAATAAGTTTAAAATTGATAAGATTGTTATTATTCTTGAATTTAAGGATAAGACATAGAAAGTATTGTTTAGGCCTTAAAGAATGGTTTGAGTAAAATTGCTAAGATTGTTAACAGATTTATTTTAGTAAAGATAGTCTTTGATTTATGTATTTTTGGAAGATCTATAAAAGTTAACATTATCATGCTCATCGTTGCAAATTCCAGAGATCACAAATCCATAAAATTCTCCAATCTCATCATCTTACGGAAACTTGCCATGATCCACACAGAAAAAGTCCCACATTTTCCCTTTCTCAGCCAGCATTCTCATTTTTTTTATTTTTTAAAGTAGACGTAGAAGAACTAGGTAGTGACAAAAATTTTTGTCCAATTCTTTGACCCCCACTATTTTTATAATCAAATGGAAATTTATGTTCCTGAAAAATAGCATCACCTGATTAAAATATAATATTATCTTTAAGATTAAAAAAATTATAGGCTGTATTATTTGAAGCATAACCAAGAAAAGCACAAGTAGTAAGTTTCTTAACCAACTTTGTAATCTTGGGATCCATTAGTCTCACAAAGGTTAAATAATAACAAATTCTTAGATATCCCAAACTTAGCTTGTGACATTTTCATAATTCAAAAGGTGTCAATTTAGACTTTTTATGAGGTACAGGATTTAACACATAACAAGCAATCAAAATAGTTTTACTCCATAAATTTAAAGGTTCATATGACTCATAAGCATGGCATTAGTCAATTTAACCAAAGCTCTATGTTTCCTTTCCGCTACACCATTAGATGAAGGAGAATAAGGAGGAGTAGTTTCATTAAATTATTCTCAATCATCTAAAAAAAGAATTAAACTCATTTGACTCATATTAATGGCCTCTATCACTTCTAATTCTTTTTATTTTTCTTCCAAACTGATTTTCAACTTCATGGAGATAAACATTAAAGTTTTCAAAAGCATCACTTTTATTTTTTATCAAGTAAACATCTATAAACTTAGAAGAATCATCAATGAAAGTGATAAAATATTTATTTCCTCCACGAGTTAAAACTCCTCCAGGTTCACAAATATCTGTATGAACTAACTCTAATAAATCAATTTTTCTTTCAACTTGAATCTTAGTAATTTTGGCTTTACTACAGGGCTCACGCTTTTCAAAATTATTTATAATCATTGAAATTAATCCTAAACTACTCATGATTCCAACATAACGATCATTAATATGACACAAACGAGCATGCCAAAATTAGTAGAAGAAAGCATACAAACAGAAGTAAAAACTTTATTCATTTCAACATTCAGTTTGAACATCCCATCACAAGCATACCCTTTTCCACAAAAATATCATTTTTCACAATTACATATTGATCATATTGAATAATCTGTTTAAAGCCTGCTTTATTAAGAAGAAAACTAGACATCAACTTTTTTCTCATGGAAGGAGTATGAAGTACATCTTTCAAAGTTAATACACTTCCAGAAGTAAAACACAATTCGACATCTCCCACTCCAAGCACTTGAGTAGTGTGTGAATCACCAAGCATGATGGTTTTGGGCTCCTCAAAATAAGTATATTTTTTAAACCAATCTTTGTCATAACAGACATAACGGTTTGCACCAAAATCAATCCACCATCCATCAACACTTTCAACCATGTTTATATCGGTAATCACCACCACAAAAGGTTCTTCAGTAACGTTTGCCTGAGGTGTAGGACCTTGTTTCTGGAATTTGCAAAATCGAGCAATATGCCCACTCTTGCCACAACAAAACATGGTCCCTTATCTTGAACTTGTTGATTTTGTGCTTGGTTATTTTTACCATTATTTTTCTTGGATTTTTGTTCTTAGGCTTCAAAAAAGTATTTTTGTGAGATTCAGGAGTAGCATTATTTGAAGTAATTAAATTTATCTTCATTGTGATGTTACTCTCTTCTGATTGTAAAAGTGCATTTTGGCCTCTTACCTCCTCTTCCATACGGATTTTCATTATCATCGTTTCAAGAGAGGTTTTCCTTTTGTTTGTGGCGCGTATTTTTTTAAAATTCCTTCCAAGAAGGTGGAAGTTTATCTACTATGCCACAAATAATAAGGTTATCTCCAATTTTGACCTCCTCGAACTTGAGCTCTCCAACAATCATTATAAAGTCTTGAGCTTGGCCTACCACTAATTTGTTTTCCACCATTTGGAAATGAAAAAATCTACTTGCCGCATATTTTTTGCTCCAACCTCTTCGGTATCATACTTACTCTACAATGACTTCCAAATTTTCTTTGCACTAGAGTAAGTTCTAACATATTAATCATAAAAATTATCAAATAGACAATTAAGATTATAATATCGACACTTATAGGAATAACCATCACACTTTTCCACTTTTTCTAGATGAGAAATAGTTTCATCATCATTCATAGAGGTGAGGACAACTTTATTAGGATTCTTCTCAGTTAACACATAAGAGACATTGAGAAGACTTAAGTAGAAAAGTACTTTACCCTCCCCTCTCTTGAAATGATTACCATTGAATCGAAATGGCTTGTTAAGATCTCCCATCTTGACATCCGCGGTTTTTCAATTGTAGTCATTATGAATCTCCTTAAAATTGTTAGTGAAAAATTACAAGATAACAAAATTACAGGATTACATTCGAAAATAAAAAATTAAAAACTCTTCATGAGGTTCGGATATTTCGCTCTCTTTAAGGAAATTCAAGTCCACTGCAGCAAATGTTTTTCACCGGTCAAGCAGTAGTCCTTCTTGACTTGTCCCCTCTAGGATACAACAGTCTAATCACAAGTGTAACTCAACAAACTCTGGACAAGAGTTGAGTCCAAAGCTCCACAAAAAGAACACCTCCCTTCAACTAATAAGAACTCTCTCGTTTCATGACTAACTTTTATCCACCTACATTTTCTTGTATGCACCAAACCAAATGAAGACCACCACTATTTATAGTTGAGAAAGTCTTCCTAGCAATGAATAGGAAGATAATGGGGTAGTAAATAGTGAAGATAAATGGCCTACGAGCAGTGGCGGAGCCAGAATTTCCAATAAGGGGGTTCAAAATCTGTAGAAACAGACACACGAAGTAGCCAAAAGGGGTTCGACATCTACTATATATACATAAAAAATTATTTCAACCATATATAAATAATATAATTTTCCGCCAAATGGGGTTCGATGAACCCCCTTAGTACAAGGTGGCTCCGCCCCTGCCTAGGAGTTACATATATTACAAGGTATAATGGAGGAGTAAAGAATGAGATAATGGAAAAATGATATGGAGAAGTAATGGCCAAGATGCCACCACCGATGCTGCAAGAAAAGGGTCATAACAACAGCACTTACTCCAAATGGTGTAATGCTCCAAATAAATGTCCAACGGTTAAGACATAAAAATTTTCACCAACAGACAACTTACAGCCAAGGCAACACTTTGACTCCAAAGTTTTAAACAAATTAATATACAAAAATATTTATATTAAAATGCTGACCAACACTAAGAAGATTTGGAGCTCCTCTATTGGTATAGAGAAGGATACAATTTATGTATTTACTTTGACTGATAGTGTTATTTAACCAAAGGGTGTGGCCTAATTGTTAATGAAGTTGGTAGATACCTTGGAGACCAAGGTTCAAATTCCAAGATGGAAAAAGCTAGGTGATCTCTTCCAATCTGCATATGCCTTGGTGTGCTGAGTTATCCGGTGCATGTGTAAGTGGGAGGTAGCAGGTATCCTTGGAATAGTCAAGTGGGAGCAAGCTAGTTCAAAATTACTGTTTTAGAAAAAAAGAACTGATATTTTTATCAAGGTAAACTGATACCAGTAAGAAGGTTAATCTACGTAGCAGGTATCCCTGGAATAGATATGCTAGCTTTGTTTGTCCCTGTAGTTTAGCGGACTGAATTTTTATTCAGACCACGATATGTCAGGGCCTCTAGGCACTACTAAATAATATTGAAATTCTGTGTTCAAGACATCAAACTGATTATTTGACCTTTTTTCTATTGAAATTTTTGGTCATTTCTATAGAGTTTTTCCACTTTGTTCAAATTCATATAACTTCGTGTATTGATCAGTAACAATCAAATGTTATTTTAGAGTTTTAGAAAGGTAAACAATTGATAAGCTAACAGATTTTTTTAATTAATTATAACAATGAAAGAAATTAGTGTAACTAGGGAAAACTAGAAGTAAGAAAATGCTACTTATCATGGAACCGCGATCAGGCTGAGTTTAAAATTAGAAGTTTATGAATTTTTATATTGTATGAAATTAATATACAATGATAAATGTATTTACAGTCATATATATAGATATTTATGCATTTCTTAATACATATACGAAACCTAGGCTACTGGTTTCTATGAATCCGTACATTATTACTTCATTCAATATGTGATACGTGTCAAAAATATTTAACTTAGTTGGACGCATCAATTATAAGCTGCCTATGGTGTATGTACCTTATGGATGTTAACTAGAAAATCATTAATTCTAAAGCTTGAAAGAAACTCTAAAGTAATCACCTTCTATTTTGACATTTGGTAGATTTTGTGAGTGTTACCGAGTTATTACGTACACACCAAAATGAAGATTTGGTAAAAGCTAAAAAGTGAATACTTATTCTCTCTTCAATTAAATAAAATCAGTTAATTCTTATGAGATTGCCAGCATAACAGATATGCTTGTGACAGGTTCAGACTACAATGTAATTTAGGTCATCTACATTGACTTTTGAAGTATTAGTTTGATGAGAAATTCAACTACTCAGGTCCCTGTCTAACAAACAAAATCCTACAAGTCCTTGTTGCATGCATTCTTAAAAACCTATATAAAACCAATCCCACATCCACTCTTATATATACAAATTATTCTTTAATCTTCTAAGATTTGCAGATAAATGGCTCAGCATCACCACTTATCTTCTCTTTTACTACTTGCATTTCTCAATTTATTCTTCATTTATGGCAACATAACTGGAGCAACTGCACGACACCTTCTAGAGACGCCCCTCCCTGAGATTCCTAAACCAGAACTCCCTAAAGTGCCAGCCTTGTCAAAGCCTGAAATCCCAACAGTGCCGATACCTGAGCTTCCAACCATACCAAAGCCTGAGATCCCCGCTGTTCCAAAGCCTGAGATACCAACTTTTCCGAAGCCTCAATTACCAACTTTGCCAAAGCCTAAGATGCCTGAGATTCCCGCAATGCCAAAACTAGAGTTTCCTCCCTTGAAAAAGTCAGAAATCCCAGCAGTGCCAAAGACTGAGGTTCCTCCGGCTATGAAAAAGCCTGAAGTTCCAACTTTACCAAAGCCCGAGCTACCGAGTGTGCCAAAGCCAGAAATTCCAGAACTACCAAAGCCAAAGGTCCCAGAACTTCCAAAGCCAGAAGTACCAACTATGCCAAAGCCTAAAATCCCAGAATTACCAAAGCCAAAAGTCTCTGAGCTTCCAAAGCTAAAAGTTCCAACAATGCCAAAGCCTGAAATTCCAGAACTGCCTAAACCAACTCTTCCTTCACTTTCTCCACCATACAAACCCGCTACTCCTTGAGTAAATTATATGCTACTTTCACTCTATAAGAAAGTACCCAACTGATGTTTTGAGATTTCCATCTCAGTCTATGAAATTTGCCGCCTGAGTTCTGTCATAGAGATATCAGTGGATACTTTCTGCTAGGAGTAGAAATTTTAATTCTTTTATAGTAGTTTTTGAACTGGATTTACCGAGTTTGTCGTGTTATTATAATATATGAGTGTTTTATGCATTTCTATATATACATTATGATAAAGCTTTGATATATGTAACTTTGGTTTAGTTCCTATCCTTGACCGTCTCTGTTTGTCCATTCTTTCCCTCACAGTTTTTCCTTCCTAATTTATAGTAACCAATTTCTTCCATTACATTTCAAGAGTATGGAATAAAGGATGAATTAGTATATATAAGTGCCACAAAACAGAGTGGACCTAACATTTTTAGTGTAGAACCAAACTGGTGATTTAACTAATGTGCTTTTTGTTTCATTCATCCTAATGCACATTAAATGGATTCAATTTCCTCTGCTTCACCTTCTCCAAAAGAATGATAAGGTCAACTTATGCTTCATGCATGATCAGTTAGCTGGTGCAACTACACGAGCCGCTTTCTTTCGATGCCATTCCCTGAGATCCCTACACCAGAATCCCCAAATATTCCAGCCTTACCAAAGCCTGAAATACCAATACCAGAAGTATTAATTATACCAAACCTAAAATTTCAGTGTTCCAAAGCTATATGTATCCGGGGCGTAAGCAAGATTGTCCATATTTAAAGGAGCAAACAAAGAACAAATCTTGTAGCGATATTATATTAAAAATATTAGTTTATTGCTATAATTTTCGTCGGCGAGTTCTCATTTTTTTAAATGTATTCATAACAGTATACATATTTTTTAATCATAATAGTCTCGTTAGAAATAGTTGTATAAGGTAAAAACACCAAACAACCACTTAAGAACTCATTATTCATTTGATTTCACAAATCAATCTTAATCAACTTCATCACCGAAAAAGCAATATGCCAAGTCTCAAGTAATTGGAGCAAGTAGTTTTCAGAATTAGGTTTTTATATGTGCTGAAATAATTGAATCCCGGTAGTGTTTATAGTTATTTATTGTTCTTTTCATACACAAAAGTTGATGTGTTCAAGCAGTAAAACTCAAAAAAAATTAAAATGAAAGATACTGAGTAACTGTCAAAGATTGCAGTAATTATGTACACACCTGAATGAAGATTTGCGGTAAAAAAGTGAATACTTTTTCTCTTTTCAAAGAAATGAAATCAACTACGCTAAGAATTCTTATCAGGTTGCCAGCATAACCTATATGCAAGAGACGGGTTTAGACTATTAAGTAATTTAGGTCATCTAAATTGACTTTTCAAGTACCAGGCTGGAAGCTGATTAGTTTGATGAGAAATTCAACTACTCAGGTCCGTGGCTAACAAACAGAAATACAGAATCCTGAAAGTCCTTGTAATTGCATACTTGCAAACTATATAAAGCAACAGACTTAAAGCTAATGCCACATCCCAATCACATTGAGTCCTCCAAATTATTCTTCTTTTCGCTTCAACTATCTGCATAAAAATGGCTCAGCATTACAACGTATCCTCCCTCTTACTACTTGCATTTCTTAATTTATTCTTCATTCATGGCAACATAACTGGTGCGGTTGCACGCCACCTCTTAGAGACGCCTGTCCCTGAGATACCTAAACCAGAACTACCAAAGGTTCTAGCCTTGCCAAAGCTTGAAATCCCAACTCTGCCGAAGCTTGGGCTTCCAACCATACCAAAGCCTGAGATCCCCGTTGTTCCAAAGCCCAAGCTTCCAACTTTCCATAAGCCTGAGTTACCAACTTTGCCAAAGCCTAAGATGCCAGCTATGCCAAAGCCTGAATTACCGACTTTCCAAAAGCCTGAGATTCCAGTTGTGCCGAAACCCATGCTTCCAGCTATGCCAAAGCCTGAGATTGCAACAATGCCAAAACTCGAGTTTCCTTCTTTGAAAAAGCCAGAAGCACCAACTATGCCAAAGCTTGAAATCCCAGAACTGCCAAAGCCAAAAGCCCCAGAGCTTCCAAAGCCAAAAGTACCAACTATGCCAAAGCTTGAAATCCCAGAACTACCAAAGCCAAAAGTCCCTGAACATCCAAAGCTAAAAGTCCCAACTATGCCAAAATCTGAAATTCCAGAACTACCAAAGCCAAAAGTCCCTGAACATCTAAAGCTAGAAGTACCAACTATGCCGAAGCTTGAAATCCCAGAACTACCAAAGCCAAAATTACCAACTATGCAAAAGTCTGAAATCCCAGAACTACCAAAGTCAAAAGTCCCCGAGTTACCAAAGCTAAAAGTCCCAACGATGCCAAAGCCTGAAATTCCAGAACTACCTAAACCAACTCTTCCTTCGCTTTCTTCACCTTACAAACCGGCTACTCCTTGACGAAATTATATACTACTTTCACTCTAATTGGAAAGTAACCTACTTATGTTTTGTGATTTCCACCTCATTAAATGAAGTTTGCGACCTGAGTCGAGGCATGGAGATAGTATTGGATTCTTTCTGCTCGGAGTAGAAATTGTAATTCTTTTATAGTATTTGAATTGGATGTACCATGTTTGACGTGTCATTATTCTATATGAGTATTTTATGTACTTCGTTATAAATAAGCAATGATCTATGTTATTTTGATTTAGTTCGTATCATTGGCAAGTTCTGTTTTTGCTCACTCCTCACACTCTTGCCCTCTCAGTTTTTTCTTTCCTAATTTATAGTAACCAATTTTTTTCATTACATTTTAAGTGTATATATATGGAATAAAGAATGAATTAGCATATTTAAGTGTAGAACTAAATTGATGATTTAGCTATTTTTACTTTATGTTTCGTTTATCCTAACGCATATTAAATGGATTCAGTTTCCTCTATTTCGCCTGCTCTAAAAGAAAGATGAGAGTAACCAATGCTTCATGCTTAAATGTAGCATTATTTTTTTATGGTAAAAACAAAAATCAACCACCCAAAACTCATCATTAATTTGATTTGACAAATCGATCTTAATCAACTTTATAGCCGAGAAAGAAATAGCCAAGTCCCAAGTAATTGTAGCCAATAATTCCAAAGGTCGGGTTTTACATGTGGTAGTCAAATATTTTAATCCGAGTAGCGTTTACGGTTATTTAGTGTCCCTTTCGTACAACAATTATATGCTACTCACTCTATTAGTAAGTACCCAACTGATGCTAGGAGTAGAAATCGTAATTCTTTTATAGTGTTTGAATTGGATATTGTACCGTGTCATTATATCATTGGCCGGCCATGATCTCTATTTCTGCTCAATCCTTGTTTGTTGACTGAACCATTTTTTCCATCACATTTCGAAAAAGGCTCTATTTGGTTTCATCATGTAAAGAAAATTGGAAGTGCCTATGAAGAATTTATGTTTTATCGGTTCAACTTTTTAAGATTATTAACATTTAACTTATTCTATTTGTAAATTAAAAGTATGGATTCTGGCCTATTATTTATTGTGATTTTAGTTATCTTTTTATACATAAACTGTGCGCCAAAATTACTAGGTTCATATGAATCTAGTATTTCGTGCTGCATTTGCCCCTTCCTGCTGCTTTGTCACCCGGAAACTCGTGATTTGTGTCACCAAGTTGACTCCATTCCCGAAGCTCAAATTTAAGACGTCTAATTAAGGATTAATAAATATTTATTATTTCCACATCTCTACCACAACGATTGATGATATCTTTGTAGTAGCTACTCTTTCTATCACTATTGTTCCATAAAAAGCCTAATTTTGTCTGCAATCGATATAAGTATAGTTTATATGTTTGAAGTTATGTTAGACTTTTTATTTCTTTAACTAGGACGTCTCAAATGTTATCGTATTTTACTAAAAATATTACGTATTATTTTGTAGATCGTTGATCACAACTTTTAAGTATTCATATAATCTAATGTTTTCTCCATCAAATTAAATTATCAACAATTATTTTAATATTCTTAATAATCATATCATATATATATATATATATATATATATAAATAAGAGAACCTTAGGCCCACCTACGTGGCACCACCACAAACTATAATTCCCTTTTAATTTATTTATTTCCAAAACTAGCATTCCCCTTTCATGAAAAGTTGCGACTTTAATGAAGAGTTGCGACTTTTATGAAAAGTTGTGACTTTTATGAAGAGTTGTGACTTTTATGAAAGATTGTGATCTTTCCGAAGGGTTGCAACTTTTCTAAATAGATGTAACATTTCCGATAAGGCACAATAAATATTTGTTCACACTATCCTGTTGTCTATAAATAGAGGGGTTTCCTCTCATTTTAAAACAACGAAAATTTTGAACCTCTTCTTCTTCTTCTTCTTCTTCTTCACAATTAAATATTTGTGCACTTTGCTCCTGTTGAGTGGCTCACTAACACCATTGCTTATGTTACAGATCCTGGTATGTATTTTTACATTCATTAATTTATGCTTATGTTATTAAGGATAAATGATAAGATGTAATAATTTTCATTTTCCTTTACAGTATTAATGTTTGTTAGTACGTAATCTTGTATGTAAGATAATATAGTGTTTTAATTTTAATGACTAATAGGTTTTAAGTATTATTTTGTAAATTCCATGATATTAAATTCCTGCGCAAAGCGCGGGTAATTTTACTAGTTTATATATATAAAAGAGAACCTTAGGCCTGCCTACATGGCACCACCACATACCAGAATTTCTTTTTAATTTATTTATTTCCTAAACTAGCCTTCACATTTCATGAAAAGTTGTGACTTTTAAGAAAAGTTGCAACTTTTATGAAGAGTTGAGACTTTTATGTAAGGTTGTGACCTTTATGAAAGGTTGTGACCTTTCCGAAGGGTTGTGACATTTCCAAAGAGTTGTGACCTTTCCGATAAGGCACAATAAGCATTTGTTCACACTATCCTTTGTTGTCTATAAATAGAGAGATTTCCTCTCATTTTAAAACAATGAAAATACTGAACCTCTTCTTCTTCTGCACAATTAAATATTCATGTACTTTGCTCCTATTGAGTGGCTTACTGACACCATTATTTTTGTATCAATACGTTGGTGAATAAAATTGTTCCATCCTAAGAGGATCTAATTCTTTAAACCTCATGTATTAGAGGGGAATAATTTTCTTAAGGGGCCATTGTGCACTTAGTGGACTCGATTTTTTCCTTTCTATTTCATTCTAATTTTACATATCCTGGTATTTTTTTCATAGTCATTAATTTATACTTATGATGTTAATTGTTGTTTTTGAGTACATGTTTTAAACTCTGTTGTTTATGTTTCTGCAAAGTTATTGTCTCCAGTTATATTGAACATATACACATATAGTAGGTATATTCATTGTGCAGAAAATAATTATTGTACTTAGTTCCAAGAATTCATGTTTTGATATTCTATATAAAATTCTATGACTTAAAAGTACTATATATAAGCTTACATATTATCTATTTTAACATAGATATGAAGTTTGTTCACATATCAGTTGAAGAAATTCATTATACTACTTCAAAAGTTATAATTGCTTTCATGTTCAAGCGTAATTTCTTTTTTGAATCTGTTAACAAATTTTTGAATTTTTCCCTGAGACATATATCACAATTGTATAATTTATGCAACTTTAATGTGTTCTTTTCTTACGAAATGTCTTTGTATATATATTCTTATTTTTTTTTCTTTATTTTCCTTTAAATGTTGATTAAAGAACCAAAGATTTATTATTTCCTGAATAATCCATCTATTAGAGGTTCTTGAGTTATGATAATGACAAATAATCAAATCCATGTTGGAATATTGTTAATATTTTTGTAAGATCCTATTTTATTTTATTCTTTTAATGTATGGATATTAGTAAAGGATTATTTGCAACTACAATGCAATTATTATTTATGACCGCACGAAGTGCGGGCAAATTACATAGTTAACTTTTAAATCACACTAAATTATTTTCCTAATAAGAAATATTTTCACTAAAAATTGACATTATGAGGTCGGATCCATAAACTACATATATTTCAAAGGGATAACATCTAATTTGGTAAATAATTCAACCTTATTTAGTTTCATTCCTAAGTAGTTACTGCTAACAACTAATAATTTTCTAATTCAAACTATTCAAAAATTTACAAAATATACTTTTTCCCTACAAATAAGAGTGTCGGACTTTTCTACTTTTCTCTTCTCTGATTTATAAGGATAGATATTTATTTGAAAGGATCGGATACACTTAGATATGAAGCACAAAATGATTTGAATTTAACTCAATTACTATAAATGGAAATGATAGCATCACAGTAAAATATATATTTTCATTTAATAAATAATTAGTAAAACAATAAGTAGTTAATTCATGATCTTCTTGAATGTTTTTCATAAAATGAATAAACTTTCAACTATTTTTTCCATGTCATGGACGAAAACTAAAGTCATGATGACACCTACTAAAATCCACGAGTAGGTAAGTAAACCCACATCCTCAAATCAACTATAACGGGCCTAGGGAGCTTAAGGACTGAGCAAGAGCATAATAAGACACATTTAAGGAAGAAACATTGGACATAAGAGAACACACACATATATGTGTGGGTGGGTGGTTGTTGTTCATTTTTCCATACTTCCTTATACTAATTTATCATTTTATAGTGTTTATAAGAGGAAGACTGTACAACAATGGACATGACTATTGTGAATGGACAAGCATAACTTTAAAAAAACTTGGACTTTTTTGTTCTTGATAGTGAAACTTGATTAACTGTAATGATCCTCCATGCCATTTCGGTGTAAATATCTTATTTTCATCATTTATAGTATTCCTATAATGAACCCAAGTGATTTATGACATGTTGAGACTAACAGTTCGGTCAACTGGTCGTTCATTTTGTTTTTATGCAAGTTTATGTGGTTTGAAGATTTTGAAGCTTGAACGGTTGACTTCGGTCAAAAGTTTAGAAAGACGACCTCAAAGTGCAACTATGAGGGTTCTGTTAGCTCCGAAACATCAAGTTTGGTCTAGAATGATTTTTCGTGTGGATCCGGAGGCTTCAAGGCTAATTGTGAGCCCCCTTATGAGCTTTGGCTTAAAATGGAGCTTGAGTGTGGGACACATTTTTTGTCAAGACGACCTTAGTTTGAAGCTTTAACCTCTTAGTTGAGTTTGGAATGTTTAATTTGGTGGGGTTGCATATCTTGTTTGCATGCATGAGGTTCCAAACCAATCCCGAGCACCCAAGTGAAGCCCCAGGGGCTTAGCTAAAAATTTTGTGCCTGATGTTGGTGCCCCAACTTTTGTAGCCCTGGTATGGCATTAGTGGCCAATGTTCCACTTTAGTAGCTAGGACATCCAGGTGGCATCCGCTTTAGCAGCCTTGGCTTGCTTAAGCGGGCAACATTTTAGCTGTCATGGCTTCAGTTTAGCGAGCCTGTCCATCTTAGGTCATGTCACTTAAGAGAATTTCACTTTAGTGGCCAAGGTTTGCTTTAGCGAGGTCCTTCTGCCTTACCCCAGGTTCTTTAGCGGAATTTGTGGATGCTTTTGTGGTACCTCCAACAGTCTTAAGACTTGCACAATTAGCTCTCACATAAAGTTTGTAATTTAATTATGAGAGTTGTGTGACTCTGAATTTGGTGATTCAAGGCTGGGTGTGATTGGGGAATGCGAGGCTATGCGTTAGAGTATTTGGGGAGCATAGGGGAGAATCGATTCGAGGTATTTTCAACCCCAAAGGGGCTGACTAGCCCTTGTCTTTAGCTTTAATGATGTTTTATGTTGCATGTTATTGTTTGCTGCGTTCTGAACCCCAAAATGTGTTCCATTTTGGGACACAAGTTTAGGGAGGTAATTAGGACCTTTTGACACAGTCGATTTTGGAATTTTTGGTGCAGGTCCCATATTTCATATTCTTACTTTGTCACGCCCCGAGCCTACACCCTGGGCAGGACTGGCACTCGAGAACCATTGCTGGCCCAAGCGAACCCCTGGCCTGACTTACTTACTCAGCGGAAGACTTAAACTCAACAACAATAATTTTTTATATAATAAACTAGAATGTTATAAAAGAACATTCAACTGGCCATTCAGGCAAACTCAAGTCTCAACATGGAATAATGACAATGAAAAGACTAAAGAACTAACATTTGTCTGTCTATGAAGCCTCTAAAATTACTGAGAGGGATGTCGTGACAAGACTCTCAATCATCCTAACAAATGAAATACTAAAAAGAACTAAATCAATAAAGGAGTCCTCCGAAATGCAAGAAGGCTCACCATTGACTCTAAAGTGCTCAACTGGATCAACGGTGCACTGGATGCCGATCCTAGTTACCTGCGTCTGCATTATAATACGATGCAGGCCAACTGGCATCAGTACATTGAATGTACGAGTATGCGAGTTGGAATACTAAACATAACTTAAGCTTAAAAAGGATCTGAAAGAAACACTTACCTTGGCTTTACTCAACTCCTGAATAACTTAACTCAACTTACTGAACTCATTTCAATATAAAGCAATTTAAAAACAAGTGCAATATAAAGAAAAGTTGTTAAAACATGTTGTCAACTCTATTTGTATGCAAATATACAAATAAACTGATGTATATACAAATACAAAGTACTGCTATGGGAGTTTCTCTAACCGACAACCATCACGTAAAAGCTATTGTGATGATACAGCGATTTCCCTCACGCTGCCAGAGCATCATATACCTTGCCAAAGGCATAAGACCTGAACTACTAAGTGGATTCACTAGTCTTTGCGAAAAGGATTCATCTAAAAAGTATGACCCTTTTCTACCCATGATGGCTACATGGTTTATGGGGGCTGTGAGTTGTCTGAACTCTCCCCCATATCGGTGCTCAATACTACTCCCAAAATATGATACTAGCTTTTATGTTTAAAAACATAACTTCCTTCTGTGGTTTGAGATAATTGCTCAAAACTTAGCTCAAAGGCTATCTTGGAAATCTTAGTTTCCTCTATGCTTAAATGTGAAAGCATTTACTCTTTACTGAAAACTAGCACAAAGGCTCTTTTGGAAATATCAGTTTCCTTTTTTATTTAAATGTGAAAACATTTATTCTTTACTGAAAAACTAGCTCAAAGGCTCTTTTGGAAATCTCAGTTCCCTTTCTTGTTTAAATGTGAAAACATTTACTCTTTGGGAATACATAGTCCTGCTATACTCCTTTGAAGAAAAGACTTCAACCTTTACTCATTACTCAACTCAAAACTTAAGTCTTTAAACAAGCTAAGGTTAAAACGTTTGTAAAAGACTTTTGAAAAAACCTTATGAACTTCTCTTAACTTGACTCTTGACTTTAATCTTAACTGCTCTTGACTCGACTCTTAACTGGTCCTTGAATTGAATTATGGATTCAAGAATTGTGATTTGTGTTTGGAAAGATCTCATGATGTTTAGGATTGATTTTAGATAGCTAAACATACGGAAAGACCGAAAATCAATAATTTGAGGGTGGGTCCGTGACATAGAGAAGCTTTAAAATTTAGTTTCGAAAATGAATTTTGAGGCAGAAGACTCGACGGCTCCGTGACGTAAAACGAAAATTCCCACTTCTGGGAACCAGCTCCGCAACGCTCCACCACCTCCCAATTTCGTTCGATGAAATTTCTTCTTTGTTTTTCAGCTCTAAACTCCATGGGTTCCTTTCTCAAACACTAAGAATCGATTAAATGTTCAAAGTACATCAGATTCTACTCAAATCGAACCTAAAATCACGGGTTTGGATCAAACAACTCTTCAATGAATTCAACGAAACAAGAATTTAATGGAACTTCAACAAACCCATCAAGAACTCAATTTCTAAGCTTTCAATAACTTAAATTCGCTGAAATAAATCATGATTGGCACGTGGGAGAATTAACCCAATGCTATGTGATCTCACATACCTTGTAGGGATCACCCCCGACGAAATCCACACGACGAACTTGACGATTCCTTGCTTCTCCTTCTCTTTCTCCTCTTCTTTTCTCTTCTCTAAAACCCCAACTCTTTTCCAAAAGCGTAAAACTGACCCAGTTCAGTTTAGACCCTTAATTAATTACCAAAAAAAAATTAAAATAAAAGGGTAAGGAAAAGACCAAACTACCCTTCAAAAATCCGAATTGGATTTTCCTTTTTCCAATAGCTCAACTTCTAGAAGACATAACTTACTCATACTAACTCAGAATTGCACAAACATGGTAGCACTAGAACGATCATTCCAAGAGCTTTCCAACCATATTTGGAAGTACACCTAACTCATCCTGAGCTAGGAGTTATGACCGTTTGAAGTTGACAAAAAACTCACTTTTCCTAAAATAAAATTTCCAGATTTTAATTCTTTCCAAAAATGAATATTTTTGATTCTCAACTTCTTCCTAGTTATTTCAAATTGCGAGATGTTACATACTCCAATTTAGGTATGTATCTATTATATGTAACTTTAGTGTCTAAACAACTGTATTAATGTTGTGATTCCATTCTTGATAGTGTGGTAGTGTTCAGAGGTTGTTTAGAATGGAATTGTTCCTAAGTCATGATTTGGATTGTGTGTGTGTTCTTCCTAAAGGTAGGATATGGCTTCCCTTTCCCCACTATGTTTAAATGCATCATTCTCATTAGTGTTTTTTGAAATTATCTCAGATTTTTTCTCCTCAAAATTAGTTTAGAAAAATATTCAATGTGAGTCAAGTAACATGTTGGTGAGTAATGCACATCAACAAAAAAAAAATTAAACAAGATTTAGTTTTTAATATATTTAAAAACAACATAAAATTATACTAAATATGATTTCTTCCACAATTAAAATATTCAATTTTTAAAACTTTCTTGATGACCTAAATGAGTGAGAAAACACATTTCAACAAAACTTTTGATATTGGATGCCATAGATTAAAGGAATTCAAGCTAATACAATGACAACTAGAAGCGACATATTATGATTTGTATACAATGTTTCTGCAAACCGAGCAAGCAAGCCCAAGTAGTGAGATATACAGAGGAGCCTGACTGACTAGAAATTGTGACAAAACATAGAGATACTTGTGTATAAAAAGAATTAAGAAAAAGCAATTATTTCTGCTGTAGTCGTGATGTGTTGTTTTTTTGCCAAGACTAAGCATTTGAAAGCTTAAAAGAACATATTTTGCATTGTAATTAAATGAACTAAGCACTATAACTTATCTACAATTCTTCCTAAAGCACCTGCAAGCTTGTTTAGCACAACTACTAAGTTATCAACATGGTCTTTTCTTTGCTCCCTATCCTGTTCAAAATGCATATTCTGAGCTTCAAGATGGGAGCTCACCATTTTGCCATTCCTTTCCAGTGCTTTTACTAAATGATGTTTGACATTCCTTGCTTTTTCATCATTTGAGTCGTTTCGCTTTCTTTGCCTTCCTTCTTGACCTCTTCCTTTATCAGCTCCTTGAATGGTAGTTTGTCTTACACCAGTTTATGTAGGAGAAACTTGAGAGAGTGGCTGATGTGTTTCCACTGAAGTTAGCATAGGAATAGCATCCTCATTCATTTGTGGTACATCTGAAAACAACCCATCATCCCCTAGAACAACAACACTTTTGCCACTATCAAACAAAACTTCTGACGCGGAAGCCAAATCCAACCCTTCTTCATTGCCATTTCCATGATCAAGAATATCAAACACTTGACTATCAAAAAATCTAGGTAATTTTTTTTTCTCTCTTAAGATAATTCCTCATCATCCAAAAGGACTCTTTTTCCTCTTTAATCTAAGACTCCCACTCTTTAATCTTCTTAAAATCCCCAACCAGAATACTCCATCTCTTCTAGCATTGAATCGGTCCACGATTCACCCCTTATCTTTTATAGTAGGATGAAACAAAATCCCACTTCGCTCAACCTGTATTGAACCCAATTCCATACCTCCGGTTCGGGCTTGATGGATCCGGTCTTCAACCACTTTTTTTCCCTGTATGAGAATGAGAATTTCTTGTTTGGTCCAACGAGGGAGCCTCGACACTTTGTTGGCATCATTGATGCCATTGATGGATTGTTGACGGTTGTCAGAGACGGTAGATGGAATTAGGATCAATTGCTTAAGGTTGTTACTTTTTGAAGCTATGTGAGTTAATGGAGGAGATGAATTATAATCACAGAGTTTTGAGTAGGAGAGGCAGAATGTTTAAATTGTAATGGTAATATTCATCTAAATATCTTAGCCTTTGGGTATTTATAATAATATTTTGTGTATGAAAACACATTTGTAATTGTTTTCATCACATCTTTTCGTGGATACGATTAACTTTTAAATCACACTAAATTATTTTCCTAATAAGAAATATTTTGACTAAAAATTGACATTATGAGGTCAGATCCATAAACTACATATATTTCAAAATGATAATATCTAATTTAGTAAATAATTCACCCTTATTTAGTTTCATTCCTAATAAGTTAGTGCTAACAACTAAGAATTTTCTAATTCAAACAACTTAAAAACTTACAAAATATAATTGTTTTCCTACAAATATGAGTGTCGGACTTTTCTTCTTTGATTTATATAGATAGATATTAATTTTAAAAGATCATATACACTTAGATATGGAGCACCAAATGATTTGAATTTAACTCAATTACTATAAATGGAAGTGATAGCGTTAGAGTAAATATATTTTTTCATTTAATAAATAATTGGTAAAACAATATGTAGCTAATTAAAGGAAATAACATACAAGAGCACAATCAAACATGTAGTAGGCGTGGTACCAAGGCAAACTAGGTTTGGTACCCAATCCAACCATGTAGTAATTTGTACTAGGTGTGGTACCTCAGCCAACTTAATATATGTAGCTGGCGAGGCACCCAAGCCAACCAATGGTCACACAACACACAATCAGAATCATAATCATAATGAACTACAGTAACACTTGTAAACACAAGTAAATTAAACACCTTCATTGCATGTGATGGTGTACAAGGTATCATTTCGGTTACATTTATTTGATCTTCCTAACCATGCATTGCAGAAACAATACAATAAAAACAGTTATCATGCATAAATTACATAACTTGGAAACAATAAACTATCACCTTTCTCGAATCAATCCTTGAGAGCTCTATTAGACTTGAGTCTTTCCCTTGTTACAAATCCTAGCTAGCTTGTTATTGGTCTACAATTAACAATACAGGTAAAAGATTCAATCTACAATGGCCTAATTATACTCATATTACAACTTAATCTCAACCCCAAGCCAAACTTATGATCTTCTCACCTAATCCAGGGCTTTTCCACCATTAATTCACCGAAAACTATCAATTCCATAGCTACATGAGTGAATAACAATAAATAAATCAATAAAAACATTTAACAATTAACCCAAGGCTTTACAACCCAAAATCCTCAGTAACTCATATCTTCCCACCTTAGGAACAAAACCAAAGTGTTCCCTAGAGTCCCTAATAGCACCTCAATGGCCTAGGCAATCAAAGTATGAAGTTGAAGATTGGATTACTTACATTTATGAAGGTTCTTGATGAAAAATGGCTGAATTTCGCCCTAATTAAGTCGCCCTTGTTCTTCCCCAAAACGTACTTTCCAAATAATTAGCGGCTTTGGGGAATTTTCTCCATTAATTGCGACGAATCCCGCTAAAGCGGCTCAATCCCACTATACTGGAAGTGCTATAGTGGGAGTTAATTACACTGCAAAAGTAGTGTGTCACCCACTATGGAAGCTTGCATGGGACAAAAACGCAAAAATAAACCCAAAAGTCTCCATTTTTCAACACACCTTCAAAAATTGATGTCCCGGACCAACCCTTTCATGCCAAGTTTGATAACGTCGAGTTCTACTCACCCCAATTTATTTCTGAAAAGTCTTACAAATTCCCTAACGTCATAGCTAATAGAACGATTAACTAAACTTATACATTTTACCCAATCCTTCCCCGAATTTCCCTAGACCTCACCTTTATCGAATTCTGCATGAATCTAGTAATATAAATACTTATATCAAGTGAACATTAAGATGCAATATTCAGTCAAACCTATGCCTTATAAAATAAGACTGATGGAGTTTATATTTTGCTTTTAAAAACATTTAACAAAAGTGTAATGATTTTTTTGTACGAGGAAGAACCAACATTGTCATCATTATCGTGATAGAGAGGTATGCATGTCAAGTTAAACTATACTTGATTAAGATATATTGTGTCTCTCTTATATCCACTTTTTATTTTGATTTGATTTAAAGAGACAAACAACAAATAAAGAAAGGACATAAAATACATTGTAATTAACAATTTAAAGGTGATTAGTAAGTATTTAACAAAAGTTTGATTCCTTAATAATCTCATATAAGCTAGTAAATCTGAATATTCCTTTATTTTAGGGATATTCAAGATACTATGATATTTCTATTACAAGACAAATTCTAGATACTATAATATTTGCAGATGTCTCACTTATATCCACTTTTTATTTTGATTTGATTTAAAGAGACAAACAACAAATAAAGAAAGGACATAAAATACATTGTAATTAACAATTTAAAGGTGATTAGTAAATATTTAACAAAAGTTTGACTCCTTAATAATCTCATATAAGCTAGTAAATCTGAGTATTCCTTTATTTTAGGGATATTCAAGATACTATAATATTGCTATTACAAGACAAATTCTAGATACAATAATATTTGCAGATAAATAGGTCAGCTAACGTATCAAATATTGAAATTTTCTTTTTATATGCTTGTAAAAATCTATATATAGCTAAATGAAAAACTATTAGAATATTACAACTTCATTTTCTCTTAACACATGTTACTCTAAGCTTCTTGCATCTGCAGAAAAATGGCTCAGCATTCCAAATTGTCCTCCATCTTATTGCTTGCATTTATCTACTTTATACATGACCACATGATTACTACTATAACAGCACGTCGCATTCTACAAACTCCTAGTTTCTCAACGCCCACTACCCCTAGTTTCTCAATGCCCACTACCCCTAGTTTCTCCAATTCCCACGGTCTTTCAAAGCCCGCTACCCCAAGTTTCTCCAATTCCCCCAGTCTTTCAAAGCCCGAGACTCCTAGTTTCTCAAAATCTAAGACCCCTAGTTTCTCAAAGCCCGAGACTCCTAGTTTCTCAAAACTTGAAACCCTTAGTTTCTCAAAACCCGAAACTTCTAGTTTCTCAAAGCCTGAGACACCTAGTTTCTCAAAGCCCGAAACTCCTAGTTTTTCAAAACCCGAAACTCCTAGTTTCTCAAAACCTGAGACCCCTACTTTTTCAAAGCCCGAGACCCCTAGTATCTCAAAACCTGAGACTCCTAGTTTCTCAAAGCCCGAGACCCCTAATTCCCCAAGGCTTGAAACTCCTACTTTCTCAAAACGTGAGACTCCTACTTTCTCAAAGCCTGAAACCCCTAGTTTCTTAAAGCCCGAGACCCCTAGTTCCCAAAATCCTGAGACTCCTACTTTCTCAAAGCCCGAGGCCCCTACTTTCTCAAAATCGGAGACCCCTACTTTCTCAATGCCTGACACTCCTACTTTTTCAAAGCCCGAAACCTCTATTTTCTCAAAGCCCGAAACCCCTAGTTTCTCAAAGCCCGAGACCCCTAGTTCCCAAAAGCTTGCGACTCCTACTTTCCCGAGACCCCTAGAGACCCCTAGTTCCCAAAAGCTTGAGACTCCTACTTTTTCAAAGCCCGAGACTCCTACTTTCTCAAAACCGGAGACCCCTAGTTTCTCAAAGCTTGAGACTCCTACTTCTCCAAACCTTGAAACCCCTACTTTCTCAAAATCGAAAACTCCTACTTTCTCAAAGCCCGAGATCCCAAGTTTTTCAAAGCCAAAGACCCCTAGTTTCTCAAAATCTGAGACTCCAACTTTCTCAAAACCCGAGACTACTAGTTCTCCAAAGCCCGAGACTCCTAATTCTCCAAAGATCGAGGGCCCTAGTTTCTCTAAACCCGAGACACCAACTTTCTCAAATCATGAGACTCCGAGTTCCCCAAAGTCTGAGACCTCAACTTTCCAAAAGCCTGAAATCCCAAGTTCTCCAAAGCTCGAGACCCCAAGTTCTTCAAAGCCTGAGACCCCTAGTTTCTCAAAGCCCAAGACCCCTAGCTTCTCCAAGTCCGAAACTCCTAGTTCTTCAAAGCCTGAGATGCCAAGTTCCCCAAAACCTGAGACTCCTAGTTTTTCAAAACCTGAGACTCCAACTTTTTCAAAGCCTGAGACTCCGAGTTCCCCAAAGTCTAAGACCCCTACTTTCTCAAAGCCTGAAATCCCAAATTCTCCAAATCCCGAGACCCCAAGTTCCCCTAAGCCTGTGACACCTAGCTTTTCAAAACCCAAAACTCCTAGCTTCTCAAAGCCCGAGACTCCTAGCTTTTCAAAGCCTAAGAACCCAAGTTTCTCAAAGCCTGAGACCCCAAGTTCCTCGAAGCCCGAGGCTCCAAGTTCTCCAACACTCGAGACGCCAAGTTTCTCAAAACCCAAGACTCCTAGTTTCTCAAAGCCTGAGACTCCAAGTTCTCCAAAGCTCGAGACCCCTAGTTCCCCAAAGCCCGAGACCCCTAGTTTCTCAAAGCCCGAGACTCCAAGTTTCTCAAAACCCGAGATTCCAAGTTCCCCAAAGCCCGAGACCCTTACTTTTCCAAAACCTAAGACCCCTAGTTCTCCAAATCCTAAGACTCCAAGTTCTCCAAAGCCAGAGACCCCTAGTTTCTCAAAGCCCGAAGCTCCTAGTTTCTCAAAGCCCGAGACGCCAAGTTCCTCTAAGCCTGAGACTCTTAATTTCTCAAAACCCGAGATTCCAAGTTCGCTAAAGCTCGAGGCTCCTACTTTTTTAAAACCTGAGACCCCAGGTTCTCCAAACCCTAAGACTCCAAGTTTTTCAACGCCCGAGACTCTTACTTTCTCAATGCCCGGGACCCCAAGTTCCTCAAATTTCGAGACTCCAAGTTTCTCAAAGCCCGAGACCCCTAGCTCTTCTAAGCCTGAGACTCCTAGCTTTTCAAAGCCCGAGACACCAAGTTCACCAAAGCTCGAGATGCCAAGTTCTCCAAATTTAAAGACTCCTAGTTCTCCAAAGCCCGAGACTCCAAGTTCCCCAAAGACCAAAACTCCAAATTTCCCAAAGCCTGAGACCCCAAGTTCCCTAAAGCCCAATACACCTAGTTTCCCAAAGCCTGATACCCTAAGTTTCTCAAAGCCCAAGACCCCAAGTTCTGAGACCCCGAGTTTTCCAAAACCTAAAACTCCTAGTTCCCAAAAGCCCGAGACACCGAATTCCCCAAAGCGTGAGACGCCAAGTTCGCCTAAGTCTGAGATCCCAAGTTCTCCAAATTTCGAGACTATTAGTTTCTCAAAACCTAAGACCTCTAATTCCTCAAAACCTGAGATTCCAACAACCCCAGAACTCAAGACTCCTAGTGTCTCTATGCCTGAAATACCAAGTGTTCCAAAGCGTAAGCTACCAACTACCCCAAAGCCTGAGATCCCAACTTTTACAAAGCCTGAATTACCAGTTGTTTCAAATCCTGAGATTCCAAGTGTGATAAAGACAGAAAATCCAAAACTTTCTAAACCAACATTGTCAACTTCTCCATGAGTAACTATGGTGTTATTCATGTGGCATGACTTATGTTGGCTAACAAACGAATTAGAACTCATATGAATGAGTTGACAATGGGTTGGGTGCGAATGGATAAAATATTCGACTCTTCGATATTTTATGTGAATAAAAATGGGTTGAATGATGGATGATATTATAATATCCACTTACTATCTACTCATAAATTGTACAAAATTGAAATTAGCTATCAAATAAAGTGAAGCACTTTCTTTTCTTTAATTTTCTTATTTTGATAAGCCAATTTACATTGCTTTTCACTTTGTTAGATGTTTATTGTTTCTTAGTCAATATATTATATATTAATTATATATAGAACCTATAGATTCTAACTTTTGATATTAAGTTTTTTTAGGCTAAAACGGTAGATGCTAAAATTAGAGATCATTGAATTAAACTACAAAAGGTTGCGGTATATATACTTTTATACCAGTTACTTTGAAACAAAATAATACGCACATAGGTAATTACCCATATGATGACTTTATTAAGCTTTATTATTAATTCTCAACTAATATCCGAATAGTAGAAGTAACTTAAAGATCATTGCAATATTTTTGAACATAAATGCAAAGATTTGACATTATCACATATCGCAAAAGGATATGATGAATAATTGCAAATATCGTACTTTTTGATCAATTTTCTCTTTTAATGCACGCGTGTTTTCTGATGGTAACACTTTTTCCTTTATATAATGTCTTCTCAATATTGCATGATCTATTAAAAAATAATTTAGCAAGTAAATTTATTTCAAATTCATTCTAAAAGTAACAACTAATTATGTTAAAAATTAATGCAATAACTAAAACAACATCATTTGGCTACTCTTCCTTCTCAATTTTCTTTAATAATTTATAATAATAGTTGTTGTCTCCTGTATTCGGATTAACAAACCAGAAATAATAAAAGATGAAAAGAAAAAACAAAGAACTATCTGAGTCCGTAGAATTCACTGTGTGTCCTTAAGAAATTTAATCCCCTCAAGTACCCGAGGTTGCAGATTAATTCCTCCCAAGATAAAACGGATAAACCATTAAAGAAGTAGCGGTACCTCAAACTTTGATAATTTCAATGAACTCAAAATGACAGCAACGAATCACACACATAGATACGATCGATCGATTTTATTTTGTAATAAATGTATACAAAAGAAGGGGAGAATTTACTGTAGAAAAATGAGAGAAAGCCTCTCTATTTATAGCCAACAAAGAGTAAAGGTCACCACTCTTTGGAAAGAAGACAACCTTTCAGAAAGATCATAACACTTTAGAAAAGGCACAACCTTTCAAACGGCCACAACCCTTTAGAAAGGATACAACCTTTCATAGAGGTCACAACCCTTCATGAGAATCACAACCCTTCATTTCATGTTCACACCTTTAAAACCCAACAATCCCCCACATCAATGACTATTGTTAAAACATATGCATAAAAACTGTGTGATACGTAAGTAAGGATTGATTGCATCTGGATAAGTGGGTTTTCCTTTGAACTTTCCATAGTGAACATATATCGGGTATACTCGGTCAATCGGTAGATTTGATATCTTTGAACCGTCGAGCTTTGGTGTATACCTAGACAACATAAGTCACACAATCAACCCTTGAACTTTTTTTGGTTCTCATTGTTTTGTTTGTTTCAGTCATGAACACATCTTGTTTATAAGTGCGTAGAGAACTGGCCTTACCGGATTCTCCTTGAAGCGGCTTACACTTCACACTTACATAGGTGATTTCTAAATGTGCTATTCCGTAGATACACTACTTGATATACCCTGTATCAAACTTAGAAACCATTAAAAAGTCCTAATGTCTTTATCCTTGTTACTGAACATTGTCTTATCGTGAGAATGGACCATAAAAAATATTTTGACAATGTTGAACCCTCATCAATGACTTTGTTTGATCTCCTTGAACCTAGATCTTGGGATCTCCAGTCTTCTAGGTAGAGTTATCGCCACAATGACTTGTCCTCGGCCATAGTCCCATTCCCGTTGATAATCTATCAACTCCCTCTCTAGTTAGGCCTTTTGTAAGTGGATCTGACATATTATCCTTTGACTTTACATAGTCAATTATGATAATTCCACTAGAGAGTAGATTTTTAATGATATTATGTCTACGTCATACATGACAAGACTTTCCGTTATACATCATGCTCCATGCCCTACCTATTACAAATTTACTCTCATAGTGTATGCATACTGGAGCTAAAGGTTTGGGCCAAAAATCTTTCAAGAAATTTCAGAGTCATTCAACTTCTTCACCGGCATTATCTAGAGTGATAAGCTCATATTTCATAGTAGAGCGAGCGGTACATTTCTGTTTGGAAGATTCTCAAGAGATTGCTCCTCCACAAAGAGTAAATATATATATCTACTCGTGGATTTTACTTCATTTGACCTGGTGATTCAATTTGCATCACTGTAATCTTCCAATACTGTTGAATATTAGTCATAATGCAAAATAATAGTTTTTAAGTATGTTTTAAATACTCCAGAACTCTTTTCATTGTCATCCAATGAGTTTGATTGAGATTACTTGTGAATCGACTCTGTCTACTAATAGCACATGCTATATCTGATCGTGTACACTTCATGCTATATATCATACTTCTCAATACTCTAGCATAATCCTATTGTGAGTCACTTTTGCCTTCATTCTTTTAAAGTACAAAGCTCACATTTATTGGAGTCTTGACAATATTGAAATCCAAATACTTGAACTGGTCAAGTACCTTTTCAATCATATTAGTAACTTTAATGTGCATGTTTCATATCGAAATTACTTTCTAGCATATGCTTAGTAGCATTTATGTCAGAAATGTCTCTTTTTATTATTAACATGTCATCAACATAAAAACAAACAATGACCTTGTGATTTGGAGTGTCTTTAATGAAAAATAAAATCTTGAATTCATTTGCCAACATAGTTTTGGCAAACTTCACATGTCATTATTTGGGCGCTTGTTTTTAGTCCATAAAGTGAATTAACAAGTTTACGGACTTTTTTTTCTTTACCTGGAACCACAAAGCCCTCGGGTTGTTCTATGTAAATTTCTTCCTCCAATAATTCATTTTTAAAAAAATGTTTTCACATCCATTTTGAAAAATTTGAAGGTCATACACCGCAACTAGCGCAATTAACATCTGAATTGATCTAATACTAGTTAGTGGATATTATGTGTCAAAATAATCAAGGCTTTCTTATTTCCTAAAGCCTATGACAACAAGTCTTGCTTTGTATTTGTCAATAGTTTCATCAACTTTCTTTTCCTTTTGTAGATCCAGTTTGAACCCAAAAGTTTATTTCCTCGAGGAAGATCAACCAACTTTCAAGTACGGTTGCTCAAGAGAATCTATCTTACTATTGATAGTCTCTTTCCAAAAAGAATGAGTCTACAGAGGGCATAACTTCTTCGAATTTATGAGACTCATTTTCAAGAAGAAATGTTACAAAATCAAACTCGAAGGAAGTAATTTGTCCATTGACATTTACTACGCCTCTAAATTTCTTTATTAAGTACATTCTCCTTTGGTTCGTTCCAAGGTCGATTAGACCCTTCACTTAACTATCCGACGGTTCGGACATATGAACCATAAATTGACATGCTTTACTATTTGTAGCATATCCAATTAATATACAATCCACGGTCTTAGGTCCTATTTTGACCCATTTAGGAATAGTTCCCTCATTTCCATTTATCATATGGAATAGACTGTATTAGAAATTGTTAGATCACTATCTTTCAAGAGTTATTGCTTGTATATACTTTAAGGGGTGACAAGCAGTTCGCTATCCGGATACAACAAAGTCTAAACAAAAAAAACTTTTTGTTGCTCCCTTTCTTAAAAAAACAAAAGTTTTTTTTATTTGTTGCTCCCTTTACTAACAAATAAAACTTTTGTTCCTCTTTTTCTTAACAGATAAATTTTTTGTTATTCTCTTTTGCTATAATGATAGCACCCCCACAAATTTTGTGGTAAACCTGAACTTATAAGTATGACATTCAACATTTCCTTCAAAATTTGATTTTTTTCTGTCAACAATTTCATTAGATTGAGGTGAGTATGTGCACTAATTTGATGGATGATTCCATTTTCCAAATATATTTCTGCAAAAGAAGATTCATATCTCTACATCTACCACTTCTAATCATGACAATTTTTTTATCCAACTGATTTTCAACTTCAGTTTTATATTTCTTATATGTTTCTATTTCTTTATCCTTACTATTTAACAAATAGATATAACAGTATCAAGTACAATTGTCAATAAAATTTATGAAACACTTTTTCCCACCACGAGATGGTGTTGACTTCATATCACAAATGTCAGTGTAAATCAATTCTAAGGGATTAAAATTCCTTTCAACAACACATACTTGACATTTTGATTTATTGAACAAGAAGTTAGGCAAAACTTCTAAGTTGATCAGTTTTTGCAAGGTTTTGTATTTGACATGTCCCAAGTGTTCATGTCACAAACAATTTGACTCAAGCAAGTAAGAAAAAACAAAAATACTGAGTTTGAAGAGACCTTCCGTGAGGTAACTTTTTCCTACAAATATTTTGTTCTTTACTTTTTATAACTTTGTCAAATACAGACACTGTTTTAGAATCAGCACCTTGCCAGATGTCCTTTTTAGAAGGACATTTCCATAACATTCAATTTGTTATAGAATTACCATGACCATAGTCTTATAGGTCCAATAAGGGCAATTTGACCCAAATGTTTGTTTTACAACACAAACATAACAAATCACTTTCACCAATGTTCATGTCTATACAAATAAATTTATTTTAATAGACATATTTTTCATGAAAAATCACAATATTTTAAGTGACACTTTTTCATCAAAGAATACAATTCTGTTGAACAAGTAATATAATTTTGTGGTTTTATACTAGTCATATCATATACTAGTAAAGAGAGACTCAACGGCCACAATATCAAATATACTCCAAGAATTTTGTGGGTCTAACATAATACAAGAATGTCATTAAACTTTATATCTTCTACTTTCAAATTTAAATTAGATGGTAAGTCTAATTTTGTCTTTTTCACAAGTAAAGAACCCCCCACATTTTAAATATGTTCTCAAAAATATTTTTCAAGTATTTGAAATTATTTTCCACATTTTTTTTTCATGCTTTCAAATTGTATACCATCAAAATACACATTGGCAATACGAAGCCTTCTTTAGGAGATTTAATCCATAGAAACACACATTGCAGGCACAAAAATCACTAATTTTATGTTACTAGTGTTTTTTTTCCTTTCTGTCACAACTAGACAGACCACTTTGTATTTAGAATACTAACAATAAAGATTCAATCTTTATACAACTTGTTTCTTATTTAACGATGAAGTTTTTATCTATTTAAAATCATTTAGCCTTAATATTCCTGACGAAGATTTTGTACTCTTCAAGCCAAAATATTCATTCAAACAGAGTATTTAACAAATTGGCAAAGTTTCAATATTCTTCAAACCAATGCACAATCTGATTTGTTCATGAAGTTCTTATATTCTTCAAACCAAAGGAGTAAAAAAATCAGAAGATTTTAGTCTCCAAAAGTCAAACACAATCAAATTTCACATGGAGTAGAAAACTACAAAAGTTTTTTTTTTCCTCCTCTAAACAGAATACATATTAATAATAATAAAGACATATTCTGAGATCATCACATAATGACCATCTATCCTAACATTTCTAAAATAAATCTCATAACTTATAAAAGATAGAAAAATAAACTAATAATCAAGGGAAATAAAGATAGAACCTGATTTTTACTCTCATTGAATCATATTTTATCTGTCAGCAATGATTCCATGCAAGTCACTTTTCTTGCTATTTTTTTTTTCTTTTCTCAATTTCCATCATATTCCTATTTTCCTCAAGAAGACATTTAATTTCAACAAGAAACTAAACTCATGTTCAAATATTGTTAGGAGACAACATTTGTTCATTTACTCCTTTTCATAGTTATATAAAATCAAGAATATAGGAAAAAAATTAAAGTGCATATCTTAACGTTTATGCACAAAATAATTTTTTTTATTGAAAAGAAAACTAAAGGGGTGCAATGCTTCAATGCACTTGGGAAGAAAATAAAAATAATTTTACCCATCCAAGAAAAACATATTACAGAAAATATACTCGAACATATTAATTAAAGTAGTACTAATTCATCCCAAATCTCTTTTATCATATGATAAAATAATTCTCTTTTTCTTCTTCTTTTTTTCAACAAAAAGAACACAGAAAATAAAAGTAATTTCCTTACCACAGAAAATACCATCAATATTAAATTTCTTAAGCTTGTTGTCTCCTGTATTCGGATTAACAAACCAGAAATAATAAAAGATGAAAAGAAAAAACAAAGAACTATCCGAGTCCACAGAACCAACTGTGTGTCCTTAAGAAATCTAATCCCCTCAAGTACCCGAGGTTGCAGATTAATTCCTCCCAAGATAAAATGGATAAACCATTAAAGAAGTAACGGTACCTCAAACTTCGATAATTTCAATGAACTCAAAATGACAACAACGAATCACACACATAGACACGATTGATCGATTTTATTTTGTAATAAATGTATGCAATAGAAGGGAAGAATTCAGTGTAGAAAAATGAGAGAAAGTCTCTCTATTTATAGCCAACAAAGGGTAAAGGTCACAACCCTTTGGAAAGAAGACAACCTTTCAGAAAGGTCACAACACTTTGGAAAAGGCACAACCTTTCAAACGGTTACAACCCTTTAAAAAGGACACAACCTTTCATAAAGGTCACAACCTTTCAGGAGAATCACAACCCTTCATTTCCTGTTCACACCTTTAAAACCCCACAATAGCAACCACTTTCTTCCATCACATTTCAAGAGTATGATTTAAAGGATGAATTATCATATTTTCAAGTGTCGATTGAATATTTTGTTCCATAAATACACCTCAATAGAGTGTTGTACTTGTTAACTGACTGATACCAAATTTTTTCAACTCTCCAAAATTGTAATAAATCTTTCAAGTGTGAGCGTCCAATTTGCTCAATATATGAATTTACAATGTAGTTATATTTTTCTTATGCTATTTCTGTAAATTGTACTAGTCTTTTTTTTTTTTTTCTCGTCACTAGTCTTTTTTTTTCTCATCAGGTGTCAGATATCTATTTTTAGAGATGGATCTAGGATTTATGTTTTGTTGGTTCAATTTTTAAGATTCTTAATATTGAACCTATTTGATTTGTAAATTATAAGTATGAGTTCAAGCTTATTATTTATTGTGATTTTAGTGATCTTTATACACAAACTCCACAACAAAATTACTAGGTTCAAATGAATCTAGTTTTTCGTGTTTCATTTTCCCATGCCTGCTTTGTCACCCAGCAGCTCATGATTTGTGTCACCAAAGGTGACTCCATTTCCGAAGCTCGAATTTAAGAAATCTCATTAAGGATTAATAAATAGTCTCCACCACAATGACATATTGATGATCGATATCGTGTTGGTAGCTAGTCTTTTTGTCACTACTGTTCCATACAAAGCCTAATTTTGTTTGCAATCAATATAAATATTGTTTATTTGTTCCAAGTTATAATCAACTTTTTATTTCTTTTAACTGGGACATCCCAAATGTTATCATATTTTACAAAAATATTATTATTATTATTATTATTATTATTATTATTATTATTATTATTATTATTATTATTATTATTATTATTATTATTATTTTGTTGATAGTTGATTATAACTTTTAAGTATATTCATATAATGTAATGTTTTCTCAATCAAACTATAGTATCAATAATTATTGTAATATTTTTAGTAATAATATAAATACTTATTCAATCAAACAATGCCTTATGAAATAAGACTAAGGAAGTTTATATGTTGAGTTTTAAAGATATTTAGTGAAAAGTGTAATGATTTTAGTTATTACAAGGAGAAATCAACATTGTCATTCTTATCGTGATAGAGTGATATGCATGTCAAGTGTTTGATTAAGATATGAAGGGTCTCTCTTATACCCACTTTTTTTTTAATTTTATTCAAAGAGAAAAGCTAGAAATAAAGAAAGGACATAATTAAAAGACATTGTGATTGATAATTTAAAGGTGATTAGTAAATAGTTTAACAATTATTTGCTTCCTTAATAATCTGAGATAAGCTAGTAAATCTGAGCATTTCTTTATTCTAGCGATATTCAAGATACTATAATATTGCTATCACAATACAAATTCTAGATACTATAATATTGGCAGATAAATAGGTTAACTAAAGCATCAAATATTGAAATCCTCCCTTTTACGTGCCTTTAAATCTATATATAGCTAAATGGAAAACAATTGAAATATCTAAATTTTATTTGCTCTTACCATATTTTTCTCTAAGCTTCTTGCCCGGCATTACAACTTGTCATCTATCTTATTGTTTGCTTTTATCTACTTTATGCATGATCACATGATAACTACTATAACGGCACGTCGCCTTCTTCACGCACAAATTTTTGGTCAAATTTAAACGGTTTGACTTTCGAAAAATAAAAAGTGTCACGTAATAGTTTTTTATGGTTTCATTTTTATGGTTTTTAGGAAAACATAAAAGGAAAAATCCTTTTGGCCAAAAAATCTGGTCAGAATTTGGCCAAAATAGTACTTTACCTATGTTATTTTACTTTTTTGAATTGAATATTTTTACCCTTTTAACTTTAATACTTTTTAATTAAAAATGGAAAAAAGATCAGTTTATTTTAAAATAAAAAAGATATTATAGTCTTTTTAATTTTCCAGCCAAATTATGGCCAAATTTTCTGGCCATTTAGCATTACCCAACATAAAATATGATAATTTATACTTTTTATTAAAACAATCAAGAACATTCAATCATATCAAACAAATATACTTTTTAATATGATATAAGCATAACATTTATCGATGTCGTTCATTAATTATCAATTAACACAAGACCCAAAATTCAATCAACTACAATGTAATAGCCCTCCAGGTTATTTTCTCTTTATTGCATCTTTTTCGGTGTCTAGAGCGTTGAGATTGATAATTTGGTCACTGGTTGTTCGTTTGGTTTTTGTGCAAGTGTATGTGTTTTGGAGCTTTGGAAACTTGAATAATTGACTTCGGTCCATACATCAGGTCGACGAACTCAAAACACAATTTTGGCGGCTCTATTAGCTCCAAAACATCAGTTTGGTTAGAAGAACCTTCGGAGCGGATCCTGAGGCTTTCGGGCTCGTTTTGAACTACCTTGTGGAATTTGACTTGAAACGGAGGTAATTGGGTGTGCGACCCACTTTTCATTGATAAGATCTCGGTTGGAAGTTTCGACATCTCTTTTGAGTCTGGAATGTCGAATTTGGTGGGATAGCATAGTTCATTTGTGTGCATGAGATTCCGAATGAATCTCAAGCACCCCATCAAGGAATTTGTGAACTTGAGTTCTAGCTGATGCATCAACATCTGGTGCCAGTAAAATCCTTCATCATAATCGCGATGAAACCTCCGCAATTGCGGTGGGCACTGCACCTGACCTCTCGGTTGCGTGGCCTCTAGTCTGCGATCGTGATGGACATTTCATAAGGTTGACCATTTTTTGTAAGCGCAATCGCAAAGTTTGACCTCCACGATCGAGTGGTCATTTTATCTAGAGGGTCTCAATCGCAATGAGTATTTTGACTGGTCTTTTAAATAAAGATAGTCGTGAATCATCATTTGATTTATATTTCTTGTCCTTAAGGACTGTCCAAGTCTCTTTAATGTCGTTTTTATATCGTTTCCTTGCAAGTTCTGTTTCCGAGCTTGAATTGTGCACATTTTGGGGCACAATTGCAGTAAGCTAATTAGGATCCATTGACAGAGTGAATTTCAGGATTTCCGATGTGGGTCCCACAATTCCATTTTTGACTCAATTTTGAGCCCGTATCCAATTGTTACTAATTTGGTGTCTAAACATATATATTGACGTTGTGATTGTATTATTGGTAATATAACACCGATCAAGGTCGTTTGAAAGAGCAAAGCTTTGGAATTGTAAATTTAGAGCGCACGCCGTTTACATTGAGGTAGGCTATGACTTACCGGTCTTTAGATTGAGCTTGTAAATGTGAGTTCAGGTTGAATAGCTAGAATTGAGTTGGGTTTGTAGTTGAATCTTGTTTACTTATTAGACTTCATGCCTTAGGCATGTTTTGGGTATTTTATCGAGTGGTCAAGCATGCCTAGTATTGTTGTGTATTTTTGTCTTGCCTCATAGTTTTTGTATTGTTGTTGTTGTTGTTATTGGTAGCTTGTTATTGGCCTTAGCCTAGGTGTAGTCTAGTGATTGCCTTAGACTTGGGTTTTGAAGTCAATAGGCTTTAGAGATTCTACGACGTTGCTTGAGACGGCTTAGCTTCCTGTAGACTGATATAGCAGATAGTGTGATCCTTAGCTAGGCGAACCCTCAGCTCATATGACCGATAAAAAGAGAGGGAAAATTGTAGATGTATAGTTTTCCAACCGTACCGCTACTTTGTCAGTAGTAGCATCAAGGTCCTTAATTGTGAAACGTTCTCTTTTTGACTTTTTCTTGTTTGTTTACCTTAATAATTTTTAGCAGATTGAGGCTTATTGTGCTATTGAATCTTTGTATTTGACACTAAGTTCATAGTAAAAATATCTTATTAGATCTAACTGTTTCATTTGCTCAAGATCTCCATTCTTCAGGTAGAATTTAGTTATCTGGGACAGCTTACAAGGGGTTGTGAATTTTTTTTGTGGAACAACTTTCTTAATACATTGAACTTTTGATACAGCAAAACAATATTGGTCAGTTTTGTTGATTGTTTGCATCCTTGACATACTGACTCTAAATTTTTGCGTTACGTTCAATGGTATTACACTTTTTTTTCTATCTAATAGTCATACATTTTCAATGGAGCTCTGTTATTTGAGCATCAGCTGTTTGAATTGGGTTGAAAGAGAAGTGCGAGCTTTTTCACAGAGCCAAATTTTCTTTTTTACATTCATATGTATGATTTTTTGATACTTTTGATAAAATCTCTTATAGGAAATAAGATTCTACATGGTGTGTCCAGATTCAGGACGGCAGGTGAGTTGACGACACTGAGACAACCTGATTATTAGCTAATAGAAAGTTCAGTTCATGAATTTTGCATTGAAAATTATGTTTCACCATGTGAAGTCAATGCAGCTACAACTAGAAAAGTTTCACATGTTTTCAGCAGCTTCATTGCTGAAAGTCAACATGAAAAAAAACTCACATGTATTTTGGAGGGATCCAATAGGAAACTATGCAAGATATACTTAATGTACTAGGATTTGAGAAAGGAGACCTACCATTCAAATATTTAGGGGTGCGACTATATATCTTCCAAAAGACTTACAGTAATGCAATGTAAGCCTTCGGTTGAGAAGATAACAGCTCGAGTTACAAACTGAATGGGTAGGGGATTATCTTATGGAGGAAGACGTCAACTAATTAGAGCTGTTCTATTTGGAGTGCAGGCGTACTGGTCGCAACTATTCCTAATCCCTCAGAAGGTGATTAAAATGATTGAAGTAGTTACCTATGGACAGGGTCACCTGTGATTACAAAAAGAGCACTAGTTGCATGGAAAAAGATTTGTTTGCCAAAAGGAGCTGGTGGTCTCAACGTCATACAAACGAAGGTGTGGAACCAGGCTGCTTTATGTAAACTTTTGTGGGCGCTAAGCCAGAATAAATGGAAGTTATGGATTACTTGAGTTCATACATATTACATAAAGAAGCAAAGATTAGACAACATGAAAACTCCTTGTCCAGTTTCTTGGATGGTTAGGAAGATTGTTAACATGAGGAAATATTGGGGACAACAAGAGATCAGAGATCAGGTTGTTCAGACTTCAGAGGGGTAAATTTCAGATCACTAGAGCTTATAAAAACGTGAGAGGATACATCAGTAATGTAGTGTGGAGGAACCTAACATGTTATAATATGACTGTAACTTAGAACATATGTTCATACTGGTGGCTGATATTACATGAAAAGGTACGAACCAAAGACAAACTACTGCAATGGAGAATGACAGTGGATATATAACAAGTGTGTATTTTGTCCAACTATGCCTGAAACTATGACCATCTGTTCTTTGAATGTGGAGTCACAAGGGGACTATGGCACAAGGTGCTTAGCTGGATGCACTGGTCCTACAATGGAGCAACATGGCAGGAAGTTTGGAGTTGGGTTGCTAAATAATTGAAGGGGAGAAGTGCAGGAAGTTGTTAATAGTAGTAGTAGTATATGAGGAGGAAAATATTGGTCAATGAACTTGTTGAGAACTCTGAGATTTCAAGTTCAAAACTCAGTGGAGACAAAAACACTAGGTGATTCTTCTCATTTGCCCTAGCCTTGGTGGACACAGTTACCCTAGTACTTGTTGCAGGTAGGAGGTGGCAGATATCCTGTGAAATTAATCGAGGTGCGCAAAAGCTGCTCACAGTCATTTAAAAAAAAAATTATAAGCAATGGTTAGGAAAGATGATAAATGGGACAGGCAGTACTCTAGCATCATATCTTCTGCCATGGATTCTTTATATCAAGAAATGTCATCCTCAAATTCCAAAATATGGTATTTTAGGAATAAGCTTAATAATCTAATCCTGGGTAAAAGGAAAAACATTTGTGTAGCTTACATTAAATTTGCAATGACATGCTTGCATCAACAGCTTAACTTAAATTTCTACTTTTAGCCTAAAATTTTGGTAATTATTTCTTCCAGTGCAAACTGATCATATCCCACAAATTCTTTGAAAATCAAGCCATTCACCAGTTAAGAAATCTTTGAAAGACTGAATCATTCAACTAAAATTTTCTACTTTTAGCCTAACTTCTTGGTAATCAAGTGAAAATAATTATAACGTTCTATATTATGATAATTATGCATTACCTTACAGTGCCATGCATTTTATTGTTTTGAAATGTGTATTGTGTCAAGTGAACTAATAATGAGGCAGAATCAGCTAAATCAATTAATTGCTAATATAGTTTATCTTTTCTACTTGAACGTTTCACAAATTTCAGGATCGTATTTGCAATTTATTTACATACTCGAACAAATAGAAATTTGTGGGGTACTGTAAATTCTTTGCATGTTTCTTTCCTACACTTACAGATACAAATTCATTAAAGAACATTCTATGATTTCATTGTCAAACTTACTAGGTCTTCTTTTTCATACACTGCACTTCTTTGAACAAATTTGCATGAAAGCCTACAGGACAACGTTCACAATATATGGAGTGGATCCACAAAAATTTTATGAGCCACAAGTGCACGAAATCTACCTGGTATTTGTTGCCAATGGGAGGTGGCAGGTATCCCATGGAATTAGTCAAGGTGCGTGAAAACTGGCCAGGACACCATGGTCATCAACAACAAAAAAAAAAAAGTTGGGACTTTTTTGGAACATAGAAAGCATATTTTTCTAAACAGTGTATAACTGGGAAGTTTATTGGAGTTTATTTGATTCTTGAAAAATATAATAGGGAAATGACAATAATTAATGATAAGAGTAAATTAGGAACTAAGTGTAAAATTATTTATTGATTTCATAAAATGGACTAGTGTTGTTGGACTTGAACATCTCAAAATTGTATAGTGAACAAGTATTGTTGGGCAGAAGAAGTATCTATTTAAATTCTTTTTGGGAAATCTCATAGAACACAATTAAAACAAGTATGAAATTATCGTCCTTAGTATGTTACGTCTTTTTGTAAAACTATGTTGGGGTAAAAGCATAGTTGTGATTAGAGAGCCAATCTATGTCTGCATGTGCAAATCCGAATAAAGATGTTGGGAATTTGAATGGAAGCAAATTGCCACAGTACAGCAAGCACCTGACCACTCCTTATGTGGATGGAGCGAATTTCAAATGATCAAGAGAAAGTTATTTTCTTTGTTTTATGATTCAAAAGTCAATCAACTATTGGTATTTCACTCACAAAGTCATCCATTCACTTTTGTTCAATTTGATAAAGGGAGAAAACTGCAACTTGTAAGTGCATCCTCCACGAAAGATGCCTGGAGAAATGGTTAACTTGTTCTCTTTGAAGGAGTGATTATATCAGACGAAGTGAAAAAGCATCAAATATTACAAGGGAATAAGAGATTATAGCTTTGAGAAATAGCTACATCTTCTCTTGCTATCTGGTTTGAAAAGAGGGTATTGCCGCCTATGTTGCTTGAACTCTTAAAAGATGTTTTTCGGGTCCAAAACTAGTGCATGGCAGCATTTTGGAGAGTGAGAAACATAGACTGCCACAATAGTTTCCAACTTTCTCTTTCTTTTTCCCTGAGGTGATTTTTCTAGTTGATGAAGCTCAGTAACAGATAGCAAAAAAGATATTATGAAAGAAGCCTGGATTATTGTCATCACTTGTCACTCGTGAAAAATTACATTCACTATCCTGGTTATCGTATATCAACTTTTTCACCTAAGTAGGTCAAAGAAAGACATGATTTGAGAGGCAACACACAAGAAAACTAACAATTCATTGGTACCGATGAAAAAGAAAGAAATATAAGCAAGGCTGTGATGACAGGAATGTAAATCAAAAGACTTCCAAGCTGTATGCCATGTGACTAACATTCTGACTCAGTGGAAAATATGAGAACATTCTGGTGAGGATTGAAAATGACTAAATCTGATATTGTTAATATTCTGAAACTGTCTGCTAGAATAAATCCGAAAAACTAAGGACTCTAGTTTTTTAGCAAGGACATGTAATTTAATAACTTGACAGCACCAAGTTATGTACAACTAAGCAAAAGCATCCCTGTTTGGATATGCAGGTTACTAATGACAAACATCACAAACCTGAGTGAACAAGTTCTGAATGTTAAGTCGGTTGCACAACTCAGCTTTTGAAGGTAATCTTGAACGAGGGTCTTAAAACCTTGATGATAATCACGACTCGTCTTCCTCATCATCATCAGAATCTTGATCAGTATTATCCTCATCATCATCAGAATCATGCTAATAATAATCACTGGAACTGTCTTCCTCGTCATCAGAATCTTGATAATAATCACTGCAACTGTCTTCCTCATCATCAGAATCTTGACAAGGATTATCCTTAGCTTTAACCACAGAGGATACATCTACAAGCCTACACGTGAAATGATGCAAATCATGTGAAAGAACCAAATAATGAAGATTCGGGGCAAAAATTTCCAAGGAACTATCACTTTCACTTCCATCATCATCCATCCAATAACCTACCAATTTCAGGCTTTCTACTTTGAAAGAATTAATTTCCAGGCAACGAAAAATCCCCAACCTTGTGGAATTAAATAGTTTCCAAAGCAGGACAGACTGACAGTAAGTTTACAATTTTGGCATCCCCTATCACCATATCCTCCAAAGTTATGCTCTTTAGAGACTTTCACGCTATGACAATATATTAGAACTAAGGAACTTTCTACTAGATGCAATGTTCTCAACGCTGAACAGGTAAAGAAAGATTCTGTAAATAGACAAAGAGGATCAGAATAGACTATAACATGTTCCACATTTTTTTAACAGCAAAACAGCCAGTTCCTTTTTCTTTTTCCCTGAGGTAGCTTTCCTAGTTGGTGATGCTCAAAGAACAGATCACATAAACAATGTTATGAAGGAAGCCTGGATTATTGTCATTAAGATCGCAGTTGTCACTCATGAAAAATTAAATTCACTTTATTGGCCATAGTGTATCCATTTTGTCAACAAAGTAGGTCAGAAAAGACAGGATTTGGAGGACAACACAATTATAATTCCCATCCATTGGTAACGAAGATAAAGAGAGAGATATAAGAAAGGTTATGCCAAGTGACAAACAAATGATAAAGTTATAATCTGAATCAGCAGAAAAAACGAGACTACAAGAGGGGCGGGGGAGAACTTTCTGGTGGTGATGGAAATGACTTGCTCTGAATTTTCTAGCAGACGCATTAACGGAAGGATAAAAATTGGTAAAAGATTTAGCCTAATAATGACCTAAACTTCAACTAAAAAAAATCAACAGCATTGTAAGCCTCAATTACAGACTGTTAAAATTATTTGAGGTAGACAAACAATGCAGACCACTTTCTTCCAAGTAAAGAGCCTATGAGAGAACCATTTCGCAATCAAAGTTTGATGCTATTGACAAAGCAAGGAAGAAACATTTAATTACAACTTAAAAGAAACTCGCAATGCACATGCACAGCATCTAAAATGTAACAAACCAAAGCTTCATGAGAAACCAAGCTACTATACCATTTGATATACCATAACAGTAAGTTTCAAAAGAACAATAATTAATAACACAGCGTTTAAGATTAGCGATTGCGTGAAGTTGATCGAAAACTTAATATAAGGGAAAACTTCTTGTATCCTGAGACAAAAATACTTGTAGTCTAGTTATAGAAAGCTCACTCTTGATAGGTAATCACAAATTCAGTAGAGGATCTCAGATCACTAGCCAATCGCGTTAAAAATCGGGACACACACTTGATTCCACAAATCTCAACACTTTCGTCTTTTTGAAACGATAACAAACTTCTCCAAAACCACTGCATTCTTTAACAAAAAGTTTGAAAGTTTGAAAAGCTTCCTGATATATTCCCAGTTGAGATGCTCCTTCATGCACATACCAGAGGAGATGACGATCTCAACATTCTTTAGGTTGGGAAACACATAGCTTGAATTATAACTCTGCAAATCAATACTATCACCTTCGACCAAATATTTCTCTCAAAATAGCACCTGGAATCATCAAACTGGAGAAAAAGAATATAGTCAGGACTAAATACAAGCCAGCCTAAAAATATGATTTTCACAGTATGTCTGCTGCAGAAAAATTTCAAAACTAACAGACATGAATGGTGCTTGGAAAATGATTGTGTATCATAACTATTTGTGGCATAGGTATCTGTAATAAAAGAATGATAGTGCAACAATCCCTTTTGTTTCAGAGTGCCTTTGCCACAAAGAAAGCAACAAAACCAACCATATTAAAGTGTAGCTTTACAATGACAAAAGCAAAGCTTCTTAGTGATAATTAAGGGATATATTTGAGTTATCCTTGAAAAACAATTTGCGGGGAGGGGGAAGAGAGGTTGTTAAAACTTCATTAAATGAATAGATGTAAGAAGAAAAGAAGAAGTTCCAGAAAGTTACAGGCTGATTTTCTATTTCTAAGTTGAGTGTCTCCACAAGAGGCGAGGCTCGCAAAAGGCCAGCTGCCCCATACAAACTAAACTTTTCCAAATGCAACTCCAGCACTAGATTTTTGCATTCCAATTCTGGAATTGGCACTCCTTTGAACTGCAATATGCATAGAACCTGGTGCAATAATCCCAATGAAACTAGTAACCAATGGGGAAAGCAATAAAGAAAGCACTTCACAGCAAAGAATTAAGTGTTGGGCAATTAATTGAAACACTAATCTTAAACTAAATACTAACCAAATAAACAACTAATGTATCAGTCTTCATAGCACCACAAGATGAAAAAAGGGGAACCAAATAAGTAGAAAGATTTGGCCGATGAAAGATTAATTTCATAATGTTATTCTTCAATTAAAGATCGATCCAGTTAAAAGAGAATTCCTCTTTACATAACAAAATATAACTAACTTTCTTAGCTTAGCCTCTTTAGAAAAGCTAAGGAACATGATTTTTTTTTATTTATCTCTCTTAGGGCTTGTTTGGTAGGGACTAAAAATGAGTAATTTCAGTTTCTTGCTTATTTATGCTATTTGGTAGGTATGAATTTTTTTTTTTAATCTCAAGACTATTTATACATCATAATTTAGAAAAATACTATAGAATGATAGTCGAGGATTAGGAGCAGCTCAAAATATTAATTATAAGCGCTTTAAAGTCGAATTAAATTTTATAATAATAGGCCTTCAATTTTAAGAAAAATCATAATTACAAATATGATTCATGTTTTCTATCTCAACATATTTGAATTTTAAGAAGTAGAACAAAAGTACACCTATGATGTAATTTTTTTAAAAAAAAAGGTCGTTTTTTATATTTATAAAAAGAGTAGGTGAGAGTTGGAAAATTAAAACTTGGTTCTTGGAATTGATAAACATCCATCCATACCATAGTTTTCATTCCTCCGATACGGAGACAGACGTTCATCAAAAAATGCAAAAGAAAACAAAATAGTCTTTATGGCCACAATTGTTCATCCTTTACCGGATGAACTATAAAAGTAAATAGAGACTGCCTAAACGGCGACACACAAAGAAATGCAAAAGTAAATAAAATGGCCTTTACAGCAACAGCCATCCATCCTACACTGGATGAACTATGATGGCCTTTACGGCAACCGCCGTCCATCCTCTATAACCGGATGAACTTTAATTTGAAACTAAACTGATCATTTTGGGGTTGCCAGTGACATTATCTCAATTGCAGCCCCTATCAACCTTTCTTCCACTGTGAATGCTTCCGAGAATTGAGCTATGCCACTTCCACCTTTTGCCTGAATATATATTGATCAAACATGTTTTTAGAACCAAGCAATAATAATATACTCAATAAAATCTAAAGAGAGTAATATATATGTACACACGTTATCCATATTATCTTGTAAAAGTAGAAAGATTGTATATTTATGTTAGACACCTTGAAAATTTCCAAGTTAATATACAATTTTTCTACTTTTACAAGATAATATGAATAACATGTGTACATATATATTACTCTCTTTAGATTTTATTGAGTATATTATTATTGTTTGATCTAAACACATGTTTGATCAATGTATATTCAGGCAAAAGATAGAAGTGGCATAGCTCAATTCTCGGAAGCATTCCCAGTGGAAGAAAGGTTGAAGCAAGCTGCAATTGAGATAATGTCATTGGCAACCCCCAAATGATCAGTTTAGTTTCAAATTAAAGTTCATCCGGTTATAGAGGATGGAAGGTTGTTGCCATAAAGGCCATCATAGTTCATCCGGTGGAGGATGAACGGCTGTGGCCGTAAAGGCTATTTTATTTACTTTTGCATTTCTTTTTGTGTCGTCGTTCAGGCATTCTCTATTTACTTTTATAGTTCATCCAGTAAAGGATGAACAGTTGTGGCCGTAAAGGCTATTTTATTTTCTTTTGCATTTTATGATGAACGTCTGTCTCCGTATTGGAGGAATGAAAACTATGGAAAGTTTCTTCCAATGATATTTATAAATAGCAAAAATCTTGGTTTATGTGTTTGCTTTAAGGGTGTGTTTGGTATGGATGGATGTTTATCAATTCCAAGAACCAAGTTTTAATTTTCCAACTCTCACCTACTCTTTTTATAAATATAAAAAATGACCTTTTTTAAAAAAAAAAAATTACATCGTAGGAGTACTTTTGTTCTACTTAAAATTCAAATATGTCGAGATAGAAAACATGAATCATATTTGTAATTATGATTTTTCTTAAAATTGAAGGCCTATTATTATAAAATTTAATTCGACTTTAAAGCGCTTATAATTAATATTTTGAGCTGCTCCTAATACTCGACTATCATTCTATAGTATTTTTCTAATTTATGATGTATAAATAGTTTTGAGATTAAAAAAAAATTCTTACCTACCAAATAGCATAAATAAGCAAGAAACTGAAATTACTCATTTTTAGTCCCTACCAAGCAAGCCCTAAGAGATAAAAGAAAAAAAAATCATGCTCCTTAGTTTTTCTAAAGAGTGTAAGCTAAGAAAGTTATTTATATTTTGTTATGTAAAGAGGAATTCTCTTTTTACTTGATCGATCTTTAATTGAAGTATAGCATTATGAAATTAATCTTTCATCAGCCAAATCTTTCTACTTATTCGTGTTCCCCTTTTTTCATCTGGTGGTGCTATGAAGACTGATACATTAGTTGTTTATTTGGTTGTTACAAAGTCTAACAAAAATTCTAGTTCCGGGTAAGATAAAGGAAATAACACAGTTCCAAAGCTGACAAAGGATAGCAGAAAGGTAAAAAAGTCCCCACAAGTTTCTGTAATTTGTCCAGATTGGTAGGTGAAATTCGCACAAAGGTTCTCCATTGTATATATAATGTTTACATTCTGAAACTGTCTGCTAAAATTCAATCTGAGAAAACAAGGGCTCTAATTTTTTTGAGAAAGATCATGTGATTTTAATAACTTGCAACACTAAGCAAAAGCATCCCTGTGTGACTATGCAGGGACAAACATCACCAACCTGAGTGAACAAAGTTCCGAATCAAGTGAAGTCCAGAGATACTGCAACCTTTTAGAAAGAAGACATGTTGTGAATGCTTCCTTTGTCGGCAAAATGGAAAGAATCTGAAGCAGAAGTGAGTCCGGCAAGTCACTCAGGCGGTCATCTAGGGTTTGTTCCGCCATGATTTTGTTTTTTGTGTTTCTAAACTCCCGCTTCGGCAGTACACCCTTCAATTTGTACAGTTAATATGTTTATATAGTCGCCTAAAATTTAAAATTAAATAAGGGATATACTAACGCCCGTTTGGCCATATGATTAGAGAGCATGATACGAAATTGTATGAGATGAAGTTAATATTTTGTTTAAATATATAATTTGAATTTTTAAGTTGTATTGTTTGCTTGTAAACATAGAAATTTAATAAGTTGTGAAAATATGATACATAAATATACCTTTTAACATTCCCTCATTTTATATTTATGTCCTCCAACTTTGATTATGCACAAGTAGACACTCAAATTTGTATAAAATTAAACAAATAGACATACACGTCTTATGTGGCATCCTGCATGGCAATTTGTGTCCTACATGGTGTTCTGTATGTATTATGTCACATAGAACTCATGTGTTTACTTGTTCAACTTTATACAAGTTTAAGTGTCTACTTGTGCACACTCAAAGTTGGAGGGTATAAATATGAAATGAGGCCAAGTTAAAGGGCATATTTATGTATTATGCTTATTTAAATTGCTCATTATTCATACAACTTACTCCCTTTGTCCCATTTTATATGATTTACTTTCTTTTTTAGTCAGACCCAAAAAGAATGACATATTTCTATATTAAGTAACAATTTAACTTTAAAATGTTCAGTTTACCCTTAATGAAATGATTTATAGCCACACAAATTTCTATTATTCATTTTAGACCATAAGTTTCAAAAGTCTTCTTTCCTTTCTTAAACTCTGCCGAGTCAAACTGCCTCACGTAAAATGAGACGGAGGGAGTACTAAATAAGCAAACTATCCCTAAGTTATTCTAACAAAAATACAATAAAGAAGTTGAATATGAGTTATAGTATACTACTCTTCGTTTCAAAAAAAAAAAAATATACTACTATTATTATTAAGTAATAATAAATTTGGTTGTTGAGAGTAATGATTATATCTGATAATATGATGTAAAAGTGGGTTAAAGTAGTGGTTATTTCATAAATTTTGTTGCATGTGTGATTTCATCTCGTGATTTGAAATCATGAGATAAAATTTATGTTATGTGATTTCAAATAATGAAATAAAATCTCAAATTTTTCAAAAAATTTAATTTTAGAATTTCATATCAGGAGTTTACATTTTCCAAATACAAAAATTTAACCACAAATTTATATTTTATAAAAAAAAAGTGTATATATAAAAAGGCTTTTATACCAATTATTAAAATATACACAGCACATCATTCAAGATCACCAATCTTCTGAACAACTTAGAAAACTAACATGTTGAACTTTTGCACAATTCGCCCAAACAAAGTAATCTGAGGCTGTGATCTTCTACTATTTTCCTATAACCTTTTAACTAAAACTTGTGGGGTAACTGGTAAGAGTTTTTCTTCTTGGAAAAGGGTAGGGGTGTGATCAGTCGGTTCAGTTCGATTTTATGTATTATCAGTTCGGTTTTCGGTTATTAAATATGTCAACTCAATAATAAACCAATAAGATGTTTTTTATCGGTTTCGATTTTTATCAGTTTTTTATCGTTATCGGTTCGATTTTCGGTTTACCCAATAAGAAAATGTCCATAAAATATTATATGACTTCTCACTTCTCTAAATGCTTTGATATAGTGAAACAAGAAAGATAATGAGACATTGCATCAATAAGAGAAAATATAGTATGAAGGCTATAATTACATGTCACCGCCAAAACATAATATAAAATTTCTAATGTTAATCAAATTACAAACCTTTACAAACTTGCAAAAGCTACAACCTACAATTACAAACTAAAACTAAAATCAAATAGTTCAACAAGACTAAAACTAAAATCAAATAGCTACAACTGCGAACTTTAGATTTGAGTAAACAGTAAAGACTAATAAAGCAGCCAAGTGTGAAGTGTGTAGAGTACTAATAATTTGATATAGTTATTGTAACACCCCGAAAATTTCTAAGTTAAGCTCCTAACCTGTAACACTCGGAAAACTAGTAGGTTAAACTAGAGCCTTACGTAAGGGTTCTAGAGCATTACGTGGGGGTTAGAGTTGTAGAAATGACTTCCAGTACTTATAATGAGGGGTTTAGGGGTTAAACACTAAGGTACGACTCCCCAAAGACCAACCAAAGGGTCCTTGAGGAGGACCCTAAAACAGATCCTAAACCTGCCAAAAATCAGTGACCCACGATGGGGACTCACGCCCCGTGGGGAGGTCGTGGGTCAAGACCCCAAGAGTCACTACTAAAAACTGCTAAAAACGACGGACTGAAAAGTGATGGACGGCGTCGCTATAAATAACAACGGTTTTTGAGACGCTGTTCGTCTCTTTTTAATAAAATAATTATTTTTTAAATTATTTGACGAAAAGCGATGGACAACATCTCTTAGTCCGTCACTTTTTTAGCGGATTTTTGCACCAAATATATATATAATTAATAATTATTTATTTAATATAAATAGCAACGCCGTCTGTCTCTTTTATTAAAAATAATTATATATAAATTAAACTACTATGCACGCCGTCCGTAGCTTTTAATTTATTTTAAGATATTAATTTTTTTTAAATAGCAACGGGCAGATGTTGTCCGTCGCTTTTTGGTCAAAATATTGCTCAACTATTTTTTTAAAAAAGCGACGGACATAGAGACGTTGTCCGTCGCTTTTCATTAAATATCTAAAACAAAGTCGCGATTTTCCCCTATTTCCCCATTTCCCCATTTCTGAAAATTCTCTCTACTCCACCACCACTGCGCGTCCTGCTGCCGCCGGAGAAAAGAGCCAGCCACCGCCGTCGCCTGCTTCTCCGTTGCTGCCGGACCAGATGCCGCCGCCGCCGCCTGCTTCTCCTCTATCTTCAATCTCTCCTTCTCCTAATTTAAGGTTAGGGTTTATTAATTCATCAAAAAAAAATTCAAATTGAGCTATATTTTGATTTTGTTGGCTGTTTAATTGAAATTAGTTTATTGAATTCGTGTTTATTGATTGTTAGTTTGCATTAGGGATTATTAGTTAGTGAGTGAATTTGTGTAATTTTAGGATTAGTTTGAATTAGGGTATTTTATGACTAGTCTTGAATTAGGGTATTTTAGGAGTAGTTTTTGAATTTTGATTTTGGGACTAGCTAGTTTGAATTTGTGATTTTAAAATTAGTTTGAATTTGGAATTTAGGACTAGTTTGAATTAGAGATTTTGGGAGTAGTTTGAATTAGGGTATTTAAAGACTTGTTTGAATTTGGGTATTTCTTGAGTTAATTAGTTTGATTTGAGATTTTAGGACTAGATTCAATTTGTGATTTTAAGATTAGTTTGAATTTGAAATTTAGAACTAGTTTGAATTATATTTGAGATTTTAGGACTAATAGTTTGAATTTGGGATTTTAGCAGTAGTTTGATTTTGGGATTCTAGGACTATACTTTGAATTTGTGATTTTAAGAATAGTTTGAATTTGGAATTTGGACTTGTTTGAATTATATTTGAGATTTTATGACTAAATAGTTTGAATTTGAGATTTTAGGACTAGCTAGGTTTGAATTTGATATTTAAGGGATTTGAATTACAACTTAATTAGAACCTATAATTAATTATGACTTGAACTTAATTAGAAATATGAACTTGAAATGTTGTTGACTTTAATTTATTAGAACTTAATTTTTATTCTTTTTAGAACTTGAATTTTATTTGAACTTAATTAGAATTTTGTAGTACTTGAAAATCTTATTGACCTTAATTAATTTGAACTTATATAAATTAATAAGAAATTTATTAAACTTAATTAATTTATATTAACTTGAAAACTTAATTTGGAATTAATATAAACTTAATTTTGAACTTAACTAGAACTTGAACTTAATTTGAACTTATATAAATTAATAAGAAATTTATTAAACTTAATTAATTTATATTAACTTGAAAACTTAATTTGGAATTAATATAAACTTAATTTTGAACTTAACTAGAACTTGAACTTAATTTGAACTTAATTAATTAGTATTCATTAATTAATTAAGCTTTTACTTTGTAGATCTTGAACTAATTGAACTTAATTAGAATTTGAATATTTAACTAATTATTGGATTTGCACTTTATATATAACTAATAACTTTTATAATATGAACTTGAATTTAGAAATTGAACTTATTATAAATATATATTAACAATGAATTAATGTAGTAAAATTATTATTAAACTTAATTTATAATATAATTGAATATCTATATTTTTGTAGATGGATCGTTGTTTGTGGATGTATAATATGGATTATGAAACTGGTATTTGTTTGAAACCTTAGTTTATTGACGGTGTTAGAGATTTTATTGAACATACAATGACACTTGACATTTTCAAGAATAATGGATTAGTTAGGTGTCCTTGTAGTGCATGTAAGTGCTTAAAATTTTTTAAATCAGATACAGTTATAGTTCATTTGTACCGTAATGGATTCAAGCCTAGATATTTTGTATGGATTGATCATGGAGAAAGAGATGGATTGGATGTTATGTTTTATAATTCGATGGATGTGGATGAATATAATATGCTTGCACCATATGGTCAAATTAGGTTTGAACAGGATAGGGTTGAACATGATAGGGTTCATGAAATGATCAATGATGCTTTCGGGGTTCAAGGTGGGATGGAACCGAAACAATATTTTGATGAAGCTCCTAATGAAGAAGCAAGATGCTTCTATGATCAATTAGAAGAGTCTAGTCGTCTACTATGTGAAGGGAGTCCGCATTTTGCCTTGTCAGTTGCGGTAAGATTAATGAATACTAAATCAGATTGGAATGTTCCTAATGTAGCTATGGACTTAATGGTTGATCTTTTGGGTGAACTAGTTAATCCGGAGTTTAACATACCTAAGAACTTCTATCAGGCAAAGCGTTTGGTTTCCAAGTTAGGATTGACGTATGATAGAATTCATTGTTGTGTTAATGGTTGCATGTTGTTTAACAAGACTGATAGTAAATTAGAAAATTGTAAGTAATGTGGACATGCTCGTTATAAGAGGACTCCGGCTGGAAAGATAGTCCCAGTTAAGGCGATGCATTATCTACCTCTCATTTCTACGTTAAAGAGGTTGTATGCATCAATGAGGTTTACCCCACATATGAGATGGCATCGTGAATATAGAAGGTCGTCGGGTGTCTTGCCTAATCCATCTGATGGTGAAGCATGGAAGCATTTTGATAATGTATATCCTGATTTTGCTAGAGAACCAAGAAATGTTATATTGGGGTAGTGTGCAGATGGCTTCACACCATTCTCTAATGTTGCTTCGCCTTATTCATGCTGGCTGGTATTTCTTACTCCGTATAATCTTCCTCCTGAAATGTGCATGACCAGTCCCTACATCTTTCTAAGCTGTATTATTCCAAGTCTCCGTAATCCAAAAAGTTTGATTGATATCTATCTACAACCATTGATAGATGAGCTCAAACGATTGTGGTTTGAAGGCGTTTTGACTTATGATATATCAACTAAGCAGAATTTCGTTATGCGTGCTTCTTTAATGTGGACTATGAAAGATTTTCCTGCATACAGGATGTTGTCTGGTTGGATGACAGCTGTAAAGCTAGCATGTCTGTATTGCATGGAAAATAGTAAGGCATTCACTTTAAATCATAGGAGAAAAAATACATGGTTTGATTGTCATCGCCAGTGCTTGCCAATGGACCATGAGTTTAGAAAGATGAAAAATGCATTCAGGAAAAATAAGGTTGAAAGTGACCCCCCACCTCCATTACTCATAGGGCATCAAATTTGGAAGAGAGTTTCTCAATTACCTAAAGTTACAAAAGCTTCACCTTCTAGACTTCCTGGATATGGTGTTGAACATAATTGGACCAAACAAAGCATATTTTGGGAGTTGCCATATTGGAAGGACAATCTGCTACGACATAATCTTGATGTGATGCACATTGAAAAAAATTATTTTGACAATTTGTTTAACACAGTGATGGATGTTAAGGGTAAGACAAAAGACAATCCAAAAGCTAGAATGGACATAAAGGAATATTGTAGGAGAAAAGAGTTATGGTTGCAGGAAATACAGAATGGTAAAATTGTTAAGCCCAAAGCCAACTTTTCATTCACATTGGATGAGAAACGTGAAATTATTGAGTGGGTTAAAAATTTGAGGACGCCGGAGGGCTATGCTTCGAATTTAGGAAAGCGGGCAGATATGAATGAAAGAAAATTGATAGGTATGAAAAGTCATGATTGTCATGTGTTCATGGAAACTTTAATTCCTATCGCTTTTAGTCATCTACTCGAAAGGATATGGAAACCAATCATAGAGATATGTCTTTTTTTTAAGGATTTATATTCTGGAAAGTTGTTGGAGAGTAGTTTAGACAAGATGGAGGAAAATATTCTTGTTACTACTACTAAGTTGGAGAAGATATTTCCATGTGGTTTCTTTAATATGATGGAACATCTCCAATTCACCTTGTACAAGAGGCCCGCATCGGAGGTCCGGTTCAAACAAGATGGATGTATCCATTTGAGAGGTATCCATTTGAAATATTCACAAAGTTATATATATATTCACCAAGTCTTTTATTAACATATATATACATATATACATGCAAAAAAATTGGCAGTTCCAAGCAAACGATTAAGCAAAGGGGAAGGATCGAAGGATCAGTTGTTCAAGGTCATATTGGGAGAAAAACTAGTGATTTTTATTCTTATTACTTTGGTGATGATATGTCATGTAGGAGAAACAGGCCCAATCACAATGACAAAGGAGATATTGATCCTTTATTTCCACCGATATCAATTTTTAATCAATATGGTCAAGGATCTAAAAAGCGTGAAAAGCGAGACTTCACTAATATAGAAATGCAATCAACTGTGACACATTTTAATTGCTTAATTGTCCAGAGATTCAACCATATGTCAAGTAAGTGTTAAAAATATGTTATCAAATTACATACTAATAAGTGTTCGTTAACTAACGAAATACTTGAATGTAAAATGATCAGCTTGTTCGTAAACACATGGGGTAATGAAGCCATCTATACAGAATTTTCCAAATGGCTGAGGAACTATGTAAGTGTGCAATCACTAAGTATTTAATATATAATATATTCATGTTATACTAAATTATATTACTTGAAATAATAATCACGTAGGTTTACGATGAATACTGAAGTGTCCAACATTTGCAATTAGTGAAAGAAGTAGCACTTGGACCTGAATCTCAAGTACTAACAATGAATAAGTATTGTGTCAATGGTTTTAAGTTTCTAGGAACAAGAAAATAAATAATAGCGGTGTCTACATATAAGGTGGTGTTGATGGTACTGGCCAAACTATTGAATATTATGGTGTCATTCATGAAACTATTGAAGTGAGGTATTCAGATTGGCCTAAGAAGAAGATTGTATTGTTTCGGTGTGAGTAGTTTGACCTATCACATAGAGGAACAAAGGTGGACCATCAACATAATATAATTGAAGTTAAGCACACTAAGAAATACAAAAGTTAATATCCTTTTATCATTACACAAAATGTTAAACAAGTGTATTATGTTCCATATCCATTGCGTAGAGACAAAGTTGATTGGTGGGTTGTTATAAAAAGTAAGCATGTGGGAAGAATTGAAATTGACAATGTCTTAGATGTGGCGTATCAAAATGATGTTGCAATTGTTTAACAACAAGTTGATGTTGAATTGAAAACCACACTACAACATCCTCAACACATATTAGAAGAAGTATCTGATGATGAGATACTGAATGTTGAGGAAGAAATATCCAAGAATAAGGAAAATGAATCATCTGATGACGAAGAATGGGGCGATACTGAAAATGAAACAACTGAGGAGGAAGAATGGAAGAATGATGGAATTGAAACAAGCGAGAAGGAATAGTGTAGAATGAAAGTTAGCTAGTATATACATGTAAGTTAGTGTATTTTGCTAATTTTATTTAATTTATGATTTTTATATATATTATACACGTAAATTTGCATATAGGTGTCATCAGGCGGTGACGATGACAGACAACGCAAGCATCTTGGAGTTAGCCAAACTAAACAGGCTAAAAAGAAGAAGTCTAGGAGACCCATAGATCCTGAGGATATTGCAAGATATATTTCTTCTGCACCAGAGCGCATCAGCAATGATAATCATTTATTTGTTGTTCCGTTTGGTACGGCGAATCCTCGGCAATATTATCCTAATTATCGTCGACCAGTCGGTGCTTCCTCTACTTCACAGGCATTGCCTTCACGACTCTACAAGGACCTACCTTTACAGGCTATTCGTCGAGCACGACCCTTATCGGTAGGTTCACCATCTCCCACAGGTACATCTCCTCAGTTATCTGCCATGAGGATTGGAGATTCTAGTAACGAGCAGTCAGATGTTATGGCCTGTACGCCTCCATTGACTCAGCATTTTGTGCATCCTGATGTATCACCCTCATCTACAGCTAAACCTAGTGCTACACCAGATGATAAGATGCCTGCTCTAGCTCCCGATCAGAAGGACAGACATGGTAGAGTCATGATTGAGCCGGATGGATCATCGTAAGTTTGTTTGGTTATCTATTTGTTAGTTTATTTTATTTATTTCCTATAATTTAATATATTATTCATGAACTAACATATTTATTATGTGTTTTTGCAGGTGGCATCCTGCAAAGGATGCTACCCAGGCTTTAAAAACCTGTGTTAGAAGACTTTATACACAGGCTTATCACTCTTGGAGCATAATTCCAAACAGTATACGTCAGACGATGTTTAATGAATTTAAGGTATATATTTTTTACTTAAGTTTAGTATACTTTACTTTTTTTAACTATCGATCTAATTAACGTTATTCAATTTTTTTCAGACTATGTGTACTTGGGAGCCGAGGTACAATTTGGTCATTATGACCACATTTGAGATGAGGGCATCCGCCAGACTGTCTAGCTGGCTAAAGAAAGTTTGGGATAGTGTTGAACGTTCGGATTGGATGTTGCCTCATGTTTTTGATGAATTGGGTCTGTATTGGAACACAGACAAGTTTAAGGCAATATCAGAACAAGCCAAAAAGGCTAGAGGTAGTCTTAAGGGTGGCTCGTTGCACACTGGAGGTGCAAAGACCGTTTGAACAATTACAAGAGAGATGGTAAGTTCTAATTCAAACTTTTAAATAAATAATTAGTTGATTCATATATATCGTTATAAATTTCCATTTTTATTTATAGGAAAAATAATTGGGACGCACTCCCATTGAACTGGAGGATTTCAAGAAGACTCATGTCAGGTAGAAAGAAAATGAGTCGGATCCGAATGTGTGGGTGGAGGAAAGGGTCGAATGAACTTTTGTAAGTTATTTAATATGATTAATATATATTAATAGTGAATATATATTTATGATATTTATATATATTGATGTCAATTTTTATATTTAATATGCAGAATGAGTTTCATCAGTACGTCGTTGAGAATCTAGATAATTCGGTCGAAATGACACCTGAACTGTCCACCCAGATTTGGAAAGAAAAAGTGGTAAGGGGGACACACAAGGGTAGATTCTATGGTTTAGGCTCTCGAAACGATGTAAGACGACTCCAGTCAGGCTTAGAAAGTATTGGATGGTCACATCAAGTTGAGGCACTTGACGGTGTTCAAATTGCTGATATGTCTGCTCAAATAGCACAACTTATATCGGCACTGGCAGAGTCAGAGTGGAGAAGAGTAGTTGAACAACGAAGCATAAGCGAGACCGTTCAGCAAATCAAAGAACAAGTGATGAACCTCGCTCGTTGACCTATTACTTCGGCTCCTAAGGACACCGACGACGACAGTGATGATGAGGATGATTATGTAGATCCCACTCCCTAGTTTAGATCTCTGGACATATATGAACTTTTTGAAATTTTGAAATGAATTTTGAAAGACTTAATAAGTCTTTAAATTGTGATTTAGATACTTTTGAATGTTATTTTAAGTTTGTTGTTTTATGTTTTGTGTAGATTGTTTATAATTGTGTGTGTTTGATTAGGCTGAATAATATAGCATTGAATTTGGAGGTGGGCACTGTCAAAAAATTTGCAGAAAAAGCTACGGACAGGGTCCTTGTGTCCGTCACTTTTTTGGGATTTTCAAAAATAAAATTTCCAGAAAATCGACGGACTGCATCGTATTTTGGAAATTTTAAAAAATGAAAATTAAAATAGAGCGATGGAGTCCGTCGCTTTTGTTAAAAAAAATTCTAAAAAACAATAGTCAAAAAGTCCGTCGCTTTTGAAAAGCACCGAGCTAAAAAGTGACGGAAGTGACTGTATCGCTTTTTCGTCGATTTTGACCAAAAAAGTGACGTAGTCCATCGCTTTTGGCCGTTGTTTTTTGGCAGTTTTTTAGTAGTGAGTGGAGCTATAGGACTCCAACCACGGGGGACAAGCACGGCTTGTGGGTCGGGGTCTTGTGGGTGAGGCAGCCTTGTCCCTTAAGTTGTTTAAGTTAGGGATTAAGGGAAGGTTCTTGAATTAATTAGTTATTAAGAGGGGGTCATTTTATTAGTAATTAGGCCACCTATACAAAGCTATTAGACCATTAATTAAAGGGATTCTAAATCATTATTTTCAATCCACCCAAAGAACCCAAATTTCCTCCAAGAAATTCTCTCTCTAAGAAGCAAAGAAGAAGAAGAAGAAGAAGAAGAGAAGCAAGTTAGGGAAAATTCCTCCATTGTTGCAAGCATTGTGAGGGCTTTATAATCAAGGTATGATAGCTTATTCATCCTTGGGTTCTTCCATCCATGGAGCCCCCTAGATTTCCCTCAATGATGAACTCCAATTCTAGCTAGGGTTTCTTCCTATATTGTGGGTATTGTTGAGTATGAATCCAATTGAGTGGATAGTACTTGTTAATGATTGTTTTAGTATCAAATCATGATATTGTGATGATATTTCATGTTTTCAATGGTTAACCCTAGTTTAATAAATGAAGTTATAGTAATGTGGGTTTATGTCATGAAAGGTGAAATTGAGGATTTATAGATGATCTTCTAGAATTGATGACATGTATAGTCAGTGTTCATGAATGAAAGCTTGTAGACATGAATTGAATTAGATTATAGTATATATGATGGATCATGACTAGTAAAGCTTGAGACTGAACTTTTATGATGATTCCTGACTAGAGTCACTTGATAATGAAGAATGTGATTAGAATGCCATGAAATCTAGGTATGAATGATGTTGGTAAGAAGTAAAGCTTTGAGGGTAAGGCTTGTATTCATGAGTGTTGATTGTTAGGGCTTTGAGAGTAAAGCTAATATGTTGAATTAAGAATGTTAAAATGTATAAAGTGATAGAAGCACTTGAAACATGGATTGGTTGTCAAGGACATCCCTCCATGAGTAATGAATTAAGTAAGAACTTAATAAGCTATCTTATGGGATGTATGCCTAGAACCGAGTGGCTATTGAATTGAGATGGAAGGTTTTACCTAGTTGAGTCCGGCTTCCAAGATGGGAACTCTCACAAGTAGAGTCCGAGTTTCCCAAAGTATATCTCACGAGATGGAGTCCCTCACAAGTGGAGTCCGGGTTTCCTAGTAGAATATATGTATACCATAACTATGTGCCTCGTAGGAAAGTTAGATAGTGGGTCCAACTAAGCTAACAAACCGGTTCTACCCTAGGTAAGTAGGCCACCCTTCTCGGTGTGGGTAACATCGGAAGGGATCATGTGAAAGCTCATGTGGTCCCATGTCGGTTAAGGCTATATTCCTAACTAGTGCAAGATTATTAATGAACTAATACATACTTGAAAGAGTATATCCAAGTGTTCAAAAGCATTAATGAGCTAAGACATGCATAAAAAAGATCTCCAAGAGCACAAGTATAATGAACTAAGACATGCTTAAGGAAGCATCTCAAGTGTTCCAATATAATGAACTTAGACATGCTTGAGTAAGTATTTCATAGTGTTCAAAAGTAAAGAAAAGGGGCTAAGATGTGCTTAAAGAAGTATCTCCTAGGGTTCCAATGTCTTAAATAGGTGGACTAGTCTCCAAATCAAGAAGTATGAGTATGAGGACCTAAAAGTGGTACTTAGCATGCGTAGGATTATGGGGTCTTATTCATGCATTGTACAAGTATGACTTAAGGTTACCTAGAAGTGTTCTCTTATAGGAGGTATGCTTAGATAGGATTGTGCTATAGTTGCCTTCCTTGTTATGAGTGACTAAAGGTAAGAGATTCCCTTGTCTATGAGAATTAAGCTAAAAGATGAGACCATAAGATGGTAAATAGGATGATGATGGCCAAAGGTGATACTTAGCATGAATGGGATTATGAGGTCTTATTCATACATTGCACAAGTATACTTGGAGGTTACTTATGAAGTGGTTTTCTTATGATTGTGAAGGTCTAAGCATTAACTAGGTACATGGACTATGCTTTAGAATGAATAATGCTTAAATGATGCTTATGTTGGAGACTTTGCTTATGATTATGATATTGTCTCTTATGCTTCTACTTTGTGTTTCATGAAGTATCTCTTATGCTTGTGGATTATGTCTTATGTTGACTAACCCTTATATTATGCTCTTATGATGCTATACTAGCTATCATATTTAGTACTTTTGTACTAACACATACTCTTACCTACATTCTCATCAAATGTAGGGCTCGTCGATTTTGATTTCTATTCTTGTAGATAGGTTTCTAAAAGTGCAAGGAGTTGAAGACTTGGTGAGTCCTCATAGCATCGAGGATGAAGCCACCGTTTCCTTTATGTCTTTTATTTTTCATGTTTTGAGACTATTGTATGGGTTGTGTCCCAAGAGTTATTCAAAGTATTGTTCTAGATGGTTTGAGACAAAAAGTGTAGTAAGACTTCTGCTTCATTTTATAAAGACTTTGATTGTATGAAAAATGTTTTAAAATTCCGCACTTTTCTATTATATTATGTTATGATATGCTAAGTGGCTTGTATGAGATCCCTTCGGGGTCAAGTACGCCATGTTACATCTAAGGTTTACCCCTGGGTCGTGACATAACCATTCCTGAATTACATATAAGGTCATACTAAGTGACTCTTAATTTTCTTAGGTGTTAAGGACAATTCTTTAGTGTGGAAATGAATTTGGATATGAATTAAGGTCACTAGAATCTCCTAGCACAAAGTTGAGTTAAAAGTTTTCTAATATTTTATGTAAGATTCAACTTGGGTCAACTTCAAACGACCATATCTCTTATAATATAAAGAGTTATGTGGCCCATAAACTATAAAATTAAATTTATTTGAATTTTTCTTTCCAATGCCACCAATTTCGCGTCAATCCAAATTTCGAGTAAAGCATTATGACCAATTTAGTAACCTGATATAGTGCAGTGACAAATTAGCCGACAGAAAATCATTAAAAAGGGTTATTTTTGTCTTTTTACATCTATAAAAACCCTAAATGAATTTCTTGACTAATTAAAGACCAAAACCAATCAGATTTTCATCTTTCAATCCCCCATTCTCTTCTTTCTCAAACCCTAAGACAAAACTCTAAGGGCAAAATAAAAGTAGAAGACTCCATTCAAGATTCTTTCAATATTTTTCAAGATTGTTCTTCAAGATAAGTCTTTTTCCAAGAATTTCATTCTTTCGAACTCAATTTTCTTCATACAATTATGAATCATTAATGAGAATATTAATTTTTGGCCATAGAGTTTCAAGAAACTAATTCAAGAAATCTCAAGAAAGGTTTTTTTTATTTTTCTCCTTCAAGCTAGGATTTCAAAGGCTTCTAATCAAGTTCTTTTTCAAGATTCTTCAACAACTTTGTTCTTCCAGGTATGTAAGGATATCATAGTGTTAGACTAGTTCGTCCTCATGCCTACATTTACTTTCAAATCTGTAAAAGAGTAATCTAGGACTCTATCCCTATATTTGAGTATTCTTGATATAAGTTGATTTTGAGTTATTCAGTTCTTGATTCTTTTTGAAATTCTATTCCTAATTATTGAATAGCTATATGTTACGCATTAAGATTCTTGAGTTGATTCGTTCATGTCTATATTTCAACACTAACCCAATGAATTGAGTATTCATGAGATGAGTAGTATTGTTGAGTTTCGAGTTCTTGAGTTCTCAGTATTGAGTTTCCATATTGCTATTAAGATCTCTGAATTGAGTCGTTCATGTCCATAATTCCTCATGAACCCTATGAATCAACTATGAATTTTGAGAAGATTTTTTTTAAAGCCAACATTTGAGTTTTTAAACTGAGTTTTTGAGAAAGTAAAGATGAGTTTTGAGAAAGTTTCTAAAACATGATTAGTATGGCAATCGAGTAAGCCATAATATATGTTTAAGCAGTATGGTACATCAATGTTTATGCAGTATGACTTCCCGAGTCATTAATGATCATATTATAATATGATTTTGAAATGTTTTTGAGAAATAGTTTTCAAGTATGAGTATAAGGGGACTATGTATTCCCAGAGGCATCAATTTTTACATTGATAAAAGAGAAACTGAGATTTCTAACTGCGTTATGAGTTCAAAAGTTATTTCAAGAGAAGTTACCTCTTTTAAGAGGGTAGTTTGAGCAATTATCTCAAACCAGATAAAGAGTTATATTTTTTTAAAACATATGAGCATGAGTATATATTATAAGGAGTAGTATTGAGCACCGATATGGGGAAGAGTTCAAACAACTCACAGCCCCCATAAACCATATATGCCAACATGGGTAAAGGGTCATACTTTTTAGATAATTCCTTATTTCTTTTAAGCATAGATTAGTGGATCCACTTAGTTGAGGATGTCCTATACTCCGGCAAGGTATAGGACAGTTCTGGCAACGTGGGCGAGACGTTGTATCATCACGTTGCTCATAGTGATGGTTGTTGGTTAGAGAATCTCCCAAATAAGAGTAATGAGTTATTATTGTATTTTTATATACATTTGTTATCTAATATTATATAAGTTTCATGTATATAGCATCTTTTATTGTTGCTTTCATTTTGAGTTTAGTATCTTGAGTTGAGTTGAGCATTAGTTGAGTTGAGTATCCTTGAGTCGAGTTGAGTATTCTTGAGTTGAGACGAGGTAAGTATGTCTTCCCTTTTTATTAGATCGAGCTTATATTTTTATGTTGCAGAGTTTCTCTTATATGCTCGTACATTCCATATACTGACGGCATTTCACCTGCATCATTTAATGATACATATACAGGTATTCAGTATCATCAATAGGTGTTTCATTCAGGTCGTGTGGTATTCTAGTCAGTTGTGGTGAGCCTTCTTATATATCAGAGGACTTCACCTTTACCTTACAGTTAGTAGTTTTGAGATGTCATGGGTCTCGTCCCAATATCCTTCTGTAATATTAGAGGTTTCATAGATAGCCAAAGTTAAGGAGTTTTCTATATTCCGTTCTTTTGAGTTGTTTTATAAACTCGGAGTATATATTTAGAGTATTGTTAAAACTTTTTAAAGATGAGTAAGTGAGTTTAATGAGATTTGATTTAGTATTAAGCTTTTGTATGCTTGAGTTAGTCTTCTGTTTGTAGTCAGTCAGGATGAGGGTTCGCTTGGGGACCAGCAATGGTTCTCAAGTGTAGGCCACGTCTAGGGTGTAGACTCGGGTCATGAAAAACTTGGTATCAGAGCACAGAGTTCATGTGTCCTAGGGTGTCAATGAAGTTGTGTCAAGTAGGATCTTGTTTATGGTTGTGACGGCCCCACATCTATAAATGAGGGTCTACAAAAATTTAAGAAAAGTTTCCCTTTTTTCATCCTCTAAATCGTGCAGTAGAACTGTGTCATAAGAAATTTATTCTAACTCGTGCTTTCCTCAGATCCATTCGAATATCCCTCATACTCAAGGTAGTTGAAAGCAAAGCTAGTTCCATATCAATGAGTTAGTCTCAACAAGAGTCTTGAGAAAGTCATGAGACTACATAGAGGCTTGAGAGAAGCCCGTGAGTGAACTTAAGTGTTGAGTTTTAAAAGAATGCACTTTTATCCATATGAATCGTGCGTTCGAGCTAAAAGTGAAATGTATTCCCAGACTTTTTTCTCTAAATCTTGTTTCAGATGAGATCCTTATGAGTAAGTGTGTTGTAAAGCTTAGGTAGTATTTTCACCCTAAAATATAGCATGAGTAATGAGATCATGAGCAGTAGTAGTGAAAATGCCCAGAGTTAGAGGAAAATATGCAAAGGTTTAGTAATCTAAGAAAGGGATATGGTATTTTAGCAAGCTATTTTACTATAGTCATGCACCTAGTAAGTTATTAATGAAGAGTTTTCCCTTATGAGTAGACTAAGAAGTGATGAGTTGTGAAGATTCCATGATAGGAGGCAGAGTAAGAGTTGCAAGTTAGGATGAGTTAGAGTATGCTTTAACTAGAAAGGAGTTTATGATGAGGTTTCATTGTGTTAGAAACAACCAAGTGTAGGTGTTAAATAAAGGAGTACATTTTTTTTCATGAGGTGATAGGTCTAAGCCAGGCTTATGATTCTTAAGGGAGAGCCCATAATATTCAAAGTGTCATAGAACTAATTAAGCAATGATGTATAATGAATGAGTAAATAGTACTTGTTGACACCTAATTTTGACCCTCCCCGATACAAATTAATTCACGAGCTTCTTACTTTCCAAACGACTTAGAATAATTAGTTTTATAAAATTCAAATGCTTTTCAAAGTCATTTTAAGTGATCTTAGTCAATTCTCATAATTTATAAATAAGTGGATACATTTCATATAGTTTTATAGATATAATTGGTATGTTTCATGAATATTTGAAAATCATCTCAAAAAGATTTTATTTTAAATATTATATTAAAATTAGTTTAGTCTAGATTGTGGTTAATTTTAAAAATCATTTAGCTTATAGTTGAATTAATTATTTTATTTTCGTTAAGATGAGAAGGTCATAAATTAATTAGACTAATTCATCTTATCTATGTTTAGCCGAATTTGCAAATGAGTTCGATTCGGTTAAATTCGTAATCTCAATTGGCCATTTACAATTCAAACTCGGCCAAATTAGTAAATCACTTGGCAATATATTAAAAAAAGGGGGAACTAAATTTTGGGCCTTCTCTTAAATTTCCAGCAGCAATGTCCAATTCCCAGCCCATTATACTCCCTTCAGCAGCATCATCCATCAGCCCACCAACTTGACCCAAACAATCCCCTGACCCGACCCATTTCTTTATCCCAAAAGAAACCCAGATGCTCAACGTTAGCATCCAACTCCAACAATTCCAACGACTCCAGCTGTGAGGCAGCATCAAACGCAATACAAGCAGCAGCCAACGATGCCTTTTCCATCAAAATACATGGCAGGTTCATGCCTTGGACGCATGGATCAGTACCCTGCATCTCATGTCGTCTTCCCAACGTTCCGTCGGACCAGTACAGTCGCAACACTGTTGTAGCCACGTCCCCCGTCCTTGGGACTGTGAGATCAGTCGCGTAGCACTCTGAGGATGAGGGGATCGATCCTAGACGTCCACCTCGCCTTCAATCCGAGCAAATCGTGGGAATCATTGGGAATATTCTGGGTTTTGGATAGAATTTGAGATTTGAAATTTGAAATGAGCCCTCGTTTATCCGAAATTTTCAGCCCTTTTCACCCTATTCCGAACCCTAGTTCTTGTCTAAATACCCTATTCTCCATTCATTGTATTTTTGGTCATGATTCACTGAGAAAAAAAAAGCTTGGAAAAAAGTCAAGCAAGAAAAATTGAAAAAAAATTGACCTCTTTTTACTGATACTAAGAGAACAGCTTAGGAAAAAAAATGGATACATTTTCTTGAAATCATAAGAGAGAACTAATTCTAGTCCCTCTGTTTTCGCTTGGCATATGCTTGTTTGAGGCCCAGATTTCGTCCATTTTCCTGTTTGCTATCTGTGTTGGGGTTCGTGCCTACGCTGGTGTGGTAGAAGCCGCCTCCAAGCTCGTAGTTGTTCCTGTTCGCTGCCCAGGAAGAGCACTGTTGGGGGATTCCATTTGGATTCCAATCCCACTCGCATTCCGAATGGGCCACGGAGGCCCAATTGCATTCGCTCGAGTTAGCCCCCATTTTGTTCAGGTCCTCGGGAGTAAACTACAGTGTATAAAGCTGGAAAATTGAAGTGCTAGCCCTAAAGTCTAAGGGAATGGATTGTATACAATCTGTATACACTCGTTATACAGTAATATACCGGCTAGATTACCAAAAATACAGGTCGAAATACATAAAACACAGGCGTACAGGTCCAAAAATTAAACTACAGGTTGCAGAATCTAAAATGGGTTGTATGCATTTGGTATACAACTCAATATACAGGAAAGCGGGCTAATATACAGTCCATATGCAGCGATATACGTTCAGTGTATACAGGGATTTTTAGGAATTAAAATGGGTCCAGCATAAATGGGGGAGGGTTGAGGCCAATTTTATGCCATTAGCCCATTTTAGACTTAAGACAGGTGGGCCAAAAGGTCAATTTAATCGGATTTGGGCCAAAGCCCAAGTCTACCTATTTCTTTCCCCCCTCTTATTATTTATATCATTTTGTTTGACTAACTTTGTTTATTCTATGGTTTAACTTAATTAAATTCCCACAGATAGCCATTTTATTTTTTATCATATTCAAATCAAAATATTTATATTTTTATATTTAACTTTATTTTTATTATTGGCCTTGCAATTTGCAATTTTTCCCTTTAGGGTGACCCCCTTTAGTTTATTTCTCCTTTAAAAAAATAATTAACAATTAAAGAGAAATGAATAAATAAATAAATGAAATAAATAAATTCTTTTACTTCGAATTTTAAAAATTAGTCAAAGTCATTTTAGTCAAATCGCCGGTCAACCGCGAGTTGGCGGACATTACGAGAACCTAACACCTTCTCGGGATGTACATTTGAACTCGAACCCTTTTGTTTTCAATTGATTTTATCTGTTTGAGTCTTTTGAAAACTTTAAGTTTTTTTCTTGATTTTTACTAAAAATTAAGTGGCGACTCTGTTTCATTTGGAAATTCGATTTCTCTTGAATCATAAGTTTAATCGATTTTTCGAAACTTAGTCATTTTTTCTTTTATTTATATTTTTAAATAAAACAGTACTTAAGTGGTGAAGTGGAATGCGATGGTGATTAGTAAGTATGAAGACTGAGAGATAAATATTGATTACTTGCCATGAGGCCTGAGTGGGCGAGTGTTTCTTAATTTGTATTTAGTAGTTGTAAGTTAGTATAGTAAGCGGGCAACCAAACTGATATACGAGATTAGTAATAAACATTAAGCTTGAATTCGAGATGAGTGTCATGATCATAAAAAATGGCAACATGAGGTTGATGATGTTAGTCTTGAGATCTGATCTAGTAGGCTTGACATGGAGTATGTGAGGAAATTGAGATGTTAGTTGCAATGAATGTGAGTTGTACAAGTGAGGGACCCTAACTTTTAGATAAGGGAAGTGAAGTGTGGCTAAGTCATAAGAGTAATAAGAGCATTAATAGGTGTACCTATATGGTATGTAATAAGATGAGGTTCCAATTGAATTAATGATCTTCTTCATGTGTGCCTAGATAGTATAACTTAGCTATTAATGTGGGATAGGCTGATGTAAGCATTAAATTTTTCCTTAAAAGATAGATGAAGTGGTCTTATAAGCCATTGAGAAGAGGTTAAGAGAAGCGTCTAAGAAAGAGGTCCTCCCTAGGAATTGAAGGAGTCTTAGTACCTGTTTATGGAGAGTTCAGTAGCCATGAGATATGTTTTTCCTGAGTATTAGAGTAGGGCAATTGTAGACCAGTTTAGAGAAGATAGAATAGGTCTATAACTTTCAAAGTGTCAGCTCCAAACCTATGAGGGATATGATAAGATGAGGAATCAAGTCAAGTGTTGAGAATGATATAGTTATGTCTTTAGAAAGAGTTAAAGAAGTACATCAATCCATTCATACTTTAGTGTATTCCTCAGAGTTCAGTAATTACAACATCATGATGATGTTTCTGATATTAGAATTGTGTCTATGACATATGCTCATACACTTCAGAGAGATTCACATCTATGTTCAGTTTTCAGAATGAGCGACAAAGAGTTCAAACCACTAATGTCAAGCTTAATCCATAAACTTATGGATATCAGCCTCATGATATGAGCCTATTCATATAAGCATTCATGTCTCATAGTATGTTCAGTCTCGCAAATTCATGATCTACTCTCAATGGCTAGCAACATAATGCTATGCCATGCATATTGTTATATCAGTTATCTCGAGTGAATCGCGCCTATGATCTTTCACCCTAAAGCTCCTTCAGTTACCCTTTTAATTTTAAGAGTGGGGTTGTTGATAGTAGTAGTGTGATGATAAAGAAGAACAATATTGTTTCTTATTGTGATAGTGATGGTGTGTTTATTCTATCTAAGGTTATGAATGTGGAGGGGGGGAGGAGATGAGGTTTTACGATGAGTAATAAGTCATATTCCTGGTAATAATGCATAAAAGTTATGTTCGTAGAGATGATGAAAGGAGGAGGAATTCTTAGAAGGAGTTGTTAGTAGGAGTCCATGGAGTGGTTAAGGTTCTAAGCTTGAATGTGGTGGTGTTGACATGTGGTCAATGCGTGATACACTAGGTGTTTCGTGATATGAGCTCAAGGTTAGCTGAATGCAGAAGTAAGGAGTAGTGTCCTTGGGATGGGATTTTTCCTACAAAGGTATAGTATCCGAATCTTGTGAGTTAGATCAGAATAATCACCTTGTGTTAAGTACTTGGTGATTTTGAGTTAGGCCTAAGTATAGTAAGAGTAAGCCCTTTCCATTCTCAGTCCAACCGTCTTTCTAGGAAGAATGATCCCAAGGGGGAGATATTGTAACACCCCAAAAATTTCTAAGTTAAGCTCCTAACCATTCTTGAATTGTGTATAAGGTCGTACAAAGTGACTCTTAATTTTCTTAGGTGTTAAGTTCAATTCCTTAGTGTGAGAATGAATTTAGATATGAATTAAGGTCACTAGAATCTCCTACCACAAAGTTGAGTTGAAAGTTTTCTTACCAATTATTTTTTTATGTAAGATTCTACTTGGGTCAACTTAAAACGACCATATATCTTAGAATATAAAGAGTTGTGTGGCGCATACGAATTAAAGGTATTTGAATCTTCTTTCCAACGCCACCAATTTCGCGTCAATTCGAGTTTCGAGTAAAGAGTTATAACCATTTAGTAACCTGATACAGTGCAGTGACGAATTAGCCGACGGGAAATAATTTAAAAGGGTCGTTTTTGTCTTTTTACCTCAAATAAAATCCTAAACAATTTCTTGACTAATTAAAGACCAAAACCAATCAGATTTTCATCTCTTAATCCCCCCATTCTCCTCTTTCTCAAACCCTAAGACAAAACCCTAAGGGAAAATAAAAGCAGAAGACTCTATTCAAGATTCTTTTAATCTTTTTCAAGATTCTTCTTCAAGGTAAGTCTTTCTCCAAGAATTCCATTCTTTCCAACTCAACTTTCTTCATACAATTATGAATCATTAATGAGAATATTAATTATTGGCCATAGAGTTTCAAGAAACTAATTCAAGAAATCTCAAGAAAGATTTTCTTGATTTTTTCTCCTTCAAGCTAGGATTTCAAGACTTCTAATCAAGTTTTTCTTCAAGATTCTTCAAGAACCTTGTTCTTCCAGGTATGTAAGGCTATCATAGTATTGGACTAGTTCGTCCTCACACCCTACATCTAATTTCCAAATCAGTAAAAGAGGAATCCATTACTCTATCCCTAGATTTGAGTATTCTTGAGATAAGTTGATTTTGAGTTCTTAAGTTTTTTTATTTTTATTGAAATTATATTCCTAATTATTGAATTGCTATATGTTCTACATTAAGATTCTTGAGTTGATTTGTTCATGTTTATATTTCAACATGAACCCTATGAATTGAGTATTCATGGGATGAGTAGTATTGTTCAATTTCGAGTTCTTGAGTCCTTGAGTTTTGAGAACTGAGTTTCCATATTGCTACTAAGATCCCTAAGTTGAGTCGTTCATGTCCATAATTCTGCATGAACCCTATGAATTCAGTTATAAATTTTGAGAAGCTTTTTTTAAAGCCAACATTTGAGTTTTTAAACTGAGTTTTTGAGAAAGTAAAGATGAGTTTTGAGAAAGAGTTTCTAAAACATGATTAGTATAACAATCAAGTATGCCATCAATGTTTAAACATTATGACTTCCCGAGTCATCAATGATCATATTATAATATGATTTTTAAATGTTTTTGAGAAATAGTTTTCAAGTATGAGTATAAGGGGACTATGTATTCCCAGAGGCATCAATTTTTTACATTCATAAAAGAGAAACTGTGATTTCTAAATGAGTTATGAGTTCAAAAGTTATTTCAAGAGCAGTTACCCCTTTTAAGAGGGTAATTTGAGTAATTATCTCAAACCAGATGAAGAGTTATGTTTTTTTAAAACATATGAGCATGAGTATATAATATTGGGAGTAGTATTGAGTAACAATATGCGGGAGAATTCATACAACTCACAGCCCCATAAACCATGTATGCCAATATGGGTAACGGGTCATACTTTTAGATGATTTCTTATTACTTTTAAGCATAGCTCAGTGAATCCACTTAGTTGAGGATGTCCTATACTCCGGCTAGGTATAGGACAATTCTGGCAGCGTAGGCGAGACATTGTATCATCACGCTGCTCATAGTGATGGTTGTCGATTAGAGAACCTCCTAAATAAGACTAATGAGTTATTATTGTATTTTTATATACATTTGAGTTATTATCTACTATTCCAAAAGTTTCATGTATATAGCACCTTTTATTGTTGCTTTCATTTTAAGTTGAGTATCTTGAGTTTGAGTTGAGTATCTTGAGTTAAGTTGAGCATCCTGAGTTGAGTTGATTATCATGAGTTGAGTTGAGTATCCTTGAGTTGAGTTGAGTATTCTTGAGTCATGTTGAGTTGAGACGAGGTAAGTATGTCTTCCCTTTTATTAGATCGAGCTTATACTTGTATGTTGCAGAGTTCCCCTTACATGCTTGTACATTCCTTGTACAGACGCCATTTGGCATGCATCGTTTCATGATACAGATACAGGTATTCAGGATCATCAATAGGCATTTCGTTGAGGTCATGTGGTATTCTAGTCAACTGTGGTGAGCCTTCTTATATTACGAAGGACCTCACATTTACCTTACAGTTAGTAATGTTGAGATGTCGTGGGTCTTGTCCTGATATCCTTTTGTAATAGTAGAGGCCTCATAGATAGACAAAGTTGAGGAGTTTTCTTTGTTTCTTTCTTTTGAGTTGTTTTATAAACTCTGAGTATATCTTTTGAGTATTTTTTGAACTTTTTAAAGTTGAGTATTTTAGTTTAATGAGATTTGATTCAATATTAAGCTTTTATATGCTTGAGGTAGTCTTCCGCTTGTAGTTAGCCAGGATAAGGGTTCGCTTGGGGACCAGTAGTGGTTCTCAAGTGCTGGCCACGTCCATGATGTAGACTTAGGGTGTCACAATTATAGTGTCTAGTTATATATTAAATTATTAATATTTAATATTTAGAAAGAGTAAAGTCGTAAATTATTATTGTCTAATTGGGTTATCGGTTTACCCAATAACCAAATAGTAAATACTGAAACTGAACCAATAGCCCAATAACTTTCTTTATAAACCCATTAAAAATCCAATAACCCAATAATATTTTTTTTGATTCGATTTATTGATCGGTTCGATTTTTGCACACTCCTAGAAAAGGGATGATCTTCACTAAGGTAAAATACGATATTTATTCCTACTAGGAAAAATGTAATAACCATGAAGGTCATTTTTGAAATTTCTTTAAAAAAATATTATTTTATTCCTCTCGTTAGTTATCTCGAGTTATGTTTGATCAATTTATGATGTTGGTTTTGAAGATGGATCGAAAAGTTGAGAATTTTTGGAAGTTTTGGAAGCTTTTAAGTTAGGCATAATACATAAATATTCCCTTTAACTTGGTCTTAGTTCACATTTATGCCCTTAAATTTTGGGTGTGCACAAATAGACTCTTAAGGATCGTTTGGTAGAGTGTATTAGTAATGTTTGCATTACTAATGTTTGTATTTGTTTTGTTTGCATTAGTTATGCATAGATTATTTCTTATGCATTGTTAAGTTTGGTGTATTAAATATACTATGCATTGTATAAAATTATTTATTTATAAAAATATCCTCCACAATTATGGTGGAAAAGATGTAAAAGTGTTTTTTATGGATAATTGAGTCTTTAACCATGCTAATGCATGTGTTAAATCCCTTTGCATTACTAATACCTAGACATTCATGGTATTAGTAATACGGGTAAAAAATTGAAATATACAATTTAAGAACCTAAACAACTCCTCTATGACAATAGTTTGACCATAGCAATATAATTTTTACAAAACAAAACAAATTAAAAAAAAAAAAATCAGTGAATTAAAAGAATGATAAAAACATTTCAATATTAAATAAGATTGCATTTTGTCACACCCCGAGGCTACCCCTGGACGCGGACACGGGACCTAGGATCACGAGTGACCCAAAGATAACCCTGCTGGCATATCATAAGCATACTAAAGATAAACTGAATCAATAAATATTGTGCGGAAGCTACATCATGAGATAATTTGAAATGATGGGGAATACCCATATACTAAATCTGAATATATGAAAAATGAGAGTTTAATCAACAATTGAAAAGTCAAACTCTAACATTATAGTTGGATCTGTCTATGTCTGAAAATAGCCTCTAATGACTGAAATGTTGGGACATGCCCCAGCTAAATCTAGCAAAACTGAAACTAATACTAAAGCAAGGAAAGACAATCATGTCACTAGTCCTCGAAGAATGAGGACTCACCACTGATGCTACTGAACTGAAGATCAAAAATCGATCTATACGTAATCTGACTGCTGAGGACCTGAACCTACATCACGAGAAGATGTAGCGCAGAATATGCGTCAGTACTTGAAATGTATTAAGCATATAGGATAGAGTAAAGCTGAATAATAACATAATTGAACAAGCAATAAAACAATGATATAATCTGAACATGATAAGGATACTGGAAATATTGAACATGGCAAAACTGAATGCAATGACCAAGTTTATAACATGCTGAGACTGAATGTTGAACTATACCGATAACATCGTCAGTGCAATAGAATTTGACTGAACTGCAAGGGAGCTACCAATAATCGACATAAAACCACATGAGCTAAATGTGGAGTCTGATCTATACTCCACATCGAGAGGACCCAATATACCCTACCAGAGGTATTGAGGCATGATGGCGTGATCACTAAAATGATGCCCCACAACTGGGACTTACAACCTACGGGAAACGTAGTTCTGGGACTTGAGGGTTTCTGACCCTAGTCCACTCGGTATTAAGTTTCTCCCAATTGATTATGTAATTAACATTTATGACTGAATTTTTGTAATATTGGATAGCTCGATTACTGACATGCAAACTGGAATGCAACATTAATATACTGATATTAATGCATTCAAAAACTGAGGCATGTTTATATACAACTAAATTAACTAGCCTAGCATGTGTAATTCATGAACTAAACAAAATACATAGCTAGGGTTCTGAGTTTATGGATGAACCTGGGTAATAAAGATACTGAAGTCATGATGATACGATTTGGATCATTCTAACAGCTAAAACCCAATAATTCTAACATTCAAGAAACCCTAAGTCTAGATAATATTAAAGGGATCAAGAGTCTGACTGAAATCTAGGGACCTAATGGATGAAAGGAACCCACTAGTGAAATTCCACATACCTAGTGACGAATTCCACGAAAAAATCTTTCGTTGGGCTGATACTGATGAAAACCTTGCTGCGTTTTGGAAAGCTTTCATCGACTCTTTTTCCTCTCTGCTTCTAAGTTTGATCAGTTATCTTGAGAAAGAATTGACTAAGGTAGGTTCTAATTAAGTTACTAGGCTAAAACTGACCAAAACTACGTAGTTTAGGGGTCCAATGCACAGGGAAAATACCAAAAAACCTCTGACTTAAAAAGTCGACTGACTCATCGATGGAACTGACTAACGGGCCGTAAGTTGACTGACGGTCTGTCATGTCAATCGTCATTTGGTTGTCAGAGGGCTGAAATCTGGGGTCTGAAACTGAAAGTTAATTGGCTAATCGATGGAGCTGAATGACGGGCCATTAGTCGACTGACGGTCCGTAGGTGGCCTCCGTCGATGGCACCTGCAACTTCTGAAAATCTGGAATTTTTTCTACTTCGAATCTGGGGTGTTACAATATCTACCCCATGGTAACATTCGTCCTTGAATGAAGTCTAAACTAGCTGGCTATGGAGGGAAAGAGCTGCACACCCTATCACTAAGCACTGGAAACTGATTTCTAACTAAACTATGTTCCAAGGACATGCAAATACACTAAAAATGCAAGTACAAACTGAAGGAACATGATACTAAGACTGAAACTAGTTGTTTCTACTTCCAAGTAGCTCCATCTATGGATTGATTCCTCCACAAAACCTTAACCAAAGCGACTTCTTTATTTCTCAACCTTCTAACCTAACGATCAAGAATCTCAACTGGCACATCCTCATAAGTGAGACTATCCTTCACAGCCACACTTTCTAAAGGTACTATAGATGTTGGATCACCCACACACTTCTTCAATAGCGAAATGTGAAAAACCGGATGTACCGTTGCTAGTTCTGCTGGCAACTCTAACTCATAAGCCACTTTACCAACTCTTTTCAAGATCTTGTAAGGGCCTTCATATCTAGGACTGAGCTTCCCTTTCTTGCCAAACCTCATCACCCCTTTCATAGGTGACACTTTCAGGAAAACCCAATCATTAACTTGGAACTCTATTTCCCTTATCCTTACATCTACATAGGACTTCTGGTGACTCTGGGCTGTCTTAAGTCTATCTCTAATGAGTTGCACTTTCTCCATAGCATCATGAACTGAATCTGGCCCTATCAAGGATGCTTCACCTACTTCAAACCAACCAATTAGAGATCTACATCTTCACCCATACAATGCCTCATAAGGGGCCATCTAAATGTTGGAATGGTAGAAATTATTGTACACGAACTCTATATGATGAAGGTGATCATCCCAACTACCCTTGAAGTCAATCACACAAGCTCTCAACATGTCCTCTAAGGTCTAAATGGTACGTTCTGCCTAACTATCCGTCTGTGCATGAAATGTTGTGCTAAGATTAACCTGAGTACCAAGACCTTTCTGAAATGACTTCCAGAAATGAGAGGTAAATTGAGGACCTCTATCTGAGATAATAGACAAAGGAACCCCATGTAACCTGACCATCTCATTAATGTAAAGCTTGGCGTACTCCTCCATCGAATTTGTAGTCTTAACCGCCAAAAAGTGCGTAGACTTAGTAACTTATCAACAATTACCCAAATGGAGTCATGTTGTCTGCGAGCACGAGGTAAACCTGTAATGAAGCCTATGTTGATCACTTCCCACTTCCAAGTAGGAATTTTGACCTCTTGAGTCATACTTTCTAGTTTCTGATGTTCTACCTTGACTTGTTGGCAATTTGGGCACTAAGCCACAAAATCCGCTATATCTATTTTCATACTATTCCACCAAAAGACTTCCCGCAGATCACGGTACATTTTAGTGGCGCCTGGATGAATAGATAATCTGGAGTTATGGGCTTCAGCCAGAATCTGTTGTCTCAACTCACCCACCTTAGGAACACATAATCGACCCTGATAGCGAAGCATACCATCTCCCCCTTGGGAGAAAACCTCAACTCTCTGCTGATGTACTACACCCTTTAGTTGAAGCAATATCAAATCACTGTCTTGTTTTTCCTTAACCTCCGCTACCAATGAAGATTCTGACTCATTCTGGACTGTTACACCACATTTGATATGCTCATAAGATGAACTCCTAAGCGAGCAAGTCTGTGAACATCCTTTGTTAGTTCCTTTATTTCTTCCTCAACATGTGCTACACTACTCATAGATAGTCTACTAAGAGCATCTGCTACTATATTTGCCTTACCAGGATGGTAATGCACACTCATATCATAATCCTTGAGGAATTCAAGCCATCTCCTTTGGCGAAGATTCAACTCTTTCTGGGTGAACACATAATAAAGGCTCTTATGGTCTGTGAACACATCTACGTGAACACCATACAAGTAATGTCTCCAAATCTTAAGTGCAAACACCACTGCTACAAGCTCGAGGTCATGAGTTGGATAGTTCTTCTCATGCACCTTAAGCTGTCTAGAAGCATAAGATATAACCCTACCTCACTGTATCAACACACAACCTAGGCCAACTATGGATGCATCATAATAGATAACATAACCGTCTAAACCCTCTGGTAGAGTCAAAACAGGAGTTGTAGTCAACCTAGTTTTCAGTTCTGCGAAGCTCTTCTCACAATCATCTGACCATTGAAACTTAACCTTTTTCTGAGTTAACTTAGTCAATGGAGAGGCTATAGATGAAAATCCTTCCAGGAACCTTCTATAATAACCTGCTAAACCCAAGAAACTTCTGATATCTGTAGGAGAGGTAGGTCTGGGCCATTGTTTCACTGCTTTTATTTTCTGAGAATCCACTCGGATCCCTTCGCTAGACACTATACGCCCAAGAAAAACAACAGACTGCAACCAAAACTCACACTTACTGAACTTAGCAAATAACTGGCTATCTTTGAGAGTTTGCAGGACAACCCTCAAATGAGTCACATATTCTTCCTCATTCCTAGGGTAATTGAGGATATCATCAATAAAGATGATAATGAAGAAGTCCAAATACTACTTGAACACTCTGTTCATCAAATCCATGAAAGTTGTAGGAGCATTGGTTAGTCCAAATGACATAACTACAAATTCATAATGACCATACCGAGTTCTGAAGGTTGTTTTCAGAATGTCACTATCCCTGACTCTGAGCTGATGATAAGCGGATCTGAGGTCTATCTTTGAGAAATGACTAGCACCCTGAAGTTGGTCAAACAAGTCATCAATCCTGGGGATGGGATACTTATTCTTGATTGTGACTTTGTTCAACTGTCTATAATCAATGCACATTCTGAGAGAACAATCTTTTAACTTCAATCGACTGAGGCATAACAGAAATGTAACCAATCCATGCCTAGAATGACATCGAAGTCTACCATTTCTAACTCTACAAAATCTGCTGAGGTGACTTTCTGAAAGACTGTGACAGGGCAATTTCTGTATACCCGTCTAGCTATAACTGGGTCACCGACGGGAGTAGAGACAGAGAAGGGTTTTGAAAGAGTTTATGGACTAACATTAAAGTTGACTGCTATATAGGGAGTTACAAAAGACAAAGTAGCCCCTGTTGTCTTTCCACTGAGTGTACCATATGTGAGCCACATCTTTAAGCTGGTAGGATGCCAACTCAACCCTATCATTACCAGTCACTTGCATCACTCCAAAGATTTTCTTAACCTTATCAATGAAGTTCTATGGGTCCTCACCAACTTGTGACCCTAAAAAAACTCAAGCGGATTCATCCTAACAAAATCTGGAACTCTAGCTACCACTGATCCACCATTTCTATTAGTAGGAACTGGAACCTACTGATTGTTCTGGTTGATCATACTCTGAGCCAATAGCTGAATCGCATTCTGAAACTCTGCATTCGAAACCTCGTAGTCTGGGACTAGAGGAACTGCGTTAGCATTGCATGCTTTAGCATTCCTTGCGTAAGCTCTATGAGGAGACATGATTTTAAGCGCATAACGATGGATTAGAAAGAGAGATCATACCAACGCACGATAAGAATATCAAGAAGTTGGAGTTTTCCTAAAACTCTTCATAGCCTCCCTCTCATTAGAAGCGGTGCACTTCACACCCATGAAAAGCACTATACTTAGTGCGTCTTTTCAGACATCCTAGGACACTTAAACCTAGTGCTCTGATACCAAGTTTGTCACGCCTCGAGGCTACGCCCTGGACGCGAACATGGGACCTAAGATCACAGTGACCCCAAGCTAACCCTGTTGGCATATCATAAGCATACTAAAGATAAACTAAATCAATAAATACTGTACGGAAGCTAATTCATGAGATAATCTGAAATGATAAGGAATACCCATATACTAAATCTAAATATATGAAAAATGAGAGTTTAATCCACAACTGAAAAGTCAAACTCTAACACTATAGTTGAATTTGTTTATGTCTGAAAATAGCCTCTACTAACTAGAAATGTTGGGACATGCCCTAGCTAAATCTAGCAAAACTGAAACTAATGCTAAAGCAAGGAAAGACAATCATGTCACTAGTCCTCGAAGAATGAGGACTCACCACTGATGCTGCTGAACTGAAGATCGGGAACCGATCTATGCGTGATTTGACTGCTGAGGACCTGAACCTACATCACGAGAAGATGTAGCGCAGAGTATGCGTCAGTACTTGAAAGATACTAAACATGCAAGATAGAGTAAAGATGAATAATAGCATAAATGAACAAGCAATAGAGCAATGATATAATCTAAACATGATAAGGATACTGAAAATACTGAACATGGCTAAACTGAATGCAATGACCAAGTTTATAACATGCTGAAACTGAATGCTGAACTATACTGATAACATGGTCAATGCAATAGAATATGACTGAACTGTAACGGAGCTACTAATAACCGACATAAAACCATAGAACTGTCAGGATTGATTAAGAAATTTAAGTCAGTGCAGTTGAATATTCTAAACCAGAATCAAATTTCACAAAGAAAACAAAAAAGCTCTCATATCTTCTTTTTCTCCTTTGCTTATTACAACAACAGATGTCCACATAGGAATTGGTTCAAATACAAAAAGAAGAAAAGATGAATGGAAAAGAAACAATAGCAATGAAGAATACATGATGCTTGTAGAAACACTTTTTTAAGAACAAAGATGAAGAGAGACGCTTGAATGACATATATTGGGAATTGGCATGAAAGCCACCTGTAACAATGTCGTGGCAGCAAAATCCAAGTGGAGGGATACTAAGAATAGGGGCAATTTTGAACTCACGAAACTGCCCTCCATAAATTGAAAATTGACAAAAAAAACATACATGTTGATACCAATTGGAAGTGACTCTTCTAATATAAAAAATAGAAAGAGAAAAAAAAAATCTTTACGAAATGTATTCAATTATAATTGTGATTGGCAATCTAAATGGTAAAAATAATAAATTACGAGCCCATAAAATCAGCCACAAGAAAATAGGTATAAAAATGTGTGAAGATATATATATATATACACACTCTTAACTTGGCGCAGTTTGACAATTATGACCATTAACTTTGGGTGTGCACAAGTAGGTAATTAAACTTGTATAAAATTGAATAAATAGACTGATCATTCGCCCTACATGGCAATTTTGTATCCTACGTGGCGTCCTACGTGTATTATGTCATGTAGGACACGTGTGTCTACTTGTTCAATTTTACATAAGTTTAGGTGCCTACTTGTGTACGCTCAAAGTTGGAGGCATAGTTGTCCGCTGAAGCCAAGTTAAGAATCATGTTTACTATTATGCCTTATAATTAAAATGTTAATGTTGTAAATAAAAAGAGTAGACTGATATTATGTAAATTAAAGTATTAAGTTAAATATTCTTGTAATTTTTCCTAGTAATACACTCTTCAATACACAGTAGAGTACTACTGTGTATAACTAATGCAAGCATAGTATGAAAAAGTGTACCAAACAAAGGATTACTAATACAAAAAGCTAATGCATGCATTATTTTTGCTAATACACTCTACCAAACGACCCCTTAAACTTGTACAAAGTTGAACAAATAAACACACACGTCCTACGTGACATTCTACATGACAATTTATATCCTAAGTGGTGTCCAATGTGTATTATATCACAAAGGACTCATGTATCTACTTGTTCAACTTTATACAATTTTAAGTGTCTACTTGTACACACCCAAAGTTGAAGGGCATAACTGTGAAATGAGGTCGAGTTAAATGGTACATTTATGTATTATGCCTTTTAAGTGATTTTACCTCCAACCCTTCATTACCCATTTATTATTTTGTGATTTTAACATCAAAATCACTGATTTCGAATTCTAAAATTGGGAATTTTCTCATAAACTTGGGTTTTAGCAATTTGGACTTTTTAGTATGATTTCTAAATCGTTTTTCGATACAATTTCGCGTGTGAATTCCTAAATCCTGGCTAACATGTTTTTCTATAAAAATTAAGAAAGAATAAAAGAGCTTCTCTTGTTGGATTCATGAATACTAAATTTGTATGCTAATTTCTTGTCAATCAATTCCAAGAGCAGTAATTCTGGTAAGCTCCTCCACTACCCTGAGCTGTATCTACAAGAGAAATGACATTGCTGAGACCAATGCTGCAAAGATCACTCCTCTTGTACCCTTTAATCATCCAATCACAAGCAAGTTTGCTGCACGAACAGCAGTTCAGGTAAAAAGCCCCACAAGTCCAAGGTCACAAATAATTGCTTCAAAACCCTTCATTTTATATCAAATTTGCAAGCTCAAACACCTAGTGACGGATTCAGAATTTTCATTCTGAAAAATAAAAGTATAAGCGTTTGAATAAGCCAACAAAATACACAATTTCAAGAACTAATAGTATACAATTTATGGGAGATTTTTTAGCACGTTTGGATTTTTTTGAGTTTAAATTTTTTTTAAAAAATGAGTTTAAATAAAAAAATAAAAATAAAATGCTCACAATGGGATTTAAACCATGGACGTGAGGGACAATTTAAAAGGAGATCTACCACTACGCTACAACTTGCTTCTTGTACATTAAGGGGTTCAAAATTGATATACTGCATAAATACAAAAAATTACCTTACGTATATAGACTACAGTGTAATATTTTGCCGAGGGAGTTCGGGTCTGTAACTCACGTGGGTCCGCCCCTGCAAAGACCCAACAATGGAGGCCAACTTCATACAACGATGAAGATAAGAAGAAAGAGAACATCGTTAAAATCCCTCATTTTGTAGGTTTGTTGGAGGTTGTATAGATTATATAAAGATTTTGTTGTTTTGCTTTGAAATTGGAATGGTAATGTCAACTATTGTATGTAAGAGTTTTTTCTCATACATCTACGCAATGATCCCATAATAATGAAGGTAAGTAAAGACTAGTCAGTAGTTACATTGACAAGTTCAGGACTCTATGATTTCATCAGCCATAAATCGAAAGCTAACATTTCAATTATGCTGAGACTAACTCCTGGTGTTCTTAGAAATCTTAGTCCTGCTGAATAATCTCAGTAAAATATATCCTTCGGCCAAATATGTCATATTACAAAGTCATAGCAGAGCTGATTTAACTCGAAACAGAAAATATAACCAGGATTACAAAATGTCCGCAGCCTAATTGAAGTACTTGTATTTCCCAAACTGAAAAAAAAAAAAACACCAAGTTTATAGAAGTGTATTGTACAGATATGGTTCTATGTATAAAGCATTTGTAGATAGGCAAAGCTTTTCAATTAGCAAGAATGAATAGGAAAAAAGTTTTACTTAATTCTTTTTTCACGTTGTGTGAACTACTTCAAAATATTGTAATTACATGATATTGAAATCTTGGTCGACTCATGGCTTTTCAAATTCAATGGATCAAAACTTGCATTTCAAATTCAATGGATCAAAGAAAGACATGATTTCAGAGGCAACACAAGAAAACTAACAATTCATTGATACCGAAGAAAAAGAGAGAAATATAAGCAAGGCTGTGATGACAGGAATGTAAATCAAAAGACTTCCAAGCTGTATGCCATGTGACCAACATTCTGACTCAGTGGAAAATATGAGAACATTCTGGTGAGGATTGAAAATGACTAAATCTGATAATGTTAACATTCTGAAACTGTCTGCTAGAATAAATCCGAGAAAATAAGGACTCTAGTTTTTTAGCAAGGACATGTAATTTAATAACTTGACAGCACCAAGTTCTGTACAACTCAGCAAAAGCATCCCTGTTTGGATATGCAGGGTACTAATGACAAACATCACAAACCTGATTGAACAAGTTCTGAATGTTTAACTCGGTTGCACAACTCAGCTTTTGAAGGTAATCTTGAACGAGGGCCTTAAAACCTTAATGATAATCACGGCTCGTCTTCCTCATCATCATCAGAATCTTGATCAGTATTATCCTCATCATCATCAGAATCTTGATCAAAATTATCCTCATCATCATCAGAATCATGATAATAATATTCACTGTAACTGTCTTCCTCATCATCAGAATCTTGATGATCCTCACTGCAATTGTCTTCCTCATCATCAGAATCTTGAGAAGGATTGTCCTCAGCTTTAACCATAGAGGATACATCTACAAGCCTACACGTGCAATCATGAAAATCATGTGAAAGCTTCAAATAATGAAGATTCGGGGCAAATATTTCGAAGGAACCATCACTTTCACTTCCATCAATATCCATCCAATAATCTTCCAATTTCAGGCTTTCTACTTTGAAAGAATAAATATTCACGCTACGAAAAATCCCAAACCTTATGAAATTAAATAGTTTCCAAAGCAGGACAGACTGACAGAGAGTTCACAATTTCGGCATATCCCCTATCACCATATCCTCCAAAGTTATGCTCTTTAGAGACTTTCACGCTATGACAATATATTAGAAATAAGGAACTTTCTACTAGATGCAATATTCTCAATGCTGAACAGGTAAAGACAGATTCAGGAAATGGACAACTGTAACATGTTCCACATTTTTTTAACAGCAAAACTGAGCCAGTTCCTTTTTCTTTTTCCCTGAGGTAGCTTTTCTAGTTGGTGATGCTCAAAGAACAGATCACATAAACAATGTTATGAAAGAAGCCTGGATTATTGTCATTAGGATTGCAGTTGTCACTCACGAAAAATTATATTCACTTTATTGGCCATAGTGCAGCAATTTTGTCAACAAAGTAGGTCAAAGAAAATTCAGGATTAGGAGGACAACACAATTTTACTTCCCATCCATTCGAAACGAAGAAAAAGAGAGAGATATAAGAAAGGTTGTGATAGCAGGAATGTAAATCCAAAGACTTTCAAGCCATATGCCAAGTGACTAACAAATGATAAAGTTATAACCTGAATCAGCAGAAAAAAATAAGACTTCAAGAGAGGCAGGGGAGAACTTTCAGGTGGTGATGGAAATGACTTGCTCTGAATTTTATAGCAGACGCATTAACGGAAGGATAAAAATTGGTAAAAGATTTAGCCTAATAATGACCTAAACTTCAACGGAAAAAAATCAACAGCATTGTAAGCCTCAATTACAGACTGTTAAAATTATTTGAGGTAGACAAACAATGCAGACCTCTTTCTTCCAAGTAAAGAGCCTATGAGAGAACCATTTCGCAATCAAAGTTTGATGCTATTGACAAAGCAAGGAAGAAACATTAAATTACAACTTAAAAGAAACTCGCAATGCAAATGCATAACATCTAAAATGTAACAAACCAAAACTTCATGAGAAACCAAGCTACTATACCATTTGATATAACATAACAGTAAGTTATAAAAGAACAATAATTAATAACATAGAGAAGTTTAAGACTAGCGATTGCGTAAAGTTGATCAAAAACTTAATATAAGGGAAAATTTCTTGTATCCTGAGACAAAAATACTTGTAGTCTAGTTAAAGAAAGCTCACTCTTGATAGGTAATCACAAACTCAGCAGAGGATCTCAGATTACTACCCAATCGCGATAAAAATCGGGACACACACTTGATTCCACAAATCCCTCACCTTCGCCTTTTTGAAACGATAACGAACTTCTCCAAAACAACTGCATTCTTTAACAAAAAGTTTGAAAGTTTGAAAAGCTTCCTGATATATTCCCAGTTGAGATGCTCCTTCATGCACATCCCGGAGGAGATGACAATCTCAACATTCTTTAGGTTGGGAAACACAGAGCTTGAATTATAACTCTGCAAATCAATACTATCACCTTTGACCAAATATTCTCTCTCAAAATAGCACCTGGAATCATCAAACTGGAGAAGAAGAATATAGTCAGGACTAAATACAAGCCAGCCTAAAAATATGATTTTCACAGTATGACTGGTGCAGAAAAATTTCAAACCTAACAAACATGAATGGTGGTTGGAAAATGATTGTGTATCATAACTATTTGTGGCATAGGTATCCGCAATAAAAGAATGATAGTGCAACAATCCCTTTCGTTTTAGAGTGCCTTTGCCACAAAGAAAGCAACAAGACCAATCATATTAAAGTGTAGCTTTACAATGACAAAAGCAAAGCTTCTTAGTGAAAATTAAGAGATACATATGAGTTATCCTTCAAAAACAATTTGCGGGGAGGGGGAAGAGAGGTTGTTAAAACTTCATTAAATGAATAGATGTAAGAAGAAAAGAAAAAGTTCCAGAAAGTTACAGGCTGATTTTCTATTTCTAAGTTGAGTGTCTCCACAAGAGGCGAGGCTCGCAAAAGGCCAGCTGCCCATACAAACTAAACTTTTCCAAATGCAACTCCAGCACTAGATGCTTGCATTCCAATTCTGGAATTGGCACTCCTTTTAACTGCAATATGCATAGGACCTGGTGCAATAATCCCAGTGAAACTAGTAAACAATGGGGAAAGGAATAAAGAAAGCACTTCACAGCAAAGAAATAGTGTTGTTACAAAATCTAACAAAAATTCTAGTTCCGGGTAAGATAAAGGAAATAACACAGTTCCAAAGCTGACAAAGGATAGCAGAAAGGTACAAAAGTCCCCACAAGTTTCTGTAATTTGTCCAGATTGGTTGATGAAATTCGCAAAAAGGTTCTCCATTGTATAATGTTTACATTCTGAAACTGTCTGCTAAAATTCAATCTGAGAAAACAAGGGCTCTAATTTTTTTGAGAAAGATCATGTAATTTTAATAACTTGCAACACTAAGCAAAAGCAACCCTGTTTGACTATGCAGGGCATTAACGACAAACATCAACCTGAGTGAACAAAGTTCCGAATGTTAATTCGGTTGCCCGACTTAGCTTTTGAAGGTAATCTTGGATGAGGGTCTTAAAAGCTTGATGATAATCACTGCAACTGTCTTCATCCTCTTCATCAGAATCAGAATATTGATCATAATCATTGTGCAGATCTTTGATACATGTAATGTCAAAAGTTATCTTAGCATTAACCACAGAGGATACATCAACAAGACTACACTTGAAATCATGAAAATCTTGCGAAAGCTCCAAATGCTGAAGATACGGGGCAAAAATTTCAAATGAGTGATCACTTTCACCACCATCATCCACCCAATAACCTTCCAATTTCAAGCTTTTTACCTTTAAGGAATTAATTTCGAAACGACGAAAACCCCCAACATTATTAAATACTATAGTTTCCAATGCAGGACAACCTGATAGTAAATTCTTAATTTCGGTATCGACTACCACCATTTCCTCCAATTTTATAGTCTTTTAGAGACTTCCAAGCTATAACAATATTAGAAACCAAGGAACTATCTGCAAGATGCAATGTTATCAAAGACGAACAAGTGAAAAAACTTTGAGACATTATGTAAGGAGGAGGAGAATAGAGTACAACATGTTGTACAGTTTTTTTAACAGCAAAAGTAAGCCATTGGCTTATTTGAGACTTGTAGTTATGCAGGGCACTGCAGTGGATCTGAAATTTTGTAATTTTGGAAGCAGTGGAATGAGACAATACATAGTCAACAAATGATCGAAATCCTTTGTTTCTTCCCCAAAAGAGTCTAGGAGAGAAAATGAAAGTATCAAGTGAAGTCCAGAGATACTGCCACCTTTTAGAGAGAATACATGTTGTGAATGCTTCTTCCGTCGGCAAAAGTGCAGAATTTGAAGCAGAAGTGAGTCCGGCAACTCACTCAGACGATCATTTAGGGTTCTTCCGCCATGATTTTGTTTTTTGTGTTTCTAAACTCCCGCTTCGGTAGTACCCTCTTCAACTGTACAGATATGTTTATATATTCGCCTAAAATTAAAATTAAACAAGGGTTATACTGAGGCATGTTTGTCCATATGATTAGAAAGCATGATACCAAATTGTATGTGATGAAGTTAAAATTTTATTTAAACATATAATTTGAATTTTTAAGTTGTATTGTTTGCTTGTAAATAGAGTTGTCAAAAAGGGTCCGGCCAGCCCACCCGGCCCAAGCCTCGCGGGCTAGGAAATTTGATGGGCTAGGGTCTGTTGGCCCATCATTTGGAAGGGTTTAAAAATGCACAACTCAACCCAATTCTAGAAGGGTCGCGGGTTGGGGCGGGCTAGCCTTTTTTTTTCTTTTCAAACTTAAAATTCTATAACATCGAGAAGATGAGAAAATTTTCAAATCAAATGTGGCAAATATTGGTGTTGTTTCAATAACACTAGCAAAAAAGCTAGTGTGATTAGCATGTATCTAGGATACAAGCTATATGTATCTGGTGTGGTGCATCCCAGATACGCGAGTGAGATAAGAGAGTGGCGAGTGAGATGGAAAGGAGACGAGGGCGCGGAATTGTCTATGTGTCCTAGATACATATGAATTTACAGAGTTAATGTGTATCTAGAACAAATTAACATAATTTTGAGTCCATGTATCCCGAGATACATGTAAATGGACGTACCAAAATATGATAAGATTCGTAATATTACAATATAGTGTGTCTTTAAGTAATTAGCACATACACTAGAGACATTTCTTTAAGTTACCCTAAAGGGAAAATTGTATAAAATAGCAAGCTATTAATTCAAATTAAATATTATAACTACAGTTTCATTTAATTCTAATTAGTAGCAAACACTTGTCATTCGCCTCTCTCCCTAGAAATCTCGCTCGCCACTCTCTCTGATCTCACTCATCACTCTCCATCTCCTCTCTCACTTTTATACAAACACAAATGTATAAATTACGTTTGTGTTTGTATAAAGCGAGAGAAAACTGTATATACAAATATAAATACATATATTTTCATCTTATACACTTATAATTATACATTACAGATCTTCCTCTACCAGTTCTCTTTTGTCTTTCTTTCTTTCTCGTTTTATACAAACACAAATTATACAAATTACAATGTATAATTTGTGTTGTATAGAGCGAGAGAGAGAGATTTGATATACAAATGTTTTATTTCAATTCAATTGAATACAAATTCAAATTTTATGCAGATATACAAACACAATCATTGATACATATACATAGTAGTTACATATATACAATTATCTAACTGATATATATATATACAATCGCTGAGCTTTTATACAAACAAGATGCCTTCCTGGGATTTATACAAATCTGATGCTTCATAGCAAATATAAAATTTGTTATGGAGTGCAATTATACAAAATATAGGTATAATATACAAATATGATTTTTATATTTGCTAAACCTAAAATTTACTCTTACATAAATAGTTTTGGCTCATGGGCCGACCCCAGCCCAACCCCAATCAAGCCTCAAGGGCCAAGGGCTTATATGGGCCGGACTTATAAGCCCTAGTTCTAGTGGGCTTGAAAAATCCTATTTCAACCTTACCCCAATAGTGGGTGGGGTTGGGCCGACCCCATGGGCTAAGCCCATTTTGACGGCTCTACTTGTAAACATAAAAATTTCATAAGTTAAGAAAATTATTTAAATTGCCCATTATTCAACAACTTACTAAATAAGCAAACTATCCCTAAGCTATTCTAATAAAAATACAATATTTTTATTGATCGGACTCTAGTTCAATAATAAAAAAGTTGAACATGAGTTATAATATACTATTCTTCATTTCAAAAAATAATATATATATATTATTAAGTAATAATAAATTTGGTTGGTGAGGGTAATGATTATATGTCATGATCCAACCCATCGAGTCGTGCGGGCACCCACTCTAACACCTAAGTAGGAGAACCCTCATATCCCAATAGTAAAAACATGCGAAAAATTAATAAAAAACGGAGATAAACGAAATCATAGTGTTTTTTATAAATGAAAACATTCTTAACAAATTCGGGTTAAGACTTGTAATGTAATTAACATCCCCAAGGATCTAGTCTAAATAGGCATAAGAGCTACTAAGAGTACAACATGCCATAATAATGAAAATACATAGCTCTCACCATGCGGAAGGAAAAGTAGAATCTGCTGGAGAATTCTTTGTCTTCATCTAATAAAACATCACCAACCTGCATCCAGACTATGCCAAAAAGGCATAGCAAGAGTAGTATCAGTACAAAAACCACACGTACTGGTAGGCATCATCGGTCAACCCGACATCCACTACATAACATAAGAAAACAACTAGCAAGAATATGCAATTAACCACTCGCTTCTCCACCTTTACCCTATCTGGAATACCTCCGAATTACACTTACTACTAACCACCTTCTTAGTCAACCTACTTAGTAGGTTCTTGATCTTAGCCTAACCATCCAAACGCATAGAAGAGTCCACAAAACAACTACACGCATTCCGACTAACCACCCACGACATACCCTTATTTTCTCTTCTATGTTACCCTGCCCTTGCCACATGGCACATTACATCAAGCTTTCTAACTACCAACCACGAATTCTTTCCTCCAAGGTGAAATCCACCTAAGTAATTACATCATATACACTACCCCCACCTTTCGCCCTTATAACACACAGACAGTCCTTGCTCTCAATTATTACGACCCTTGAACCCTTGGCCTTCCCGATTCATTTAACAACGAGATACGCAACAAGTGCACTCAAGATAAAAGAACAATCAGATATAAGTCCTCATAACCATATAACAACTCCAGGGAATTACAATATCATTACGAACCACATTCAATTTCACAATCCTCAAAATACACAATTATGTCAAGTCATTGGTCCTCTCATGGAACCCAAACCCAAACTGTTAGCATATCGGAACGCGGTACCCTATCTAATGTTTATGCCAGAACGTGGCAACCGATCCCATATTTATGCCGGAACATGGCAATCGATCCAAATTAGTGTGTCAAAACTCAACACCCGATCCATTCAACAAGCCACAATCACAATCACAAGTACATTCTCATAATCATAAAATCAAGTCATGATTCATGGCATTCATCATTCGTCTATCTCATTACAAATAGTGTGACCAATAATGCAACATTACATACATACACGTATTATAATGAAGCAAGAACAACATATATCACACCATCATGAAATCACAACCATCACAATGAAGTATTCATAGACATATACAGATTAACAATAATTCGACCAACTTAGCCCTAGTTTAGCACCTAAGGCTTCTTCCTATAATTTAACCATCTTTTGTTCGGTGCACGAAGGCCTACGCATGAATCCTAAAATTGATTTACATTATATTACGCAGTGAGCACATATTTATAACTACTCAATTAATAAAACCTAGCCTACCTGGGCGCCAAGCAGCTGCACGGGGTTTTGGCTTTGATTCTTGTTTCCGGGCTTCGTGACGGTGCTATTGATCGGAAATCCGCAATTCATCAACCTCCTTACGATAGAAATCTCCTTCTCCTTCCTTCCCAAGCTTAGAGCAACTTTTTGGGGGTTTCTAGGGTGGTTTCCATCTAAATTAGGTATTTTAGGAAGAAGGACAAAGATTTCGCATTATTTACATTCTGTCTCGCCTATCCAGCTCTAGCGCCAGCTTACCCCGCCGTGATGCCGCCGCCTGGCCCAAAAGTTTCCCGAATTTTTATTTTTCCTAAATAACAACGGTACGGATTGTTACATTATATTTGATAAAATGATTTAATAGTGGGTTAAAGTTTATTTCATAAATTTTGTTGGATGTGTGATTTCATCTCGTGATTTGAAACCATGAGATAAAATATATATTATGTGATTTCAAATCATGAGATAAAATCTCAAATTTTTCAAAAAAAACTTAATTTTGGAATTTCATATCATGAGTTTACATTTTTCAAATATAAAAATTTAACCACAAATTTATATTTTGTTAAAAAAATTGTATATATAAAAAGGCTCATATATAAAAAGGGCTTTTATACCAATTGTTAAAATATACACAACAAAAGCATTATTCGAGATCACCAATCTTACATTAAACAATGTAATCTGAACGTACTTAGAGAACTATTATGTTGAACCATTTGCACAATTCGCCAAAACAAAGTGATCCAAGGTTATGACTTGTGATCTTCTACTATTTTCCTATAACCTTTTAACTAAAACTGGTGGGGGTAACTGGTATGAGTTTTTCTTCTGGAAAAGGGATGATTTTCTCTAAGATAAAATACGATATTTATTTCCACTAGGAAAAAATGTAATAACCTTGAAGGTTATTTTTGGAATTTTCTAAAATATTAATATTTTATTTCTTTCGATAGTTGTCTCGAGTCCTAATTGATCAATTTGTGAGGTTGGTTTTGAAGCTGGATCAAAAAGTTGAGAATTTTGGAAGTTTTGAAGCTATGGAAGCTTTTAAGTTAGACATAATATATAAATATGCACTTTACTTGGTCTTATTTCACATTAATGACATTCAATTTTGGGTGTGCACAAATAGACTCTTAGGAATCGTTTGGTAGAGTCTATAAAATAATGCTTAATAGAGTGTATTAATAATGTTTGTATTAGTTATTAGGGTTTTTCAAAATCGAACCGAAACCGCTAATTCAAACCGATAATTCGATTATTGGGTCAATGGTTTGGGTTAATGATTTAACGGTTCGGGTCTCGATTTACTATAAACTTCTTATTGGCTTATCGATCGGTGTCTCAATTTGGCCATATTTTGGGTGCCCCAATAACCCGATAAGAAGTTTAATTAATTACATTTATATCACTTAAGGCCTTAGGCCCTTTTAGACTTTAGGGTTTACACTTCAGTCTTCTGACTTTTTATAGTGACTTTATAGTTGACACTCAAATTTCACAATAATATTTCAAAGATGCGACCACTCATTGATTCACTGTCACTGCTCCCATGCTGGTGAGTTATATTAAATATCATTCTCTAAGTGTCTAAATTGAGGTTCAAACGGTTGGTTCCCTTATTTTAAGTCTTTGTTTTTATCTTCTCATTACAGTGAGTGAGTTCGTGAGATATGCCTGCAATATTGCAATACTACATTCTGCAATGAAAAAGTTTTTATTAGTAAGGCTCTCATGATCATTAATGATTTTCTTTAGTAGTGCTGTAATGGTATCTCTTTATAGTTCATATTGAAATTGGTTACGAGGAATCCTGTTGAGTTTGCCAGTTTGGGCAATATTGACATCTCTGTCCAAGTTAATATAGAGTTTTATTAAGTGTTTTATGTAGTAATGGACTAACAGGTAAAAGTTCATCAGTGACTACTGGTTACTACGTACTGTTAATTAGTGATTAGCCCATTAGTAATTCTCAATGAAAATTGGGTGAACTGTTAGTCGTTAACCCGATAAAGATCACTAATCGATAAACCAATAACCTATATACCGATATCTTAACGGTTCCATAACGTTTTAGCATGATTACAAACCGACAATCGAAAAATAAAATCGATAAATTCCAAAATCGAACTGAACCGACTGATATGCAGCCCTATTAGTTATATTTGCATTAGTTATGCATAGATTATTTCTTATGCATTGTTTAGTTTGGTGTATTAAAAATAGTGTGCATTGTATAAAAATTATTTATTTCTTTTACAAAATATCCTTCACAATTATGGTGAAAAAGATGTAAAAGTGTTTTTTAGGGATAATTAAATCTTTAACCATGCTAATGCATGTGTTAAATCCCTTCACTACTAATACCTAGAAATTCATGGTATTAGTAATACAAGTAAAAAAACTTAAATATACAATTTAAGTACCTAAATAACTCCTATATAATAATAGTTTGATTTTTCCACCCACATAGCAATAGAATTTTTACAAAACAAAACAAATAAAAAAAAAATCAGTGAATTAAAATTACTACAAAAGCGTTTCAATATTAAATAAGATCATTCCTTAATTTTCTCTCATTCTATTATTTACCTTCCACAAATGTCTCAACAATTAATTAATCTTCTCTCTCATAACTCCAAAATAAGTATTGTAACCAAAATAATACTCTCTATCTTCTTTGACAATCATTTCAATGGTTCAAAGCAAACCATTATCAATTTTAATTTAGCACGATGGAATATGGGGCGTAACAAGTATGTATCAACTTTTTTAATTTTTTTTTTAGTTTGATTGCTAAAATATATAGTTCGTTTTTTATTGTTTTAAGATTTTTTTGTTGCTTGAATTTTTATGTAAATTGATGTGTTAACTGTGAAAAATAAGCACAAGATTGGTTGAAAGAATGTTTCATATGTTGTTTGACACACAAGTTTTAATTAAATTGATTATATAAAACAATTGGAAAATTCTTGATTAAATTTTTGGTATATATCTTGGTTTAGTTTATGTATTTCGTAGTGCATTGTACACCAAAATTTAATCATAATGTACAATATTGTTCAAGATAGCAATGGTAAACTATCATTTGCACATTTTTAATTAAGTTGATTATACTTAAAAATTGGTAATTTCTTGGTTAGTTTGTGGTGTATATATTGGTGTACGTCATATATTATATATTAGATTAAATTGTACACCAAAGCATTACCATATCATACACCAAAGCGTCACCATATTGTACACCAAAGCGTTATCATATTATATATTATTTCTAATTAATTTATAATTTAAAAAATTATAAATAAGTGGTTGTATTATGGTGTAATATTGTTGTAGATTAGTATGTGTCTAACTATTTATCGAAATGTATCGCATGAACGTATGTGGATTTCAAGATTGAAAGAGTGATATATGACACAAACACCAAAAAGACGTTTACAAAATAGATACGATGCTTTGTAATTTTATTTTTTTATGAATGAAATTTTTAGTAATATTAGCGATTTTTTCATATATGTTGGTATAATTATTTATTAATGATGATAAATATTGGTAGATAGTTGATAATATTATGGTGTAAGGCAGCATATAGTTGATTTTATAACCATGATTTTTACTTCATGTGCAATTTAATTATTTGTTGGTAAGTTATTCATTGCGACTAAAAATAATTGTACATCAAACTTAATCTACAATATACATTATTTAATATACATTTTACTTAAATTAAAATTATAGAACGATATTTTGAGTGTGATGGCTTATAATAGGAATAAAATTTGATTATATTTTAATGTAAGTTATTTATTATGGTTAAAAAAAAGGTCACAAATGTAATACAAAAATCTATACCATTTAATATACTTCCTTTTTTTTAACTAACATATATAAAATTGAAGAGAAAAGTAAAAAGAGATCTTCCCATTCATTAAAGAGAGAGAAAAACAACTTTTTCCAATAATAATTGTATGAAATTAATAAGAAATGTGCTTAAGGATAGAAATCATATTAATTAGATGATACACTTTCACTCCCTACAAATTAGCATCAAAATCTAAAAAGATAATAAATAAATAAAAAATTGAAGAGAGAGAGAAAAATATTTTTTACAATAGTAATTGTATTAAGTAAGAAAGAGAAAAAAGAATCTTTAAGTAAAGAAATGTATCCAATTATAATTGTAATTGATAATCTAAATGGTAAAATAATAAATTATGAGTCCCATAAAATCAGTCAATAAGCCAAGAAAATAGGTATAAAAACGTGTGAACATATATATATTTAATAAGTTGTCATATTTGTAATTAAAATGTTAATGTTGTAAATAAAAAGAGTAGACTGATATTATGTAAATTAAAGTCTTAATTAGTTAAATATTCTTGTAATTTTTCCTAGTAATACACTCTTCAATACACAATAGAGTGTATATACATAGCATGAAAAAGTGTACCAAACAAAGAATTACTAATACAAAAAACTTATGCATGCATTATTTTTGCTAATACACTCTACCAAACGACCCCTTAAACTTGTACCAAGTTAAACAAATAAACATACACGTCCTATGTGGCATCCTACGTGGTGTCCACCGTGTATTATGTCACACAGGACTCATGTGTCTACTTGTTCAACTTTATACAAATTTAAGTGTCTACTTGTACACACCCAAAGTTGAAGGGCATAAACATAAAATGAGGTCGAGTGAAACGGTACATTTATGTATTATGCCTTTAAATTAATATAAGTGATTTTAGTCAACATTTGGAGCTATGAGTCTCGAAATGAAATTATGTCAACTTTATCAGCTCCGAAATGCAGAATTTGATCTAGCAATGTTGTTGTTTTCAATGACAAAGTTTTTACGTGGATTTGAGCCCATAAATAAAAAATTTAGGCGAATTTAGACCAAGGTTTGACTTTGGTCAACATCCAGAGTTTGAACGCTCGAATTCGTTTTCTGTCGATTTCGTTAGATTCAAGAGGTGATTTTAGGCTTAGGTAAGACCGTGGTTCAATTTCTGAGGGTTCTAAAGGCGTTTTGGTGAAAATTAGTTATTGGTGGCTTAAACAAGTGCTTGGTTAGGAAGACCTCGTATGCGTGTTCTGATGGTTCCAATAGACCTGAAACGTCGAGTTTAGTGGGTAGCGTATTTGATTTGCGTGCACACGATTCCGAACAAATCCGAGGGTCCATTCAAAAAATTATGAGTCTTGATCTTTTGTTGTCACTGTTATATCTAATGACTGGTGATTTATTCATCACGATCGCGAGATCTTCTTCCGCGATCGCGTAAGTGTAACTTGTAGTGCATCGCAATCGCGTAGGTCTACAACCCTAGACATTGCGATCACATACACGTTGTCACAATCGCATAGGTCAAAGGGAGTTGACTTAATTCTTTCTTCGTGATCGTGTGGGGGTGCCACAATCGCATAGAGCGAAGTACCTTTGGCAGAATTGAATTCCCCAAATTATGATTTCTTATCCATTTCGTTTGGTTTGGGAACAAGTTATCCCAACATAAATTATCCTGGAATTAGTTATCCTGAGATAACTTATCCCACCATGTATATGGGATAACTTATCTCATCACTATGATATAAATGGTGGGATAAGTTATCTCAAACACGACAACCCAACAAGAAACCAAAATATTATCCCAAAATTATTTTTTAAATCCCATTACTATTTATTCTTTTTCTTCACACCAAATAACCTTTTAAGAGCTCTAGTGAGGTGATTTCAAAGAGGATTTTCAAGATTGATCTTTTGGGCAAGTAAGTGATTTTACCTTCAACCCTTCATTACCCATTTATTATTTTGCCATTTTAACATCAAAATCGTTGATATCAAATTCTAAAATTGGAAATTTTCTCATGAACTTGGGTTTTAGCAATTTGGACTTTTTAGTATGATTTCTAAATCGTTTTTCGATACAATTTCACGTGTGAATTCCTAAATCCTACCTAACATGTTTTTCTATAAAAATTAAGAATGAATAAAAGAGCTTCTGTTGTTGGATTCAAGAATACTAAATTTGTGGCTAATTTCTTGTCAAACAATTCCAAGAGCAGTAATTCTTGTAAGCTCCTCCACTACCCTGAGCTGTCTACAAGAGAAATGACATTGCTGAGACCAATGCTGCTAACATGACTCCTCTTGTACCCCATTAATCATCCAATCACAAGCAAGTTTGCTGCACAAACAGCAGTTCAGGTACAAAATCCCACAAGTCCCAGGCCACAAATAATTGCTTCAAACCCCTTCATTTTATATATCAAATTTGCAAGCTCAAATACCCAACAATGGAGGTCAACTTCGTACAATAACGATGAAGATAAGAAGAAAGAGAACATTGTTAAAATCCCTCATTTTGTAGGTTTGTTGGAGGTTGTATAGATTATGTAAAGATTTTGTTGTTCTGTTTGAAATTGGAATGGTAATGCGAACTACTGTATGTAAGAGTTTTATTTCATACAATCTATGCAATGATCCCATAATAATGAAGGTGGGATTATAAAAAAGACTAGTCAGTAGTTACATTGACAAGTTCAGGATTCTATGATTTCATCAGCCATAAATCGAAAGCTAACAGTTCAATTATGCTGAAACAAACTCCTGCTGTTCTTAGAAATTTTAGTCCTGTTGAATAATCTCAGTAAAATATATCCTTCGGCCAAATATGTAATATTAAAAAGTCATAGCAGAGATGATTTAACTCGAAACAGAAAATATAACCAGGATTAGTACAGGTCCGCAGCCTAATTGAAGTACTTGTATTTCCCAAACAGAAAAAAAAAAAAAAAAAAAACACCAGGTTTATAGAAGTGTATTGTACAGACTTGGTTATTTGTTAGGCAAAGCTTTTCAATTAGCAAGAATGAATAGGAAAAAAGTTTTACTTGATTCTTTTTTTTCAAAACTACTTCAAAATATTGTGAACACATGCTATTGAAATCTTGGTCTACTCATGGCCTTTCAAATTCAATGGATCAAAACTTGCATTTCTACTGCTAAGTTTTATGAATAGAAATATAGTCTATACCTAATAAATAAATAAATAAAAGATATGCAAGTTGCGAGTATAAGGAAATGTTAAACTCAAAGAGCTCTAAACTTGTGTCTTGAAGAAAGAAGATTGTGGATCTCTGTTCGATTTGATAAGGGGAGAAACTGCAACTTGTAAGAAGATTTGTTTTTTCTTTTTCCCAGAGGTGATTTTTCTAGTTGGTGATGCTCAATAACAGATGGCAAAAAAAGGTATTATGAAAGAAGCCTGGACTATTGTCATCAATTGTCACTCATGAAAAATTAGATTCACTATCCTGGTTATCTTATATCAACTTTGTCACCTAAGTGGATCAAAGAAAGACAAGATTTGAGAAAAAAGAGAGAAATATAAGCAAGGCTGTGATGACAGGAATGTAAATCAAAAGACTTCCAAGCTGTATGCCAAGTGACTAACATTCTGACTCGGTGGAAAAAATGAGAACGTTCTGGTGGGGATTGAAAATGACTAAATCTGATAATGTTAACATTCTGAAACTGTCTGCTAAAATAAATCCGAGAAAATAAGGACTCTAGTTTTTAGGAAGGACATGGTAATTTAATAACTTGACAGCAACAAGTTATATACAACTAAGCAAAAGCATCCCTGTTTGGATATGCAGGGTACTAATGACAAACATCACAAACCTGAGTAAACAAGTTCTGAATGTTAACACAGTTGCACAACTCAGCTTTTGAAGGTAAAATCTTGAACGAGGGTCTTAAAACCTTGATGATAATCACGGCTAGTCTTCCTCAACATAATCAGAATATTGATAAGTATTATCCTCATCATCATCAGAATCTTGATCAGAATTATCCTTGTGAGAAAAAAAAAAAAAAATATAATTTTTTGTTGTTGTCTTACATATTATTATTTTTTATTATTATTTATAGACATAGAAATACAATCCTTGCAAAATAGGATACTATTTACTATATTCTATCCTATTTGTATTTCTTATTCTATTCTAAGGATTATATAAACCTACCTATTCTCTTCTAATAGGATTGTGTAAACCAATTCCTATTCTAATAGGATTGTATAAACCTATTCATATTCTAACAATCCTCATCATCATCACAATCATGATGATAATAATCACTGTAACTGTCTTCCTCATCATCAGAATCTTGATGATCCTCACTGCAATTGTCTTCCTCATCATCAGAATCTTGACAAGGATTGTCCTTAGCTTTCACCATAGAGGATACATCTACAAGCCTACACGTGAAATCATGAAAATCATGTGAAAGCTTCAAATAATGAAGATTCGGGGCAAAAATTTCCAAGGAACTATCACTTTCACTTCCATCATCATCCATCCAATAACCTTCCAATTTCAGGCTTTCTACTTTGAAAGAATTAATTTTCAGGCTACGAAAAATCCCAAACCTTATGAAATTAAATAGTTTCCAAAGCAGGACAGACTGACAGAGAGTTCACAATTTCGGCATCCCCTATCACCATATCCTCCAAAGTTATGCTCTTTAGAGACTTTCACGCCATGACAATATATTAGAAATAAGGAACTTTCTACTAGATGCAATGTTCTCAACACTGAACAGGTAAAGAAAGATTCAGGAAATACACAAAGAGGATCAGATCAACACTGAACAGGTAAAGAAAGATTCAGGAAATACACAAAGAGGATCAGAATAGACTATAACATGTTCCACATTTTTTTAACAGCAAAACTGAGCCAGTTCCTTTTTCTTTTTCCCTGAGGTAGTTTTTCTAGTTGGTGATGATCAAAGAACCGATCACATAAACAATGTTATGAAAGAAGCCTGGATTATTGTCATTAGGATCGCAATTGTCACTCACGAAATATTAGATTCACTTTATTGGCCATAGTGCATCAATTTTGTCAACAAAGTAGGTCAAAGAAAATACAGGATTTGGAGGACAACACAATTATACTTCCCATCCATTGGTAACGAAGAAAAAGAGAGAGATATAAGAAATGTTGTGATAGCAGGAATGTAAATCCAAAGACTTTCAAGCCATGTGCCAAGTGACTAACAAATGATAAAGTTATAACCTGAATCAGGTGAAAAAAATAAAACTTCAAGAGGGGCAGGGGAGAACTTTCTGGTGGTGATGGAAATGACTTGCTCTGAATTTTATAGCAGACGTATTAACGGAAGGATAAAAATTGGTAAAAGATTTGGACTAATAATGACCTAAACTTCAACTAAAAAAAATTCAACAGCATTGTAAGCCTCAATTACAGACTGTTTAAATTATTTGAAGTAGACAAACAATGCATACCCCTTTCTTCCAAGTAAAGAGCCTAAGAGAGAACCATTTCACAATCAAAGTTTGATGCTATTGACAAAGCAAGGAAGAACCGTTTAATGAGGGAAAGTATCATAAAAATGTGTTAGCAAATCTACTCATCATAATACATTAAGGAAAACAAGTGTTACAACTTAAAAGAAACTCACAATGCACATGCACAACATCTAAAATGTAACAAACAAAAACTTCATGAGAAACCAAGCTACTGTACCATTTGACATACCATAACAGTAAGTTTCAAAATAACAATAATTAATAACACAGCGTTTAAGATTAGCGATTGCGTGAAGTTGATCAAAAACTTAATATAAGGGAAAATTTCTTGTATCCTGAGAAAAAAATACTTGTAGTCTAGTTATAGAAAGCTCACTCTTGATAGGTAATCACAAACTCAGCAGAGGACCTCAGATTACTAGCCAATAGCGATAAAAATAGGGACACACACTTGATTCCACAAATCTCACACCTTCATCTTTTTGAAACAATAACGAACTTCTACAAAACCACTGCATTCTTTAACAAAAAATTTGAAAGTTTGAAAAGCTTCCTGATATATTCCCATTTGAGATGCTCCTTCATGCACATCCCAGAGGAGATGACAATCTCAACACTCTTTAGGTTGGGAAACACAAAGCTTGAATGATAACTCTGCAAATCAACACTATCACCTTTGACCAAATATTTTCTCTCAAAATAGCTCCTGGAATCATCAAACTGGAGAAAAAGAATGTAGTCAGGACTAAATACAAGCCAGACTAATGGAAACTGAACTAATGTGACAAAAATGATTTCACAGTATGTCTGGTATAAAAAAAATTCAAAACCAACAGATATTAGTGGTGCTTGGAAAAGATTATGATGGTCATGCGTATCATAAATACTTGTGGCATAGTGTGATAGTGTAACAACCCCTTTCATTTCAGAGCCCATTTACCACAAAGAAAGCAGTAAAGTGTAGCTTCACAATTACAAAAGCGGAGCTTCTAAGTGATAATTTAGGATATATTTGAGATCTCATTCAAAAACAACTTGTGGGGAATGGGGACGGAGATGTTAAAACTTCATTAAATGAAAAGATGTAAAAATAAAAGAAAAAGTTACAGAAAGTTACAGGCTGATTTTCTATTGATATGTTGAGTGTCTCCACAAGACGCGAGGCTCGCAAAAGGCCAGCTGCCCCATACAAACTAAACTTTTCCAAATGCAACTCTAGCGTTAGATATTTGCATTCCAATACTGGAATTGGCACCTTTTTGAACTGCAATATGCATAGGACCTGGTGCAGTAAATCCAACGAAACTATTAAACAATGGAGAAAGCAATAAAGAAAGCACTTCACAAAAAAGAGATAGTGTTGTAACAAATCTAACAAAAGTTCTAGTTTCGGTTAGTGAAATTTATGCATTTTACATTCTGAAACTGTCTGCTTATTCAATCCGAGAAAACAAGGACTGTAGTTTTTTTTTGAGAAAGATCATGTAATTTGAATAACTTGACACCAAGTTATGTACAATTAAGCAAAAGTATCCCTGTTTGGCTATGCAGGGCACTAACGACAAACATCACCAACCTGACTGAACAAAGTTCCAAATGTTAACTCGGATGCATAACGTAGCTTTTGAAGGTAATCTTGGATGAGAGTCTTAAAATCTTCATGATAGTCCCTGCAACTGTCTTCATCCTCTTCATCAGAATCTAGATAATCATCCTCAAAATCTTTAATACATGTAATGTCGAAAGTTATCTTAGCATTAACCACTGAGGATACATCAACAAGACAACACATGAAATCATGAAAATCACGCGACAGCTCCAAATGCTGCAGATACGGGGCACAAATTTCAAATGAGTGACCACCATTATTTTCCCAATAACCTTCCAATTTCAGGGTTTTTACCTTTAACGAATTAATTTCTAGGCAACGAAAACCCCCAACATTATTAAATACTATAGTTTTTAACGTAGGACAGCCTGAGAGTAAGTTATTAATTTCGGCATCCACTACCACCATATCCTCCAATTTTATAGTCTTTAGAGACTTCCAGGCTATAACAATATCAGAAACCAATGAACATTTCGCAATATGTAATGTTATCAAAGACGAACAAGTGAAGAAAATTCGAGGCATTACGTAAGGAGGATGAGAATAGATTACAATATGTTGCACATTTTTTTTTTTAACAGTAAAAGTAAGCCAACGACTGATTTGAGACTTGTGCTTATACAGGCTACTACAGTGAAGCTTAAACTTGTCAATTTTGGAAGCAGTGGAATGAGACAATACGTAGTCAACAAATGATCGGAATCCTTTGCTTCTTTCCCAATAGCGCTTAGGAGAGAAAATGAAGGAGTTAAGTGAATTCCAGAGATACTGCCACCTTTTAGAGAGAACACATGTTGTGAATGCTTCCTCCGTCGGCAAAAGGGACAGAATTTGAAGCAGAAGTGACTCCGGCAACTCACTGATACGATCGTCTAGGGTTTCTCCCACCATGATTTTGTGTTTTCTGTTTCCAATCTCCCGCTTTGGTTGTATAATATATTTGACTGACCTAAAGAAAACAGCCCCTGTCAACCGGTTGAAAACCGAATCAAAATTGATAATTCTAAATGAAAAAGGTTATTGATTTATGATAATGGGTTGTTTGCTTAGCAGTTTTTTATAACGATTTTAATGTGTGTTTTTTATCAGATTATTAGTTTTTAATAATTTGAAGTTTTTTCTTAATGAATTAATTGATAACATGATATTAAATTAAATAATTATATTTATACCATTTGGTATAAAAATTCCTTGACTTAGGGTGTGTTTGGTAGGGAGGAAAATATTTTTAACTTGTTTTTTCCAAGTATTCTTGGGGTCAAATGGGTCCTTAAGACTTTAGTTTGATGTTTCTATTTCTGACTGTTACAAATTCTTGGTTATTTAACAATGTGACCATGTTTGTTTTTAAAAAAAGATGCAGTATGACAACTCATGCGCATGGTTTATTTGATTTGTTATCTTGTTTCTAAGTTGTTTTCAATTTTTTTTGCTGTCAAATCTTAATGGTTAAACTGAAAACCGAATCGATAATGATCAATAACCAATAAGTCAATATCTAAATGGTTATATATAACAGTTTTGCATGTCTACAAATCGATAACCGATAAATCGAATCGATAAACTTCAAAACCGAACCAAATGATAGGTAGCCCCTACCTAGTATATAGTATTAGCCTTCAATTAATTAAGGTGCACACTTAGTAGCTATTTGGCTATGTTTCATTTGAAAATTCATTAGTGAAAATTACGAAAAGTTCAACTTCAAAAAAACAAAAAAAAATCATGATCAAACACCACCTTTAAGTTCACTTCAGCTAACACACCTCATATACTAATGGGTTTTTGCTTTCATACACCTATCCTTCCTCTTTGGCGTCTAACACTACAACCAAATATTGCATTAGCAGGATAACAGTGAATAGATACAGTGTACTAATAATATTGAGATTATTTCTTATTTATTATTTGATTTGGTGTATTAAGATTTATTTTGTTTTTAGTCATGCTTATCCATGTAATTAGTTTTGTATTGCTAAGACCATCTCCAACCAAACACTTTTTTAGTGTGTGATAGTATCACATCAAATTTGGTGTGAAAACCAAATAGTGTTCACACCATTTTAATGTAAAATTTGGTATTATGGATTGGGGATGCCCTAATACCATGATTGCTATTTATTAATTATACAAGTTGAAAATCCTACCAAACAAAGCATTGAATAATACCTTGACTAATACATGTATTAGATTTTCTAATACATTTTACTAAACGATCCCTTAGTTGGTAAGAGTTGTGCAAGTATTAATAGGAATTACCTATGCATATATTAGCTATTCACCTTCTATGTTGCACAAAATAATACATATATTTTTTCATACCTTATACATGTATTAGTTATGCAGATTTTGTAAATTGCAAAAACAAAACACCGTATTACTTTATACATGAATAACTTACCTCCTACCCAAGTACCAAACACAATAATAGATTTAATACCGACATAACTCACTCCAACACAAATACAAACAAGTGACCCCTAACAATTTCAGCATCTAAACTAGTTTGAATGTTATATTTACTATTCAGTATTTTACTCATCAGAAAGAAAGTTGGAATAACTTGATGAGTGGTAGATTTCCACTCATTTGTGGCCTTTTTAGTTCAACAATTAGTGTCCTTGATGCCTATTTATGTCATATTCTGATGATATTTTGATATTTTGCAGCTATGAATGCTAAAGGACAAGGCAAAGATAAATATATGAATAAGAGGCCAAAAATATTGAAACTACAAACTCTCAACTCATAGTCACCTAACCAAAAGGGCGGATGACCCAATTGGCCAGACCTCGTCTAAGTTGACAATGTTCATAATTGTATATAGTCAAGGCAGGTCGAGGAACTAAAATTGAAATGGCAATTCGCCGAAGTAGATTGGGTGAGTTGTAGTTCCATCACCGAATATGACAAACTATTGAGTAAAAATGAAAGTTGAATGAGCGAACAGAGTGGTAATTGGCGATTCACCGAATGTGAAAGGCTGACTCAATTGAGTTCGTCAACAGAGGTTCAAACACCTGAAACCTGAAGCAAAAGAAGGGCGAGCTAAAGAGTGAACGACGATCCGCCGAATGTGTTAGGCGTGCCCGACTAATATCACTGAACGGGTAGCGCATGAAATTTTGAGCTAATTTTGGGGAAACTATAAATGGCCCAAAAGAGAGAGAACATGTATATGAAATCTAGAACAAAAATCTTTTCTCTAATTTCATAGTCAGTTTTTGGATATTGAAAAAATATTTTTTTCTTAGTTTTGGGGTTTTCAAACACTCTTGTAATTGACAATTGAGGGTTGAAATCGAAGTGGGTGTTGAAGATTATTGCTTAATTTCTACACAATTGATGACTGGTAACATCACATGTATAATTTATTTGCCTTTTGTGATGTGTGGCTAAAACTCCAACTCTAGAGGAGTGATTATGGGGTTGGGTGTTGATTTAATGTATTGGATCTTGTGTTTTGCTCTGTTTTATTGATGTTCATCCATGGATTTAGGTTATTTAGCATGTGGTTAATTCATAGGTTAAGGTTGCAAACTTAATCCTAGTCTAGATGTTCAATCGATGCTCAAAAGAGATCATTGAAGTGGATAAATAACTTAATGCATGCAATTTATGTTTGATTATTATGGTTTGCTAGAAAGAGAGATTATTTTAGAAGTTATTTTGCTTAGAAAAGAATCGCACTTAATTTTTTAAGAAGATCAAGAAAACTACGAGAATTTCAATAGATTCAAAACAGTAAATCAATTGAAATACCAAATGGGGGTTCATGGTTCACATTAACATAAGTCTTTTTTTCCTTATTGAAACTTTAATTTGTGTTCATTCAGACTCTTAGTTGTTAAAAAATTGAAGGCTTACACGCCACTCAATTTCATTAATTAGTTTTTTTCAATTCATATTTAATGTATTGTTCTCTCTCACACGTCACAAGAAATGTGGCTTTCTTGCACGCTGCTGCTTGATCTCTATATGTCCAACAGTAGTTGATTATTATTGACTTGACACGTTCCTTAGGAAATTATAATAAATATAATATCTTAAAAAATATAATAGAAAAATTATTATAATTAATGACAAGGGTTAGGAACTAACACTCTGTTTGGATAATTGTTATTCATTGTTTCATAATATATTGTATTGTACTCTATTGTATGGTAGATACAATGTTTGGCTAGACTGTATTGTATGTTGTTGTTTAATAATATTTTTATTGTTCAGTTTGACGGTATCGTATTGTATTGTAATTTATAAATTTACTAAAATATCCTTAATTATTCTAGGATAGGAGGTTTGACAAGAATTAAATAATATAAGGTAAAGGGTAAAATAGTTTTATGAAATATTATGTAAAGATATAATTGAAAAAAGAAATTAAGTAACAATGGAAACACACCAAATTGGTTGTTTCATAAAATGGGGGTTTACATTGTTACGTAACAACGGAATTTAACAATACAATACAATACATTTTAAGTAACAATCAAAACAAACATTGTAGGTATAGTAACGATACAATAGAATACAATGGGTAACAATGATCCAAACAGAATGTAAGTATAAAATTATCCATTAATTTCATAAAGTTGACAAATATTGTTGGACATCCCAAAATAATATAGTGAACGACTATTATTGAACGGAGGGAGTATTTGATAGTATCAAATAATTTGCATTCGAACTTGTGGAACGATGGTTTGAATTAAAAAGTAATTTTTGGGTACTTTCAGTAAAAAATGATTATTTGCTTTAAACATAAAGAACGTGCTATTTTAAAACTATACAATAAAATAATTAGTTATCAATAACTATGTTTTAGATTATACAATATAGCTTACCAAAAGTCATAGAAAATATACATTGACTATTCAATCTTGATCAATTCAAAATCACCTCTAAGCATTCCCAGATTTTAAATATGAAATCTTTTCGATGTTTAAATCTTTTGATATATAATTCGCTCGAAATGATTCACGTTTGTGATATGTCAAAACAACAAAGAAGAAGAAAAAGATGCAGAAGAAGCAGAGGAGGAGGAGGAAGACCACAAAACGTAGAAAAAAAAGACGCAGATGCCAGCAAATGGTTCGGACTTGCACTTGTCACGACCCAGACCATCGTGATTGACACCCACACAAGGGAGAACCATCCGTACTAATTAGCTAACCAACTTAATTAAAATACTAAGGCATTTAAGTTACTGAAACAAGTTAAATGATAAGGAAAGAAATAGGGAGTTTCCATAAACTCCAACAAAAGTTTAACAACTAAACAAATCTAACATTGCGGAAGTAATGCCTAGAACCTGAAAGTCAATGTACCAAAACATCTAAAGTTCAACAAGTTTAAACAAGAAGGGATACAACCCCAAACTAATGAACTAATATCTAACTAGAAAATCTAAGTCCGAAATGTGAAAATAGACGAAAAGAGAACTCATGGCAGCCTGGAAGAACTGACTCACCCTTGAATTCGAACAACGATTACTGATCTTCTAAGCGAGGTCTGTCAATAGCCGCTTAAAGATGCCCTGTACTCAACAAAGAAAGAGCAAGTGCAGTATCAGTACACAACCACGGTGTATTGGTAGGATCACGCGGCTATCCCACTAAGTGCAACATATATATGTCAATACAACAATACAATCGCATGCATATATCGAGCATATACAATATTATCAACATAACGAACAACTTTACATTTCTCAAGATACACAATTATGACAAGTCATTGGTCCTTTCATGGAACCCAAACCCAAACAACTAGCATATCGAAACGTGGTACCCGATCCAATGATTATGCCAGAATATGGCAACCGATCCCATAATTATGCTAGAACGTGGCAATCGATCCAAGTTAGTGTGTCGGAACGTAACACCCGATCTATTCAACAAGCCACAATCACAAAGTACATTCTCACAATCATACAATCAAGTCATGATTCATGGCATTCATTAGTTATATATTCTCATTTACAACAAGTGTGATCAATAATGTAACATTCGCATACATACATGCATCATAATGAAGCAAAAGACAAACATACATCACACAATCATAGAATCACAATTATCACCTACCTCGAAACAAGCTTGAAACCCTAAGAAATTTGATTATTTCCTTTCCAAATTCGTTCTGCTTGTTCTTGGTTTACAAACAATCAATCTAACACGGGAATCAATAAACAATCACTAATTACCTGGATTACTAACAGTTCTATCAACCCTATATCATACTCATGATCCGACTACCCAAACTAGGGCTTTTTCCACCATAAATTCAAGAACAAAACCTTCCCCCATCGATAATTACCCATTAGATTACGTTCTACGGATTGAAAAACGGATTCGGGGAGTTAAAATCTTACCTTTAGCCTTAAGAATGGTGGAAAACTGTCAAGAATCGCCTGGGGTTCGTCTCCTTATTCTAAAAATCAAAAAGTACAGAATAAAGACGTTTTGGGATTTATTTCTGACTTAAGTTGTGTCGGGCCTGCCACAACGGTCCTCACCCCACTACAACGGCCCCGCCCTAGCGACAGAAATCACTGCCAAAGCGGCTTGCATGAAACAGTGAGCTATTTTAATAATTTCAATACCCCCATTTCACAACACGCCTTCAACCAACGACACTCAAAAACTACCCGTTCACGCTAAGATCAATTTCGGGAGTTCTACTCACTCGAATTTAATTCCGTAAAGTCGTACGGGTTCCTTAACGATTTATCTATCTACTTATGTAATCAAAATCATAATTAGATTACCCAATTGCTACCAGATTTCCCTAGACTTCAATGACTCCGATTTTGTCCAAATCTGGACTAGGTTGGAAAATTCTAAGATACTACAAAAAGTTTTTCGACCCAAAATTTTTCCTCGTTGTCTTTACTATAACGACGGAAACAGGTCGTTACAACACTTTAGTTGCAGAAGATCGAATGACCATTTTTTAAAGGGAAAAAAGAAAAAAAAATAAAAATATATATATATATATATATATATATCCCAAACTATTGTAAATGGTATGCAGATACCTCTGTCATATTTTTGGGACCTTGGTGCCCCGCCGTCTAAAAACTAGAGCATATACTCTTTATACTAACGGACATACACGTGTCATAATTTTATCCACAAATTCGACATTTATTAAATATCGGATCGACGGATAAGATTGCGCCACGTGTCTCATTTAGTCTTCCGTTAGAGTGAATAACATATATGCTCTAGTTTTTGAATGGCAAGGGCACCAATGTCCGAAAAATATGACACAAAGTATCTGCATACCATTTATGATAGTTTGAGGATATATTTATCCCTTTTTCCTTTTTTTAAATATAAATATTGTAAATGGATTGGACTTAATTTATATTTAGGTTAGTTAATTAATCTTTATAGAAAATAAGTAAACTTTATGAGACAGATTAGTAGTGCTGTATTTGCACGTGACAGTACCAAATACGTAGTTGGCACTATTAATTAATTAATACCCTGATGATGATGATGACTATAACCAAGTTTTCTAGAATTCCGTCGTATTAATAGGTTAAATTAATTACGTAACCCAAAAACAAAGCATATTTATTTCGTCAAACCGGATTATAATTCGGACTAGCTAGATATTCCATTAATTAATTAATACAAGTCTAAATAAAACAAACAAAGGGCACAGTGAAAAAAGAAAAAATTGACCCATTTTTGGTTTGGAGCTTGAATGAATCAAAAACAAATGCCGTTTCTCACCTTCTATCTTCCTTCTCTCTACAAAAACTAGAAGAATCATATTATCATTATCAATATCAATTCTCTCTATCTAGTTTAGATCTCCGATCACATATACACATATTTATTTGTTTTCTGATCATACAAAATGGAGCAGTTGACGATCGGCGATGGACCACGTTACGTCCAGATGCAATCGGAGCCGGAGCTGGAGGCTTCTACCTTGTCGTCCTTATACTCCTTTCATCAGGATACTGCAACTCGAATTTTCGATGAGTTGCCTCAGGCAACGATTATACAGGTGTCTCGATCCGACGCTGGTGACATCAGCCCCATGCTTCTAACTTATACCATTGAAGTCCAATATAAGCAGGTACTATTCGTCAGTCCGTGCAACTTTTTTTTTAATTTGCAATTAGGTTAATTCACATAGATTTGTTAGTGAAAATTGTATTTTGGAATTATAATTGGACGATAAATGTGGGATTTTTTACTAAAGGAAGAAGCTGAAATGAATTTTGGATATGTGAATTATATGGTTGGTGATTTCGGTGATTGTTTTTAGCCTTTTTTGACTTTGTGGAAGGAATTTTGGCCGTTAATAAATCTTTGTCTTGATTAGTAATGGAAATTCAAATTTCTAAACCAAAAGATGTCAAGTTTAGTTCAGAAAGAACAAAATTTTCAATGCGAACGGTATTTTGGGTAAGCAAGAGACGGATATAGAGTATGTATATAGCTGAGTCGAACTAGTTTGGGTTTGAGATGTAGTTTTTGTGTTTGTTGTAGTCGTTCTCACTGAAAAGGTTTGCTTTTGGTACTAGAGATTATTGCACGTAGGTTTGCTTTTGGTACTAGAGACCATTGCACGTAGGTTTGCTTTTGGTACTAGAGACCATTGCACGTAAGTAAATTTGACATCAATGTCCCTTACATTATCTATTCTGAGTGATAAATGACATGAACAATTTAACTCGGGAAGTTTTAACATTAAAGTGTAGAAGGTTGGTAAGAATTCATTTGTTATTTGAAGCTCAAAGACCAACACCATTTGGTTGTTCTTGAGAATGATAGACTTATTTTGTGTTAATGGAGTTGTGATCCTCCATTCAAAATCATGTATATGCCTTGGTCTCCTTCTAGAAAGACCTTATTCCCTGAAATATTTGTCTACCCTCTCTTTCAGTTGAGGCACTCTTGTCTAACAGTGCCACATTTTTTTCATTTCTTTTTTCTTGTAGTTCAAGTGGCAATTGGTGAAGAAAGCTTCGCATGTAATTTATTTACATTTTGCATTAAAGAAGCGTGCATTCATTGAGGAGATTCATGAGAAGCAAGAGCAGGTATATTGAGCTTTTCCCGTGAAATGTTGTTGGTTCCATATTGTTTAGTTGATTGGTGCATTTGGCAGCAGCACGGTTTTGATTTGACGACTGTGTATGGTGCACTTTTTATGACATTCTGTCTGACATACTCTTTTAAAGGTCAAAGATTGGCTTCAAAACTTGGGGATAGGAGATCATACAACTGTAATGCAAGATGAGGATGAACCTGATGATGAGGCTAGTCCTCTGCGTGCTGAGGAAAGTGCCAAAAACAGGTGCTTCTTCAACTAGAACCAGTTTTCATGATAAAAGGGAAGCACTAATTACATCTATTCCTGTTATAATAGTTATCGTTCTTACAGGTGGTTTTTTGTTCAGAGATGTCCCGTCTAGTGCTGCTTTGCCAATAATTCGGCCAACCCTCAGAAGGCAACATTCAATGTCAGATCGAGCAAAAAATGCTATGCAGGGTTACTTGAATCACTTTCTTGGAAATATAGATATTGTCAATTCCCAGGAGGTACCTTGAAGTGGTTTAACTCTTGCTTTTCTTTGCTGTTTTTACTCGAAGAATCCTTTGCAATTCTTTTTTCTTTGTCATAGCCATTGGTTGAGATCACCAGATGTTACTTAGTACCACCTTTCACTTTTCCCTTAGCCATATGTTGAGGTCACAAGATGTTTCTTAGTACTACCTTTCACTTTTGCCTCACTCTACTGAGTTCTCCCGGGAATGACATTTAGCCTGATGTCTAGTTCCTGGACTTCACTCACCTCTCAAGATGCCTTTCCTGATTAGATTTCTTTTTCTAAATAAAATAATTCTAGTTGATAAGTATATTCCCTGCTTAGTGGATGTTTTTGTGTTTACATAATTGCATCTCTATGAAACAAACTTCAAAATGTAGTTAGAAGGACTGGATTCCCTTATTTATGAAAAATAAGTGCTGGAGAAAGAACCTTCCTGACTTTACCATCTAATCAATGTCTGAGAACCTTCATTGCTCTGCCTTCTTGTATAGTCTGCTAGGAATTTAGATGGTTCTTGTAAAGTGACACAAATCAGCTAGAACAGAAAAGAAGACATTTTCATTTGATTTGCACAATACCAAAACAAGTTGTTCATCATGTACATTTGTAATAAATAAGAGTTAATATATTTTTGTTGAGGTGCCATGTGTGCTCCTCCATCAAAAGTGCGATGTGTGTCTGTAAACGAATCTTATATTCAAGTTCCCAATGTTTTAGCTACGGGTAGTGGCTTGAATCTTGAAGTTTTATTTCTAGGGAGAATGTTTTCACTCTTCTAAGGGTAATATCTAAAATATAAAACCCAACATATTGATGTCAACTGGTGGTTTAACACTTACATTCTCTATCCGGAGATGTCTAACGTATACTTGTATTAGTGTACCTTGGTTTTATACTTGAAGATGGCTCAACAGTTTTCTTAATCAAGGTGTTAATGCTAAAAATACTTTCCCCAATTTATATAATGTCAAGTGTGATAGCAAACATGAATAGACACTTGGCAACACCTTATTTAACTGGAGCTAAATTGCAGGTATGCAGGTTTCTGGAAGTTTCAAGATTATCCTTTTCGCCCGAGTATGGTCCTAAGCTAAAAGAAGACTATATTATGGTGAAGCACTTACCAAAAATTCAAAGGGACGATGATAGTCGGAAATGTTGTTCATGTCAGTGGTTCGGTTGCTGTAAAGACAACTGGCAGAAGGTAGCTATACTTTCTGGTTCATATGTATATCGTTCTCTGGTTTTAAGATGGCTACACATATCTACTCAGCCTCTCAGCTGTCCATTTGTCGGATTATTTGTTACCTGCAAAGAACTTAGAGGGCACGATAATCACTTGGTGAAAATTGAGAGTTCTTTATATATTTTCCAGAATTTATTCTCTCTTTTCATAATAAATGTTTTCCAGATTTTACTTTTTATGTGGAAGTTTATCACAAAGGGTTGTCTAAAGCACTATATTGTCATAGAGCATGATAGCTTCAAATTTCTTTGGAGCTGTCTACTGATTCCTGTATCTCTTGGCGTTAATGACTAAAATATAGATGATTCTGCAATAATAGCCTTCACTTCATCTAGAGTAGCGGTTTTGTCTCCTAAATTGCAAAATCATTGTTGAGGCAACTTTCTTGAAATTTGCAAGTGGAGATCTAGGTAATTTATAGTTTGATTCTATGCTTGGTTTTGAAACAACGCCAAAGTTACTTGTATTCTTTAGGCCTGAGGTTTTCGAGTAGAGCATATTTCTTTACTCTATAAGGGAAGTTCTTGTTCTGTTGTTATTGGCACAATTCTTTTGGTTTACGTCCTTTACATGTTATATTTGAACTCTGGCCATGGTTTAAGGGACTAGTGGATGGACTGAGGTCCTTTCCGTGTTATATTTGAACTCTGGGCATGGTTTAAGGAACTGGTGTGGTCTGTGGTAATTGATTTTGACATCTAATTTGGGCATTAGCTGGAAAAAGATTAGTGCAGTTTGATGTGCTCCCTTTCAACCTTGTTCTTGTTAGTGTGAATCGATGTTTCCTCTTTATGTAGTCTAATGTATACTTTTTGCTGTTAGAAGGGGTGTGTTTTTTGGATTTTTTTCTTCTGAAGTCATAAAAATGAGTGTTTATAATGCAACAAAAATGACTTTTGACATGGAGTCATATCTGAATCTTTCAAGTTTTATGTATGGCTTAGGATTTTTGCCTTGTTCTAATATCAAGTTATGTTTTCAATCTTCTAGGGGTTTGAGTAATTGTCTAAATTTGATATAAAGATTCTGTTTGATTCTTGGTTGGATTCATTTCAGGTCTGGGCTGTATTGAAACCTGGATTCTTGGCTTTCCTCAAAGATCCATGTGACCCTGAGCCGTTAGATATAATAGTGTTTGATGTACTACCAGCCTCCGATGGCAATGGAGAGGGTCGCGTTTCTTTAGCAAAAGAAATAAAAGATGGAAACCCTTTACGCCACTATTTTAGGGTAAGCAGCTTATGAAACTATGATGCTTTTGAAGAATTCTGCTTTGTATTCTTTAGTGTAGAACTTCAGCCAATTCCTCTAGAGTCATTGAGATCTTATATTTAGTAAATTATACTAGTTAAAGATGCTTGGGATTCCTACTTGTGTATTACAACATAAGATTTTCTTAGGTGTCTTGTGGTTCAAGGTGCATCAAACTGAGGACCAAGAGCGATGCAAAGGTTAAAGATTGGGTAGCAGCAATTAATGATGCAGGGCTTAGGCCACCTGAAGGATGGTGTCATCCTCACCGCTTTGGTTCTTATGCTCCTCCTAGGGGTTTGACAGAGGATGGCAGTCAGGCTCAGTGGTTTGTTGATGGTGAATCAGCATTTGAAGCTATAGCTTTGGCTATTGAAGAAGCAAAGTCAGAGGTCTGCGTTTAAGTTTGCATTTGTTACAGAAGTCAATTTTTATCTACATAATGTTCAAAGTTGGAAAGGATTTGGGTCATTCAATGTTTTTACAGATCTTTATATGTGGCTGGTGGCTGTGCCCCGAACTTTATATGCGACGTCCCTTTCACACTAATGCATCCTTCCGGCTTGATGCTTTACTGGAAGCCAAAGCAAAACAAGGTGTTCAGGTTAGTGATTAAGCTTGTCTAAATCATTCATTTGGTTCTGATTGTTTAATATCTAGTATGAAATGGAGAGAAATTTTTGTCGTTTGGTTTTGCTCTTATGAGTTATCCTTCTTAATCTATAGTAAGGTAATGTGCTTTTAGAGAGAAAGGTTCTGCAATTCCACTGTGAGAAATATTTGAACTTGTAAATCAGAGTTCTCTTTTCTTTTCATAAACTCATTGATGTGTCCGTGTGATGTACTGATTATGACCAGCATCCATCTTGTTAATGTACCAGTCCTGCCAGAATTCAGCTTGTTGACGTGGTTTATTTACGAGTGCTACCACATGGTGTGCCAGTTCTCTTTTGCAAACAGATTGGTTACTCCTACCCCCTCCCAAGTGCTTAAGATTTTGCAGTTATTTATAAATGTGTAGTTACCTCTGTGGTTTTGATAGTGCTGTGGTCTTTCTCTTTTCTTGTCCCCCCCTTTTGGGGGGGTGGGGCAGGGTGTTGGAGGGCAGTTGCTTCATTTCCTAGGTTTTGGTAAATAGCCTGTCAAACCTGTGTCATCTCAAATATTTTTAGCACAAGTATTTTGTAAAATCTTGTGAGGCGATTGCTGCAGGTCACTTAATCGAGGTCTGTGTTTTCCGTAATTAGGTGGCAATTCTTATTAATCCATTGAATGCATTGGTAAAGCATGGGGTTTTTCGTCTGTTTTCCGTTTGATGGCTTGTTTTCTTCTGATAATTGAAGAGAAAAGCTTTAGCTCATTTTCAAATGCAGATCTACATCCTTCTGTACAAAGAGGTTGCTATTGCTTTAAAAATCAACAGTGTGTATAGCAAGAGAAAGCTGGTAGGCATCCATGAGAATGTCAGAGTGCTGCGTTATCCCGATCATTTCTCAAGTGGTGTGTATCTATGGTATGTGTTCCTGAACGTACTTATTGCCTTGTTTCGTTATTCTTATTGGCAATTTTAGCTACTCTATTTACAACTAATGGCTATGTATGGTTACATATAGGTCCCATCATGAAAAAATTGTCATTGTTGACCATCAGATTTGCTTTATCGGAGGACTGGACTTGTGCTTTGGCCGTTATGACTCACCCGAACACAAAGTGGGTGATTGTCCACCTCTTATATGGCCTGGAAAAGATTACTATAATCCAAGGTGTTCTCCGCACTAACTTTTTATGAGAACTGTATTTTCATTTTGTTTCGAACTAGTGATCCTGCTTTGAATCATAAATAATCAAATGCGAGAATCCTAAGCAATGTGTGAATCCCATTATATTTTAAGGGATAATAAATTTTTGTGTGGTTATACTAAAATGGTAAGATTGCCCTTAGTATATTGATTGTTTCCAGGTGCACATAGAGAAATGAAGTATAACCTCTATACCTGTGTAGTCAACAGCAGAAAGAGATGGTTGTATGACAAACATAACGGTCTGGAAGAGAATAAATAGATAACTTGACAATGGAATGCAAGGGGAAACTCAATATAAATGTGAGATACAATTCACATCTTATATTCATTCAATGCGGGAGTAATTTAACATTAGCTCTAACACACCAATATGCCAACATTCTAACACCTCCCTCCCCTTGAACTCAAGTTGGGGAAAGGAAACTATCTTGTTTCTTTATATTTTGAAGAACTCAAGAAGAATAAACTCATCGGAAGATTGTGCTAATATTGTTGCTTAATACACGAGAGAAAAGTTTTGATCACCATAAGCTTTACCAAGTTATAGAGGTTCCAATACCATGTGAGAAAACTGAGAGAAGGAAGCGAACAATTAACTTGATGAATAGAATACAAGACACACCTACAAATAGGTATGAGATACAATTCACACAACAACAACAACAACATACACAGTGAAATCCCACTAAGTGGGGTCTGGGGAGGGTAGAGTATACGCAGACCTTACCACTACCTCGTAGAGGTAGAGAGGCTGTGTTTGAAAGACTCTTGGCTCAAGTGCATCAAATCCAAGTAAAAGAACGAGAAAATAATGAAGAAAGCATAGCCGTTATTTCGAAAAGCTGTGTAAAGTTTACAAGAAAGAAACAATAGCAGCAGCAAAATAGTGCGATAATCAAAACTCAATAAACAACATATGGCAAGAACTACAAGGGTGAACATATTTTTGGTGATTCCTTATCAGGTCTAGGTCAACACTATACTGCTCTAGACTCTATGCTAGGTGATGAAAACTGTATGGTTAGTTGATTCTTTTAGATAAATGAGTTTTCCCATTTCAAAATCTAGTCGATGAGTTCCTCATATTCATTCTTAAAATCTTTTCCTTTAAGAACCAAACTGATAGGTTATTAGAGTCCTCAAAAAAAAGTTGATCATCTGGGTACTCCAGCTCTTTCTTCTGTTTGTAAATTTGCTAGTTGCTCATGAAATACAACATTCAGGGAATCTGAACCAAATTCCTGGGAAGATACCATGAAGGATGAATTAGATCGGAAAAAGTATCCACGTATGCCATGGCATGATGTCCATTGTGCTCTCTGGGGACCGCCGTGCCGTGATGCTGCTCGACACTTTGTTCAACGCTGGAATTATGCAAAGGTTCATGTTTGTTGTAAACATATTTTTCTTTCACTGATATGATTGTATTGTCATATTGACATTTTCTATAATTACTCAGAGGAACAAAGCTCCGCATGAGCAAGCAATTCCGCTGCTTATGCCTCGGCATCACATGGTTATTCCTCATTACATGGGAATGAGCAGTGAGATGGACAATGGAAGTAATGGTGTTGCGTGTCCTCATAAAAATATCAAAAGACATGATTCATTTTCTTCAGGGTCTTCTTCCCAAGATATTCCTTTGCTTATACCTCAGGAAGCCGAAGGGGGGGAAAGTTTCAAGGAAGAACTAAAAATAAATGGTTTCCATACAGGGCATGGTTTTCATGATCAGCGTAGCAGGCCTAGCAGAATCCCTTTCTCTTTCCGGAAGACCCGTGTAGAACCTCTAGCTCCAGATTTGCCAATGAAAGGATTTGTGGACGAGTTGGATCAAAATCTGGAGCTATCTTCAAATCTGGTGCAGCCTGGCATGAAGAAGTTGGACAAGGATTGGTGGGAGAAACAAGAAAGAGGCAATCAAGTTGTTTCACCTGAAGAAAATGGGCAAGTTGGTCCTCGTGTTTCATGTCGTTGCCAGGTGAGTTATAATCATCCCATGCCTACATCTGTATACGTGCCAATTTATTCATTTTTTCAAGCTTCTAATTTTTGTTGATCTCTGGTGTTTTCTGGTTCAAAATCCACATATCCACTGTTTAACCCGCTAAAAACTGAAATTTCCAAGTGCCAATAAAGTTGATTTTAAAAGTCACCAAAAATTAGTTGATGGTGTATTATGCTGGAAGAGGAATCTCATGATTTTTTTTGTTTTAAAAAATTCTCCGTATATTTTTAGCTGACTGTATGAGAAAATGGCAAAAATGGCCCCTTATGTTTAGGTGGTTTTAACTCTTAGGACCCGTTTGGCCATAGATTTCCCAAGTAATATTTGGGAAAAAATTTGGCAAATAGTGTTTGTCCATAGAATTTGCCATTATTTGGCAAATATTTTTGGCAAATATCCCAAATTCCCAAATACTAGTTTTTTCTAGTATTTGGGCCAAATCTCATTATTTGGGATCTCTTAAAAATTGAAATTTTACACCAAACTTTTTTTTTTTTTTTTGAGATAAGGGTAACTTTGTATTCACAAAAAATTCATCATCCAAGGGATGATGAATTGGAAATTTACATCCCACAGGGTGGTGGGCACACCCTCAAAAAGCCATACAGAATTACAAGTTTCCTTTAAAATCGACCATCTCTATGCTTTCCCCTACCAAGTCTTGCTTACACCAAAAAAAATAAAAGACTTGAGCATTTCATTTCTATCTTCTGAGAATTATCATTTTGTCCTTCAAAACACCTAGCATTCCTTTCTTTCCATAGAGTCCACCATTTGTAGGCTGGAATAGTCTTCCACCAATCTTCACTTTTCCCTCTGTTGCCAATTCTTGTCCAGCTATTAAGGAGCTCCATGGTTGTCTTTGGCATCACCCAGCTAACCCCTAGTATACATAAAAACATACCCAAACTTTTTATCTTTTACAAAAACACCCTCTATAGTAGTTGTTTGCGTTGTATTACATATTTTTTTACGTGAACACCAAAGTAGTGACGAAGTATTCAGTAAATATGAAAGTGATGATATGGTTGTTGATGAAAATGATGAACAATCGGCTCAGGGTAACAAAGTCATGTGCTTTGTCTACTTCATGATGTATAAAATGATGCTTGTTGCACTCACTCCAAACTACTACATTGCTCCAGTGCCATGGACACTACTTGTTATTTGTTGCAACGAAGATCCAATTGACTTGTAATACAAATTTATGGTTTGTTCTGATATTTTTTAAAATTTATGGGTATAAATCATATTTTTCTAAAAAAGTGAAATATGTTTCCCAAATACTATGGCCAAACACATGGTGAAATTTCACCCAAATTTTCACTCAAATAATATTTGCCAAGAATATTTGGAAATCTATGGCCAAACGCTAGCTTAATAGTCCCTTAAAAAAATAACCCTGTGGATTGAAACCTTTCAGCTTATCCAAGTACACAATTTGAAATATCTTTTTGTAGCTCTTTTTTTTGGTTGAAGATAGAAGTGTCTTTTATAACACAAGTGCTGATGATTCATATAATTGAGAGAAGTAGGCATATCCAACTTTGGGTTCTTCTTGGGAAAGACAATTGAGTGGTAGAAAGACTTCTCCGGAATCTAAGTTTTGTCAACCTAGAGAGATATATTGCAACGGTTGACCTGATGTGTAGGTTAGGTGTACGTCGCAGTTTTGAACCTTGCCACAGACAATATCATGGTATTTTAAGTGGAGAAGAGTAGAAGGGCGGGCCCATCATCCACCAAGTTTTGTACCATGCGCTACTGGCCCTAGGGAATTTCTCGGTTGTAAAAAAAATATAATGGAGGTATGGAACTATTGAACTTTTGATGTCATAAATACCTATTAGTGGGTCGACAAATGATGGAAATGGTAGAGGTATTTCCTTACTTTGAAGCCTTACAAGGTTAGACTCGCAGAATATCTATTTGTATATATGCAGAAACTTTTTGGTCAAATTTTTATTAGAAATGAATGAAAATTCTTTTAGTTAACTGATGCCGTAAGGATTGGGACAGGCTTGAGTCACCTATCTCTATCTGCAACGGTCCATCTGCATATGTAGCTGCATCCATGTTTTATCACTTTTGGAGATCTTCTCTTTTTTTGGAAGCTAAAGGCGGATGACATTGGAACACTTCATGTTAAAGAGTTGTGAATTGGACTATGGGAGTCTCTGCTCATATACCCTCATGTGTGACTACCACATACTAGTTAATATTGAATAACATGCCTATGCAGATGTCATAACATTTAAAATTCTTCTCGTCATAATCTTCTCTTGATTTTTTGTAACATCGTCGTTTTGGAAGTTTGCTTTATTCACCTTTGGATGTATATTTTATTCTTTATATTTATAATCTCTCTGAATCTTTGTGGTTACAAATATAATTTAGGCAAATTGGATGGCGCTTTCTTAGGTTTGTGGTTTGCTTCCATAGTGTAAATTGAATATTCAATTGTCGTTGGTTTGAATCCCCCTTATAATTGCTTGTGGTGTTTTATATCTTATTCTGTCTTTGATTTTTCATATAGTTTATACAAGCTCTTTGCTTTCAGATTATAAGGAGTGTCAGTCAATGGTCAGCTGGAACTAGTCAAATTGAAGAAAGTATACACAATGCTTACTGCTCCCTTATCGAAAAGGCAGAACATTTTGTTTACATAGAGGTATACAATATACTGTTCTCTTTGATGAAACTGTCATATAGCTAGTGCCCATTGGCTGAATTAGGACGTCTAGTTTGTTGTTTTTCCAGAATAAAATAGTCCTTGCTTGCAGTTGGTTGTTTGGCAGTAATCTCTTAAAAACAGGATCACGTGAATTATAGAGGCTTGGCTCTGTTGAAGTACTGGCACCACTTCTCCACCCTAAGTTGTCTTAAGAAGGATATTGTCTTAACCTTCCAGTTATAAAGTAGCAGGAGGGGTTTTGTTTGAACATTTTCTTCTTTTGGCCTACAACAGAAGTTGTTTATATTCTGATATTGTGCAAGCTTTAATTGTTGTCTTCTCAAAGATGTAGTGCTTTAATAGTTAACACAAGTTTACTGTAGTGTTGAATCTATGCATGAATCTGAACTTCTCTTTCTGTTTTAAGTACTCATTTGCATATCTCTGTTTTCACCTGTGGGTGGACGCTATATCAAGTTGATGGTTTTTCATATTCCTCTGGATAATCCTGCAGTCCAAGCCTGGGAGTTGTTCATTGAGAAACTTCAAATTTTGACATCTGTAGAAGTCTGATGGAAGTTCAAGTTATGTTATTTAAACTTGAAAAATTAACTTCTTTTGATGATTGTTAGTATTTATTCACTGTGGGGACTATGCAATTTTTAGTTCATATGTTAATATCTCAATGACATGACTTCCTATTTTGCCTTTTAGACTCTTATTCTTCAGTAAATTTGCCTGGATCAGTTGGTGCTGTCCTATAATCAATGTCATTGTAATCAATTCCAGATAGTGAAAGCAATGGAAGTACATTATAGAACATAGCATGGTTAGCAAGCCATATATATAGTTTGGAAAGCATTCTTTATGATTTACCACACTATATTCTGTAACTAGTACTGTGGATATGTTTTATGGTGGAATACCTTATAATTGAAAGGTCTTCTTCTATTTTTAAAAAAATCAGCTTTAAAGGTCTATTGACTACTTGATGCTTTAAGTAGGGTTATTACATATACTTTTAAGTTTTAATATGTGGAAGATGACTCAACTATCATATTCCTATAGAGTGATACTGAGTTTTGTATAAGATGTGTTAGAGCAACAATGATGTATTTTGTAGTTTTGCTTTCTATTTCTTTCTCTGAATGATAAAGTTTTCATTTCCAGTTAATTTTTTTTGGGGGGTAAATAAACTGATTTTATTACCAAGTGAGAATTACAAATAAAAAAAAGTCTGGACATCTCCCAGAAAGCTGCTTCTTTCCGATCGATATACAAGCAGTTGGGCGCGAAGCTTTCTTCGTGAAAAAGCTCGTCCTTGTCAATATAGGACTGTCTTTCATTCTGCTTTTACTTATTTTTTCGAAATCTATCATTTTCCAAATTTTTTCATTGTCTTTAGTACGAGATCGCTTCACACCTCTCGCCTATCGGAACACCAACCCAATCTTGAAAGCTGAAGTGGGTTTGGGGAATGGAAGAACAAGAATACTCTAGCCCAAACCATTGCTTAGTATATCCAATACCACGTATAACCCAGTAGTTAATTAGATAGGTTACCAATCTAGCATCTGTAGTTTCGTGCTCAATTTGGGCTTCATTCCTCCTCTGATATGGACTTTTTGGACAATCTTCTTAATTATAATGTCACAGCTTCTATTCTTCTTCTGAAAAATCCTATGGTTCCTCTCCTGCCAGGTGTAGTGAACACTGGCTGCAAGTGTGATTTAAAAGATTTCAGCTTCTGGTGATTTCCCTTTGTAATGGTCTTGTGCCCATCTCTGCTCCTCATTCCACCCTGATGCCTGTTTCTGAATAGTTTGCCACCTTAGAACCTTCTGCCAGACTGATTCCAGTTAATATTATTTGTATTCTTGATTTACTGATTTTGTGCAACCATTCATGTATCTGATATCTGACACAGCTCCAATGATTTTTTTGTCCAGAATCAATTTTTCATTTCTGGTCTATCTGGAGATGATATTATAAAAAATCGTGTTTTAGAAGCACTGTACAGGCGTATTATGCGAGCTTATAATGAAAAGAAGTCCTTCAGGGTTATCATTGTGATTCCACTTCTTCCTGGCTTCCAGGTAACAGTACTACTAGACTGACCTAGATCTTTTCTTGTGGATATTTGTCTATATTTTTCCACTAAGGATCAAGTTACAACAGGGTGGTTTGGATGATAGTGGTGCTGCTTCAGTTAGAGCTATTATGCATTGGCAATATCGAACAATATGCAGAGGATCTAATTCAATATTGCATAATCTTAATGACCTGATGGGCTCTAGAATGCACGATTATATATCATTTTATGGTCTCAGAGCTTATGGAAGGCTCTTTGATGGTGGTCCTATTGCAACTAGCCAGGTCTTTTCCATCCTTCGTCCTTGATTTTTACGACATACTCCATGAATTGTTAAAGGCTTCCCTTTTTATGTCCTAATAGTCAGTGGACGTCTTTCTATAAGTTTAAGCTGTTGTGTCATCTTGTATGTTAACTCTATCTTCTCTATGGTTTTATGCTGGTATTGAATCTTTACTTACAACTGGACGGTGTGGATGAGTTTCACCTCTATGTCATGTGTCAAGGCCTGAGAACAGCTGCTTAGGGGTTGTTTGGTAGGGAGTATTAGGAGAAATAGTCCATGTGTTATGTATGGTATTATTTAGCACTATGTTTGATAGGAATTTTGGGCCTATGTATAACTAATTCATGGATTAGTTACACACACTACATGGAATCATAGGTTGTATTACTAATACCTTCCATTTGGTGGTATTAGTAATACATAAGATTTAATACCATGGGATTAGTCTATTTAAAGGCAAAAATATCCCTCAAATCATGTCATTTTGTTATTTTCTTGATTATATGTTTTATATTTGTACTACTAAATTTATTTAAATTAATTAACTTACAAATTATTTAGAGAGAGTTGTTTGTTGCTAAATAAATCCAATATTTGAAATGTGAGTTGGTTAACATTTACTAATTAAAAAGGCAAATATATCACCACATGACGTTTGTGGTCTTAATTGAATGAATTATTTGTTGATATATAAGTATGTGGTTTTCTAATTATTTGTATTTTGAACAATTTATAAAATTGCATACATATTAAAACTACAACTTGCATTTTTTATGTGTAAATGTAGATGGTTTATTCGATTTTACTATTGTTTACCATCTTTTCGATTTTAAAAGTAGCCGATGTATCTTTTTTAAATTAAAATTGATAAGATGACAATTATCTACCCTCAAATAATTCAAGTGTGAAAATAACAAACATGACAACAAAGTTGTTCTTCTCATAGCTAGTTAGAAGGCGATAAAAAACTGATATTATTTGGAAATTATCTACCTTGACCCAATTACATAATAATTCAAGGGTATAATTGGAAAGAAACTTTTTATAGAGTTTTAATCCTAACACGAGATGAGGAGGGAAGCAATGAACCAAACACTTGATAAAAAATAATCTCTGCACTACTGATCTCTGCATTACTAATCCGTGCGTTATTAATCCCTGCATTATTAATCTTTGTACCAAACGACCTCTTAGTGTTATAAGGCCAAGGCTTGTTGCCTTGTACTGTGTGCATTTACTCATTTGATAGGCCTTGTACAGTGGGGAAATCAAGAACAAGATTCTTCAAGACATATAGTTTTTTCTCATACGTAACAACAAGATTCTTCAAGACACATAGCTAGCTATTGCCACGTTGTCAAGATCCCTTTTCGTTAGGGTATTGACTTGATTTACATTAAAAGCCAGAATTGTTTGCTAAACAGATCCGAGACTAGTTCAAGAGAAATCTGTTGGCCTGGAATTACATGATGCTTTTACATTTCAGGCCAGCCTCCTTTATACTCTGGTTTCTTTAGGAGAAGTTATCTCTATAATGGTGCTTTCAGGAAAAGTACTACTAAAATTTTTTGTACATAACTTTGGTCTATTTTTGCTTTTGGTAAGGTAATTTTGTCAAACCCTTCTATTCTCTAAAACAATAAGACTGACCTAAACTTTGTTTTATACTTATATGATTTAAAATAATGTTACAACATGGATTGGGATAAAAATTTTCCATTTCATCCATTAAACAATATTTAAATTTAATTAGTTGAAATTTGATAGTGGGCAAACTGCTTTTGAAATGGTATCTTTCAGCTTTGGTCAAAGTGGTTGTTTCTAATAAAAATCTCTACAAACACATTTAGATGTTCACCAAACCTTTGGAGAAAGTGCCTTTCATGCTAGACATCTTATAACTCAAACACACCATACTACCACACTAGATCTTACTCTACTCCACTTTCCAGTTAGGGGCCGTTTGGTTACTGGTTAGAGTTATATAGGAATAAGTTATGTAGGTATTAGTTATGCAGGAATAAGTTATGCATGTGTTAGTTATGCAGGTGTTAGTTATGTAGGTGTTAGTTATGTAGGTATATTTATGTAGTGTTTGGTTATGTAGAGATTGCAATCCATGAAAGTGATTATTGTATATTTAATTTGTTGTAAATTAATTTATTATTTACAAATAAATAAGTAAAAAATAGTGTCAAATTATATTGTATAATTGAATTATAAAAAAACAAAAGAAAGTGGAGAAAATGGGAATCTTTAAAAATGGTAAGCTTTTCTGGAGTGACATAAAAAAGCTTTTTTGTAGTGACTAAAATATTGAGTTGAAAGTTTTAAAAGTAAATTGATAGGGGTAAATGTGTAATTTACTATTTTAATACATGTATAACTAATATCCACATAACTTATTCCACATTCCATCTCGCATAAATTATACATAGATGCCCTTATAATTTATGTAAGTATTAATTATGTAGGACTACAAAAAATGCAACCAAAAATTATATAAAATAAATACATGAAATAATTTTTATCCTATTTACAAACCAAACATGGTATAAAATTAATACATTAACTTTTCCTTTATCTAGTAATCAAACGACCCATTAATTTGTAGTTCTTGTGCATAATCACGTCTTCACTTATTGCTTATCCTTGAAGAAGAACTTATGTAATGTTAGAACCAAAGATCTGAACTTAAGTGTGTCGTAAGCTAGAATATAAAATGATAATTTATTTTTCGTTTTTTTCTTTTAACTCAATTGAAAATCTCCTATTGATGGTGATAATCTTTGCACACAAGGGTGTGACTTAGTAGTCAATAACAAGGTCTCAAGTTCAAATCCCATGACAAAATCACCAGGTGATTTCTTCTCATTTGTCCACCATGGACAGCAGTGGCGGATGCAGGATTTTCATTAAGGGGCGTCAATGATTTTAGTAAAAAAAAATTATAATGAGGCTAGTAGGGTTTGAACTCATGACCTCATGAGTGTTTGCAAGCCCCTAACCAATAGACTAAACCTTCAACTTGTTTCAAGAGGTGGCAATTTATGTATTTATATTTATTAAACTAAAATTTGACCACTATATACAACGTAATTTCCCGACGAAGGGGTGTTGCTCGACACCCCTTGACCAAGGGTAGGTCCGCCACTGGTGGACAGAGTTATGTTGCCGGTGGGAGGTGGAAGACATCCTGTGTAATTAGTCGAGGTGTGCAAGCTGACCCGGACACTACGGTTGTAAAAAAATATATCCAATTGATGGTGGGCGTATCTTGCATTGTGTGAGAATATGAAAAGCTTCTCATTGACTTGATTTAACAACGTATAAGAGGTGTTCCTTATATAGAAGTCTTAGGCTATGCATGATATGGTAGGTAATCAGTCCCTATGCTAATAAGGTATTTACGTATTCTATAATTAAGTACAAAATATCCCAAGGTATCCTGTGAAATGTTCTATATTATTTTCCTTGTTCAAGGACAATGAATGTAGACATACATTTACTTATATTCTGAAATACCCCCTCAAACTGAAAGTGGGGACACCAGTTTGACTTTGTTTATTTTGAAATGAAAATTATAGAAATTTGTCTGCGAAATCTCGCTGAATAGTGTGCACAATTACCAAAAAGACAAGTTTTGCTAGAATTCTTTCCTCCAAAAAGTTGTTGGTAATTGCACAATGAAGCAAAGTGCTTCTTGCTTACACTATTCACGAAATGGAAGCTATTCAATGATATGGTGTTGCAAATCTCCAGAACATTATCAGTGTAACTTGAGTTGGCAAAATAGTGATAAGGAATTCAAGATTTGGAAGAGGGTGCCAGCTGCGTAGAAAGTGACATAGCCGGTCGCCAGAAAGATGAATGGTGCTCTAACGATCCTAGAGAGAGGAGTGATGCCTGACCGACCGTCCAGAGAGTAGGGGGCATTTGTTGCCCGAGAGAGGAATGGTGTCAAAAACCAGAAGGAAGAACAAATGGAGTAAACATTGACCTGATGGGTAGCACACATTGGCAAGTACCCCACCCGCTTGTAGTGGAAGCTATTCAAGTCTCTCAAGATTGTAGAGGCTAAAATGCCATATGAAAAATAGAAAAGCTTCTCGTTGACTTAATAGTAATAATATACAAGAGATGTTTTGTTATGGGGAGTCTTACGCTATGCATAATATGGTAGATAATTAATCCCTATGCTAATAAGGTAAATAAGTATTCTTTAACTAAATGCGGAATATCCAATGTGTCCTAAAGAATTTTCTATATGATTTTCCTTTTTCACTGAGGGTCTTTTGGAAACAACCTCTCTACCTCCACGAGGTATTGGTAAGGTATGCGTACATTCTACCCTCCCCAGACCCCACTTGTGGGATTTCACGGGGTATGTTGTTGATTTTCCTTATTCAAGTACAACAAATCTAGATTGGTCTGAATCTAGACAAACATTCACTCAATATTTTAACACTTTGTTTCTCCAGATATATGTGCATAGCAAGATCATGATAGTTGATGACCACACAGCCTTGATTGGATCTGGAAATATAAATGACCGAAGCTTGCTTGGTTCAAGAGACTCTGAGGTATTGCTTCTCAGTTTTGACCTAAAATACCTCAACTCTTTTAAATGAATGGAGCCTTCAATTGTTGATAAGAGTATATCACCTAACTGAAACTTCCTGCATAATGTGGTTAGTTTGCATATACTGTGCATGCCGCTGCTCTGATATTCATAGTGGGTTGAAGAAGCAAATTTCTTTTTTTTGCCCCTTCTTGTTTGCTTAATCCCCAATCTGAGCTGTATCACTGTGTGAACATAACATTACATTTTTCTTGTTAATTACACTTTCAAATCATATTGGAAGTTTTTTTTTTGAGTTACCGTATCTTTGTTTGAATTGTCATTTATCTGCTTAAGAATTTAAGAACTCTGCTGGCCAAACATGTCTCTCATACCACCAACAGAGTATCCCCCATGGCAGGTTAATTGGCTAATTTATGTCGTTCCACTTTCTACTCAGTCCAATCACATACATGTAAATTCCCAGCATTACTTTGATATCACCCCTTTTGGGGTGGGTGGATTCAGGCCTAATGTTGATATTATTGCGACATTCATTTTGATTATGGATACACTGTGGGATGTGATTAAATGTTATAACTATCTTTTATCAAGGGTTGATGTTAAAATGTCTGTTATAAGAATTTAGTCTGCTTCACAACCAAAGTCAGTCAATCAGCTATGCGTTGATCTCAAACAGTTGGGCGGGCTGTATGAAATCTCTGTAACCATTACGAGCTATTGCACCAATTTTGTTCCAACTTACTACCGAATCAGTTTTTCAAAATACTATACTTGAACCTCACATATAGTTGTCTGTTTTAGTCAACGGCAGCAAATTGTTTGATTTCCTTTTTAAACAATCCTACACTAGGATGATCAGCTTAATATTTATGTCAACAAGTCGGTTCTTAAAGACTCGTCATTGTGCATCATAGCTATGGAAGACAACATCATATGTATTCATTTATTCTATTGCACTCTTTTGACAGTTTTACCGACAGTCCCACCTCTGAATTATTTATGAGTCATCTTAGATGTTTAGAGTTGTATCCAGTGACTTATGTTATACTCATTGTATTATGTTTTATTACCCATCCTCTTTTTCTTTTACCGATCAGTAGGATTGTGATTTTATTTCAGATTGGTGTACTTATCGAGGACAAGGAGTTTGTTGATTCATTCATGGGAGGCAAGCCAAGGAAGGCGGGAAAATTTGCATTAACTCTTCGCCTTTCTCTATGGTCTGAGCACCTTGGTCTTCGTTCAGGCGAGGTGCTAATTTACTCTTGAGGCCTTTTGCTCTAGGCTATATGAGTTTTCAACTGACTAATCGTTGTTCCTTGCTAGGTTGGTCAAATTAAGGACCCTGTGATTGATTCGACGTATAAGGATATTTGGATGGCAACTGCTAGGGTATGTGTGGTGAAGTGCTCCTTTGAAGTTTTCATGATTCTAGTCCTCTAAATTTTGCATACAAATATTATTATATAGGTTTAAAATCAACCGAGTGATTATTTACAAACCGAATTATTGACACTCAAAATTTCGAGCTATTATTTGCTAACCGAATTATTGACACTCAATTTTTTTGCATGTGTGCTTTAATATGTCAACCTTTTCTGATGCTTGGTTGTGGTGTTATTGTCAGACAAATACCATGATATACCAAGATGTTTTTTCTTGCATACCCAACGATCTGATGCAATCCAGGTATTGCTAGCTGCCATCATTTTCTCGATCCATTTTGTCTTTTCTTTTTCCTTCTTACTTTTTTTGATCTCATATTCTCCTCTGATGTCATGCAGGGTTTCACTCCGACAATGCATGGTATTCTCAAAAGAAAAACTTGGTCATACAACCATTGATTTAGGAATAGCTCCAAGCAAGATTGAATCTTATCAGGGTGGAGATATCGAGAGTATAGATCCCATGGAGAGATTAAAATCTGTGAAAGGTCATCTTGTTTCCTTCCCTTTGGATTTTATGTGCAAAGAAGATTTAAGACCTGTGTTTAATGAAAGTGAGTACTATGCATCAGCTCAAGTTTTTCATTAAAGCTTCTCATCTTATGGACTACACAAATCAGAAAAATTATCAAGTGTCTCAGTGGGCTATGCGTTCTACAGAAATTCTATAGGACACCATTTCAGAGCATATAATTTCCCGCTTTCTTATTTTGACTCTGTTCTGTATCACAACATTGTATAAAAGTGGCGATACATACTTGTGAAGCTATTTGTTGAATACCGAGGAAGGTGTGCACATACTAAGATAAGCTTATGTTACTAGCAAAAGAGGGTAGAATTGTTGATAACTGTGTTCACTTAGGCCAATAGGTTCACACTTGACAAGCTCAGAGGTCAATTTGACTGTTGGATTTCTGTAACGCATGGTTCATAGCCAAGTGTTTTGAGCTACTAGCACACCCTATCTTGATAGGATCTTTTCCAATTGATTCAGTTTTGACTGAACATTTTGGGTAGATGAGCTCTCTCTATAATAAATAGTTTTTTTGGTTACATTATCCTCCATACTCCGCATTTGTGATTGAACACTGCAGCAGCTGTTTTCTGTTCACTTATAATTTATGCAATGTAGAGAGATGATGCATTGCTCTGTTGGGAGCAATTTCTATTTATGAGCTCCTGGGTTTTCCTTTGGGAAGCACTTTAGGTTGTATGATCCATTCATATCAACAATCATATGAAGTACCATTTCTGTCATATATATTTGTCTGATGCTAATCTCAGCTCTTTTAATTGTAAGGATCATGGTTGTGCAGTAGTTGTCTTATCTTGGATATATAAAGTTATGATTAATGTTAGATCAGTTATTTAAATGTTGATGCCCATTTTTTCTTGTCTAATTTCCCTTTCAAGACAAGATTTTGAATTCTTATAAGTACTATACACCTGGGAATAAGTGTAATCATAATAAGGTTGCTGATTACTTCTGATGACGATATAATAATGATTAAAGTATGAAGCCTCATTTTCACTCATTAAATCCCATTTAAGCAGTCATAGTCTCATTCTCATGAATATGAGAGCTCGTACCAGCATTGCCTATTTCATTCAGCTATGACTTTAAGCATATAGAAGTGCAACCTGTATTTCAGTATTGTCGCTTCTGTTGGAGCGAATTGGATGATTGGGTCGAGGGCTGCTCCCTCTCTCCTACACTCTCCTTTCCTTAATATAAACCTTAAGGGGTCGTATGGTGTGATGAATAAGGGGAGTTAATCCTAGGATAAATTTTAAGTACCCTTTATTTCGTTGTTTGGTTGCAAAGTTTGGGATAACTTATCCCAGGATTATGAATTAGTATCGGGATAAGTTATCCCTCACATTGGGTGGTATAGTAATTCCGGGATAACTTATCCCGGGTTAAAATAGGTAAATGACAAATATATTCCTTTAAATCCTTTTTATACATCATTTTTCACATCTATGTATATTTACATTATTTTTAATACCAGGTATAATAATATTTACTACTTATTTTTATGATAATTATACATATTTTTCTATTAAAAAATTACACTATATAAATATAATTTTATTTATGAATTTATTTGACTAATTCTTATGTTTATTTTATTTTGATTTCTCATAATTTTCTTCTCTTTAACAAACTTAAGAGGGAAATTCTATTTTTAAGCTAAATAAGAAAAAAGTTATATTATTAAATACACATGATACTTATCACAGGGATACATAAACAAAAATATTTAAGTTAAATAAAATAAAAGTTTTATTTTTAAAAAAGAATAACTAAAGCTCACAAAAAAAAATTTAAAAAGTTTAAATAAAGTGAAGGGTAATTTTGTAAACAAACAACTTGTTCTTAAAATTTATTAATATATATTATTTTGAATACAACAAACCAAACACTTAACAAGAAATAATCCCAGGACAACTTATTCCATCATAACTAATTCCAACAAAACTTATTTCATCATAACTTATCCGATCATAACTCATATTCAAACCAAACGACCCCTAAGAGTCATTAAAGCCCTTTTTATTATCTCTAAGTTAGTTGTATGCTAATCACAAACTTTACTTATTACTAACAGCTTGAGACCGAGGGAGGGTTTGTTTAGTAGGATGAATTAGTTATTATATTACCAGGTGTATAATTAATACATATCAAATTATGGTATTATTAGTAATATAATCGTTTGGTGTGAGGAATTAAAATAATAGTGATGGGATAAATAAAATTTATGTTGTTTGGTTGCCATGTTTGGGTAACTTATCTCACCATTTATATCATAATGATGGGATAAGTTATCCCAGGATAACTAACCCCATGATAACTTATCCTGGGATAACTTGTTTCCAACCAGTTAACGAGTAAAGCCCTTTGTTCAACAATACTTGTCCACTATTGATTTTGCACACTTTTTAAGAAACTATGAATATAAGAGTAATTTTATTATATCACAATTTGAATATAATAAATACAATATTTTGAAAAATGTAATAGAAAAATGACTATAAATAATGATAAGGGTAAATTAGAAACTAAGGGGTCGTTTAGTGTGAGGGATAAGAATAAATAGTTCTGAGATAAAAAAATAATTATATGGGATAAAAGTTTGGTGCCTTGTTTGATTGCCGTTTTGGGATAACTTATTCCACCATTTATACCATAGTGATGGGATAAGTTATCCCAAAATAACTATCCCAGGATGATTAATCCTAGGATAACTTGTTCCCAACCAAACGAATAAGTGTAAAATTATCCATTGGTTTCATAAAGTGGATAATTATTGTTGGACATCTCAAAACAGTATAGTGAGCAACTATTATTAAACGGAGGGAGTAATACACCAAATCAACCAACAAATAAGAAATAATTACAATATAATCAATCTCAGAATTATTAATACGTCCTATCCAATACTATTCTTATGCATTCTATCAAATGATCTCTTATGGTGTAATGCTAAGTGCGCTTATAAACTTGCAATTGTAGTGTGTTTAGACATGCAATTTGAATTTTAAATTTTGAAGTTGTTTGAAACTTTGTGTTTGTTTATGACAATTTGAATAATTTTCAACTTTCGGATCAATTTTAAATATATACAATAAAGTAATAGTTTATTAATAAATATAGTCATACTTTATTTACATAAAAATAGTCAAAAATCATGAGAAAGTATACCAACTATAGAATATAGTTTGTCAAAAGTCACAGGAAGTATACATAGATTATGCAATATGGCTTGCCTATACACGAGTTGTACAATGACTATATATTATAGTATACTTAAAAAGCTGAATATAACTTAACTATTCATGAAGTGTACACCAGCTATACATAATATACATTAACTATTCAATCTCGATCAACTCAAAATTACCTCTAAACAATTTCAAATTTTCGATATAAAATTTTCTCAATGTTTTATATCTTTTGATTTATTATTTATTCAAAACAATTCATATTTGCGGTACTTCAAATTTTTAATAAGAAGAATGACGACAAAGAATGAAGAAGAAGAACAGTACTAGAAGAACGAAGAAGAAGAAAATTGGCCAAATTTTGTAACCTTAAAAAGGAAAAACTATATATACTAATATTACCTCTACTTTCAAACAATTATATATATTACCACTTTTAATTTCGATACCATATATTTTTAAAAATATAATTAAATACACAAATCCCTTAAAACTAGGATTGCTTAATTATCTTTACATTTTAAAAATTAAAATTAATGGTCCAAATATCTCTCTCATCAACCCCCTCCCCCAATCTCCTCCGTAAATTGTCTATTCCCACCCCCTCATCCCCACCAATGTATAGTTGCAATATATATGTTATGTATATGGTCATACAGTTCATTTTAAGTATCTGAGTTTTTATTTCATATATTTAACATGTTTCATTTAATGTATCTATACATGACAGTGACGCGTATCTGATATGATTATTTCGTGTATCTAAGCATGTTGTTCTAAGTATTTTATAGATGTTTAATATTTATGTGTCTAATATGATAAATAGTGTATCTGAAACTGTCAAAAAATATATTTTCTAAGCAAAAAAATAATGAATTACAATGTATCTAACTTAAAATTCATATTAACTAGTTTAGAGAATTAACAATGTATCTAACAGACCTGACATAACAAAATGTATCTTATTATAAATAAAATTTAAAAACGATAATCAACAACATATCTAATAAAGTAGATAGTGTATCTGAAATATTAAATAGTTGTTTACTATAATGTATCCATCGGAATTGTGTGTCTATCTGATGTACTCACACAAAACATATCACAAGAAGCATTCATTAAGTTACAATGTATTTGAACAACATCTCGGATCAATCAATTCAGCGCATTTATTTGAATGCTTAACATAGTGTTTATTCATTATATTAAAAAATAGTTTACATCATGTATCTGAAGAAAAAAGGATATACAAAGCAATGTAAATAGTTTACATCATGTATTTGAAGAAAAAAAAATATACAAAACAATGTTTCATACATAAACTAACTGTATCTAAGACTAATCAAAACTTGTATTATAGAGAAAAGAAATACGAATCGAACAATTGATGTATCCGACTCCAAAGTTATTTCACCATTATGGCTACATCCAATATTTTCCTCTGTAATCGTTATGCATAATGGATAAAATCCAAAATCATATTTACGTCTTTTTAATTTCATAAACTTCATTCTCATCTCATTTTGAATCTCAATTGGAGTCGAATTGCCTTCCACATTGTATCTGATCTCTATAACATTCCGACTAATTTCATATCACGCACTATATGTTGTCAGAAATACATAAGTACATAATTATAAGAGGTGAAGCTAACAATCCTCTGTATAAGAACCATATCTTGTCTAGAGGTTCATTCTCCTCCCATAGAAACATGATTTGCAGAGAAGGTCGGATAGCTGCAATAGGTCAAAAACTGAAGTAGATTTTCTGAAATTCAGTCTCAAACATTGCGACTACAATTGATTTGTAGTTGCTTGGGAATACCTTCAACGATATCATGGTAAGTAGCATTATTCTTGAGAAGTATTCGATCGATTTATTATGGTGATATTGACCATTATGAAAAGAAAAAAAAATCAAACGCAAGAAACAAAAAAATAAATGTTGCCAAGAAGAAGAAGTTTTCAATTAGAGAATTATTGTGGTTTTAGGATTTCGTTATTTTAAGAAGATTTGTTAGAGTTGATATGCTAATGAATATGTAAATCAATTAGATTTGTCAATTCTCATTTATTTAAGAAAATCAGTTACACACATTTAATTCAAAATATTAAAACATGTATCTTTTTAATTCAAACAGCCAGATACATGTATCCGACGGACAAAATATGGTATATGATGTAATTATCGAAACTATCTTGAATCCTAGTAATTACGTCCTAAACTAGTGGGATTTATATAGTTTGCTCACATAAAAATGTTGCATGGCCATTTGCCCTAAAAAAAGCTTTATTTTTGTGGAGTTCTTTTTTGCTTAAATTTTTTAACTTAATGAACATTTTGTCGAATTTGTCCTTATATGTATATAAATAAAGAAGGAAAAGAATAAAAAATATTCATCGACTTTAGTTTATTAGTTAATTTTATTCTTGTTATACTATTGGGATAATTATATTCTCAACGTTATAAAACTTATTAAAAATACTTTTTATGAACATAATTTCCAAAATTCAATCAAAATATCCAATTCCAACAAAAATACGAAATTACGTATTTACCCATTTAAATCGATCCACACCCACTTAACTAAAACCCACTTAAGTAAAATAACCCTTTATTCAATACACAAAAAAGAATAAGCTTAAATAAAAATACGTTAGGCTGATCTGCTGAAATCTCTAATTAAAGTAAAATTATAAATATGAGTGTGATTTTTTTGGGGGTAAAGTTCTATTTTTTTTTTTTGTTTTTAAAAAGTTAGGTGCATCTGGGTCAAATGGGGAAAAGTAACTAATAGATATTGTGCATTTTAAATAGATTCGGGGGATTTCGTCTGTAGAGGAAACTTTTTGATAAGCTATAATTAACCCGATCGTATAATAAGAGCCTGTTAACATTGCTGTTGAGAGATCAAAATTCAAAAGTATTCTTTTTTATTTTATAGAAAAAACATTTTTTTAAAAGAAAATAAAGTGTTATGAAAGTAGAAACAGTTTTTTCGTTGTTGAAAGTAAACTAAAAAGTTTCGCCTTTTAAAAATAAAGGAGAAGTAGAAGCAGAAAATTATTATTTTGAAGACTAAAATATCCCTTCATATATACATATTTACCAATATATCATTTATTAATTAATTAGCCTATCTCATAAGTTTAGTTAAATTTTATTCTAGAATTTTTCAATTTTATGTTTATAGATTATTATTTTATATTTTATATTTTATATATTATTTTACATTTTAATTTACAGAATTAGAAATAAACGTAATAACAATATTTTTTTTAGGAATAAAATATGAAAGATTTTATTTATTTTTTTGGTGAATTTTTCATATATAGTGGTTTAATTTGTGGAATGATTTTAAATTTATTTTGTTTGATATTTTTAATTATAGTTAAATTATCATGTTAATGTTATATTAATATTTAATTTGTTTATGTATAATATTGATTGAAATTTAAATATGTACATTTACATTAATTAGAATAAAATTTTACTTAAATTTTGTAATAAATATTAAAAATAGTTTCTCCCTTTAAAATAATCTTAATATTAAAAGTACATTGATACTTATCTTTTTTCGTAATTTGACTCTCGAAAGCACTTTTTTAGAAAAGATTAACCAAACATAATTTGCTTGTCAAAACACGTTTCAAATGAATTAGCCAAACACAAATTGTTTTTTTTTTCAAAAACATTTTTTTAAAAAGTCATTTTTAAAAAGTACTTCTAGAAATAAACAATTTTTAGCAACAATGTCAAACAGATTCTAAATGACAAAATTAACTACTCCCTCTCAATCTCACTTTTCTTTTTAGTCAGTTCTAAAGAAATTAAACATTTTTATATTAAGAAACAATTTAACTTTACAATGTCTATTTTTTTTTAAACTCCGTGTCAAGTACTATTCACTCCGTTCATTTTCACTTATTAGTTATTCTTAAAATAAGTTTTTATTTTTACTTGTCACTTTGACATATCAAGAAAATATATATATATTTTTTTATGTTTTATCCTTAACATTAAATACTATTCTTCATTATCATTTTCAAAATTCAATACTAAACATTAACTAGTAGGATAGTATCATAAAATATTCTTATCAATAATTGTTTTTAATGGATATGCTAAGTGAAACAGTGACAAATAAAATTAAGGGAGGAAATAATAAACTAAAGAAAACTGTTTGGGGGAGAATTGTAAATATTATTATACTAAGCAGAAGACTTAAAGAAAACCCCTGGGGAAGGTTGGCCGGTGCCGGAGTCTGAAGGGAGGGCCGCCGTCTTCTTCTTCTTCTCACACTCTTCTCATTACCAGTAATTGAGGTTACATTTTCCACCCTTTCTTATAATTGCAAATTTATAAACCCATTTTTCATCCTTTCTTATAATTGCAAATTTATAAACCCATTTTCCACCCTTTCTTATAATTGCAAATTTATAAACCCATTTTTCTTCTTCTAATGGGATTTTTTTTTTAATTTGAACTTTTGCCGATATTGCTTTTCGAAAGAACGGCTTGGCGTTCACTTACATTTCTTCATTCAAATTCACTATACTTGTTATTGCATACTCAATTTGCTATTTTGTTTGTTTAGTTCTATATTTTTTATGATAATAATAAGTATTTCCTCTGTTTCAATTTGTTTGTCTAGTTTTGACTTCACAATCCCTAAACTTATCGCGACAGTCTCAAAAACACATCTAATCTTGCAACTTGAGTGAAATACACCTATAATTTTTTGTCAAGTTTAGAGTTCAACACTTCTCTCGGCTTTTTATTAAGAGCTTCATGCTCCTACAAGAGTTTGAGACCATTTGCTATGTCATGTGACAGATCGAGGGTGTATTTGAGTTTAGTTAGTCAAGTAGAGGGGTGCTTTTAAGGCTGTTAATAGTTCGAGAACGAAACAAATAATTTGCGCATGTTCAGGGATGTTTTCAATACTTCTCTCTTAAGAAAATAAACAATTACTTTTTGAATCTGGTGGTTTTAAACTAAATATGTGTAGAATATAACAAAATGTTTTATGCCACACGAAAAGCTGAAATTAAAGAGTTGTCAAGAGTGGAAAGAAAAATTCTTTTTGAAATGGACTAAAAGTAGAATAAGGCCAAATAAATTGAAATGGAGGGAGTATTTTTTTATGATGATTTTTAGTATGATATTTTAGGACTTGACTAACTGCCTACAGTTATATTTACTCTGTTTTGCCTATAATGGGATTGTTCAAAGATGAAATTCTTCTTATGTATTCAACATACATGACACAATTAATTTGTAGGAAGGAATAAGAGCTTGATATTTCCTTGTTCCAGATGCTTCAATGGCCACAATAGCTTCTGGTGCTTTGGTTAATTTAGAAGAGCTGGTTCCATCTTCGCAACACTTTAAGCATGGGATCTCTCTCCGCGTAACTGGAAAGTGAGTAATCACTTTTTGATAATGTAACTAGTTTTCCTGCCTTGACTTTCTCCTATCTGCTGTAGTCTTTTTATCGACAATGACCAATACATTTGAACTGGAAAAACTATGTAGTTGTTGTTCATGAGAATAATGAGCAAGCGAAATTTTGACTAAGACGAAAGAAACTCATTTCAAATAGCTTCTGCATTATTTGATCATATTATTTAGTTGAGTTTGAAGAGAATATTATATGTGTGGTATACTTGTGATAAATGTCAGTCTTTGTAATTCTTTGCGGCAGGTAAAGGGTTAACCTTTAGTCCGTACATTTAGGGTAATGCTTGTTCATAACAAACTTGGAGATAATACAAACCCCATTCCAACTTAATTTATCGCGTTACATTGTTGTTACCTATGGAACTTGTGCGCAAAAAATGTATTTGTTACTAATGAAATGAATGTGCATAGATCATACTTTGGTTTCCATGAGTTGGTTCAAGAATTTGCTCGTCAAGCAAAAGGTTGAAACTCAAGGCTTGACTATTCTTTGTGTTCCCTCTAGGCTCCAAGATTATGATGTGGAGACTGCTGTTGCTGTGATTGTTGATAGAAATGCATCATTAAAAGTTGACACACAACACTTGAATATCAATCTTCGCATTGGTTCCACCTTCCAGTTTATTGGAGAACTGCTTCTTGAACCCGATAATGAGGTATGATACCTTGAATATTCATATTGTGGCACAAGCTGCTTTACTTGCGTATGGTCTGCATACATGCATTTAGTCTTCATATTACACCATTCTAATATCTAGATTATTACCCACTTCCCACCCCAATAAAAAGGAGCACAAAAATTGAATTTAATAATGGCTCTATTACATGATAAAATCAAAACTCATCTTTGTGATGCACTGAGAAAATTACCAAAGGCTGAGGAACTTGTGTCTTAGGTCACAAGTTCGAGCGCAGCACCAAGAAAACCAAATCCATTGTTTAAGTGGAGAAGGGGTTGAGAGATGGACCTATCATCCCCAAGTTTTGAAAGCTACGGTTGGCCGGCCCAAAGGGTGGACTCCAGATGGACTTCTCGGTCATAAAAGAAATAACCATAATTATAGAATATGACTTGACAATTAAATCACTATGACATTGTTGTTTTAGTGTCTATGTATACAAGCCAATTAGTTGTTGTCTTTTGCCCTTAAACGGTAAGAGGAGGAGCTTCAGCTACTGTGGCTAGGGATGTTACTTATGATGTGTGATATACAAAGTTGATTTCTGATTACAGGCAATTCTGAAGGCACGAGTTGGGCGAAATATGGATGGAATGGATCTGAATCTCTATCGTCAATCTCTGCAACTCTTGAGAGATTTCCAAGCTGGTCGTTGAATAGTTAGACGACTTTGTGAAAGATTTATCAATGAAAATTTACCAAAAGTAATAGTTAGATCTCATGTCATATTCATGATTGTAGTGGAAGCCTTATTATACAATTTGCAAAATAGTAGTATTATATCAGTTGAAAGGCATGCATGGGCAGTGGTGATGTTGGAAGTAGTAGTATTATCTCAGTTGCCTATTTTCAACTTTTGAATCTCTTTTGTTAGGAGAATAGAGGGTACTGGTTGTTTTTGGGTCCTCTCTGTCCAACAAACATGTCCTTTCCAAAGCAAAATGGACAAGTCTTTACACCTTTCTTTTTTTCAATAGTTGTTGGTTTACTGGGCAAATCCAAATCCAGCTGAAAAGTTTAATAGTATATCTATAGATAAATTGGAACAGTTGATCACAGAAGTAACATTGTATACAAGGTCATTTCTTCTATTCATTTCGTAAGTGGTCATGAAATTTTCGTTCCTCTTTTCTTTTCTTCTTACTTACAATTTGATCTTAAATTTATCACTCGAATTTTATATGTGAAAATGGTCAAACTCGCATCGCATAGCTAGGGTGACTAAATAGGGCTCTACCCAAGCCAATCATCCCAAATCCTGTTCTTCGGACGAATTGTAACCTCTGTTTGATAGGTACTATAACTTTATTTATTTATGACATTTTTGGTGCCTAAAACGCAACTTACATGTACGTGTAAGTCGTGTGAATGGTAAGTGAGAACATTATTGATTTTCGTAGAATTGAATGGTGAGCTAAGAAAACCAAAAAAAGGTTACCTTAATTTGAGGGAGGTACTTTTGGTGTGGTACAAGAAAGAAATGCACCTTATAATGACATCAATCATATTTGAGAGGGACATTAAAACTGCTTTTCAAAATGGAGTAGCTATGTACAATAAAGGTGCAAATAACACTTGACAATGGCCTATTAATTGATCATCAAATATAGGATATACTGGCTCTTGGCTTCCCCATATAGCTATATTATATATACATTCTCATGTTCATCATTTCTATATTGGAATGTAGCAATTACTTACTTGTTTTGGTCCCTCCATAATGTTGTATCCTTAGACCTATCACTCTTCTCTCCCTCTCATTCTACTCGTCAAAAAAACATGCCACATGCATTTGCTCAACTTGCTAATTCACTTCTCTAATTATTTGGACAACTACTCTTCCTCATCCATTGTGGATCAAGAATTTGAATTTATGAGTTCTACATTTTAGAATAACGACTTCAAGTACTAATAATTAGATTTAACATTTAAAAATGTTCCTCATCAATTTTGGAGGTTGACTTGTTTTTCTTTTCATGATTGCTGACTTCTTTTAATGGAATTATTTATCATAGCACTATAAGTTTCAGATAAGCAACTTGAGAAAAGAGCTTTATTCAGAATTTGGGTAAGAGTTAGAAAATAGAGGCAATATCAATTAATTTTAAAATTTTCCCCTACCCTTAATGGAATGATTTATTGTCAGAGTCAAGGCCTAAGACTAAGCCGAAAGGCATAGTTGATGGACAACAGATGAATATTCATGTACTACCCCTTGCTAGTCCTGAGGGACAGAGGAGGCTAGATTAATCAAAAGATGATTATCGATTCAAGAACGTAAGATGCCCCTGCTTTTTTCAGGGTAAGAATGGACTGATCAAAGAGTGTTTTAAACTACAGATTTCAAAAGTTTTCCTTTATTTTTTCAAAATTTTATGTCAAATCAAACACAGTTGAGACACGGGAAAGTATTATAGATTAACTCATCATGACAATTCTCGAGTTTTACAAAAAAAAAAAAAAACTTTTTTACTTTATCTTTAAACTACACATTAAACACCACCTATTTTGAATTTGTCAGTCTAGTATAATTACAACAAGAAAACAAAAACTTTAATGAGAACAAATGATTAAGAATGACATAAATTAAAGTTTAATGACACCGCCGAACCAATAAGAGTATATATGGAAAACGTCAAATAGCACCTACAATAATTTAATAAGAATGTTTAATATTTGTTTATGTAAAATGATAATGTTAATTAATCTAACCAATAAATTATTCATATCAACTACTACTGCGGTAACGTACTAAATTTTCAGCAATTTAGAACCATAAATATACTATATTTAATTACCAGGCCTATTACTTAATCATCTATTATTATATTTGTGGGTCAAATTCTATGTTCATTAGTTTAACTATATTTTTGGTGAGATTTTAAGCAACTAATAACAATGCATGGCCAGTATTAGTTTGATATCTTAAACTATATGCTCCTGCACAATTGCCTGGCCCCTAAATTATTACTCCCTCCGTTTCAGTTTATATGAGTTAGTTTGACTTAATATAAAATTTAAGAAAAAATGAAAAACTTTTAAAATTTATGGTCTGAAATAAGTCATAAATAGACTAAAATGGAAATCTAGTCATATAAATTGAGAGGCGGAGAAATTTATAAGATAAAACAAGACAAGAAAGAAAAAATAAAAGTTCAAAAGCAAAATTAATTTGACCAAACTACCCCTACGACTATTGTAGTTTGATGATCTCATAAAGGGCTGTTTAGTAATTCCATCTCTCTGAAATGTTGGACATGCACATATATATTAGAGTTCAACTCATGATGAATGAAGAGTCTTAAGAATGGAACATAAATTGCTTGAAGCTTCTCCGATCAGCTTTTGTCACCGGAGTTTCGCCGGAGCTCTGACGGAGACGTGCGCTTGCCAGGATTTCGTAATCTGAACACACATATATAGGATCGATCAAAAATACTATATTCAACTCTACCTCAGTACGTTTTTTATACTGTTCTTATTTAAGTTTGTTTGTTGCTATTGTTACATTAATTCCTGATGATGATACCTAGTTTAAATTCATATACAACAAAAAAAATAAAAAAATAGTAGTGTTGTATGTGACAATCGATTTTTTTTTTAATCCGTTCTAAAAAGAATGACATAATTTGGAAATCAATCTTCATTAGTTTGTTCTAAAAAGAATGACATGACTTTTAATTTTTCAAAGTTTACCCTTAGAAATGTCATTTTAAAACAGAAGGGAGGGAATGGTAATTTGTTCCTCCTCTTGACTTGTTTCCTTAGAGATAATACGAAGTTTATAGATTATAGATTATGCTTTTGGTTGAGATTTATTTAAATTATCGATATGGATCTGATGGAATTGAATTCTAGCTTCTCCTTTTACCGAAGAATGCTTGACTAGGGTAATAGTACTCTTTATCTGCCTCTTTGGATCCAAAATATTGCAAGTATATATGGTGAGAAATTAAAGACAACTCTTATGTATATATTAGTTGCCACTAATATATATGTATATCTTCTCTTGAAGCAGTCATGATATTTGGACCTTTTCAATTTCTTATGACTGAGAAATCCGTTTGGAGCCAGCCAACCACCCTCAGGATCAAGCACTGCTAGCCTTCTAAAGCCGGGGATAATGGGCCTGCTAGCTCCTATCCTACCAAGCTTAATTCGCATGGTGGGGTCAGGGACTCAACCTAAGCTTAAATTTGCCCCTTGATCAAACAAACTCACATCCTGGGGACGCGATCGATTAATGGTTGACTATTTGCCTTAGTAAGCTTTCCTGCTGTGAAGTTACTAACTCAAAGAAAATATTAGCCTTGACAATGAATCTTGTTTTGGATGAGTTGCACTATTGGTGATTACATCTTTTTTTGGTTTGATCAGTAGAGAAAACCTTTCATTTCTGGAATACAGCTTCAAGCTGCTTACAACAAAGGGCCCTTTTTCAATTTAATTTTTCCTTTGAGGAGGTGGGGGATTGAGCTATGGAAACAGTCTCTTGCAGAAATGCAAGGCAAGACTGCGTACAATAGACCTTTGTGTTCCGGCCCTTCCCTGAACCCCACACATAGTTAGTGCTCTGGCCTTTATCATCACTTGGAGGTTTAATAAGTTGATCATCGGAAGAAACATATAGACAAAACGTTGTTTTGACTTCTAATTGGTGGATTATAACTTCATTTTCTGTAGCATGCATGTTGTTATATATGTTGGAGTATCATGACCATTTCAGTCTTTTTTGGTTGTTTTCATATATTGTAGCTAGTCACAAGGAGTACTCCTAATTCTACATAATTGTTCTTGGTAGAATCTGCAGGTATAATTAGGAACTAAAAGATGGTGCAGTTCTCTTCTATTTTCACTGGCTTTACGAAATCTATAGCAATCAGAAATGGGAAGAAAAGTAAACATGATGACGGAAGGGAAACTGCAGATGCACTTGCTAAAGAAGCTAAAAAGAACGAGATGATGTTAACGTCATCTGGTTCTGTAGCTGGTGCCTCTCACAATTTGGCTGTTGTTTTCTCTAAAGGAGGGAAGAAAGGTATCAATCAGGATAGATTTGTTGTATGGGAGGTAACTACGAAAATCAAATCTCGTCTTTTGTATTAGTACTGTAACATGTATGATGTATCTGAAGTTGTTGACATAAAGTTTGATTTTTAGGATTTTGGGTGCCAAGATGACATGATTTTCTGTGGGGTGTTCGATGGGCATGGTCCTTGGGGTCATCTTGTTGCTAAAAGAGTTAGAAAACTGATGCCAGCAGCTTTGCTTCGTAATTGGCAGAAACGGGTTGCCCACACCGTGGATGGTTCTGATGGGATATCCATAGATAGAAGTTGTTTCCAGTTTGACATTTGGAAACAATCCTACTTTGAGACTTGCTCCATCATCGATCAAGAGCTCGAGCAGTATGCTGACTCTTTCTACAGTGGTACCACAGCTTTGACGCTCGTTAGACAGGTAAAGTCTACACACTTTACAAGTTAGACTACTCTATGATTATTAGGACGGAGGGATATAATGACATTTACTTCAATTTCTCACTGCAAGTCTCTCATTTAGAATAATGAGTCACTACTCCAAAAATGATTTTTAGTGGCAATAGCTTAATTACGGTAAAATATGTATTTTTAGAGGCAAGTAACACTCTTTGTAAATGTCCCTTAAGGTTATAGCGACATTGGATTCAATGATAATTAATTAATGCATGTAAAGACTTTAGCACTCTTTGTTAATCTGCATATTTATTGCCGCTAAAATCTATTTTTGTTGTAGTGAGCAGACAATTGTTGTTTAAACTACATCACTTTTACCTCGTAAAAGCAGTAAGGCAGTTTAGATTGCTTAAATATATAGTACCTGTATCAGTGACTAAAATTTATTTGTCTCGTATCTGAAAACTTGGTACTTCAGGGTGATCTGCTGGTGGTAGCAAACGTTGGAGATTCTCGAGCTGTATTGGCAACAACAGATGATGATGGTAGATTGGTATCAGTTCAGCTCACCGTTGACCTCAAACCTAACTTACCTCGTTAGTTCTCTTCCATGTTTCACATAATATAGAGTTTCATGAGCATTTTTTTGAAAAAGAGTAAATATGTTAATGATTACATTACAGGGGAAAGCGAGCGAATAATGCAGTCAAGAGGGAGAGTGTTGTCATGTGAAGATGAACCAGGGGTGTATAGAGTGTGGATGCCTACAGTCGAAGGGCCTGGATTAGCAATATCAAGAGCCTTTGGTGATTACTACATAAAGGACTTTGGCCTTATTTCAGAACCAGAATTGACATCCAGAAAAATAACACATAGAGATCAGTTTGCCATCTTGGCAACAGATGGGGTATGCATGTATTCTCTTTGTTCCACTTTATATGACGCTCTTTCCCCTTTAACTTGTTCCATACAAAATGAAACCTTTCTATAACATGTTGTTATAGGCATCGAAGTGTCTGGTATGTTAAAGACCGCGTGCAAAGCCAAAAGTTTGTCTGTATTTCTCAAACGTTGTGCCTAATCAAATACCGACTTGAAAATAAGTCAATTCATTGTTGATATTGGTTAGGTTTGGGATGTGATGTCAAATGAAGAAGCAGTGGAGATAGTATCTTCAACTGAAGAAAGGGAAGATGCAGCTAAGAGGCTGGTGGAAAGTGCTATTTGTGCGTGGAAACGCAAACGAAGGGGTGTTCCCATGGATGATATCTCAGCAATATGCCTCTTCTTTCGTAACATTCCTCTTTCAAAACAACAAGCTAAGAGTGTCTAAAATTCAACAAGCTTACATGAACTACTAGCTGACTTTCAATTACTGCTTTTTCTTCTTTTTAATTTTTTTTTCAGTACTTGATGGTTTGTACATAAGTTCATACATACATATATAGGCTCTTCATGTTTGCTACAATATTTCAATCAGGCATTGAAATGGAAAATCTTGAAAATCAAATCAGCTTCAAAGTTGAGGAATATGCTTAATATCTGGTTTCCAGTGATGTTGTCAAAATATTATGGTGGAAACTTTAAAATGAAAAAGAGGAAGGGGTCTTTTGACTATTTAGGATGTTTAGAAAAGTACCTTTATGAAGCATCTACATTTTTATTTGGCATAATACATAAACACCACGTTTTAACTTGGTCTTAACTGACATCTATGTCCTCCAACTTTTCGTGTGAACAAGTGAACACTAAAAAAGTACTAAAAAATTCAAGAAATTGTATGACTTGCCATTTTGAGACACTAAAAAATATTCAAATTTCACATATGTTGTTGTAATTAAGCTGGAAAAATTAGGATACTACAAGGAACATGTACAAAAGATATACTCATAATAGTTTGTAAAGAGCCTAAGCTGATCTGTGATTCTAAAAATAATTTGTATCTTGCATCTAAACTGGCAAAAGGTTCTTTCCCCAGGCCTTTCAAGCAAACCATCCAAAAATACTAAATTCTTGAATGCTGCCTAGCAGGGCGTACAAATAAAATTAACAAATTTATTGAGTCAAATCAAGAAAAATAAATCCGACTAGTGATTTGGTGTTGGAAAAAATATATTCATAATTGGTTTAATTTGATTTTAACTAAAAAAAGTCAAACGAAACCAATCTAATCCGACATTACATGTGTATAATTTTTATAAATATTTGGGAAAAGGGTTCGAAATATATTTGAACTTTGACCGAAATTACTGTAACAATCCCAAACTTTGGGCAAGACCTATTACTTCCCTGCACTATTTAAAAGTGTATTTTAAACATATATAGGTGCCAACGTGGGCATCATAAATATTGCATAATTATAAATAACAACTTGTCAAACTAGACACTTATATATCTTTAAAATACACTATTATATAGTGCATGGAGGTAATAGGTCCTGTGCAAAATTGTTACAGCAATTTTGGTCAAAGTTCAGATATATTTCAGACCTTTTTTCCTAAATATTTTATATAATTTATAAATATTTCTTAACTATATCATAGTTTTTTTATTTTTCCTTTTAACATATTATTTCAAGCTTGGAATTATAATTTTGAATGATCCAATAAATTTATAGATTATACATGCAAGCTATTAACTTAAATAAAGCTCAAATCAAAATCAAAATCAAATCAATACTAATACTAACAAAAGAAATGATTTCATCACTACGGGTATGTTCGTTAAAAAATATTTTTCTATTTTCTCATGTTCATTTGGTTAAAAAAAATTTAAAAAATATTTTATTTAATTTTTTTTTTTTTTGAAAATAAGGAAAGACTTCCTACAAGTAGGATTGTTTCCTCTACCTTCTTAATGAAGGTCTTAATCTTAATTATTCAGATCTTGATCATTAAGTTTGTTTGTTTTCAAGGTCTGAATCACAGTCATTAAATGTTTTTTTTTTTTTTATAAAAACAATTAACCACTTAATGAATCTAAATGATTAAGATCTATAACAAAATCTTAATACCATTAAGCTGTCTATTTAAGAATTTCTACAAAGATACAATTCATCGTTACACATTTGATTAATTTCACTGACTACCCATATCCACTATTTCAACCATAACTACAACCACCGTCAATCACCATCATGACACCATCTGTCATGCACAACCATCATCCTCAGCCCAACCATAACTGCCGCTAATTACCAAAATCAATTGTCATCACCATTATGATTTCATTTGCAATCATCATCACCAACCATTGTTACATCCACTAATCACGGCCGATAATTATCACTATTAGTCAATCTTATATATGCTAACCATCATCATCATTCACCATCACCATAAGTTATCAATATCATTCCATTACTAATTATCAGTCGTCGCCAACAACAATCACGATTAATCACTATTATCAACCACTATACCATAAGATATTGCCCACAACCACTACCACCATCAGTCAATACCATCCAAAATCGACACACACAATAACCATCACCATCACCAATTGTCATAAAAAAGTTATTTTTTAAATAGAATTTTAGACTAATTTAGTATTTTTTTTTATATTTATTATTTCTCAAAGACAAAACATTTAGATGCTGAAAAAACAAACAGTCTTCATGATTTAGTATTCAGATCATAATACAACATTTTAGTATTCCAAATCTTAACACAACATCTTAATATTCAAATGTGTATTCAGATTCAGACCTCTAAATCTTAATGCATATCTTAATATTAAGATGTTTAGTCTTGATTTAAATGTCTTAATCTTAATGAAAACAAATGATGCCTTAAGTATGATATTTCATTATGACTTATTAATTAGCAATATTTATTTTATGCAATTTCATTATCTTTTTTGTCGAATATATTAATACATTCATCACTCATCTCATATTTTGTGTTATTTTCTTAATTATGAAACACCTTAGATAACTATGTGTTACTGGGATTAAAGAAGGGAAAATTGTATATAATAACAAACTATTAATTCAAATTAAATGTCATAACTACAATTTGATTTAATTGTACCCCGTAGCAAACTGTTGCTATTTCGCCTCTCCCTGGTGAATCTCGCTCACCACTCTCTGTAATCTCTCCTCGCCTCTCTCAGTTTTATACAAACGCAAATGTATAAAATGCGTTTGTGTTTGTATAAAGCGAGAGAAAATTGTATATATACAGATATTTTCGTTCCCCTCTCTCCCCTCTCCCAGATCTTGCTCGCCACTCTCCCAGATCTCGCTCGCCACTCTCCCAGATCTCGTTCGCCACTCTCACTCGCCTCTCTCACTTTATACAAACACAAATATATACATTGCGTTTGTATAAAGCGAGAGAAAATTGTATATACAAATACAAATACATATATTTTCGTCCTATACACTTTTGATTATACAAATACAGATCTTCCCCTGCCCAGTTTTCTTTTGTCTTTCTCTCTTTTCTCGCTTTATACAAACACAGATTATACAATTGATTCTTTTGTATATGTATACCGAAATAGATTATACAATTGCTTCTTTTGTATATATGTGTAGTGAAATATACGTATTAATAGCCATAGCAAACATAAAGTTTGCTATGGAGCGCAATTATGCAAACTATAGCTATAACATACAAATATGATTTTTGTGTTTGCTATATGTGAAAGTTGCTCTTTTTTTTTCTCGGGGTTTTAAAAAAAAAAAAAGCTTCTTGATAAAGTTTTCGTACAAAAACATATACCCTGTATATAATATTTCTTTAATGAGTAAATTTTAGGTTTAGCAAACATTAAAATCATATTTGTATGCTATAGCTATAATTTATATAATTGCGCTCCATAGCAAACTTTATGTTTGTTATGGCTATTAATCTGTATATTTCGGTATACATATACATAAAAAATATGTATTTGGATCTATTTATATATTTGGGTATACAAATGGGTCCTGCATTTGTAGATTTCGATATACAAATGAGTCTTGCATTTGTATATTTCGGTATACAAATGAGTCCTGCATTTATATATTTCGGTCTATTTGTATATTTCGATATACAAATGGGATGACAAAAAACATGGAATGTTTACTGCAAATTACAAATAAAAAAAACTATGACAATAACATTTAATTTGAATTAATAATTTGCTAGTTCATACAATTTTCCCAAAAAAAAAAAAAAAACACTAAAAAACCCCAAGGTTGGAAAACCTGACATTTGTTAGTTTGGTTGGTTTTGGTTTATAGATTTAAAATCTTGACATGTGTTGGTTTATAGATTTTTACAATTATACTCTTATCCTTCTTTAGCTTTGTATTTTTTTTTTTTAATTTCTGCATTTTTATTTAGACAACAATTTTGATAGTAAGCCAATGTTTGGATTTGATAGTACTACAACGGCTAAAACTGCAAAAACAAAGAAAAACTTGTCCAATTGATTCCAGCAGCATCCTCTTCCAAACAAAAGCAAAACAGCTCTCAAGTCACAGTAAATACAACACCAAGCTTCCAATTGGATAAGTTAAAACACTGCATTAATTTCATATATGAATAATTTATTTCTTATTCACTATTATTCCATTTAGTTGTTATAAACTTTTTTTTTTTTTTTTGCTGTCATAGATGTTAGCATTTTTTTTTTTTTTTTTTTTTTTTTTATTTTAAAAGATTATACTAGTAGTTGTAGTTGTTAATGAGTTGAATTAGTCTTTAGGAAGTGAAGTTAGTGGAAGTAGTGATAGCTGATTTGTAGCAAGAACTGTGCTATTTTTCATTATATAAGAAAAACGGTGTCTAGTTACAAAAGAATGTAACACACCACAAAAATTGATTTGAGTGTCTTTGCTCCTTCTCAAACTCTGTTAGTGTTTACAAAGCCTTGTAATTAAAACGAGAAAAATGAACTACATGTCTTTCATATATATATTTATTTATTCTCACTTGATTATGACTAATTTATTTATATTCTCACTCAACCCAACCGGTCCGTGTTCACATTATCAATGCTACATCAACAACGAATATATACATGTGTCATTTACGCATATTTTTTTCTCATTTGATTACGGTTAACTAGTTTATATTCTCACTTCAATTTAATACTTTAGTAAATTTGTACGGTTTCGTGTCAAACACTATTATGGGGAAAACAATTTCATTAGCAAAACATTTACTACTTTAAAAGTTGAGATAAGACCAAGTACCTCTGGACTATGATTGAAATCTCAAAGACACACCTTAACTAAACTAAGGTCTTATTACCCCTGAACTCATTTTTTTTTTGTAATTTTGTACACCTTTTGGCTTACACGGCACACTCCGTGACTCCACATAGTTGAAGCGCGTGGGAGATATTTGGATGCCACATAAGCCAAAAAGGTGTACAAAATTACAAAAAAAAATGGGTTCAGGGGGTAATATGACCTTAGTTTAGTTAAGATCTCTAAAATTTTGGTTATAATCTGGCGGATACTTGTGTGTTTATCCCTTAAAAGTGTGATGTGATGTTTCCATAGAAAATTGCATATCAAAACATCATCTAGGTATATTTAGTAGGGTTTCTTAAATTGAACATTTTTATAGTTGTATGTTGTGCTTTGTGTTGACAATCATTTAGCAAGAGCAGAACACACACACCCTGCATCTAAAATAATTTGTTGTTACTGAATCTTCGGATCTATGCTTATTTTCAACTCCCGGAAGCATTTCATTGGTCACTACGCCTTCCTTGTCTTTGTTTTTTCTGGCGAGCGTATGTTTTTAAAAGCACCTTTTGTCGCAATCAGTTTACACCATACATGACGATGAATTATGCTTCGAGGAACAACAATGAGTAGTAGCTCAATACAAACAGAAAAAACTCTTTTTTGGAGGGGGATTGATATTGTTTTTGGGGGGTTCTTTACTTGTAACAAAAGGATTCTTCATGTGTGGATATCCCTCTTTCACCTCTAAAGTTACTTTCATATTGTTTGACCATCAAGCATTAGCCAAACACTATGTGATGATATAACTTTCTCAAACTTTTTTTTTTATTCCCCACTAGGTGTTCGGTATCCGCATGGGAGCCCAAATATTCGAACTCGTGCCGTGTAGGGCCCCATAGGGCTCGAACCCGAGACCTCTGTTTAAGGTTAAGGGAGGAGCAGTCTCATCCACTGCACCACATCCTTTAGTGGTACTTTCTCTAACTTTTTAATCCTTCTTTCTATGGTCGGTTTTAGATAATCATCCCTTATCACTTAAAAAAAAGAAACAGGCAATTGTATATTGTTATATATGTAGTGCTTAAAAGCAAAAATTCCCTTGGCTCACCAAAACAGTCTAGGGTCCAAAAATAAGCAAAATTTTTGGTGGTGGGGACTTCTTTTCTTTTTTTCCACTTAGCTATAGATGATAATGACTTGTTAAAGTTAAACCAAGAAGCAAAAACTCTCCCTTGAAAAGGAGATTCTTTTCCTGTCCCACAACTTCATGCCTTTTAAATATTCCTTTCCATGCACAAAATGATGCCATATATTGATTCCCTCCATTATCAACATTCAATCTCTCTATACAATCATCTCTCTTTCTCTTTCTCCAGAAATGGCTCAACAGATGGAGGTAAGTCTTGTTTCCCCTTCCGCATCGACAAGTCCTTGGAGAAATCGAGCATCATATTCATGTAAATTATATTGTTTTTTAATTATGTTTATGCTTTTTCATGCAGAAACCTAGAGTTACAGAGATACAGGTGAGAATGGACTGCAATGGTTGTGTGCAAAAGATCAAGAAGGCTCTACATAGCGTCCATGGTGAGTAAGTGATGCATAAAGTACTAATTCTTTCTTTTTCAGTGTTAATTCTTTCTTGATCTCCTCTTGAACATGTTATGATAGTCTATGCGTATTTCTACAGGTATTCATGATCTTTATATAGATTTTCCTCAGCAAAAGATTACTATAGTAGGATCGGCAGATCCTGAGAAAATAGTGAAGGCGATTAAGAAGACAAGAAAGAGTGCCATTGTTTGTGCCCACATAGAACAAGCAGACCCTCCAACAGAGCCAGAGGAAGCTGAACCAGATGAGAGTGAAGCACCCACCCCTGAATCCAGCAATCCTCCAACAGAAGCTCCACCAGCTGAAGAGCCACCCCACGAACCGCCAAAAGATCCACCAACACAAGAAAATCAACCAGCAGAGGAGAAACAAACACACGAGGGTGCTGACAATGCCAAAACCCAATCAGGCCAACCCTCTAAACCAAGAGATGTTGAAGAGGTTCATGTAATTTACCACTATCCACCAGACTATGGTTACAGATACAACTTTAACCAGGGAATGAGTAGTCATGAGCCACCTAGGGACCATGGATACCGATACAACTATGGTCAGAACGTGATCCATGAGCCACCCCGGGACCATCGTTTCAGCAGATACAACTATGGACAGAGTATGAGCCAAGAGGCACCCAGGGACCATGGCTACAACAGATACAACTATGGTCAGAACATGAGCTATGAGCCTCCTAGGGACCATAGTTACAGATATCACTATGGCCAGAGCATGATCCATGAGCCTCCCCAAGGAGACTCAGGTTTCAGAAATAATCATACTCGTCCTATCGGTCCAGAATTCAGACCTGAGATGCCACCACCAGGTCAACCACAAGGAGACTCTGGTTTCAGAAATAATCACACTCGTCCTATCGGTCCAGAATTCAGACCTGAGATGCCACCACCAGGTCAGCCACCGGTTTATGCGACTCACAGCTACAATAGCTATCGGCCATCACCCCATGTGACTGGATATGAATACATCAGGTCACCACCAAGATACACACAATATACTAGGCCAGAGCATTACTCTGAGGACTATCACTATGGAAACTGCAGCAATGGAACAATCAGCTCAGTATTCAGTGATGAAAATCCAAATGCATGCACAATAGCATAGGAAGGGTGAGCAAAATGGTTTTCAAGGGAAGCAAGTAATATTTTTTGTTTCACCTGTACTGAAGAAAGATGCCTAACTAATTCCAGATGATTCGTAAAGTAACTCTCAATAAACAAAAATAAAGCAAACATGTGTAAATGTTGAGAGAAATGAGATTCTTGACTTCAAAAGCAAAAGGGAATATATCCTCCACTCCACCTCTACAAGGCTAATTCAGATAACCTGGCATTCATTTCCTGAAGAAGAATACTAATAAATCTACTTTATTCTTGGAATTTATTCCTCAGCTTTACCGTTAAAATTTTAGCCATCCTTTATGCTTGAAAGTTAACCATCATTTTCTGCCAAAGTACAGAAAGTTGAAATTTATTGACTATGAAATGGAGAAATAAAGGAATTTGGTACTTCTGTAATCTTTGCATAACAAGTTTTGTAAATTAATTTCCATTTAATGACTCAACCTATTATCGGATTTGCGCAATCTGAGCAATTACTTATCCTTCTGAACATATTTCTTTAGGCAGGGATATGCAGACAGCAATTACCAGATAACTGATTAATTGATGTAGCATTACAGTAGCTCACATAGATACAAAATCCAACCAGCCACACCTGGACAGCTGAGATTTCCCCGTAGGGATGGCAATGGAGCGGTGCGGGGCTGGAGCGGGGCAGCTTACAGTGTGTGTGGAGCGGGGCGAGTTATAGATTTTGCGGGTGCGGAGTGGGGCGGGTTTAAATATATCTTTTCAAAGTTTATGTGGAGCGGGGCGATTGCAGGTTAGGGCTAAAAAATCTTTCAATTCGCTGTCACACATTTTGTATCAGTTTTGCAATTGACTGAGTATTTATAAATTTTTTTTGAACGACCAGAAAGCTAGAAGGAAGAAAAAATTACGTTACTATTTGCATTTTATTTTTTTGTTTATTACATCAGATGTACTAATTCAAAGCTACCAAAAAAGGTTATTGACATGCTTAAAAGAAGAGTACTATAAAGGCAGACTTGCATTTTAATGCTAGGCTAACATAGTAACATGAAATTTAGCGTTGACACTTGACAAAATTCAGTTTTTTTACAAATTAGGTAGGATGGGGCGGAGCGGGTAGAAATCTTAGTAGGTTTAAGCGGGTTTGCCCCGCAACTGCCCCGCCCAGCCCCATTTCCATCCCTATAATTCCCTGTAAAACTGATACTTGGATTAATATGAATCAATACTCTTGTGTACTCCAAAAGATCAACAAAACAGGACTTTTAAAATTCAGTCGTTCTCACGGAGATGAAGTAGCCAGAAATCCTCACAACATTGTTAATCCAGGCTGTTAATCACAAGATATCTCAAAATAACTATGTTGGTAGGAGATAATTGGTACCCAGTGGAATAGTCAAGATGCTCGCAAGCTAGCTTGGACACTACCGTCACTAGAAGAAAAAAACAGATATGTCAAATTAACAAAACATTCCAAGTAACAAAAATGTGACAATACTGCTTTCACCAATGATGACTATGTAGATTCAATCGCTTATGGTCTATGTTGTTAAGACTCTTCAAAATTGTCGACAGGTGTATGTCAAATCCTCTAAAAGTAGTGTATTTTTTGGATCCGAAATGGGTGCGGCAACATTTTTAGAGAGTCTGAGCAACATAGGACCCAATAGAGACACCACCCCAGTACTCCATTACGAGCAGAGGACTCCATTTATGTTAGGTGGACCAGTGGAGGAGACAGGATTACCATCAAGGGCTTCAACAAAAACTAAGCACACTTATAGTATCACAAATAAACAGGTCAGATAAAAAAATACTTAGCGCAGAGCATATATATCTAAAAACGTAAATAGATCAAACATGGGGAGACGACAAAACTCTTAAGGAACAAATTTAGAGCACATATTTACAACATGATAATAAAGAGATATTAAGCAACACAAGTCAAATTCAAATTTACTTGCTTTGCCAGAAGCAAGGGGTCTTTTCTATAAGTTCTTCAATTCCTTTTGAATTCTCTTCAGCTTGTGCAAGTGCAAACAGAGAGCAAACACAAACTTTTACATTAGAATTACTCACAATAAAGACCCAAATCAAAGTAAACCAACTCTTCCTCCACAAAGAAAGGTTTCAACATAAAATGGCTTCAAAATAATACAAAACACCTTGAATAATAGAAATCATCACATCCTGGTATGTATTACAAAATATAGTGATAATTACACCACTTTGAAGGGAATAAAAAAAACCAAACACGCAAAAGCCTATTGAAACTTAGTTTTAGGGGGTGTTTGGATTGGCTTTGTTAAAGTGACTTATAAGTTAAAAAGACAAAAGTCATAAGTTGGGAACACCCAACTTTTGACTTTTTTGGTATTTTTCCAGCTTAAAAAAAGGTGTTCAAAAGCACTTTTTTGTGTTATCCAAACACTTCCAAAACCAAACAACAACTTAAAAAGTCAAAAAGCCACTAAAAATAAGTCAATCCAAACACGCACTTACAATTGAAAATGCAATTACATACATTATTACAATTGTAATTTATGAGGTTTCATATCTTAAAATGTCTTAATAATAGCATCATTAAAAATACTATCAAATACATATTTTTCTAAATAAGCACCAAGAAACCACTAACAAAATCATCACTCATTTGACTCCGCAAGTCATTCTTGATAAACCTCATTATTGAAAAAGCTCTTTCAATGGATGCAGTGACAATTGGTAGAAGTAGAGCAAGTTTCACTAAACAAAATATCACGTGATAATTTGAATGTTTCTTTGTCTGGACTAATCTATTGGATTACAGAATATCACAGGAATTTAGTTTGGGCACCTTCTAAGCATGATGTGTACCTGATGTCTCATTTTTCTGTCATTCATTGGTCATCATTGACCTGCACGAAAAGCCAAAAATTGAAATTCACAATTTATTAGGGCATGTAGCGCCATTCGAGAAAAATCCTGAAAGCTTTTTAGAGGGATTTACGGAGACCCAAGTAAGCACTCTTGCTATGGAAGATAAGTTTATTACTGGTGGATTACAAGGAGAACTTAACGTCAAGTATTTAGATAAGCTTAGAGTTTTCTTTTGTTCTTGACGGCATACGCCAATGATGCCATAACCATTGCTATTGAGATTAGCAACACTGCTGGTAGTGCACTTCATTTTATAGCTTCAAATAATGATTCTGCAGTCAGAGATTTCTATTTGGAGAAATTTCAACTGCCTAACCATTTCCATTTCCCCTGGTCGGTGAATTATACATCATTCGATGGTAGTCTCTAACTCTAGGGTGGAATCATTCGCCAGAGAAATTGGTAATGGTCAGACAATTGAAATTTCTCCAAATAAAAATCTCTAACTCCATAATCATTATTTGAAGTTGTAAAATGCAGTGCACCACTGACAGTGATGTTAGTATCAATAGTAGTGGCAATGGCATCGTTGTCATATGACAGCCAAGAACTAAAGCAATCTTCAGGCTTATCTTAATACTTGACGATTAGTTCTCCTTGAAATCCACCAACAACAAGCAACTTATCTTTAACAACAAAAGTGCTTACTCGAGTCTCCGTAAATCCCTCTTAAAGGCATTCAAGATGTTTCTCGAGTGACGCTACATGCCTTGATAAATTGACAATTTTTGTTTTTGCGTAGGTCGATGATGACCAATGAATGACAAAAAATGAAACATCAGGTACACATCATCTTAAGAAGATGCCTAGACCAAATTCTTCAGTTGGAGGTGAGAGAATGATGATCTAATGGATCTTGCATTCCATCTGAAATCATAGTCTAAACAAGCACCCTACCCTAGAAAGTCGCTAGTATTTGACGCACGGTGATCTATATGGTTGAGTGTGCTTCCCCTACATATGGCGTTCATGCATATATCATTGGCTCTACTTTTATTAACATAACCATTGGCCAAATGAGTGACTTATATTGGCCATAACCGCTTGCCAGCAACAGAAGCTCTTTGATTCTCTCCAGGATCGTAGAAGCTCCGATACAAGTTGAGAAATATTATTAAATTGTGTGTACCTATATTACTACATTGAGACCCTACTATAGATACTATAGTATACTACTTTTCTTTACTACGACAATACATTACAATCCTTTTCCAAGTAGGATTTTATATTTTCTTTTATGACCATGATGTTCGGACCATATTTTGTGAACCTCGACTAAATTCACGAGATGCCTACCACCTCCCAACAGGTACCAGTTAACTCTATCCACCAAGGTTAATACAAATGGGAAGAATCACCTAGTATTTTTTGTCTCCGCTGAGTTTTGAACTTAAGTCTCATAGACCACAAGGACACACCTTTTGGTGCCAAGTAGGATTCAATATACTAATCCATTTCCAAGTAGTTGACCTGTGCTATCAAGGAGACCACACTCAGTTTTATCGTTCAAATGATAAGTATCGTCTAGTTTACAAATAGCACGATGAAACAAATATGAACCTAAATATAATCCATTTCTACCCTCAGAGCGCTTATATTATTGCATCAAGGTATGAATAGTTGTGTCATCGCACAAACTCAAGGAGACCACACTCAATTTTATTGTTTAAATGACAGAGATCGTCTATCTTATAAATAAATGAAAAAATGAAAAAAAATATAATCTAAATTTCTACCATTTCTACACTCAGTGCTCATATTAGGTATGAATAGTTTTTAAATGACAGAGATCGTCTATCTTACAAATATCATGATGAAAAAAATATGAACCTAAATATAATCCATTTCTACTCTCAGAGTGCTCATATTATTGCATCAAGGTATGAATAGTTGTGTCGTCGCACAAACTCAAAGAGGCTACTAAATGTGCGATTCCAAACGCCAATGATAAGAGACTCTATTTCAAGACTAAAAGACACTTCCGATATCTCATCAAAGAAATCAATTTCTTGATCCACCTCATATCCACATTTTACATAAGAAAATATGGACAAATTCTACAAGATCTGCCATACCCATAAACCTACCATTAGACGTGTAGAAGATTGACTTAATAGCTCCAAGGTTACCCTACAAAGTAGTGACTGACTTGGACAAGTTCTGAATATTCCATAATCTGCACGGTTTATCTTGGTTCCCGATTGCAAAAGTTAGGCCATCAGGATGCCACACTGATGCAAATGAGTAGAGCACATTTCCATACAAAGGAGAACCAACCTTTCCATTCTTACAGTCAACCAAAAAACCTATCGCGATCAACATGCACCCCAAATTTTTGCCCTAAGATCATTTAGTTAGAGTGTAACATATACAATCAACAAGGAGATGATGTTGACTACATAACAGATGAATATGAAATGAAAGAACTAGATGATATTATTGATGAGTTCCAAGGCGTAGACTTGGGCGGCTTTGATTCAGATGTAGATGAGTCGTAAGGCATAGACTTAAATGACTTCGATTTGGAAGTAGATGAGTTCCTAAGTGTAGACTTAGGTGGTTTTGATTCGGATGTAGATGAGTATGACTATATGAATAGAAAAATGCAAGATATTTCGACTGTTGAGGTAAGGAAGGGCAAAGATATTCAAGGGACCCCTTGGAAAAGGGTTACCACAACCAGGGAGTAGGCAAAGAAAACTACAACCCTATCATAACTATGAAAATATTCCTCAATATAGTGAGATATCAGAAAAGGAGTGCAAAACCACAAAGAAAGACAATTTATACTATGATTTCAGATGAAATGCAAGATCGGTTACATTAACGTTCTCTTACTCTACCTGAGGAATTTGGTTTGGGCACTTTCTAATCATGATTTGCACCTGATATCTCATTTTTCTATCATTCATTGGCATACGCAAAAACTTAAAATCTCAATTCATCAAGGCATGTAGTGCCACTCAAGAAACATCGTGAAAGCCTTTTAGAGGGATTTATAGAGACCCGAGTTAGCAGTCTTGTTTTGCAAGATAAGGTTCTTGTTACTAGTGGATTACAAGGAGAACTTATCGTCAAGTATTTTGATAAGCTTGGAGTTTTCTTTTGTTCTCACCGACGTATGTCGATGATGACAATACCACTACTATTGAGTCAACGACAATGCCAGTGGTGTACTTTATTTTATAGCTTCAAATTATGATTCTGGAGTTAGAGATTTTGATTTGGAGAAATTTCAACTATCTAACCATTTCCATTTTCCCTAGCCAGTGAATCATACATCACTCAGCCCTGATGGCAATCTCGAACTCTAGGATGGCATCACTGGCCAGGGAAATTGGAATTGGTTAGATAGTTGAAATTTCTCAAAATCAAAATCTCTAACTCCAGAATCATTATTTGAAGTTCTAAAATGAAGTGCACCACTGATAGTATTAGTGATCTCGTAGCAGTGGCAATGTCATCATTGTCATACATCGGCCGAGAACAAAAGCAAACTCTAGGCTTATCTAAATACTTGATGATTAGTTCCCCTTGCAATCCACAAGTAACAAGCAACTCATTTGCCACAACAAAAGTGTTTACTTGGGTCTCCATAAATCCCTCTGAAAGGTTTTTAGGATGTTTCTCAAGTGAAGCTACATGCTCAGATAAATTTACAGTTTTAGTTTTTGTACAGGTCAATGATAACCAATGAATGATTGGAAAAAGAGACATCAGGTACACATCAATGTTTGAAGATGCTCAGACAAAATTCCTCAGTTGGGGAGAGAGAATGTTGTTGTAATGGGTCATGCATTCCATCTGAAATCATATTATAAACTGTATTTGTTTATAGTTTTGCACTCCTTTTCTGATGTCTCACCAGATTGAGGAATATTTTCATAGTTCTGATAGAATTGTAATCTTCTTTGCCTAGTTGTCTCTTTGGTTATGGTAACCCTTTCCCAATGGATCCCTTGAATATCTTTGCCCTTCCTTACATCAACAACTAAAATATCTTGCATTCTTTTATTCATGTAGTCATACTCATCTACATCTGAATCAAAGCCACCTAAGTTACGCTTAGGAACTCATCTATATCCAAATCAAAGTCATCCAAGTTTATGCCTTGCAACTCACCTACATCCGAATCAAAGCCAGCCACCCAAGTCTACGCCTTGGATTTCATCTATAAAATCATCTAGTTCTTCCATTTCATAACCATTTACTACGTAATCAACATCATCTCCTTGTTGATAGGACATGTTACACTCCAACTAAATGATCTTGGGGAGAAAATTTAGGATGCCTCTTTTTTGCCCGTTGATCACGATAGGTTTTTTGGTTGACTCTAAGAATGGAAAGGTTGTTTCTATTTTGTGTGGACATGTGCACTAATCATTTGCATCAACGTGGCATCCTAATCACCTAACATTTGCAACTGGGAACCAAGATAAAGCGTGCAGAATATGGAATATTCAAAACTTGTCCAAGTTAGTCACTACTTTGAAGGGTAACTTTGGAGCTATTCGGCCAATCTACTACACGTTGGTAGATCTATGGGTATGATAGAGCCTGTAAAATTTGTCTACATTTTTTTGTGTATAATATGGAAATCATAGTATAAACAAGCACTCTATCCTAGAAAGTCACCAAAAATTGAAGCACGATGATTTTTCTACCTGAGTTTCCTTCCGTTGAATATGGGGTTCATGCAGATATCATTGGCTCTACTTTTGTTAACATAACCATTGGCCAAATGAGCGACATATATTGGTCATAGCCGCTTGTCAGCAATGCAAGCTCTTTGATTCTCTACCAGGATCGTTGAAGCTTTGATACAATATGAGAAATATTGGAGAAAATATTATTGAATTGTATACCTACATTATTACATTAAGACCCTATTTATAGATAGATATTACATTAGACTCTTTTTTCAGCTAGGGCACAACAGTACAATACTTTTCCAAGTAGGATTCTATATATATATATATTTTTTTTTTTATTTTTATTTTATGACTGTTATGTTCTGACCCACTTTCTAGCACCTTGACCAAATCCACGGGATACCTATCACCTCCCCCCAACAACAGGTATCAGGTAACACTATCTACCAAGGCTTGGACAAATGGGAAGAATCACCTAGTGTTTTTGTCTCTGCTAAGTTTTAAACCTGAGACCTAGGGTTCTCAACCACTTCATTGACCACTAGGCCACACCCTTGGGTGGATGTAGCATTTTATATACTAATCCATTTGCAAGTAAGTGGTCTTTGCTATAAAGGAGACCATACTCAGTTTTATCGTTCAAATGACCGGAGATCGTCTAGCTTACAAATAGCATGATAAAAGAAATATGAACCTAAATATAATCCACTTCTACCTTCAGAGTGCTCACATTATTAAATCAAAGTATGAATACTTGTGTTGTTGCCCAAACTCAAGGAGGATACTAAATGTGCAATTCCACACGCCAATGATAAGGGACTCTATATTAGGACTAAAAGACATTCTTGATATCTCATCGAAGAAATCAATTTCTTATCCACCTCAAATCCACATTTTACATCAAAAAATTTGGAAAAATTCTACAGGCTGTGCCATACCCATAAATCTGCCATTAGACGTGTATTGGATTGACCAAATAGCTCCAAGGTTACCCTTCAAAAGAATGATTGAGTTGGACAAGTTTCGAATATCCCATATTCCACATGATTTATCTTAGTTTTGAGTTACAAATGTTAGGCAATCAGGATGCCAGGCTGATGCAAATGAGTAGTCCACATTGCATAAACAAGCACCCTACCCTAGAAAGTCGCCAGAAATTGACGCATGGCGATTTGTCTGGCTAAGTTTTCTTCCCCTAAAAATGGGGTTCATGCATTTATATTAGGCCCTACTTTTGTTTACATAACCATTGGCCAAATGGGCGACATATATTGTTCATAGCCGGCATCGTCTGCCAGCAGCAGAAGCTCTTTGATTCTCTACCAGAATCATAGAAAGTTCGTTACAATGTGAGAAATATTAGAGTAAAATATTATTGGATTGTGTATCTATATTATTACATTAAGACCCTATTTATAGATACTACATTAGATTCCTTTTCCAAATAGGACACTACATTACAATCCTTTTCCAGTAGGGTTTTATATATATTTTTTATAACCGTGGTGTTCAGACTAGCTTTCGTACATCTCGACTAATTCCACATGATACCTTCTACCTTCCACCAACAACAGGTACCAGGTAACTCTTTCAACCAACCTAGGGTTCTCCACCAGTTCATTGACTACTAGTCCATACTCTTAGAGGCCAAGTAAAATTCTATATAGTAATCCTTTCCCAAGTAGGACTATATTTGCTCTTGTTCCTATTCTAATAGTGTTTTGGAGAGAAAAGAATAAACATAGAAAAGTTAAATTCTAATAATCTGAAAACTCCGGCATATATCTAATTGAACGAAAATGACATATCATTTAGCAAATCCTAGAAGAAGGTGGCTCATGCAGACAACTAACTCTTTTTCAATACAATAGAATAACCAAACCATCCCAGCTAGCTGGTCAATCTAAGAGATCTTATTAATCGGCAAACCTAAGACGGATGACCACGGGTGGCCGGTGATGTAAAAGATATGTTGGTAGTTAGCCAACTCTTCTTTAGGACCATTTTTCTTTAGTAATGGAAATAGTGAGGCATGGATCTCATAGAATGGAAACTACCAACATATCTTTTACATCACTGGCCAATTTTTAGGACAATTTTTCTTTAGTAATTAATTTGGCATAAAATTGTATAGATGTGCATTGTGAATGCAGAAAGGGGCCTATTGGTTCAATCCATTGAATTCATGTCTTCAAGAGTAACAATAGCTTCACCTCACTGAAACACAAAAGTGTTAGTCTCAGAACACCACCATTCTACCAACCCAAAAATAAAATTTTGATCCGTCTGGACTCTGTATACTGAGTTCTTGAGAGCTCCGTAAATTCAACATCTTTCCATACAGAGTGATGGGTAGCCTCCATCATTTCAGCCCATTCTTTCCATTTCATTTGTTGATCCCTCCATCAATTGCAACCATGCAAGAAGACTTTAAATGAAATGGAAAGAATGGGTTGAAACAATGGAGGCTATCGATCACTCTGTATGGAAAGCTGCCGAAATTTATGGAGCTGTCAAGAGTTCAGTGTATAGAGTCCAGACGGATCAAAATTTGATTTTTGGGTTGGTAGAAAGCTGGTGTTCTGAGTGTTAACACTTTTATGTTTTCGTGGGGTGAAGCTAATGTTACTCTTGAAGACATGAATTCAATGGATTGAACTTATTTTATCCAAGACAATTGAAAATAATAAAATTTCAAACGTACCATGCACAGAGATACATTGGGCTCCCTCCACCTAGTTGAAGATACCTTAGGAGGTTGGACTTCACAAACATCAAGAGCACCACAACATCAACCAAAAACAAGGCTTGAATAGTGATTTAAACACAAAATATAGTAATATCAATTCCCAAACTAAATAAACCCTCATAGAGAGCTTTCCCATAGAGCGCTTCCAAATTAAATAACTCCAAATGCTGGAAAACAATTGAAACCAGCAAACCTAATTAGAAATAAATAAACAAAAAATCAAACCAGATCTTGGTACAAAATATTGAAGCGACAGAGACAAATAGGGACTGAAGCAGCAGTGGATCCAACACAACAACAGGAAGAGTGAATAGAGTAAACTGATGTTGCAATTAAAAAATTGCAGATCTGCACAGATGCCGAATAAAACAACGAAACAATCGAAATCTAGTCTACAAAAGAAAAAAACTGTCTAAAAGATCTTCGCCCTGCCGAAGGTGAGGGAAATCGGTAACTCATGGATGAGTGACCCAAAGCAGAGAAAAAAAGAAAAGAAACAAAACCTTAACTTGGCTCTGATACCATGTCATTCATAAGGTATGGAGAATAATTTGTATATTGCTCAAAGAGAACAAGGTTATAAATACAATAAGAGAACAAACTAACTATGATGACTAAATATTCAAATCTCTAATATCTATATCATTAATATTCAGATTTTGTAACACTTATAATACGGAGAAATAAGTTAGGGTGAGAGTACTAGGTAGAAATTAACCGTGTGGAAAGAAGTGAAAATGCATTAAAATTTTGGAGGCAATAGAAAATTTTCTGATTTGACCGCAGATTCCGAAAACATTTACATCACCATGCCAAATTTGTCAATAGCAATTCATACATATTTGGAACAACAATTTGATTGTCAAATACAGGATTTACAATCTCATGTTTCTACATATAAATTATACAAGATAGGGGTTGACAGCGCAAAAAAGGAGAGAATGTTACCCGTGGCTCTAAGTGTTGGATACTTGTTTAGATTTGTGAGATTGACTGAAGGGTAGAAGGATCCCATCAAGTGAACTTTTTAATCTTATATCTGCACTATAACTTTTCAAATGATGGTTTTATCAACAAGCCATATGCAACAAATGTATGACCGCAACCAAACGTGCCGATTGATTGCAATTTTGCTGAAAAACTTTATGTGTGGCTTCTTTCTGTTTCTTTAGTATTTTCTCATCTAAAGATGTACATATTTTTGTTGTCTTTGAATTGTGCAATGTCTTAAAACTCTTTCCATGCCATAAGTAGCAAACACCAATTTCTGAAATGGATAAAACACCAAAACTCGCATGATTTTCATCTCAAATTTTAATGTTGTAACAATTCAAAAAGACAACTGGGTGATCCATTGCAAGAAACCAATGTGCTGATTTCTTTTCACTACCATCTAACTACCAAACTGCTATATGTTGGTCACCAACAACAAAAGAAAGAACATGTCTCCCATCTTCAGAGAAAACCATACACGAACACCTCCCTAATAAAAAAGGAGAAAAGAAATAAGATGGCTAACAACTCACAAGAATGGGTAAATAGAAGTGTTCTGCAGTTGTGTTGACTTCACTTAATCAATAAGTAAATGCATCAAAAAGGAAAGCATACAAAAATAGAACAAAAGATGTGTACCACTCCTATGTTGCTTGGACTCTTAAAAATGTTGACAGGTGCGTGTTAGATCCTATGGAAGTAGTGCATCATTGGAGGATCCTACATAGGTGTGGTAACTTTTTAGAGAGTCCAAGCAACATAGTAACACTCACAGGGTGGCCTGAACTTTTGGAGCTTTTTGTCATCCAAGTAAGAGAAAATCTTCAAGTGTGAAGTTGTTGGTGCTAATATATTCCCATTTGGCTAGACAGAAACTCTCAAGAGGAACCAGTTTCAGTAGAAACAAATTAAGCATAAAATGTCGATTACAACAAGGAGAAAACCACTACAGGAATGCTAACATAAGGTAGAGGGTTAAGAGGACACAAACAGACGCAATGAAATGTATTCAGAACATATAGTGATAAAATTTGACATGAGAAGAATCTTGCTAACTCTTAGCAAAGGGGATCTGGTATCATTGTTGGGAGTACCCATTTTGCATTACAGAAACTACATAAGGGGTCAAAGATGTCAATCGTTCAATTACTAATCCAGATTGACTAAATTCAATATTCTCAAAATGTAGCCATCATCAAAGACAATGAACATGTATAGATACAAACCTGATGAAATGGATAAAGATATATTGCTTAAGTGGAAGCTTTAAACTTGTGCAGTAAGTTCCCCAACATGGAATCAATTTTGCAAACCAGTCCATCAGCACCAGCCATTTAAATGAATGAACCATGTGAAGAATGAGATGGCACTCCCTTCAAGCGTAGGTGCAAGATCAAGTGCAGTCAGTTCAACAATCTCAGTTGTTCTGTGAAGTCTGTGGCCGTGATAATTCAGCAAATATGAGTGGAGCTAATCCAAAATCCGTACATTTTGTGGGAAATGCAAGTAGAGGTACATGAAACCAAAATTTCAGGTACAACATCAGCCCGATTGGAGAAACCACCCAAATTTCTTATGGGGTGCACACCAAACCAAAACCAATACAGGCTTAGCCCAAAGTGTGTTGAATTCTCGCCCAACAATGGCTGAAAATCACAACAATATAGAGCCCAAATATAAGATGAAGTCATGACTCATGTGGGCTTTGGGTGCAAATTTGCCAATTTTCTCCTTATTCCTGTTAGCTAATTTTAGGAAAAAGTTTGATATTTTTTTATATATTTTTCCTAGTTTAAAAGTTTTCTAATTAAAAGAAGGATTTGAATCTCATGCTATTTGGAATAGGTTTCTCCTATATGTAGGGGTGGATTTTGTTTGTTTTTTCAAAAGACATGATTAATATTATTTGAGAGGTTTCTCTCCTTTACACTTTTGTGTATGGTGACTATGAATTAACTTACAACATTATAAGAAACAGTTCTTTAAAGGTAAGTTAAATTTTTACTTTATATCTTTGTTTCTATTAAAGTAATTAAAGAAGGTAATTAGTCTTATATTAATCGTTGTCTCTAATTTCTTCGAAATAGGGGTCTACATCACTTTTGATCTAAGTTCTTGAATTGACTTTATTAGTATCATAATTAGTTTTAATCCGCTAATTTTGAATACTAAGATAATTTAAGTTTTTAGCACTTCATTTTGAAATATGAGTGTTTTATTCTCAAATTTTACATATCTTTCAATTCTTATCTTTAGTCTTGGTATTTTCCCTTTTCAATTATTATCTTTAATCTTTGTATTTTCCCTTTTCAATTCTTATCTTTTATCTTTGTATTTTCCCTTTTACATTCTTTTCTTGTTTATTCAAGTAACTCAGTTTTTATAATTGAACCCTAGGGTTTCTCTATAAATATTCACCTAGTCATTTATAATATGGGTTCCACAATTCCTGATTAAAACTCAATACTTACAATTTTTCATAAGCTTAAATTATAAAGCTTTTTGTTCTCAAGTTTACTTGAGCTACATTGTTCCTAAGCAACAACACAGGCTCATAATCTAGATTCTACATTCATCTATTTATTATTGTTCTTGCACTCATTTATTGTTCCGTTGTTTTCATCTATTTTATTATAAGGTCAATTTTATCTGTATGCTTTTAAACCACCCTTAGAAATTCAATTGTCCCATTTTATGGTTAACAACATCATACAAAATGAAAAAAGATGAACTAAAAGGAACAACATATACATGCATGAAACAAAGTTCATATCTTTCCTTCCCCAAATTCTAAGTTGTTAGGTGTAAACTAAATTTATGATAACTTCTCCCCTCGCCGCCCTCTCTCACACTCGAGGTAATGCTGAAAGATACGGTTTTTGTTTGATACTTTTCCCTCATCAAGAGTCAATTTCACTAACTTTTGGAGAAATATGACAACATTAATTCTTTTTTTTCTAAAAGTAAAAGTTGAATAGTCGAAAACTATACAAAAAGTATAATTCGCTACAATTATTCACGTACGAAAAAATTGTGAAACGAATTAATTAATACGAGTGAAAATTCACTTGAGGGAAAAACTATTACCTTGACACGGCCATCACCGGAGCTGATAGCGAAGAAGTCCAAAGAGGGACTGAAACAAGTCAAGATGTCCCTAATATTTGATGTTCCCATTGTTGAAATGAAGCTTAGGTTACAAACTTTGGCTTGTGGTGGCATGTGGGACGGTGGAAAATGAGGGTGGCCGCTGAAAAGAGAAATAACAAAGTTTTATACTTGCGCGCTTAAATAATGTGGCTTCAAATTTTATATTTATATTTTGGATTGTGTCTATGGTTGAGGGAGGGACGGAGGGGTTGTGTTTTATTTAGGTACCTAACTCTTGTTTAGTCATGGATTTCAAAGTTGAAATTTGAAATTTGGGTTTTTCAATTTGAGGTTTTGTGAATGGAAGTTTCAAAAATTCTAACACTGTTTTGACCTAATTTTTGGGAACTTGAAAATATTTGAAGACCAGATTTTCAAAATCTGATCAAATTTCACGATCAAACATATATTTGAAGATAATTTTTCAAAACTTACTCCCAAAATTTTGTTAGAAATTTTACGGAAATACTATATCATGGGATAGAGAAGGTGATCTTATTTGTGCTGAGGTCAAGAACATGGGATATCTACAAAAATGGAGGAAGAGGCGAGAGCAGTCTAGGAAGCTCTACGATTTTGCATCTGGAAAAATATGAATCAAGTTCATTTGGAAATTGGTTCCCTAGTATTGAAAAACGTGATCACTAGGAGTTGGGAAATACCTTGTGAGTTATCAGAAATTATGGAGGAAATACATTACATGGTGGGGAAAATCTGAGTACAAGTTTCACATATTTTTAGAGAAGCAAACCAATTGGCATACTACATGGATAATTTAGCAATAAATAAATAAGAAATTGTAACCCCCCGTATGCTAGACCGTAGGGTGACCCACGGACCGTGGTCCAAGTCCATGAATCAAGCCCTTAAACCTGGTATCTTAAGTCGATCGATAGATTAACAGGATGGATCGTGGATTAGTCCACTGACCGTCCATCCGTTCATAGGTCGAGACCCTCAGGAGCCCCAGAACCCATCCTCTAAAGTTGATCGACGGACTGACATGATGAATTATGGATCAGTCCACGGACTGTTGATCAGTCCATTGGTCGAGACCCTCAAGATCCCCCAGAACCCAACCTATGAAGTCGATCGACGGACTGACAGGATGGACCGTGGATCAGTCAACGGACCGTCAATCAGTTCATAGGTGGCTTTAGCAAATTTTAAGTCAGGGGTCGTTTGGTCTTTTCCTAATGCGTTGGACCCCTAAACTACATCTTTTAACCCCTAAACTACATGGTTTTGGTTAGTTTTAGCCTAGTATCTAAATTAGAATCTACCCTAAGAAAATCATTCACCAAAAAACTTATAAAATTAGAACAAGAAGGAGAAAGAGTCGACCAAGACCTAGTCCAAGAACGTAGCAGGTTTTTATCAGTTTCAGCCCTGAAATCGAAAGATTTTTCTGTGGAAGTCTTCACTAGGTATGTGGGATTTCACTAGTGGGTTCCTTTCACCTATTAGGTCCCTAGATTTAAGTCAGAATCTTGATTCCCTTAATATTATATAGACCTAGGGTTTCTCGAATGTTAGAAATTGTTGGATTTTAGATGTTAGAATGATCCAAATCAGATTATCATGTTATTGCTCAGTTCCTTGTATAATATTCAGAACCCTAGTTGTAGATATTCATATAGTTCATGGATTATACATGCTAGGTCAGATTATTCATATTATTCACATGTAGACATGCTTCAGTTTACGAATGCCATATTATCAGTCATAATTGTTACATTCTTAGAGTTTGCATGTTAGTAATTTAGCTATCCAGTACTTTAACATTTCAGTCATAAGATTGCTTATTTATATTGTAATTGGGAGTAGCTTAATACCAAGTCGACTAGGGTCAATCACCCTCAAGTCCCAGAACTACATGCTCCATAGGTTGTAAATCCTCTCTGTGGGCATTATTTTAGTGATCATGCTAGTCATGCCTCTATACCTTTGGCCGGGTATATTGGGTCCTCTCGATGGGGCGTATACATCGGACTCCACATTTAGCTGATGTGGTTTTATGTCGGTTATTATTAGCTCCCTTATAGTCGGATTTTATTGCATTAACCATGTTATCAGCTTTAGTTCAGATTTCAGTTTCAGTATGTTATAAACTTGGTCATTGCATTCAGTTATTTTATGCTTAGTATTCTCAGTTTAGTATCATGTTTATCTCTTATCATTGCTAAGATATATGCTTGATTCAATTATGATTATTGTTCAGCTTTACTCTATCCTGGATGCTCAGTACCTTTCAAGTACTGATGCATACTCTGCGCTACATCTTCTCGTGATGTAGGTTCAGGTTCTCAACTTCCAGATCACGCATAGATCGGTTCCCAATCTTCAGTTCAGCAGCATCAGTGGTGAGTCCTCATTCTTTGAGGACGGTTGGCATGATTGTCTTTCTTTGCTTTTAGTTTTAGTTTTAGTTTTTGCTAGATTTAGCTGGGGCATGTTCCAACACTTCTAGTCAGTTAGAGGCTATTTTTTAGACATAGTTAGATTCAACTATAGTGTTAGAGTTTGACTTTTCAGTTGTTTTGTTAAACTCTCAGTTTCATGTTATTCAAATTTAATATATGGATATTTACCCCATTATTTTAGATTATCTCATGATTTAGCTTCCGCATAGTATTTATTGATTTAGTATATCTTTAGTATGCTTATGATATGCCAGCAGTGTTAGCTTGGGGTCACCCATGATTCGAATCCCCATCTCCGCGCCCAGGGGGGTAGCTCGGGGCGTGACAAACTTGGTATCAGAGAACTAGGTTTAAGAGTCCTAGGATGTCTAAAAAGATGCACTAAGTAGAGTCCTTTTCATGGGTATGAAGTGCACCATATCTAATGAGAAGGAGGCTGCAAAGTGTTTTAGGAAAACTTCATTTTCTTTGTTACTTTTATCGTGCGTAAGGTATGATATAATTCCTCATGCTAGTCATTCGTTATGCGCTTTTAGACCATGCCTACTCATAGAGCTTATGGAAGGAATGCGAATGCACTCAATGCTAACGCAACTCCTCCAGTCCCAGATTAGGAAGTATCGAATGTTGAGTTTTGGAACGCCTTTCAACTTTTAGCTCAGAGTGTGACTAACCAGAATAAGCAGCAGGCTCTAGTTCTTGCAAATGCTAGTGGTGGATTAGTGGTAGCCAAGGTTCGTGACTTTGTTAGGATGAATCCGCTAGAGTTCTTAGGATCGCACATTGGTGAGGATTCCTCAAAACTTCATAGATGAGATCAAGAAGATCGTTGGAGTGATGCAAGTGACAGGTAATGATAGGGTAGAGTTGGCATCCTATCAGGTGAAAGATGTAGTTCACATCTGGTATACTCGGTGGAAGGAGAACAGGGGTAGGGATGCGACTCCTATCACTTGGGAATGCTTTAGTGAAACCTTTTTGGACAGGTTCTTTCCAAGAGAGTTGAAGGATGCAACAGCTCAGGAGTTTATGAATTTGAGATAGGGTTCCATGACAGTCCAAGAGTATGGACTCAAGTTTACCCAACTCTCCAGGTATGCTCCTCACATGGTGGCCGATTCTAAGGCTCAAATGAACAAGTTTCTGTGTGGGGTATCCGATCTAGTGAAAACAGAGTGTAGAAATGCTATGTTGCTGGAAAATATGAACATTTCTAGGATCATGACTCATGCTTAACAGGTTGAGAGAGATAAGCTTAGGGAGCAGGCTTAGGAGAATAAGAAGGCTAGAACAGACAACTATGAGTATTCTCAATAGAAATCGGGTGGTGGAAATCGCTTGCAATTTCAGCAAAAGTATTTAGCTCCAGCACCTTCATCAGCTATTGTCCCATCCTCCAAGTTCCAAAATGATCTGAAAGGTATGACATTAGGCTCTAAGTCGCAGGGGAGTGCTTCAGGCACCAGAACCTACCCAACTTGTCCAAAGTGTGGTAAGAACCATCCGGGCTTGCAGGAAAGGAAGGATGCTTTGGTTGTGGTCAATCTGGTCACAAGTTGAAACATTGTCGTTCTAAACAGGGTCAAGGAGGCAATAATGGTAGTCCTCAGTCCACAACTTAAGCAACACTAGTAGGTCACCCGACTCAGCAGGGTAACTCATTTTGTACAGGTGGCGGTCGGTGCCAAAATAGGTTGTATGCTCTCCAGGATCGCCAGGATCAGGAAGATTCTCATGATGTAGTCATTGGTACGTTACGAGTCTTTGACTTAGATGTTTATGCATTGTTAGATCCAGGGGCTACTCTTTCCTTTGTAACTCCTTATATTGCAGTCAACTTCAATGTTAGTCCAAAAACTCTCTCAGAATCCTTTTCTGTCTCTACTCCAGTCGGTGATCCAGTTATAGCTAGACGGGTATACAAAAATTGCCCTGTCACAGTCTCTCAGAAAGTCACCTCAGCAGATCTTATATAATTAGAAATGATAGACTTGGATATCATTCTAGGCATGGATTGGTTACATTCCTGTTTTGCCTCAGTTGATTGTACAACTAGGGTTGTTCGTTTTCAGTTTCCAGATGAGCCAATCCTAGAATGGAATGGTAGTAGCTTAGCGCCTATGGGTTGATTCATTTCTTACCTTAAAGCCTGAAAGATGATCTTTAAAGGTTATCTCTATCATCTAGTTCGGGTTAAGGATTCAAGCTCCGAAACCCCAACTCTTGAGTGAGTTCTAGTAGTCAATGAGTTCCCAGAAGTGTTTCCAAAAGATCTTCACGGAGTTTCTCCCAAAGGGAAATTGACTTTGGAATTGATCTCTTTCTAGACACCCAGCCTATTTCTATTCCTCCTTACAGAATGGCTCCAACTGAGCTTAAGGATTTGAAAGAGCAGTTGAAAGACTTTCTAGATAAGGGCTTCATCAGACCCAGTATTTTCCCATGGGGTGCACCAGTGTTGTTCGTGAAGAAGAAAAATGGTTCTCTCAGAATCTGCATTGACTATATGCAGTTGAACAAAGTCACAATCAATAATAAGTATCCCATCCCCCGGATTGATGACTTGTTTGACCAACTTTAGGGTGCTAGTTATTTCTCAAAGATAGACCTCAGATTCGGTTATCATCAGCTTAGAGTCAGAGATATTGACATTCTGAAAATAGCCTTCAGTACTCCGTATGGTCATTATGAATTTGTAGTTATGTCATTTGAACTAACCAATGCTCCTGCAACTTTCATGGATCTGTTGAACAAAGTGTTTAAGCAATATTTGGACTTGTTCGTTATCGTCTTTATTGATGATATCCTCATTTACTCTAGGAATGAGGAAGAACTATGAATCATTTGAGGGTTGTTCTATAAACTCTCAAAGATCGCCAGTTATTCGCTAAGTTTAGCAAATTTGAGTTTTGGTTTCAATCCATCGCTTTCCTTTGGCATATTGTGTCTAGTGAAGGATCTAAGTGGATTCTCAAAAGATAGAATCAGTGAATCAATGGCCTAGACCTACCTCTCCTACAGATATCAGAAGTTTCTTGGGTTTGGTAGGTTATTACAGAAGGTTCATGGAAGGATTTTCATCCATAGCCTTTCCATTGACTAAATTGACTCAGAAAAAGGTCAAGTTTCAGTGGTCAGATGATTTTGAGAAAAGCTTTGCAGAATTGAAAACTAGGTTGACTACAACTCCTATTTTGACTCTACTAGAGGGTTCAGACGGTTATGTGATCTATTGTGATGCATCCAAAGTTGACTTAGGTTGTGTGTTGATGCAGTGAGGTATGGTTATAACTTATGCTTCTAGACAACTTAAGGTGTATGAGAAGAACTATCCAACTCATGACCTTAAGCTTGCAGCAGTGGTGTTTGCACTTAAGATTTGGAGACATTACTTGTATGGTGTTCACGTAGATGTGTTCACAGACCATAAGAGCCTTCAGTATGTGTTCACCCAGAAAGAATTGGATCTTCGCTAAAGGAGATGGCTAGAATTCCTCAAGGATTATGATATGAGTGTGCATTACCATCCTGGTAAGGCCATTGTAGTAGAAAATGCTCTTAGTAGACTATCTATGGGTAGTGTAGCACATGTTGAGGAAAAAAGAAAGGAACTAGCAAAGGATGTTCACAGACTTGCTCACTTAGGAGTTCGTCTTATGAGCATATCAGATAGTGGTGTAACAGTTCAGAATGGGTCAGAATTGTCATTGGTAGCAGAGATTAAGGAAAAACAAGACAGTGATCCGATATTACTTCAACTAAATGGTGCAGTCCATCAACAGAGAGTTGAGGTTTTCTCCCGAGGGGGAGATAATGTGCTTCACTATCAGGGTCGATTATGTGTTCCTAAGGTAGGTGAGTTGAGCCAACAGATTCTTGCAGAAGCCCATAATTCTAGATATTCTATTTATCCAGGTGCCACTTAGATGTACCATGATCTGCGGGAAGTCTTTTGGTGGAATGGTATGAAAAATGATATAGAGGATTTTGTGGCTAAGTGCCCAAATTGCCAGCAATTGAAAGTAGAACATTAGAAACCAAGAGGTATGACTCAAGAGATCAACATTCCTACTTGGAAGTGGGAAGTGATCAACATGAACTTCATACAAGTTTACCTCGTACTCGCAGACAACATGACTCCATTTAGGTGATAGTTGATAGAGTCACTAAGTCTGCGCGCTTTTTGGCTGTTAAGACTATACATTCGATGGAGGACTACGCCAAGATTTATATTAATGAGATAGTTAGGTTGCATGGGGTTCCTTTGTCTATCATCTCAGATAGAGTTCATCAGTTTACCTCTTAGCACCGCAATTTATCCACAGACGGATGGGCAGGCAGAGCATACCATTCAAACCTTAGAGGACATGTTAAGAGCTTGTGTGATCTATTTCAAGGTTAGTTGGGAAGATCACCTTCCTCTTATAGAGTTCACCTACAATAATAGTTACCATTTCAGCATTCTGATAGCCACTTTTGAGGCATTGTATGGGCGTAGATGTAGATATCCAGTTGGTTGGTTTGAAGTAGGTGAGGCAGCTTTGATAGGGCCATATTCAGTTCATGATGCAATGGAGAAAGTGCAACTCATTAGAGATAGACTTAAGACAACCGAGAGTCGCCAGAAGTCTTATACAAATGTAAGGAGAAGGGAATTAGAGTTCCAAGTTGATAATTGGGTTTTTTCTGAAAAATTCACCTATGAAGGGGGTGATGAGATTTTTCAAGAAAGGGAAAATCAGTCCTAGATATGTAGGCCCTTACAAGATTCTGAAAAGAGTTGGTAAAGTGGCTTATGAGTTAGAATTTCCAATAGAACTAGCAGCAGTGTATCCAGTTTTTCACATTTCATTATTGAAAATATGTGTGGGTGATCCAGCATCTATTGTACCTTTAGAAAGTGTGGATGTGAAGGATAGTCTCACTTATGAAGAGGTACTATTTGAAATCCTTGATCGTTAGGTTCGAAGGTTAAGAAACAAAGAAGTCGCTTTAGTTATGGTTTTGTGGAGGAGTCAATCCATAGAGGGAGCTATTTGGGAAGCAGAAGCAGCCATGAAGGCTAAGTATCCTCATCTCTTTCCTTCCGATTCCATTCCTGCTTGAGGTAATAGTTCCACTTTAGTTTTTCAGTCATTCTTGCGTAAATTCAGTCTTAGTATCTTGTTCCTTCAGTTGTTCTTGTATTTTCAACGTATTTGTATGTTCTTGGAACTTAGTTCAGTCAAAAATCAGTTTCCAGTAATTAGTGGTAAGGTTTGCTGCTCTTTCCCTCCCTATTTAGCTAGTTTAGTCTTCATTCGAGAACGAATGTTCCCAAGGGGGAGATACTGTAACACCCCATATGCTAGAACTACCAAAATGCAGATTTCAGAAGTTGCAGGTGCCACCGACGAGCACTACCCACGGATCGTAGGGTGACCCACGAACCATGGATCAAGCCCTTAGAACCTAGCCTATGAAGTGGATCGATGGACTGAAGGACGGATCGTGGATCAGTCCATGGACCGTCGATCTATCCGTAGGTCGAGACCCTCAGGACACCCATAACCCATCCTCTGAAGTCGATCGACGGACTGGCAGGACGGATCGTGGATCAGTCCATGGACCATTGATCAGTCCGTAGGTCGAGACCCTCAGACCCCCTAGAATCCAACCTCTAAAGTCGATCGATGGACTGACAGTACAGATCGTGGATCAGTCGACGGACCGTCGATCAGTCTATAGGTAGCTTCAACAAATTTTAAGTCAGGGGAAGTTTGGTATTTTCCTTATGCGTTGGACCCCTACTCTACATCGTTTAACCCCTAAACTATGTGGTTTTGGTCAGTTTTAGCCTAGTATCTAAATTATAATCTACCTTAAGCAAATCATTCACTAAAAAACTTAGAAAATTAGAACGCAAAAGGAGAAGGAGTTGACCAAGACCTAGTGAAAGAACGCAACATGTTTTCATCAGTTTCAGCTCCGAAATTAAAAGATTTCTCTATGGAATTCTTCACCAGGTATGTGGGATTTCACTAATGGGATCCTTTCACCTATTAGATCCCTATATTTCCGTCAGAATCTTGATTCCCTTAATATTATCTAAACCTAGGGTTTCTTGAATGTTAGAAATTGTTGGGTTTTAACTGTTAGAATGATCCAAATAGGATTATCATGTTATTGTTCAGTTCCTTATATAATATTCAGAACCCTAGTTGTATATATTCATTTAGTTCATGAATTATATATGCTAGGTCAAATTATTCAGATATACACATGCTTCAATTTACGAATGGCATATTATCAGTCATAATTGTTACATTCTCAGAGTTTGCATGTGAGTAATTGAGCTATCTAGTACTTCAGCATTTCAGTCATAATATTGATTATTTACATTATAATTGGGAGTAGCTTAATACCGAGTGGACTAGGGTCAGTGTCCCTCAAGTCCCAGAACTATGTGCCCCGTAGGTTCTAAGTCCCCTCTGTGGGCATTATTTTAGTGATCACGCCACTCATGCCTCTATACCTTTGGCCTATCAGCCTGAACCTTTTGTAAATGATGTTTGGCCCAATTATTTATTTAATAAGATGGATCTTGAGTCCAAATTTAAGTTTAAAAAAGCACTACAAGAAATCTGATTCTTAGCCACAAATGTTTAGCTACAATAAAAAAATTTGTCACCAATTATATGCCTTCTGGGACAAATTGTCTTCCAATCAAAATAAGCAACCACCGCATGTTCAAAAACAAGGTGTTGGATATAGTACAGACTACAAACACAAAAGAACAGTGTGCCAACAAAACCAAGTGATCACAAAGTTTGGGCCAATGTTAAGTGATACCTTTGCTTAGATTGGACTTAATTTCAGTCTTGACATCAACCTGATCAAGAATCTTAGGCAAGGGAAGTGATGCCCCCTCAACATTTGCATGATCGAGGATGGTAACTGTTCAATGCAGAAAAGAAATGTTAGGACACACTAGTATAACAATGCAAATTGCCATCATATTTAATGATGGTACATACAAACCTCACGGAAAAAAAATTGCCTCAAATCTTTATGATTATTAACCTTTAAATTGTTAAAACAAATAGCAATTTTTCTTTCCTTCCAAAAAACTAGATGATCATAAAAGTAAACAATTTGCACTCCAATTTATCAAATGTAACTCCATGACGTTGTCTCGTTAAGAAAAATATGTTGAAACAACTCAAACATCACGTATAGCTACGCATATCAAATAAACACCAAAATCATACAAAATTTGGAGCTAATAGATTACGCAAAGGGGCAAGGATAGATATTACAAAAACATAATAGCACAGGACGGCTATTATCTCAAGCTTTAGGAAAATTTTTCTTTAGTAATTAATTTGGCATAAACTTGTAAGATGTGCATAGTGAATGCAGAAAGGGGCCTATATGTTCAATCCATTGAATTCATGTCTTCAAGAGTAACAATAGCTTAACCCTACTGAAACACAAAAGTGTTAGTCTCAGAACACCACCTTTCTACCAACCCTAAAATCAAATTTTGATCCGTCTGGACTCTATACACTGAACTCTTGAGAGCTCTGTAAATTTTGCAGCTTTCCATACAGGGTAATGGATAGCCTCCATCGTTTCAGCCCATTCTTTCCATTTCATTTGTTGATCTCTCCATCAATTGCAACTATGAATGGAGACTTTAAATGAAATGGAAAGAATGGGTTGAAAGAATGGAGGCTATCGATCACCCTGTATGGAAAGTTGCAGGAATTTACGGAGTTGTCAAGAGTTCAGTATATAGAATCTAGACGGATCAAAATTTGATTTTTGGGTTGGTAGAAATGTGGTGTTCTGTGAGTTAGCACTTTTGCGTTTCCGTGGGGTGAAGCTACAGCTAGTCTTTAAGACATGAATTCAATGGATTGAACCTATTTTTATCCAAGACAATTGAAAATAATAAAATTTCAAACGGACCATGCACAGAGATGCATTGGGCTCCTTCCACCTACAGGAACATATCTTAGGAGGTTGGACTTCACAAACATCAAGAGCACAACAACATTAACCAAAAACAAGGCCTGAATAGTGATTTAAACACAAAATATAGTAATATCAATTCCCAAACCAAATACACCCTCATAGAGAGCTTTCCTACAAAGCGCTTCTAAATTAAACAACTCCAAATGTTGGAAAACAATTGAAACTAGCAAACCCAACCAGAAATAGATAAACAAAAAATCAAAGCAGACCTTAGTACCGAATATTGAAGCAACAGAAACAAATAGGGACTAGAGCAGCAGTGGATCCAACATAACAATAGGAAGAGTGAATAGAGTAAACTGATGTTGCAATTAAAAAATTGCAGATTTGCACAAATGTTGGATAAAATAGGAAACCAATCGAAATCCAGTCTACAAAAGAAAAAAATGTCTGAAATATCTTTGCCTTTTGCCGAAGGTGAGGGAAACTAGTAACTGTGGATGAGTGACCCAAATTTGTGAAAAAAAGAAAAGAAACGAAATTTTAACTTGGCTCTGATGCCATGTCATTCATAAGGTATGGAGAATAATTTGTATATTACTCAAAGAGAACAATGATATAAATACATGAAGAGAATAAACTAAATTTGAAGACTAAATATTCAATTCCCTAAAATTCAGCTGTATTATCTGTTCATTAATATTCAGATTTTGTAACACTAATAATACGGAGAAATAAGTTAGGGTTGGAGTTCCAGGTAGAAATTAGCTATGTGGAATGAAGTGAAAATGCATTAAAATTTGGGAGGCAATATAAATTTTTTTGATATGACAGAAGATTCCAGAAAAATTTACATCACCATGCCAATTTGTCAATAGCAATTCATACATATTTGGAACAACAATTTGATTGTCAAATACGGGATTTAACAATCTCAGGTTTCTACATATAAATTATACAAGATAGGGGAGGCAAGCGCAAAGGAGGAGGGGATGTTACCCGTGACTATGAGTGTTGGATACTTGTTTAGATTTGCGAGATTGACTGAAGGGTAGAAGGATCCCATCAAGTGAACTGTTTAATCTGATATCTGCCCTAGGCTGCACTATAACTTTTCAAATGATGGTTTTATCAACCAGCCAAATGCAACAAACATATGACCGCAACCAGATGTGCCAATTGATTGCAAATTTGTTGAAAAACTTTATGTGTGGCTTCTTTCTGTTTCTTTAGTATTTTCTTATCTAAAGATGCACATATTTTTGTTTGCTTTGAATTGTGCATTTTCTCAAAACTCTTTCCATGCCATAAGTTGCAAACACCAATTTCTGAATTGGACAAAACACCAAAACTCGCATCATTTTCATCTCAAATTTTAATATTGTAGCAATCCAGAAAGACAGCTGGGTGATCCACTGCTAGCAAGCAGTGTGCTGATTTCATTTCGCTACCATCTAACTTCCAAACTGCTACATGTCGGTCACCAACAACAGAAGAAAGAACATGTCTCCCATCTTCAGAGAAAACCATACACGAACACCTCCCTAATAAAAAAGGAGAAAAGAAATAAGATGACTCACAACTCACAAGGATGGGTAAATAGAAGTGTTCTGCAGTTGTGTTGACTTTACTTAATCAAGAAGTAAATGCATCAAAAAGGAAAACATACAAAAATAAAACATAATATGTGTACCACTCCTATGTTGCTTGGACTCTAAAAAATGTTGACATGTGCATTTTAGATCCTCTAGAAGTAGTGCATCATTGGAGGATCCTACATAGGTCTGGCAACTTTTTTGAGAGTCTAAGCAACATAATAACACTCACAGGGTGGCCTGAAAGCTTTTGGAGCTTTTTGTCATCCAAGCACGAGAAAATCTTCAAGTAAGAAGTTGTTGGTGCTAATATTTTCCCATCTGGCTAGACAGAAACCCTCAAGAGCAACTAGTTTCAGCAGAAACAAATTAAGCATAGAATGTCTGTTGTTACAAGGAGAAAAGCAGTATAGGAACGCTAACACAAGGTAGAGGGTGAAGATACACAAATGGAGCAATGAGCTGTATTCAGAATATATAGTGATAAAATATGACATGAGAAGAATCTTGCTAGCCCTTAGCAATAGGGATCTGGTATCATTGTTGGGAGTACCCATTTTGCATTACAGAAACTACAGAAAGGGTTAAAGATGTCAATCATTAGTTACTAATCCCGATTGAATAAATGCAAGATTCTCAAAATGTAGCCATCATCGAAGACAATGAACATGTATAGATACAAACCTGATGAAGTGGATAAAGATGATATTGCTTAAGTGGAATCTTTAACTTGTGCAGTAAGTTCCCCGACATGGAATCAATTTTACAAACCAGTCCATCAGAATCAGCCGTTTAAATGAACGAACCATGTGAATAATGAGATGGCATTCCCTTCAAGCGCAGGTGAAAGCTCAAGTGCAGTCAGTTCAACAATCTTAGTTGTTTTGCAAAGTCTATGGACTTGATAATTTAGCAAATATGCATAGAGCTAACCCAAAATCCATAAATTTTGTGGGAAACACAAGTAGAGGTATAGGAAACCAAATTTTCAGGAACAACATCAGCCCGATTGGAGGAACCACCCAAATTTCTCATGGGGTGGATACCAAACTAAAACCAATACAAGCCACAGGGCCAAAAGCAACACTATCAGCAGAATTAGGGTAATATCATTCAGGGGTCAGATTGTTGGAGCGTGGAATTTCAGCCCAAAGTGTGTTGAATTCTCGCCCAACAATGGCTGAAAATCACAACAATATAGAGCCCAAATATAAGATGAAGTCATGACTCATGTGGGCTTTGGGTGCAAATTTGCCAATTTTCTCCTTAGTCCTGTTAGCTAATTTTAGGAAGAAGTTTGATAATTTTTTTTATATATTTTTTCTAGTTTAAAGTTTCCTAGTTTAAAAGTTTTCTAATTAAAAGAAGGATTTGAATCTCATGCTATCTAGAATAGGTTTCTCCTATATGTAGGGGTGGATTTTGTTTTTTCTTCTTCAAAAGACATGATTAATATTATTTGAAAGGTTTCTCTCCCTTACACTTTTTTGTATGGTAACTATGAAGTTATCTTACAACATTATAAGAAACAAATCTTTAAAGGTAAGTTAAATTCTTATTTTTATATCTTTGTTTCTATTATAGTAATTAAAGAAGGTAATTAGTCTTATATTAATCGCTGTCTCTAATTTCTTCGAAATAGGGGTCGACACCACCTTTGATCTATGTTCTTGAATTGACTTTATTAGTATCATAATTAGTTTTAGTCCACTAATTTTGAATAGTAAGATAATTCAAGCTCTTAGCACTTCATTTTGAAATTTGAGAATTTTATTCTCGAATTTTACATATCTTTCAATTCTTATCTTTAATCTTTGTATTTTCCCTTTTACATTTTTTTCTTGTTTATTCAAGTAACCCGATTTTTATAATTGAAGCCTAGGGTTTCTCTATAAATATTCACCTAGTCATTTATAATATGGGTTCCACAATTCCTGATTAACACTCAATACTTACAATTTTTCATAAGCTTAAACTATAAAGCTTTCTGTTCTAAAGTTTACTTGAGCTACTTTGTTCCTAAGCAAAAACACAAGCTCATAATCTAGATTCTACGTTCAGCTATTTATTATTGTTCTTGCCCTCATTTATCATTCCGTTGTTGTCATCTATTTATTATAAGGTCAATTATATCCGTATGCCTTTAAATAACCCTTAGAAATTCAATTGTCCCATTTGACGGTAAACAACATCATACAAAATGAAAAAACAAGAACTAAAATGCACAACATATACATGCATGAAACAAAGTTCATAACTTTCCTTCCCCAAATTCTAAGTTGTTAGGTGTAAACTAAATTTATGATAACTTCTCCCTTTGCCGCCTTCTCTCACACCCGAGATAATGCTGAAAGATACGGTTTTTGTTTGGCACTTTTCCCTCATCAAGAGTCAATTTCACTAACTTTTGGAGGTAAATATGACAACATTAATTCTTTTTTCCTAAAAGTAAAAGTTAAATATCCGAAAACTAGAATTATATACAGAGTGCTAGGAACTTGCGATGGAAAATTTACTGACCTACAGTTTCTGGCAGCTCCTACATAGGCAGCAGCTGCGCAGCTATCTTGGCTGCTATGACCACTGGACGGCCTCCTTTCGAGGCTGTCCAGCCTGCCCCACAACCCTAAACCACCACATATGCCACCCTTTTTAATTCCAATACTATAAATCCTAAACAATCTGCCTTAATTATCTAAAGAACAATCATAAATCAATCGAAATAATTCATAGAGAACCTACTATCACGTTTTCAATGGAGGAAAGGCAAGACTTTATTATCAAAGAGGGATTACATCAAGCAGTGGTGTTTAAATTATCCCATGGTGCGCCAGATTTGAAGGTATTAAGGTCCATTTTACCGAAACATCTTGGTACCAAGGGCAATTGTTTAATTGGCTTACTTGCTCCAAGAATTTTTTGTTGAGGTTTGATCAATATGTAGATTATGTACTAGGTTTATCTCGATCAGTTAATTATCTTCTCTACAATGGAGAGGAGCACCAATATAGGGTTTTTCCATGGTCCATTGGATATAACCCTTAGGAGGAAACGACGTTAGCTGTGGTTTGGATTTCTTTACCGAACTTATCTCCATATTCGTTTGCAAAGAAGTCTGTATTGTCTATAGCATCAACAGTTGGACAACCAATAGCTATAGATAAAGCTACTCAAATCAAGTCAAGACCTAGCACAGCTACAGTCAAGGTTATACTTGATCTAATGGAAAAGCTTCTAAATCGTATAAGGTTGCAGTTTGAGGATGGAAAATCTGGTAAGTTGATCGAGGTTTTTCAAGAGATTGTATATGATAATCTACATTTGTATTGCAATTATTGTAAGCACCAAGGTCATGATGAAGATAGTTGTCATTTGATCTCGAAAAGAAATCAAAATAACAAACAAATTGATGATACCATTGAAGTTGCTTTAAAAGGTACTACCGATAGTGAAAAGTATAAAGGCGATGCGAGAGAAATATTAAATGAAAAAAGAAAGATTGTAGATTGACAATTGGCTACTTCCAACTCCGAGCAAAATCGTATAGACTCAATGGATGTTGATACAAGTATTATTAGTGTTGAAACAACTACCAAAAACAAAGGTGATTGTAATATCCAACAGGCTACTACTAATGAGGTGCAATCAAAAGAAGTTGGGCTGAATTTGATGTCTAATGCAACTAAGAAAGGAACACAAAGAGTTGGGGTTGATGCGCCGTGAGTTGGTTTAGGGCAAAAGATAATAGATTCAGGACAAAAACTAATGGATACATCTGATGTTTAAGATCCTGAAAATTCTGGGCAGCATGTTTTGCAAGTTGAAAATGAGAATTCAACTAAAAACTGGACACTGGTTGCACACAAAAAATCAACTAGTAGTCGGATCCTTTCCTCGACTAGTCAAAATTATTCTCCATGTAGTGAAAAGGGTCCGACTGGGAATTTTTATGATAGTGAGAAGAGGCAAGATACTAGTAATGCCTCAAGAGACCTATTATGTTCGAATAGCTTTGATGCTTTATTGAAGACTACTGGAAAGCAAGTAAGGTTAACAGAGAATGACAACGATTTGATCCAAGAAAAAAAAAGTCTCACCACTTGCTTTGAATAGCAAATTAAGTCCAGAAGCTCCCGTATACGTGCCTAAATGTGTGCTTGCAATGAAGAATGAGTCAAGGGCCTTAGTGTCAAATACAATTGATTTGGGTGAGGATTCTCTTGATGAAGATGGAGTGGATTCGAGTGAGGATTATCTTGATGAAGATGGAGTGGATTCGGGTGAGGATTCTCTTGATGAAGATGAGGAAGACAATATGCTGGACATATGCTTTGATAGAGTGGCTAGGGAAGGTGATATATCACCTAGGCGACAAAGAAGTGGAAGCAACAAAAGCAAAAAGAAGACACATAGAAGGCAACATAGTTGGGACGGTAAAATGACTGAGGAGTTTGTTCCAAGGCACCTACCGATGTGACAGGCAATGCAAAACCATTTGACAGTATCAATAGGTTTAACTAGATCCAATAAATCCATAAAGAAGGTATGAATCATCAAGTGTTGTTAGATAGGTTTGAAGAAGAAGACAAGAGAAAAATACTTCAAGTTAGTTTTGATGGGCAATCAATCTTTTTTAATTCATGCTTTTGTAATAGAAAGTTTGAAGCTGGTAACTCAACTTTCTTCTTGATTGACATATTTTTACATTATTTAAGCATCCTCATTGTAATATCATCATGGAGTGTATTACAAACTCTGTGATGATCATAAAATACTTAGTTCACTCTAGCTCTTTTTTTTCTTCATGCTCGTTAGGTAGCAGAAGTTAGGTTCTTCATTAGGATTAATAAGGTAAAGCCTAGCCCCCCTTGCTTGTACTTGTCCCTATTGATATTTTTTATGTTTAATAAAAGACTGCTAGACACTGTCTAGTGGTAAATTTGCTTAAAAAAAGAATAGCCAGAAACTATACGAAAAGTATAATTCGTTACAATTATTCACGTACGAAAAAATGGTGAAACGAATTAATTAATACGAGTGAAAATTCACTTGAGGGTAAAATATTACCTTGACACGGCCATCACCGGAGTTGATAGCAAAGAAGGCCAAAGAGGGACTGAAACAAGTCATGATGTCCCTAATATTTGATGTTCCCATTGTTGAAATGAAGCTTAGGTTAAGAACTTTGGCTTGTGGTGGCATGTTGGACGGTGGAAAACGAGCGTGGCCGTTGAAAAGAGAAATAGCAAAGTTTTATACTTGCATGCTGAAATAATGTGGCTTCAAATTTTTATATTTATATTTTAGTTTGTATGTGTGGTTGGGTGAGGGCCAGAGGGGTTGCGTTTTATTTAGGTACCTAACTCTTGTTAAGTCAAGGATTTCAAAGTTGAAATTTGAAATTTGAGTTTTTCAAATTGAGGTTTTGTGAACGGAAGTTTCAAAAATTCTAACACTGTTTTGACCTAATTTTTGGGAACTTGAAAATATTTGAAGACCAGATTTTCAAAATCTAATCAAATTTCACAGTCAAACATATATTTGAAGATGAATTTTCAAAACTTACAAATACTATATCATGGGATAGAGGAGGTGATCTTATTTATGCTGAGGCCAAAAACATGGGATAGCTACAAATATGGATGCAGAGGTGAGAGCAGTCTGGGAAGCTCTACGATTTTGCATCAGGAAAAATATGAATCATGTTCATCTCAAAACTGATTCCCTAGTATTGAAAAACATGATCACTAGGAGTTGGAAAATACCTTGTGAGTTAGCAGAAATGATGGAGGAAATACATGACATGGTGGGGAAAATCAGAGTACAAGTTTCACATATTTTTAGAGAAGCAAACCAATTGGCAGACTACATAGCAAATTTAGCAATAAATAAAGAAGAAATAAAGACATTTCAGAATTTCATTCAGTTACCGAGTTTGGGAAGAAGGATTCTTAACATAGATAAACAACAGATCCCTTCAGTTCGCATCAAGAAAAGGAGAATTAACACTAACAACAATGGACATCATGCTTAGTTACATATCAGAAGACACATTGTTCCATAACTATGATATTTACAAACTAGATATTAGCTATGTTGGGAGCAAAAAAGTTGTTAAGGAACCTATCCTATTTCTAAGCTATGAAAGCCAGCAATAAGGGACACAGGAACCAGCAAAAAGCGAGAGTATAGAGACCAAATATGATTTCAAAATAAGCTTTCGACAAAAACAAAGATGAAGCGAGGGAGCTACATGATCTTCTCTATTTCACTTCACCGACAAAATAGAGAGAATCAAAATAGGAATAGAAGTAACAAGGAAGATGGTAATAGCGAGTCATTTACACAAATTTGCATAGAGGAAGCATAAGGCACATACTCTCTTTCAAGTTCTTCACGAACTCAGGCTTTCTAACTGAACAACACACCTACAAAGAAGACATTGTCAGCTGCAAAGAAGGAGCAAGAACTCAACATGGAAAGAACGAGGCATACCTCTGAGAGCTGATATTTCCAGCATTCATCATAAGTTGGACATGAAGGATGTTTATCACCCAAAGAAGGAGGAACATCAAGTCGGAGCTAAAAGGGAACAATGACAACCATTGGGAAAGAGGCGAGCTGAGAAAGAGGAGAGGAAGAGAAAGAAAGGAGAAAAAGATAGCTCATTTAGGAAACCCTAGTGTTAGGGTAACGTCTTTATCCACTTTATTTTGCTAATTTGGGCCGATCAGATTAAACCTTTTGTTAATGATGTTTGGCCGAATTATTTAATTAATAAGATGGATCTTGAGCCCAAATTTAAATTAAAAAAATACACTACAAGAAATCTAATGCTTAGCCACGAAATGTTTATCTACAATAAGAAAATTTGTCACCAATTATATGCCTTTTGTGACTAATTGTCTTGCAATCAAAGTAAGCAACCGCCGCAAGTTCAAAAACAAGGTGTTGGATATAGTACAGACTATAGACACAAAATAACAATGTGCCAACAAAACCAAGTGATCACAAAGTTTGGGCCAATGTTAAGTGATACCATTGCTCACGTTGGACTTAATTTCAGTCTTGACATCAACCTGATCAAGAAGCTTAGGCAAGGGAAGTAAAGCCCCCTCAACAATTTGCATGATCGAGGGTGGTAACCGTTCAATGCAAAAAAGAAATGTTAGGACACACTAGTATCACAATGCAAATTACCATCATATTTAATGATGGTATTAACTGTCTTCACATAAAAAAAATTTGCCTCAAATCTTTATGATTCTTAACCTTTAAAATGTTAGAGCAAATAACAATTTTTTCTTCCTTCCCAAAGAAATAGATGATCGAAAAAGTAAACAAGTTGCACTCCAATTTATCAAATGTAACTACATGACATTGTCTCAGTAAGAAAAATATGTTGAAACATCTCAAACATCACTTATAGCTATGCATATCAAATAAACACCAAAATCATACAGAATTTGGAGCTGAAAGATTACGCAAAAGGGAAAGAATAGATATTAAAAGAACATAATGGCACAGGACAACTATTATCTCAAGCTTTAGGACAATTTTTCTTTAGTAATTAATATGGCATAAAATTGTACAGATATGCATAGTGAATGCAGAAAGGGACCTATAGGTTCAATCTATTGAATTCATGTCTTCAAGAGTAACAGTAGCTTCACCCCATAGAAACACAAAAGTGTTAGTCTTAGAACACCACCTTTCTACCAACCCAAAAATCAAATTTTGATACGTCTGGACTCTATACACTTAACTCTTGAGAGCTCCGTAAATTCTGCATCTTTCCATACAGGGTGATGGATAGCCTCCATCGTTTCAACCCATTCTTTCTATTTCATTGGTTGATCCCTCCATCAATTGCAACCATGAAAGGAGACTTTATATGAAATGGAAAGAATGGGTTGAAAGAATGGAGGCTTTCGATCACCCTGTATGGAAAGTTGCAGGAATTTACGAAGCTATCAAGAGTTCAGTGTATAGAGTCCAGGCGGATCAAAATTTGATTTTTGGTTTGGTACAAAGGTGGTGTTCTGAGAGTTATCACTTTTGTGTTTCCGTGGGGGTGAAGCTATTGTTACTCTTGAAGACATGAATTCAATGGATTGAACCTATTTTTATCCAAGACAATTGAAAATAATAAAATTTCAAATGGACCACGCATTGAGATACATTGGGCTCCCTCCACCTACAGGAACATACCTTAGGAGGTTGGACTTCACAATATCAAGAGCACCACAACATCAACCAAAAACAAGGCATGAATAGTTATTTAAATACTAAATATAGTAATATCGATTCCCAAACCAAATAAACCCTCACAGAGAGCTTTCCCACAGAGTGCTTCTAAATTAAACAACTCCAAACGCTGGAAAACAATTAAAACTAGGAAACCCAACTAGAAATAGATAAACAAAAAATCAAAGCAGACCTTGGTACTAAATATTGAAGCAACAGAGACAAATAGGGACTGGAGCAGCAGTGGATCCAACATAACAACATGAAGAGTGAATAGAGTAAACTGATAGTGTAATTAAAAAATTCAGATCTTTATAGATGCTAATAAGACAGCAAAACAATTGAAATCTAGTCTACAAAAGAAAAAAAATGTCTAAAAGATCTTCGCCCTTTGTCGAAGGTGAGGGAAACTGGTATATCATGGATGAGTGACCCAAAGCAGAGAAAAAAAGAAAAGAAATGAAACCTTAACTTGTCTTTGATACCATGTCATTCATAAGGTATGGAGAATAATTTGTATTTTACTCAAAGAGAACAAGGATATAAATACATGAAGAGAACAAGCTAACTATGATGACTAAATATTCGAATCCCTAATATTCAGTTGTATTATCTATATCATCTATGTTACTTGCCAAGAACATGGGGATAACTACAAATATGGAGGCAGAGGTGAGAGCAGGGAAGCTCTACGATTTTCCATCAAGAAAAATATGAATCATGTTCATCTGGAAACTGATTCCCTAGTATTGAAAAACATGATCACTAGGAGTTAGAAAATACTAGGGCTGGGCATTCAGTATTTCTATTCGATTTCAGTTTTTTTTTCGGGTTTTTTGATTTCAAGTTCTTGTACAACGTGTACCAAACACCGAACCTAAATAATTTGGTTCAATTTAGTTTTTATTATTTCGGTTCAGTTAATGTTATTTTGGTTCAGTTTTTGTTAGTTCAGTTTTTTGTTAGTTCGTTTTTTTGTTATGGGCCTACTTAGTGGGCTTTTTAAAATTTTGTATTTTTTTGTTTATTTTATTTATATTTGTTTCTTGTTGCTTATTTTACTCGTTTTTTAAATTATTTATCATCGCCGGAAGTGGAAAGTGGTCGGTGGTCTGCTCACGGCTGGCGCCTGGCTGTGTGGAAACTGGAAAGGTTGGCTTGTTGCTACTGTGCTGCTGCCTGCTGGTCGATGCCGTTTGCTGCGGCTGCCTGCTGGTCGACTGGCGGCTGCTGCTGGTCGACGCCGATCACCGAAAGTGGGAGCGCCCATTTTCGTGTGCTGCTGCTGTAGTGCTGTAGACGTGGGAACGTGGGTGTGGAAAAGTATTAAAAGTTTGAAGCTTTTAATTTTAAATTATAATATTTATTATTAAATATTAATAATATAATATAGTAATATATTTTGGTAAACCAAAATATCGAATAACACAAAAATTACATATTGAAACCAAACCGAAATACCAAAAAATACAAAAACATATATCGAATACCGAATCAAAAACTGAAATACCAAAATAATTTGATTCGGTTCGATTTTTCAGTTTTTTGGTATTTATGCCCAGCCCTAGAAAATACCTTGTGAGGTAGCAGAAATGATGGAGGAAGTACATGACATGGTGGGGAAAATCAGAGTATAGGTTTCACATATTTTTAGAGAAGCAAACCAATTGGCAGACTACATAGCAAATTCAACAATAAATAAAGAAGAAATAAACACATTTCAAAATTTCATTCAGTTACCAAGTTTGGGAAGAAGGGTTCCTAACATAGGTAAACAACATATCCATTTAGTTCGCATCAAGAAAGGGACCAACAAAAAGCAAGAGTATAGAGGATAAATCTGAATTCAAAACAAGCTTCCAACAAAAAGATAAAGCGAGGGAGCCACAAGATCTTCTTCTATTTTGCTTCATCTGCAAAATAGAGAGAATCAAAATAGGAATAGAAGCAACAGGGAAGATGGTAATAGCGGGTCACTTACACAGATTTGCATAGAGGAAGCACAAGGCGCATACTCTCTCTCAAGTTCTTCATGAACTCAGGCTTTCTAACCGAATAACACACATACAAAGAAGATAATGTCAGCTGCGAAGAAGGAGCAAGAACTCAACATGGAAAGAACTAGGCATACCTTTGAGAGCTGATATTTCCAGCATCCATGATAAGTCGAACATGAAGGATGTTTATCACCCAAAGAAGGAGGAACATTAAGTCAAAGCAAATGGACAACGACAAACATTGGGAAAGAGGCGAGCTGAGAATGAGGAGAGGAAGAGAAAGAAGGGAGAAAAGGATAGCTCATTTAGGAACCCTAGTTTAGGGTAGTGTCTTTATCCACTTGGTTTTTTCAATTTGGGCCGATCAGGTTGAACCTTTTGTTAATGTTGTTTGGCCCAGTTATTTAATTTATATGATGGATCTTGAGTCCAAATTTAAATTAAAAAAAGCATTCTCTAACACTTGAGGCATGTCAAAAATACTATTTTTTAAAGATATTTCATTTGATTGTATCCTTGTATTCGACAAGCTCTTCTTATATATACAAAAGTCAAAATCTAACAAAACATCAAGTAGGAAAAAGAAAATTCAGCATACTAGAGCATATGAGGTATTAATATGTTTGTATCTTCTCTTTTACTCCCTAAAGAGAGAATAAAATAAGCATATATAGGTGTGAAAAAACTCAAAATGATCACAACGGGAGTAAATGAGATAGGTAATGATGGGAAAATATTACTAATATCAATTGCAACATTAATATTTGAATCAAAAGTAATGACCAATATTTAATGGATAAATATTAACAATTAGCTATTAAGGCTATAAAGTCAATTGTGTATTAAAATGAGAGTAAAATACAATAATACTAAACAAGAAATGGAAGACAAATGCTAATGAGAAGTATAGAGTAGAGAGTATTCTTTTATCTCTTTTCGTTGTCTTTCTTAAGGGTGAAAGAATACCCTTTTATAGGATGTAGAAATCATCCGTTTACAACCTTAAACCAAAATACGTTAGTAATCTTTAAGGCATACATTACATTAGGTTGTTGATGAAAAGAAACATCCATAAATAAATGGATTTATAACACTCCCCCTTGGATGTTTATAGATAATGTGCCTTGTTAAAACCTTACTAGGAAAAATTAGTGGGAAAAAGCCTAGTGAAGGAAAAAGAGTACACACATCTTGTAACACGCCTTGAGTGCTGCCTCATTAAAAGCCTTATCAGGAAAAACCAGTGGTGTAAAACCTTGGTTAAGGGAAAAAGAGTACAGCGCGAATTTTACTCCCCCTGATGAAAACTTTATTTGATATCTTGGAGACGACTCATTCCAATCTTATATCTTAACTTCTCAAATGTTGATGTTGGCAATGCCTTAGTGAATAAATCTGCAAGATTATCACTCGAACGAATTTGTTGAACATTTATCTCACCTTTTTGTTGAAGATCATGTGTGTAAAAGAACTTAGGTGAAATATGCTTTGTTCGGTCTCCTTTGATATATCCTCCTTTTAATTGAGCTATGCAAGTAGCATTATCTTCATACAATAATTTTGGAATCTTTGTTTGTACAGAAAGACCACATAATTGCAAAATGTGTTGAGTCATTGATCTCAACCATACACACTCTCGACTGGCTTCATGAATGGCTTATCTCTGCATGATTTGAAGAAGTAGCAACTATTGTGTGCTTCATCGAACGCCATGATATAGTTGTACCTCCATATGTGAATAAATAGTCTGTTTGAGATTGAGCTTTATGTGGGTCAGAAAAATATCCTGCATCTGCATAACCGGTCAATTCTGACTTGGATGCATTAGAATACAACAATCCCATATTAATTGTTCCTTGACAATATATGAATATATGCTTAAAACATTTCCAATGTCTTTTTGTTGGACATGAGCTGAATCTCACCAATAAACTTACTGTGAAGTAAATATCTGGTTGGGTATTGTTGGCAAGGTACATTAGTGCCCCAATAGCACTGAGATATTGTGTTTTATTACCAAGAATCTCTTCATCCTTTTCTTGAGGTTGTAATGGATCTTTATTTATTTCAAGAGATCTCACAACCATCAGGGTACTTAATGAGTGTGATTTATCTATGTAAAATCACTTCAAAACCTTTTTAGTATATGTTGATTGATGGATAAATATTCCATTTGTCAAATGTTCAATCTGAAGGCCAAGATAAAATTTTGTCTTACCAAGGTCTTTCATTTCAAATTCTTTCTTCAAACACTCAACAACTTTTGAAAGCTCTTTGGGAGTTCCAATGATGTTCAAGTCATCAACATAAACAGATATTATTACAAATTCAGATTTTGACCTTCGTATAAAAGTACAAGGACAAATAGGGTCATTCTTATACCCTTCTTTTAGCTAGTATTCACTAAGACAATTATACAACATTCACTCTGATTGTTTCAATCCATATATAGATTTCTGAAGCTTTATTGAACAACTTTCTTTTGAATTTTTATATGCTTCAGGCACTCTAAGTGCTTCAGGGATTTTCATAAAAATATTTTGTCTAGTGAGCCATATAAATAGGTTGTAACAACGTCTATTAGATGCATTTCAAGCTTTTCATGGACTGTCATATTTATTAGGTACATAAAAGTAATTGCATACGTATCCTCATAATCAATGTCAGGCATTTGCGAAAATCCTTGTGCCACAAGTCGTGCTTTATATCTTACGACTTTACCATTTTCATTGTGTTTTCACACAAAAACCCATTTGTGCCCCACTGGCTTGACACCTTCAGGTGTTCAGACTATTGGTCCGAAAACTCACGTTTTTCAAGTGAAGCCAATTCTGTTTGAATTGCTCCCTTCCATTTTGACCAATCATTTCTCTGTCTACATTCATTGACAAATCTTGGTTCTAAATCCTCATCTTGTTGCATTATTTCAACTGCAACATTATAGGCAAAAATATTGCCCACCACAATATTATTTCGATTCCACCTTTTTCTCGCCGAGACATAATTTATAAAGATTTCCTCATTCTCATTATTTTCAGGTACATGGACCTTCTCTGCGGTGTCATCATTTATTATGTCTCAGAGATCTTCATGAGTAATTGCCTCCATATTATGATCATCTTGATCATTTATTCCTTTTCTTCTCCGATGATTTTTATCCTTGGAACCAATTGGTCTACCACGTTTTAAGCGTGGTCCAGACTCATTTACCTTTAATATTTTGTCCTATCGGGACATCAACTCGAACTTGAGCATTAGTAGCTGGGATATATGATTTAGTAACCCGTGGAAGGTTAGTAAATGCATCCGATAGTTGATTTGCAATATTTTGCAAATAAATTATCTTTTGAACTTCTTGCTCACATTGATTTGTTCGAGGATCTAAATGAGACAGTGAAAGTGAATTCCAATCTATCTCATTTCCCAACTGCTTTTGTTCTCCCCCTAATGTTGGGTATACTAATTCATCAAAATGACAATCAACAAACCTTGCCGTAAATATATCTCCAGTTCTAGGTTCTAAATATTTTATAATAGAATGAGATTCATACCTAACATATATCCCAAACTTTCTTTGGGGATCCATCTTTGTGCGTTGTGCTGGAGCGATTGGAACATATACCGCACAACCAAAGATTCTAATATGGGAAATGTTTGGCTCCCGACCAAAAACCAATTGCAATGGGGAGATGTAATGATAACTAGTTGTCCTTATGCACACAAGTGCCGCTACATGCAAAATAGCATGCCCCCAAACTGTAATAGGTAACTATGTCCTCATCAATAATGGTCTAGCTATCAATTGAAGATGTTTAATCAATGACTCTGCTAAACCATTTTGAGTATGAACATGTGCAACGGGATGTTCAACTGTTATTTTGGTGGACAAACAATAATCATTAAATGCCTGAGATGTAAACTCACCAGCATTATCAAGACAAATTATTTTTATTGCATAATCTGGAAATTGTATTTTTAACCTTATTATTTGAGCCAACAACCTCGCAAAAGACATATTGTGAGTTGACAATAAGCACACATGTGTGTAACATCTCTCTATTTGAAAGAAATAGAATTAGAAAGAGTTTTTGGAAGGAATGAAAAATTTGGAAAATTGGTTAAGTTATGTTAAGTTTGAGTTTTGGGTCAACTTCAAACGAGCATAACTCCTAGATTAGGATGATTTATGCGTTCTTCTAGATACTGTAGGAAATATCTTGGAATCATTTTTCCAACGCTGCTGAGTTTGCTCAATTCCAAGTTTGTATGAATGAGATATGTCCATTTGAAGTTGGGTTGTCTAGATAAGAAAAGTCAAAAACTGGATTTTAGAAGGGCATTATGGTCTTTTTCATACACTATTATTTTAATTTAGTTTTTGGTAATAAAGTTGGGGTCCAAACTGATTTGTTTCAGTTTACGCTTTTCAAAAAGAGTTAGGGTTTTGAGAGAAGAGAAGGAAGAGGAGAAAAGAGGAGATGAAGCAAGCATCCGTCGATTTCTTGGAGATTTTCGTGTGGATTTCGCCAAGGGTTAGTCCCTACGAGGTATGTGAGATCACATAGCATTGCTTTAGTTCACCCACACACCAAATATGAATTTATTTCAGCGAATTTGTGTTCTTGAAAGTATAGTTCTTGATGGATTTTGTTTGAAATTGTTCAAAGTTCTTGTTGTTGGGATTGTGGAGTAGTTCTTGAGTTTGATTCATGAGGTTTAGGTGTTGTTCGAATTATATTTTCACATATTTTGGTTGTGTAGTTGAATCTAAGTGTTTGGGGAAAGAACCAAGTTGATCTAGAGGGTTCAGAGTTGAAAAACGAGCAAGAAAAGTCGGAATCCACTTGGGTAGGGGCCTGGGGTATCGCCCTAGCCAGAGCTCCCCATCAGGGGCTCTGAAATTTGGGCTCTGGGGTGCCGCGCCAGCCAGAGCGCCCCAACCCTATTTCTGAAGTTTTCCCTCTAGCGCCCCACGTCACTTAGAGCGCCAGGGACGCCAGGTTTTCCACCCTTTCCCACTTCTTTCCGTACTAGTTCGTTAGCAACGTACCTATGTTTTCTAGTTGATTTCTACACTCTAAGGTACGTCTAAACATCATGAAATTAGCCATAAGCATGATATCATGAACCTTGAATCCATAATTCAATTCAAGGAAAGTTAAGAGTCAAGTCAAGAGAGGTTCATATAGTTTTCCCAAAAGTCTTTTACAAACATTTTACGTTTGTTTTAAGACTTAAGCTTTGAGTTGAGTAAAGAGTAAGAGTAAAGTTCATTTCTTCAAAGATTATATGGGAACTAAGTATTCCCAAGAGTTAAAATGTTTTCACATTTGAGCAAGAAAGGAAATACCGATTTACAAGAGAGCCTTTGAGCTAGTTTTTGAGTAATTATCCCAAATCACAGAAGTAGTTCTGTTTTTAAAACATATGAGTTGAGTATATTTTGGGAGTACTATTGAGCACCGATATGGGGACGTGAGTTCATAATAGCTCAAGTCTTCATAAACCATGTAGTAATCATGGGTAGAAAGGATCATACTTTTTAGATGATTCCTTAGTGCTTTTTAGCATACACTAGTGGATCCACTTAGTTGAGGCATTTTATATGACGACAAAGTATAGGACAGCTCTGGCAACGTGAGTGAGACGCTGTATCATCACTTAGGCTCATAGTGGTGGTTGTCTATTAGAGAAACTCCCGCAGTATTATATTACATTATATGTAAACTGAGTTGTTATTGCATTTCTCTAACAAATTGAGTTGCTACCTATTGTTTTAAATGCTTTGTATAAACTGCTCCCTTATTGTTGTTTTTACTTTGCATTTGAGTTGAGTATTCATGAGTTAAGTAAATCCAATGTAAGTGTTCCTTTCAGATTCTTTTCAAGCTTATGTCATGTTTAGTTTTCCCCTCGCATTCTCGTACATTCAATGTACTGACGCCATTTGGCCTACATCATTTTATGATGTAGACATAGGTAATGAAGATCAGCATCCAACGCCTCGTTAATCCAGTTGAGCACTCAGAGTCAATTGGTGAGCCTTCTTGCTATCCGGAGGACCCCTTTTTATCATTAGTTTTAGTATTTTAGATGTTAGGATGATCGAGTGTCTTGTCCCGACATCCCTCATTGTTTTAGAGGCTTCATAGATGAGTAGTTACAGTTCTTTAGTCTTGTATTTCAGATGTTTTGCTATGAGAATTGAGTAGCCATTTTGGCTAGTTTGAATGTTTCCTTAAATACATTCTAAGTTTATTTCATAATTTTCCTTATTTGAGACTTTTTCTTATGTTTAAGTCTTCCACTGAGTAAGTAAGCCAGTCCAAGGGTTTGCTTGGGGCCAACGATGGTTCTTGAGTGCTAGTCCCACCCATGGCGTAGGCTCAGGGTATGACAATATGACCATCTTGTAGATGAAACTATCAAGTCCATATAATATTTAAATGGTCCACATGCAGGATGAATAGGTCCACATATATCACCCTATATCCATTCCAGAAATGCAGGGGATTCCACCCCAACCTTAGCCACTGATAGTTTGATAACCAACTTCCCTTGTGAACAAGCAGCACAGGAGAATTCCTTTGATTGAAGAACATTTTGATTCTTCAAAGTATGCCCATGTAAATTCTCAATTATTCTACGCATCATATTATAATCGGGATGGCCCAACCGGTCATGCCAAATGATAAAATCATTAGAACGAGTAAACCTTTTGTTTACCACAACATGTGATTCAACCGTACCAATATTTGTATGGTACAACCCAGAAGAAAGTGCAGACATTTTTTCATGCACAGTTTTTTTCTCTGCATTTATTGTAGTAATATAAAGGTATTCAACCTTTTCTTCATTCGCAGTCTCAACATGATAGCCATTTTGGCGAATAACCTTGAAACTTAACACGTTTCTTTGAGACTTACTACAATACAAAGCATTATTGATTACCAATAATGTTCCTCTAGGTAGTAATAAGACCGCTCTTCGAGAGCCCTCAATCAATTTTGTACTATCGGATATTATATTAACATGTGCCTTTTTCATAATAAAATGAGAGAAATATTTCTTTTCTCTTAGTATCGTATGAGTTGTGACACTGTCCAGAAGGCACATATCTCCATTACTCATCTTGGATGCAATTGAAGAATGAGAAATTTTATTTATCTTCATAAGAATAAAATACATAATAAGAAGTACAAAACTTAACAAAAGAAATTTCAAGTACATAAACTTTAATTAAGACATTAAAAATACATAAAAACATTATTCATTTCCCAGCTCAATTATCAATCTCAGTTGCGATCCCCAAAGAAGTCCTCAGCTTCTAGATGAGTAATATGATCGAGCCCATCAAAAGCATCATCTTTCAATGCTAGGTTTGCCTCAACATTCTCATCATATTTTTGAGAAGATCCTGCATGAACATCATCTTTGAGAGTCAAATGTGACTCCACCCGGGCATTAGCAGAGGAGGCACCACCTTCATTTCCTTTCCTTTTGAAGGAATTTTGATACAGCCTGACAAAATGCTCAGGTGCCCGCCGTTCATTTTTCCAGTGACCTTTAAGGCCACAGTGATGACAGTGATCGCCCTTTCCTTTAGAAGGATTATTTTGAGAAGCCATATTGTTCTCCCTTTTGTTATGACCACCACCTTGACAATTATTATATCGTCTTTTGCCCTTGCCACTTCCACGCACATTATCATGGACTCGATTATTTTGTCTTATTTCAGACTGGCCATGTGCTTCTGCCCGTGTGCCTTCGGCAATGGAGCACTTCCAACAGGACAAGTTTCATGATTTTTCATTAAAAGGTCATTATGCTGCTCAGCCACCAGAAGGCATGAGATTAATTCAAAGTATTTTTTAAAACCTTTTTCACGGTATTGCTACTATAATATCATATTGGAGGCATGAAAATTAGTTAGTGTCTTTTCCAACATGTCCTCATCTTTTATAACTTCCCTACATAATTTTAATTGGGAAGTGATTCAAAATACAACAGAGTTATACTCAATTACGATTTTATAATCTTAAAATCGTAAGTGAATCCACTCATAACGAGCCCTTGGCAATACCGTTGCCTTGAGGTGGTCATACCTCCCTTTTCAAACCTATCCACAGTTCAAGTGGATCTTTCACTATTAATTATTCAACCTTCAGGCTTTCATCAAGATGATGACGAAGGAAAATCATAGCTTTTGCTTTATCTTGACTTGATGCCTTATTTCCTTCTATTATACTATCACAAAGACCCTTAGCGGTAAGGTGAATTTCGGCATCAAGAACCCATGACAAATAATTCTTTCTAGAAATGTCAAGTGCCACAAATTCAAGCTTTGAAAATTTGACATGATGAAAACTATCATAAAATAATTGAGTTAATATTATGATGTTGGTTTCTTTATAATGAATGGTTAATTAATGTTCAAATAATAAGGTATAATATGATTATAAATTATATTATATGCATGCATATGGAATGTCTTAAAAACATGTAAACTCATGAAGTATTGAAACAGTAGATTTAATATGTACTTTTAGTAGTTCTACAATATTTATCATAGTTTCAATAGATATTAACGCCATTTTTTAAGAGTTTCAAGTCATATTTAATACATAATATTTTTCTTTATGACACACCAGTATTAATCATAATTTATGACATTAAAATACTTACGAGTATTCTAACTAGCGGTTATCATATGCCCTAGTATTTAATTTAGAGTTATAAGTTAGTAGCATATAAACAACATAAAAATATAAACCTGAATCATGTTGATTATTATGTCTAGTAAAGTATCATACTAATACCTAAAGCAAGTTATGTATGCAGTAATTAATCGTTGATCAAAGACTTATGTAAGTCCTATTAGATATGTTATAAAAATGTATACCTGACTCGGAAAGAAAATTGATTAACTTTTAGGAAAAAAAGGTAATCCCGAATTAAGTAGGTCTCAATTGTTAGAGACTCGTACTAATAACGTGTTGTAAAATGAGAGCAAAATACAAAAATACTAAACAAGAAATGGAAGACAAATGCTAATGACAAGTATAGAGTAGAGAGTATTCTTTTATCTCTTTTTGTCGTCTTTTTTAAGGGTGAAAGAATACCCTTTTATAGGATGTAGAAATCATCCGTTTACAACCTTAAACCAAAATACGTTAGTAATCTTTAAGGCATACATTAAATTAACACATTACGTTAGGTTGTTGATGAAAAGAAACATTCATAATTAAATATATTTGTAACAAATGGTCTTTTCAAATGTAGTAATAGAAAAAATAATTATTTTGGGATACTCCTATTAAATAACATTTGTAAAACAAATTTATGGTCAAATACTAACTTAAATTGAAAAATAAAAGTGCAGTCCCCACTCCAGCTTCTTTAACCTTGTCCCTTCATCATCTCATTTCCCCCCTTTAATTACTTCTTATGATTGAATTTAATTAGATAATGTTTGATCCTTATATAAGTTTGATTTAAGAAAAATATAAATATCATCAGATATTGAACTTTAAAAAATAAGAGAAGCCAAAGAGAATTTATTATTTTTGAGGTTTAGATTTTATTTAACTATTAAAAGTGATGAAATTGCTATTAAAAATTATGTATCAAAATTATATTCAAAATTTAAAATTAACTTGGATCAATTTTTAAAATAAAAATATATTATTGATTTCTTTTTACATAATATATTATCGTGATTATCATAATTTGGATTATCAAGATTTCAAATTCAATGGTAAATATTTGAAAAACTAGTGTGACCCTCCAAGCATATACTGAAAATTTTGAAAGAATTATAGTATATATTTGAAAAAAATTATGTGACCTTCAAGAATCAACACAACTTATTGTTAAAGCACCTACACTCACATTATTTTCATCTCCAATTTTAATGTTGTAACAACAGGGTGATCCATTGAAAGCAAGCAGCATGTTGTGATTTCTTTTTGCTACCATCTAACTTCCAAATGGCTACATGCCGATCACTAACTTAGGCAGATGAGAAAAAATCACATAGTGTTTTTTTGCCTTCACTGATATTTGAACTTGAGACCTCCTGATTCTCCTCCAAATTCATTGAAGACTAGGCCACACCTTGAGTGCATGAGCCTCTATATATGTAGTTGAATTGAAATTTAAAGCTATTTTATGTTTTTTTTTTTTTCATTTTATGTCATACACTTTGCATTGAAGCACGTATATAAGTGATTAATCCTATGTCCAACACATAATATGCCGGAGAACACACGAAAGAGAGTTTCACAGGAAATACACCATTCTTTCTACAAGTCAAAATAAGTTCAACCTGGAACTTATCCAGGATGGCAATCACTAAATCTGCATTTCAGATGACCTGCAGATACATCTAGAGCTAGAACATCAACACTAGTAATGAATATCCAAGCTTCCTTTATTTTTTTTCTGACAAACCAAGTAAAATAGCTCCCATTAAAAAAGTTGAAGTTAGAGTGCAACTAAATAATTAACCACTAACATCTTTTCTCGCACACGAAATACACCTTTCTGTCACATGATAACCACTTCATGCAAGTATAATCCAATGAAAGATGACATCTTGTCTTCATAAACAAGCTTGCTGTCTCAGTTGACACAATATCTGGAAACTCGGTATGTACCTGACCTTCACTGTATCCCATAGCTGAAAGATGCCCAAAAGATATATTTATGAATTGTGAAATAAAATTCCAATATATCGTGTAATTGCTTAATTGCTTATCTAGTTCCATGTTTATACTTTATTTTAAGGATAATCAAGCTTAATACTCTTAATTTGTGTGCAATTTAAATGTTTTGGAGCTCCCGTAAGGTGCTTTGTGCATTGTAGGTGCACAGACAAGTATGGGGACAAATTGGAAGGACCTCGCAAAGCCAAGCCCAAAGCGAGGCCCAGAGGCATATGGTGCCAGTCCCAATGCGAGTGGGGGGTCGAAATTCACCCCCCATACTTAGTCATTTTTAAGAGAAGCTATTGTGGAAGCACAGAGCAAGAGCGAAGGCAAAATTCTCTAAGGGTTAACTCTTCATCTCTTTACTTAGCATTATTTCTTGTTTGTTACATGAATTATAGCTTTTGTAATCAGATTTGAGTGGCTAAAGCCCTCTTTCTAGGGTCATGACTAGTGGCCATACTATGAACTTTGTATTTTAATATATAGTTGTTATTGTGATTTTCTACCATATGTTTTGTTCTCTTAGTATTATACTTATAGGATAAATGGTAAATCTCTAATGGAACTAGAGTGAGGAAAGTTAGAGATAGAACTAGATTAAGTGGAGTAGGATGCGTTCTGGGAAAGGATTTGCAGCTAGGATAGTTTATCCTAATTGGCTCCCATACATGAGATATAAATGCATTCGGATTAGTTATGGCCATCACCACTTAACAATATAGGTAATAGGTAGACAGTTAGAGGCTCGAGAGACCATGAATATAAATCAACCTTGCGAGTCAGCGAAATGATAGAAATTAGCATCACAATCGTATATAAATATGAAGAGATTACACAAGTGTCATAGCCCTATGTATTATCTTCTCTATGAACAACCTCTATGATATCAATCTTATTTACCTGTCTTATTTTGGCTATAATAAGTAGTGTAGCATAAACAAACCAATCAAACTCTCTAAATTGGACAACACTTGTTAATACAAATATAATGGAATAAATCAACTACTTGTCAGCGATTTAGTCCCCATGGAATCGATACACCCGATTGTTTATAATCACTTTATTACTTGACAACCACGTACACTTACATGTGCTGTTGGGAGACAACAAGGTTTTAGCGTCATTGCAGGGGACTTAAAGCATTGAAAAGTTTGAGATATTTTTTGTTATTTTTATTGTTACAGGGGTTAACAGAGTGATCTTAGCTCTTGTGGTTGTAGATGGCAAGTTTTATGCAAAACTCTAATAGCGAGGCAAACCCCTCCGAAGTTGAAGGAAACCTAACTCCATTCCAATCGAAACCCAAAAGGTTCCTTCATCAGAGGTTGAAGACTTGAAAGAGCAAGCCTTGTTGCATGTGCAATGTAACCCACCACTTGTAGTAATGGCAGCTCAACCACAATTCCCAATTGCAGTATGTGAAGTGGCAGTCCCACTAGTAGAAAATGTAAACTCTAATATCGTAAAACCTAACATTACTGGAAGATGGGGGCTGAAGTAGAATATGGTGCAATTATTGCACATAGACGAGTAGTTCACATGCTTACCACATGAGGACCCGCAAGCTCATCTCTAGAATTTCTTAGAGATCGCAAATAGTTATATCACACAGGATGTCTATCGGAATGTGAGACTCATCCTATTTCAGTTCTCTCTATTAGGAGAAGCCAAGAGGTGGCTTACAGTTGAACCTACCAAATCTATCACATCATGAGCTGATTTGGCGAAAAAGTTTGTTGCAAGGCTCTTCATCTAAGAAGACAGCTAAATTGAGGAGTGAGATCTTGGATTTTAGGTAGAAGGAAGGTGAAGGATGGCCCCAAGCATGGGATCGATTTAAAATGTTGTTGCTGAATTGTCCCCATCATCATCGACCTAGGAATTCCTAGCACATACATTTGTAGAGAGTTTAGATATTCATTCTATGCTATTTCTTGATTTAGTTGCAGGTGGACAAGCACATGAGAAAGAAAATGATAAGTTGCTGATACTCTTAATCAGGTTGGCGACCAGTAATCCTTAGTGGACAAGTGAGTCCAATAACGATGTAGTGAAGGAAATAGGGATGCTGGAGGTTGATGAGATGACTAGTATACAAGCACAAATTGCAGCGATGTGTGGAGCTAACCCAGAATCCATACATTTTGTGGGAAACGCAAGTAGAGGCACACGAAACCAAAATTTCAGGAACAACTGTTATCTCTTGTATTCAGATTAGCAAACCAGAAATAATAAAAGATGAAAAGAAAAAAACAAAGAACTATACGAGTCCACAAAACCCACTGTGTGTCCTTAAGAAATTTAACCCCCTCAAGTACCTCAGGTTGCAAATTTATTTCTCCCAAGATAAAATGGATTAACCATTAAAGAAGTAGCAGTACCTCAAACTTCGATAATTTCAACGAACCCAAAATGACAGCAATGAATCACACATACAGACACGATCAATTGATTTTGTTTTGTAAGAAATGTATGCAGAAGAAGGGACAAATATAATGCAGAAAAATGAGAGAAAACCTCTCTATTTATAGCCAACAAAGGGTAAAGGTCACAACTCTTTGGAAAAAAGACAACCTTTCAGAAAGGTCACAACCCTTTGGAAAAGGCATAACCTTTCAAACGGTCACAATCCTTTAGAAAATATGCAACCTTTCATAAAGGTCACAATCCTTTGGCAAAGTCACAACCCTTCATTTCCTCTTAACACCTTTAAAACCCGACAATCCCCCACATGAATAAGGAATGACTATTGTTAAAACGTATGCATGAAAAACTGTGATTCGTAAGTAAGGATTGGTTGCATCTGGATAAATGAGTTTCCCTTTGAACTTTCCATAGTGAACATATATCGAATATACTTGGTCAATCGGTAGATTTGATATCTTTGAACCGTTGAGCTTTGGTGTATACCTAGACAACATAAGTCACACAAACCCCTGAACTGTTTTTGGTTCTCATTGTTTTGTTCGTTTCAGCCATGAACACGTCTTGGTTTATAAGTGTGTAGAGAACTGGCCTTATCAGATTCTCCTTGAAGCGGCTTACACATCACACTTACATAGGTGATTTCTAAATGTGTTATCCCGTAGATACACCATTTTATATACCTTGTATCAAACTTTGAAATGATTAAAAAGTCCTAATGCCTTTATCCTTATTGTCTTATCATGAGAATGGACCATAAAAAATATTTTGACAATGTTGAAGCGTCATCAATGACTTTTTTTGATCTCCTTGAACCTAGATCTTTGGATCTCCTATATTTTAGGTAGAGTTACCGCCACAATGACTTTTCCTCGGCCGTAGTCCCATTCCCTTGGATAATCTATCAACTCACTCTCTAGTTAGGCATTTTGTAAGTGGATCCGACACATTATCCTTTGACTTTAAATAGTCAATTAGGATAATTCCACTAGAGAGTAGTTCTCTAACGATATTATGTCTACGTCATATATGACAAGACTTTTCATTAAACATCATGCATCATACCCTACCTATTGAAAATTAACTCTCATAGTCTATTCATACTGGAGCTAAAGGTTTGGGCCAAAAATCTTTTAAGAAATTTCGTAGTTTTTCAACTTCTTCACCAACCTTATTTAGAGTGATAAACTCAGATTTCATAGTAGAGCGAGCAATATATTTTTGTTTGGATAATTTCAAAGAGACTACTCCTCCACCAAGAGTAAGTACATACCCACTCGTGAATTTTACTTCATTTGACCTGGTGATTCAATTTGCATCACTATATTCTTCCAATACTATTGAATATTAGTTATAATGAAAGCAATGGTTTTAAGTATGTTTTAAATGCTCCAAAACTCTTTTCATTGTCATTCAATGAGTTTGACTGAGATTACTTGTGAACCGACTCTGTTTACTAATAGCATATGTTATATCTGATCGCATACACTTCATGATATATATCATACTTCTCAATACTCTAGCATAATCCAATTGTGAGTCACTTTTGCCTTCACTCTTTTGAAGTACAAAGCTCACATTTATTGGAGTCTTGTCAATATTGAAATCCAAATACTCGAGCTTGTCAAGTACCTTTTCAATCACATTACTAACTTCAATGTCTTTCATATCGAAGTTTCTCTCCAGTATATGCATAGTAGCATTTATGTCAGAAATGTCTCTTTTGATGATCAACATGTCATCAACATAAAAACAAACAATGACCTTGTGATTTGGAGTGTCTTTAATGTAAAAACATTTATCACATTCATTAATCTTGAATTCATTTGCCAATATAGTTTGGTCAAACTTCGCATGTCATTATTTGGGCATTTGTTTTTAGTCCACGAAGTGACTTAACAAGTTTACAGACTTTCTTTTCTTTGCCAAGAACCACAAAGCCCTCGGGTTGTTCCATGTAAATTTCTTTCTCCAATTCTCCATTTAAAAAAAAATGTTTTCACATCCATTTTGATGAATTTGAAGGTCATATACCGCAACTAGCACAATTAACATCTGAATTTATGTAATCCTAGTTAGTGGCTATTATGTGTCAAAATAATCAAGGCTTTCTTATTTTCTAAAGCCTGTGACAACAAGTCTTGCTTTGTATTTGTCAATAGTTTCATCAACTTTCTTTTCCTTTTGTAGATCCACTTTGAACCCAAAGGTTTATTTCCTGGAGAAAGATCAACCAACTGTTAAGTATGGTTGCTGAAGATTGAATCTATCTTACTATTGACAGCCTCTTTCCAAAAAGAATGAGTCGATAGAGGACATAGCTTCTTCGAATTTATGAGACTCATTTTCAAGAATAAATGTCAAAAAATCAAACTCGAAGGAAGTAATTTGTCCATTAGCATTTACTACGCGTCTGAATCTCTTTATTTAGTACATCCTCCTTTGGTTCTTTCCAAGGCCGTTTAGACCCTTCACTTGACTATCTGACAGTTCGGACTTATGAACCATAAATTGACATGCTTTACTATTTGTAGCATATCCAATGAACATACAATCCATAGTCTTAGGTTCTATTTTGATCCGTTTAGGAATAGTTCCCTCATTTCCATTTCTCATATGGAATAGACTGTATTGGAAATTGTTAGATCACTATCTTATAAGAGTTATTGCTTGTATATACTTTAAGGGACGACAAACAATTCTCTATCAGGATACAACAAAGTCTGAACAAACACAACTTTTTGTTGCTCCCTTTCTTAACAAACAAAAGTTTTTATTTGTTACTCTCTTTACTAACAAACAAAACTTTACACTCTTTCTAAACAAACAAACTTTTTGTTATTCTCTTTTTCTATAATGATATCACCCCCTCCTCCCCACAAATTTTATGGTAAACCTAAACTTATAAGTAGGACATTCAACATTTCCTTCAAACTTCAGTTTTTTCCTGTCAAGTTTCATTAGATTGAGGTGAGTATGTGCAGTAATTTGATGGATGATTCCATTTTCCAAATATATTTCTGCAAAAGAAGATTCATATTCTCCACATATACCACTTCTAATCATGACAATCTTTTTATCCAACTAATTTTCAACTTCAGTTTTATGTTGCCTATATATTTCTATTGATTCATCCTTACCATTCAGCAAATAGACATAACATTATCTAGTGCAATTGTCAATAAAATTTATGAAACACTTTTTCCCACCAAGAGATGGGGTTGACTTCATATAAAAAATGTCAGTGTGAATCAATTCTAAGGGATTAAAATTCCTTTCAAAAAATTATAAGTATGCTTAACATACTTAGATTCAACACATACATGACATTTTGATTTATTGCACTAGAAGTTGGGCAAAACTTAGTTGATAAGTTTTTGCAAGGTTTTGTAATTGACATATCCCAAACATTTATGTCACAAACAGTTTGTTCAAGCAAGTAAGAACAAACAAAAATATTAAGTTTGAAAAGACCTTCTGTGAGGTAACTTTTTCCCACAAATATTTTTGTTCTTTACTTTTTATAACATTCTCAAATACAGACATTGTTTTAGAGTCAACACCTTGTCAGATGTCCTTTTCAGAAGGATATTTCCATAACATTCAATTTGTTACAGAATTATTCATGACCATAGTCTCATCGGTCCAATAAGAGCAATATGACCCAAATGTTTGGTTTACAACACAAACATATCAGGTCACTTTTCATCAATGTTTATGTCTATACAAATAAATTTATTTTCATAGACATATCTTTTCATGAAAAGTCATAATATTTTAAGTGACATTTTTTCATCAAAGAATACAATTCCTTTGAACGAGTAATATAATTTTGCAGTTTTATACTAGTCATATCATATACTAGTAAAGAGAGACTCAATGACCACAATATAAGATATACTCCAAGAATAATATAGAAAAACTTATTTCGAGAGATTTTCAAATATTCTAAATTATACTATCTTTATTAATCATTTTTTAATTTCGAATTGGTTGTATCTAATTATGTTATTTTGAGTATATTGAAAAGTTATTTGATAATTTTCTTTAATTATTTTTTTTAATTATTAGGTATTTTAAATTACAAAATAAGACAATAATTAGGCATTTAATAAAGGTATCTAACATGTTTAAGTAAATAAATTGATAATTATAGCTTAACTTAATAATGTCCGCGAATCGCACGGGATACTATACTAGTATACTAGTAATGAGAGACTCAACAACCACAATATCAAATATACTCCAAGAATTTTGTGGTATAACATAATACAAGAATGTAATTAAATTACATATCTTGTATTTTCAAATTTAAATTAGATAGTAAGTCTAATTTTGTCTTTTTCACAAGTAAAGAACCCCCACATTTTAAGTATGTTCTCAAAAATATTTTTCAAATTAGATGTGATTTTTGTGCCTGCAATGGGTATTTTTCAAAAATTGCTAATTTTTGTGTTGTTTTTTCCCATTCTGTCACAATTAGACAGACCACTTAGTATTTAGAATACTAAAAATAAAGATTCAATCATTATATAACTTGTTTCTAGTTTAACAATGAAGTTTTTATATTTTTCTAATCGTTAACCGAATGAACCTCGAATTCTGATGAAGTTTTTATATTCTTTGAATCAGTTTCACATTTAGATAGAGTAGTAACCAAAAAGGTTTTAATCTCGAGAAACTTCAAATACAACATTGTTTCTAGCTAACAATGAAGATTTTATCTTTTTCAAATCATTTAGCCTTAATATTCCGGACGAAGATTTTGTACTCTTCAAGTCAGAATATTCATTCAAACAGAGTATTTAACAAATTGGTGAAGTTTCTATATTCTTCAAACCAACGCACAATTTGATTTGTTCATGAAGTTCTTATATTCTTCAAACCAAATGAGTAAAAAAATTAGAAGATTTTAGTCTCCAAAAGCCAGATACAATCAAACTTAACATGGAGTAGAAAACTACAAAAATTTGTTTTTTCCTCCTCTAAACAGAATACATATTAATAATAATAGAGATATATTCTGAGATCATCACATAATGACCATCTATCTTAACATTTATGAAATAAATCTCATAACTTATAAAGGATAGAAAAAAAATCAAGGGAAATAAAGATAGAACTTGATTTTTACTCCCATTGAATCATATTCTATCTGTCAACAATGATTCCATGCAAGTCACTTTTCTTGCTAATTTTTTCTTTCTTTCCCAATTTCCATCATATTCCAATTTTCCTTAGAAGATATTGAATTTCAATGAGAAACTAAAATCATGTTGAAACATTGTTAGGAGACAACATCTGTTCATTTACTTCTTCTAATTGTTATATAAAACCAAGAATATAGAAAAAATAATTAAAGAGTACATCTTAGTCTTTATGTACAAAATAACTTTTCTCATTGAAAAGAAAACTGAAGGTGTGCAATGCTTGAATGCACTTGGGAAGAAAATAAAAATAATCTTACCCATCAAAGGAAAACTTACTACAAAAAATATAGTCGAACATATTAGAGTAGTACTAATTCATCCCAAATCTCTTTTATCATATGATAAAATAATTCTCCTTTTCTTTTTTTTTTTTCAATAAAAAGAACACATAAAATAGAAGTAATTTCCTTACAATAGAAAATACCAACAATATAAATTTCTTAAGCTTGTTATCTCATGTATTCAGATTAGTAAACCAAAAATAATAAAAGATGAAAAGAAAAAACAAAGAACTATCCGAGTCCATAGAACCCACTGTTTGTCCTTAAGAAATTTAATTCGCTCAAGTACCCGAGGTTGTAGATTAATTCCTCCCAAGATAAAATGGATTAACCATTAAAGAAGTAGCGGTACCTCAAACTTCGATAATTTCAACGAACTCAAAATGATATCAACGAATCACACATACAAACACGATTGATCGACTTTGTATTGTAAGAAATGTATGCAGAAGAAGGGAAGAATTCAATGCAAAAAATTGAGAGGCAACCTTTCTCTTTATAGCCAACAAAGGGTAACTGTCACAATCCTTTGAAAAAGGCACAACCCTTTAGAAAAGACACAACCTTTCATAAAGGTCACAACCCTTCAGGAGAGTCACAACTCTTCATTTCCTGTTCACACCATTAAAACCCAACAATAACTTCAGCCCAATTGGATAAACCACCCAAATTTCTCATGGGGTGGATACCAAAACCAAAACCAGTATAGGCCACAGGGCCAAAAGTAACGGTATCAACAGAATCAGGATAATATCATTCAGGGCCAGCTTGATGACATTAAGGAGATATTGAAGAAATTTGTAGATGAGAGGCAAAAGTAGTCAGATACTGCTAAAAACACTACTTGGCAATCCGTAGTCTTGAAATAAAAATGGGTTAGATTGTCGGAGCGCATAATACTACGGCCCAAGGAGGTCAACCTAGAGATGTAGATCCTAATCCAAAACCATTTAATGTTGTGGTTACAAAAAAATAGTAAGGATTTCCACATAGGAGGCAGCATTTACGGCGCATTCCCAAATATGCAAAGTATGCGGTAGTAGGGTTGACAGAGCAGTGCTCGTCTCAAATTACTCGTCTCAGATATAGTAGCCAACAAGAGGAGAGTATGCAAAGATAGTGTTGACAAAGTAGTGCTCATCTCAAATTCATAATAAATTGCCAACAAAGTTGAAGGACCCACGAAGTTTAACTATGGAGATCACCATTATTGAGATTTCAATTAAGAAACATGTGATAACTAAAGTACTTTATAAGGCATCTATCTGATGCCCTCCTCACTATAAAAATCAAATAAAACCAATTAAATTTCACACACACACACACACACACATATATATACTAGATTCACCGCAAGTGCATTGCACATGGTTTTGTCGTCTTGAGGTTGATTCAACAATGAAAATGAATTGGGTGTCGCATGTGATAGTTTGAAGTCATGATTCTCTATGAATTATTTTTTTACTGTGAAAAGGGGTATGGTAAGTTTATGTGCAAGTGTCTTTGACATGTATGTGAAGTCTTCATCTCCCTATACATGGCGAAGTTTATTACCAATGTATACTTGAGTTGTTTGTAATATGAATTTGTATGTTATTATTAATTACGCCATATACTTAGCGAGGTGTCACACAAGTTAGCTTTGTGTTGTAAGGCATGTGCAGGCACTGGTAGTATCCTATATTTGTTGCTACGACACTTGTTTTGAATTAATTCTGCAGGAATTAATAGTTTTGTCTTTTACTTCTATTCTGTCATGTTTAACATGTCCCCTTTAAATAGTGTAGTATAATGTAAGTGTATAATTACATAATAGAATATATAGAACTGTAATGTCATATTAGTTCGTTCTATGGTGTTCTTCATATAGTCGTCCCTTCCACTAAACTTTTGAATACATCTGAATAATCTTTCATTTGATTCATTTTATGTGTTAGTTTTCCCATCTCCGATTTATTATATTTCTTAGCATTTATCAAATCTAGCCTAAAAATTTCTTGTACACAATATTTCTTGTGTATGTCCCTTTGTACCATTCTGGTTGTTCAGTCATGACCAATACCTTTGTTGTTGCCGTAGATATTCCTCTCGATAGTGTTACGTACAGTTTACCATGTGAGAGACATGTTGTGGTAGGTACAATCCAACATTTGGTATTGTTTGACCTTGTGCTTTATTTATTGTCATTGCAAAACATAGACATATTAGAAACTGTTTCCGAATAAATTTGAAAGGATATCCTTCATTCTCTGGTGGTGATAGTTGTATCCTTGGAATAAATACTTGTTTTGTTGCATATTGACCTGTTGTTATTTCGGCATGTATGATATTCTTGTCAAATCCTCTACAAATTAAGCGAGTCCCATTGCATAATCCATTTGAGGAGTCTAGATTTCTTAGCAGCATGATTGGCACATTTTCTTTCAGCACTAACCTAATATGTAAATTGTCAAGATTCATTAATTATTATGTATTTATAAGAACATATTTGTTGATTTATCTTTTGCACTATGAAGTAACATAATAAGACATTTAAAAAAAGTTTAGATGGATTTGATAATGTACCTATGGGGTGGTAGTCCATTTGGTGTTAAGGTGTTGAGGTATTCTTCTTAATAGTAGTTGTTGGTATCATCTTCTGCTGAGTCAAAACTGATATATGTATTTGTTTCTCTAGGGAATTTCCTAATCAGCATTTCATTTAGATTATCTACAAATTCATTTCTACTTGCTAAGATTGCCCGTTTCGTTATATAGTCAGCAGATCTGTAATTTTGTTGAAGGGCTGGAAATATTTCCCTGATCAAGGTTTCTTTTGGATTACCATGTTGTGTTTGTTGTACAGTCATTTGTTCTATAAGTGCTATTAAATTATCCTTTATTGTGGTTTCTTCCTCATTTCCAACTCGAAGCAAAAAATTACTAAAACTTGTATATGCTCTTGCTCGTATATTTGTTGATAGTTGAATCTTTTCCATTAAAGGCCACAAATACGACCTAACCAAAATTCCATTTACCGTCTCCGCACGTGTAGATTTTGGTACAACAGGCAAAACTTGACGGAAGTCCCCTCCAAATACCATGACTTTCCCTCCAAAAGGTATGTCGCTATCCATTATATCACGAAAGCTTCTGTTGACTGTTTCAATTGTGTGTCTCTTAGCCATGGGTGCTTCGTCCTATATTATTAATTTTTCTTGTCTAATTAGTTTAGCTCCCCCACCTTGTTTCAACATATTTGTCATTGTTGTCTCATTTGCTTGTAGTGGAATGCCAAATCTTGAGTGTGTCGTACGACTTCTAGGCAATATTGCTGCCGCTACACCACTGGTTGCAGATGCTAATGTTATCATACCTTCTGATCTAACCTTTCCTAGTAACGCACGATATAGGAATGTTTTCCCGGTTCCCCCAGGCCCATCCAGAAAGAATAACTCCGGTGTTTCTAAGTTGACCCTTTCAAGAATGGAATTGTAAGCTTGCGCTCATTCTTGATTCAATTTTGATTGAGCGACAACATCTTCAACTGGAACTTTCACGGACATTTCTTCTATTATTTCTCTACATTCATGTGGTTCAGTTTGAAGTGCTTGTTGTTTGATCTGAGGGATGTCATATTTGTCCATACTTTGCCCCATACTCTCCAAGTAATAGTTAATACTTTTCAAGGTATTGAATTTGTGCATCTGTTGTGCTTGAATGGCTCATTTGAAAGTCTTTGGACATATCCCCATAATATGTGTCCCAGAGATATCTGACATCCGTTGGGTTGCAATGAACCAAGATTGTTGCAAACAAACATCGAAGGGCGGCGGGCATCTTGAAGGTGACAGCCTCACGTAAATATTCTGAAATGCTGTTATCTGATTCTAATAACACTCTTTCTTTGGATGCCTGCTTAAAAGTTTCACAATGCTTTCCATTAACAGTGAGTAAGTATTCAAATAAAGTTGGCCCTCGAACGTGATTCAATAATAGACTTTCGTAATACCTTTCTCCTTCTCGTGGATTAGCTGCGATATTGAGCAGCTATGTTTATTAAGTTAAGTTTTTGTATTTAATCGACATAGAAAGTAAGTGCAATTGTCTTACCAATATTTATGCGACCAATGACGGTGCGGGATTTTCTTTTTGTCCATATTTTGGATTGGGAGTTCCAAACATAATAATCTGGAAATTCTCTGCAGAGATATTTGCGAGGCTCAACGTCTATAGAGAACATCTTGAAATACTCGATAAGCATATTTTTGTTTACAAAATCAAATTCCACAATAGTTTGTAGATTTTACCTCTTCCAGTAGCACACTACATATTGTTTTGTACGTATATTACAAAGTAATAGGGTTATTTTGTGTTGCAATTGTTGCTATCAATAATATATGAGTAAAATTTGTAAAGTACCCGTTTGTTTGCGTGGTAGATATAATTGTAGGTTTATAATGGTTGGTTGCATTTCAGTTAGGTTAAACTCATAAATCACCATATTGCTTCTGGTGGAGACACCCAACGTACATCTTGGAAGCTTTTGATTTTGTCAATGACTTTTTCCCTATCGTTTGATTCAATGTGTACTGCACATTTGTCGTGGCCTTTATATATATATTTGTAAAGATAGTTTATTGCTTTAACTCCTAAGCAGACCTCAACATTAATGTGACAATTATATCTCATCAACAAATATGGATTATATGGTACAACCCATTGGTTATTCATCTTCATTTACCGGATCTCACTTGTTTTCCCATCATTTCTTCTTTTTTAAATCGGATATCCATCCTTTCCTTGTATTGTTTTGTTGTTGAATGTTCGGGGGTAGTGAAATTTACATTGTCCATCCTTCATACACGAGCTTGTCTTTCGTTTTTCGCTGCAAGGTCCATGTATCATATGTCTTACAACTAATGCACTCAATTCTGGATGTGTGGCACTATCCGGGATTTCGGCAGAAATGTATCTACCATACTCGTCTGTTGATCGTATCTTAATACCTTCTTTAAATATTTGAAATAGGTGTATATGTGGAAAGCCTCTCTTCTGAAATTCTATCACAAAAACATATGCTGCAATCGGTTCAAATATTTCTTTTTTGAAGATTTGGTCTTTCAAGTCTTGCAATTTCTCGAAACACTCTGGTAACCAAATCTGGCCTATCTTGAGGTAGTTGGCCTGGATGCAAGGCTTGTTGAATCTCAATCCATTTTGGGTTACATGTCATGGTGATGAATAGGTCTGGTCTTCTAAACTTTTGAAAAAATGCCATAGCATCCATATAGCATTGTTGCGTATCCCTTGGGCCTCCAATGAGCGATCCTAGCAGTAATACCCTCTGTCATACCTTGTCCCCTCTGCTCTCGCCTGCCGTGACACTATTAACAATACCTTCAAGTATCTCCCTTCGATAATTTGATTGCTCTATGCTATAATATTCAAGTCTTTTTGTTTCTATTTTGATGTATATGTTCATAACAAACTGCTGCAACAATCTCCCGCACAGTAACAATATGGACTTGTCACCCGTTCGTACTTGTAGTTTATAACAGTAGTACTCCCTGCAGGAAACCGAACCTTTTGTTTCGCGTCGTACACCTACATGTATTTAAAAGTACATGTTATGGATTACTGATAATGGTAGTGGGAAATTCATGGACATAACTGCATAATGCAACGCTGACTTTGAGGTGAGCCAGTGTTTTTTCTATTCCATAAAGTAAAGTATCATATAGTGTGTATCTTTTTCTGGTCAATTGGAATAAGTAACTTTTCCATATTATATCTTTATAGCAGTTGTATTTTTTTATTTACAAGTTGTAAGATGCTAGGCAATTGGATGTATATTTTTATTGGCTATATTTTAAAGTGCTTACCTTGTTCTTCATGGGCAACCATCTCTGTGGCATTTGTGAATGATGATCTACCTATCTGATGACTTGGTAACGCCGCTCTTTGACTGTTTTTGATTGGATTGCGACACTTTTGTATTCCTTGATGCCAACCTCCTTCTCTTTTAGGAAGTATTAGAGGATATTAAAGCGGATCATAACAACCATAATAATGTTTAACTCGATGTAATAAACCTGAGTGTTCATGTATTGAAATATCTCATTCAAACTGTATATTTGGATTGTTACCATCTACCCAAATAGCTGCCACCTGATCCACTGAGGGTTTGTTATACACCCTTTGGTCTAATGATGCATTTGCAGCTATGCGTATTTCCATAATTTGAAAGCTTGTATGTTCTTTAAGCTGTGAGAAGAATTTTGCATATGGATTCCCCTCTATTATGTTTCTTATTTTGATCATGACTTCCTCTGATATGTTTGCATCTTCAAGTACCGATATTCTATTGGCTAATTCATGATCGATATCATAGAAGATAGTTGAAAGTACCGTTGTCTGTCATTGTTTGGGATTAATGATGGTAGATCATGATATATCTGTCCTTGTGCCTTGAAATTGTAAACTCCTTTCTTGGAAGATGCCAATTCCTCATCGAGCTTAACTCTAAATGATGTAAACGCAAAGATGCTATTACACGCGTGTATATTTTTCCTGAATAACTTGGCATCTTCTGAGATAGACACAAATAATTCATAAAAGTCATCGGCCACTTCATTAGGTGCTAAGATGATATAGCCACCTCCGCAACAGAATGTCGGGGGTTCATATTGAAACCTCAGAGCATTGTAGTAGGTGCAATCTATTTGTTCTTCCAGTTTATGACTTGATGTTGTTGTCAAGTTGTAAGTTGTTATTGCTATAATGCCCATCAAAATAGTATTAATGAATGATTTGTATTTATGGTGATAGCACTAAATGTTACGTTATTGTTAGTGTATAGTATCTGAGTTAATATACCTCCGTCAGCATTCACCTCTGATATAGCTATACGTTTAACTGATTTTTTTTTGCTTCTTCACCTGCGGCTCATGAGCGTGCTCATCTTGTATTTGATTAGTTGATGCCACCAATTTTTGAACTCATCGCAAGGCCCTTTCTACATCCGTGAGTATTTTGCGCTTGACCGCTGTTGAAAATATGATGTGATAATATGATGTTAGAATTGCAGTATCTTTAGTTGGTTTGTAAGATTGATTTTGATGTTAAAGATACATTTTCGTGAACAAACCTCTTATTTTGGGCTGCTTATTCTGTTGCACTTCCATCTTTAATTGCTCTGCCTTTTAGAGAATGGTCTCCTATTTGACATTTGTTGACTATAAAAATACATTACTTGAAATTGAAATAGCTTGTGATAGTGTAGCACCAAATCACTTATGTTATGTGGTAAACCGGTAATAGCTACCAGAGCAGAATTGGGGGAGTGCTTATAAATCGTGTACTTATGCTATTATCTATATATAACAAGATAGTCTCTATGTAAGATGACAGAGGTAATATCATTTGAATGGTGAAGCAACTGGAACCTATATGAAATAATTTAAACCATATTTTCACAAGGTCCTGACCTCCTAAATATTTCTTAGGTTCAGGTGATATGTTTGTAATGTCTGTGTTTGTAATTATTTGGTCTAACTGATAATTTGATTTTGTATTCCCTACGACCTGAATGGCTTATAATCTTGTATTACATCTTGGTGAGGCATGTTGTTTGTTGGAATGTTCTGTGTTTATGTCTTATCATTATGGTTGGTTTTTGGTGTGGCCTATGGACAATGACAGAGTTATAATTGTGTGGCAGATTTGCGCTCATCAAGCAATGTGTATTATATGTATAATTGGGATTAGTATGGACTTAGCCGCATGACTTTTGAAGCCGTTAACTTAGGGATGGAAATGTATGTTGTTCCCCACTATACAATAGGTGAACAAACTAAAGATGTGGCCACTTTTTTTCTGCCACCATGGGTTTGTATATTTTTCATTATTATGAGTAGTATAATGCATATATCATTATTGGATGCAGTTCACAAGGGCAGGATAATGCATCTGATTATGAATGTGTTATGATAATAAAGGAAAACTTACAATTTGTAATTCGCCGTGCGTGATGTTGTTGTGTAAAGTTTGTAGTCTTGCGGATTTTATTTAATATGACAGCATAATTGGGAATTGAACAAATCGATCCTGCAGACTGTTCGTGTAACTAAATGTGTCTTTGAGTCTCAATGTATAGTTATTTTGAAGAGATGGAAGAATGGAATGTCAGGACTACAATATAACTGGAGGATCCTGAATTTCTTGCAGAAGGCACAAAGTTTAGCGAGTTGTTATTGTCAAATGGAGGAATGCCATAGTGTTTTGAAGAAGGGCTTGTCGAAGTGGTAAATAGAAAATTAATTGCAGTCAGGCACTCATAAGTTTGTTTTTAATTTGCCTTTACCCCGTCAAATTGTACCTGTGTGTTAAGTTGGTGTAGTCATTAAATTCCCTTACTGAGTATCGATAGCTGGGGTTGTCTGGATTTGTTGTGTGATTATTTTAAACACATGGACTGCTGCATTTACATGGTGCTTTGGACAATGAGAGTTACTTTGTGATGTTATGGAAATATGATAAGTACAATATGGGGCAGTGTTTATTATTTATTGATAAGTATACTTGCATGAAGGTACTTTTTTCTGCAATGGTACGCAAATTTAATAGTATTCAATCTTCTTGGGAAGATATAAACCATAATAGATTTGTAAGTATCCTCAAGTGGCTAACCATAGTCTAGTTGGGGGAGTTTGTGGTAGCCATCACAAAAGGGTTGTCTATGGAAGAAGATAATATGGAGCAGAGGCTATATATACAAATAACATATATGAATTTCACACATAAATAGATAAAAAGCCACACATTGTTTAGTTACAGAATTTAGAAAGACGTCTAATCTTTAGCGGCTTTGGGTTTCTTTTGGTTGATTTGGGCCGTTGCATTTGTGGTTTTCTTAGCCCTCTTCCTGTATTTCTTCACTGATCTGACTTCTGCTTCTAGGATAATTGGTGTTTCGTTTTCTAGTTGATGTATTTCTTCGGCAATTAATCTCCTACAGGGGTTTGCATCTGTCAAATCAATTCTCACAAGGAAGTTGAATTGTTTGTCTTTACTCAACACCAATTTGCAGTAGTAGTGACATTCTTCCTTCTTTATAAGATATAAGCAATTGAATATGCTAGTTTGAAGGTTGCCAGTAAGGTACACATGATACTATGTAAATACGACGTGAATTCAGTAAACTCTATCAATAAATTTCATACCTTTATTGAGGTTGTTTGTATGTACTCTTGCACGTTGAAGCCTAGTAAATTATTAGCCGCTTCAAAAAGTACGACTCGAGCACATTTTTCTCCACCACACACTTCAAGTCGTAAGCAGTATCTTCAACATAGGGGTAAAAATTTAATATGAAAAGTTTATGTGTTTTGTAAGAAGTAGATGTTTAATGGAGTTTTAACAGTCTAACCTCATTGCATATTCTACATTATCAATGTTGCAATTAGTACAAGCTGCAGCCTCTTTTATAACTTTGACTTTCTTGCAGCACATTTTGCACGACAAATACCATGGCTCATCTTTATTGAGTATGTCTACAATCATTGCTTTGAACATGTACATAGAATCCTGCAAAGCACCAATATACCATATTTGTGAATATATGTTAAACATACAGCTAAATTTTATTTATGGAGGGGTGGAGTATCGGTTAGTATGTACCTACTATTTAGCCAACAACCCATTGAGAATATGGTCCAACGGAACTTATATAGCTCTTTTCATTGCCTTAGTTGGTGCTACTGTAATATCTTTGTTATCAGCCTCTATGATTTCGCGCCTGTATATACAATGAGATTAGTTAGTGGTGCGAGCCATTAAGAGTGAGGTGTGTTCAGTGCATATATTTTTCAGGTATATGGGTATATGTAACTGCAGAACAATGATAATAAAGGGATTATGTCGTCTTAGAGCAAAGTTTGATTTCACTTGGCTATAATAGTGAAGTGTAGTTTGATCATATGTTTTGGCAGTTGAGTTAAAGTAACCATGATGAACACATTTGTGAATAAGGTAACGTACCAGGCTCGAAGGTTGATTGCATTTTGGAAAATTGGATTGATTAAGAGGCTGCTCACAGGAATAGTAGAGATCCCAAATCGTCCTAGTATGAGAAAGACATGTTAATGTTTACAAATAGGAGCTATAGTCAGTTTATAGTCGTTAAGCTGCTATGATAGATGATTGGATACCTTTATCGATTGAGACTCTAATGTCACATAAGCCGAGTATAGGTTATCGTCTTTAAGCTTATCCAAGAATGCACTGTCATTTTTAGCAAAATCACCCCAAAGAGTTACAATTGTAGGCTTCATCCTAGTATTAGTTAGAAGTAAAAAGTCAGGGCACCGTCATATATTTATATAGATGTTAGATTATGAATCATCAAAACTTACAACTCATTTGTAACAACTATTTCTTGTCTCTTCGAAGTTGCATTTTGAATGATGGGATTCACCAAAACTAAGACGCAAATCAAGTCTGGAAATTGCTCATGTAAATTAGTGATAAAACTTACGTAATGGAGCATGAAAATAACAACTTTGACGTTTGGATAGTTACCTAGAATAGAACCATTAGGTAAGTTATCAACAATAAAAAACCATCAGAAAATTTCTGTGTTGAAACCTCATGGTCAGTCTCCTTTATGACTGTGTTGTTTGTAAAGGCCAATTCAACTTCTTTATGTACAGAAGAGTAGTTGGGGTTGACAGGATCATAGCGTCCTTTAGCAATGTAGTAACTCTTATTTGGCTTCAAAGAGTCCTTCCATGTTTCGCTATGCTTATTAAATAGCGTTGCTTGAATCTTTGTGCCCTATTATTAAGCAGGTGTGGCATAAGTAGAACAAATATTAACAGTGTGATAACGAAAGTAAAAGTGTCAATGTTGTTAACTCTTCGTCAACTAATATGATTGTTCTATAAGTTCCTTCATGCCTTGAATTCTTATAAGGTGTTATTGAACCCTTTCGAATAACTAAGACTCTAATAACAGAATCAACAGAGTTTTTTGGTATCTTGTTTATTGGTACAGTCTGTTTTTCTAGTTCCGATTCAGTCGCCATGTTGGTTGAATATTGATGACTGCAGGTACCTGAGGACATGAGTGCAAAAATGTTATTTCTTAATGGCTACGAAATTATATGTAGCCAGTTGAATGAAAAAACAAAATTGTCCCTGTAGGTATGTGACTGTTGTTGTTGCTGCTAGGGAATGGAACAAAGTGAAGGATTCCATATGAATATGTTTCATATTGCCTTCTTTGAGACTGTAAATTTTTTAAAAAATAATGGAATGTCATTCAGAAGGGAAGGACTTACAATGTGTTAATGAAATCGCATAGCAGATGCTAAGTTGTTCTGTTTGCAAGGTAGAGCATATGTGTTGATGATGTGTTTGAATTTTTTTTGCGTGCCTGTGCTTAAACTGTAATTGTGGTGTGTTTGATGGGGGGAAAGAATCTCAGTGGCAGACATATAAATAGGGGAAAGTGGTAGGGTGTGACTGTTTGTGGTTGCTGGACGGAGGTGTTGTTTCATGGATGAGGCGACAGAAGTGGTGTCGTTTACCAATGGTCATTTATAGAGGGCGAAGAGGGATGTTGAAAGTGTAGCAGGTTGAATTGGTGGCGTTTCCGACTGGGTGTATATATATAGCACGGGGGATGTAATGTGGGATAGGGGTATTTTAGTATTTTAACATTAAGATTAGGAGTTGATGCTTTTAAACTGATATAGATATAGATATATATATGATTAAAGGATTGAATAATCTCCCATTTATTTTGCCTTGTTGCATAACACATATGTGTGGGGTGAAAACCAATTTAATTAGGTGGATGAATAATGTACTAACATGTGGCAAGAGTGATTGGTCAAAACAGTCATAAAGAGAATTGCGTCAACATCTTCGGAACAAGACTGATGAAGGCAACTCAGTTTGGGAAGATTCGAAGTATATAGTTGGGACTGGTATAATGCTAATAAAGCTGGACCGTCTAGCTCCAAAGGCATGAGACAGGACGCTGAACCATAGACAAATGAGATAATTAGGATGAGATAAGCTTGTATTTTTGTATATTATGGAAGAGGTTGGGATTTCTGTCGAACAGTATACAAAGCTTCTGAAGATGACTTGCACTCATTTATCATTCCGTTGTTGTCATCTATTTCATTATAATGTCAATTTTATCCATGTGCCTTTAAACCACATTTATAAATTCAATTATACCATTTTACGGGTAAACAAAAAAGAAAAACTAAAAAGCACAACATATACATGCATGAAACAAAGTCCATATCTTTCCTTCCCCAAATTCTAAGTTGTTAGGTATAAACTAAATTTATGATAACTTCTCCCCTCGCAGCCCTCTCTCACACTCCCGGTAATTAGAGTTGTCACTATGGGCTGGCCCACCCCATCTGGGCTAACCCATACAAGCTTTGAAATTTGACGGGCCAGGCTGGGCTAGCCCATTTTTTGTGTGGGCCAAAAAATGGTCAACCCGACCCACATGTACATTGACTACGGGCTTTGCCGAGCCGACCCTCTTTTCTTAAATGTATATTTTTATAATTTTTTAAATTAAATTATAATTTAAAAATATTATCATAAATATCGACAAGACAATATTACATGGTGTTAGTGTTACTACTTATTAATCAAATACACAAATAAAATTATCTTTATAATATTTATTAAGTTTGATTTCAAATAAAAGCATAAATAGCTAAATAGAAATATTAACCTAATTATTTTCCAATGATCATAAAAAAAAAAAAATACAAAAACTATGACAATATACCATAGGCTATGGCCTATGCAGTGAATCCCTAGAAATTTTAGGGAATTTTTATTCTATGAATTTCATATTTTATAAACATAATTTGTATTTAAATTGTAATATTTCAAACTTTAAACAGATTTGAGTTTAGACTCTTGTTATTTTTAATACTCTATTTTATTTTTATTTTTTTATTAACTTTTATTTGGCCCACGGGCCGGCCCTATCCGTATTTCTCAAGCCCCACAAATCGGCAGACTTATTCAGATCGAGCTAAAAAGCCCTTTTCTTAAATAGGCTCCAAAAATCATAGCCCAGCCCTATCAAATCATGGGTTAGGCCAGGCCAGCCCAACGGGCCTAGCCCATATTGACGGCTCTAGCGGTAATGCTGCAAGATACGATTTTTGTTTGACACTTTTCCCTCATAAAGTGTCAATTTCACTAACTTTTGGAGGTAAAGATGACAATAGCAATTCTATTTTCGTAAAAGTAAAAGTTGAATAGCCACAAACTAAACAAAAAGTATAATTAGCTACAATTATTCACATAAGGAAAATGGTGAAAAAAATAATTAATGCAAGTGAAAATTCACTTGAAGGAAAATATTACCTTGACATCACCGGAGCGATAGCAAATAAGTCCAAAGAGGGACTGAAAAAGTCAAGATGTCCCTAATATTTGTTGTTCCTAGTGCTGAAATAGATGGTAAGAAGGCCTGAGACGAAGTTTAGGTTAACAACTTTGGCTTGTGGTGGCGTGTTCGATGGTGGAAAATGGGGGTGGGCTGCTGAAAGAGTGAAATAACAAGGTCTTATACTTGCTTGCTGAAATAATGTGGCTTCGAACTTAATCTATGACATAAAAGAATCTTATTTATGCAAATCATTTTTAATTGTGTATGTCATGTATAATTTCACTCAAGGTATGAAGTTATTATATGCCTAAGGTTTTGGCTTTGGCAAGGTCACAAATCTAGTAAAAAATGTATGAAAGTTGACCTTGACAAGTAATTTTTGTTTGATGTGTAATTACTATACGTCTAAAGTATAGTCTTGCCAGGACAACAACCACAATCACTAATGTTTGAACGTTAACCTTGATAATATCATAACTTTAGTAAAAATGCCTTCTAAATAAAAATTTTAAAAGCATAACTAGTAATTCCTTAGCTTTCCTCCAAATATCATTTGTCTTTACTTTATTCGTCAACAATGAATTCAATTGCTTCATGCTTTGCACACAGTGTTTGCGATAGTTTAATGAACATTATATTCAATCATTAGAAATCTAAGTAAGAGAATAATTGAAAACTTTCCCAATCAGATAGAAGAGGAATAACCTAACTAATTAGGAAGAATCAACTCTTTATATCTTAAAAGTTACTCCACTGCTACTTCAGCTGGAAATAGAGAGCCAGAGAGGAAGAAAAGGGCAGAGGAAGAAAGAGGGGAAGGTTGGAGACTTATTGATAGTTGTGATCCCACCACAAGACGGGGATTCTCTGTTGAAACCACCTTAGGTAACCATTAATCCACCAGATGATGTCTCTACAAGGAGAAAATGAAAATTAGAAAATGAAGAAAACGGAAAAGAAAAAACAAAAAACCTACCTCTACTAGCTAAGAAGAAGACATGGCAAATAAGAGGAAGGTGTTGATGACCTAAAGTGAGTGGAAAAGGAAGGTTGGATTCCATAAGGCTCCTTGTTGCGACATGTAGAGAAAGAGAGGGACCTCAAATTGGAAACCCTACCTTTTAGGAAACATGTTTTAGAAGTTGATAGCCTCACTTAGTGGGCTGGGCTTTTCGTTTTAGCATTGTTTTTGGACTAAACCAATTTTGGCTTGGTCTTTTACTTATTTGTACAGACTTAATTAATTCGAAATAAAGGAGCTTGAGCTCAGACATTTTGTTTTTTAAAAAAATCTTATAACATGTACAAACAAGTAAAAGACCAAGCCAAAAATGGTTTATCCCTAAAACAACGCTAAAACGAAATGCCCAGTCGACTAAGTGAGGCTATCAACTTCTATAACATGTTTCCTAAAAGGTAGGGTTCCCAATTTGAGCTCCCTATCTTTCTCTCCATGTCGCCTCAAGGAACCTTGTGGAATCTAACCTTCCTCTTCCACTCGCTTTAGGTCATCAACACCTTCCTCTTATTTGCCACGTCTTTTTCTTAGCTACTAGAGGTAGGTTTTTAGTGTATTATTTTCCATTTTCTGCATTTTCTAATTTTCCTTTTCTCCTTGTAGAGACATTATCCGGTGGATCAATGGTTACATGAACTGGTTTCAATAGAGGTGCCTCGTCTTGTGGTGGGATCGCAACTCTCAGTAAGTCTCCAACCTTCCCCTCTTTCTTCCTCCGCCCTTTTCTTCCTCTCTGACTCTCTATTTCTAGCTGAAGTAGCAGTGCAGTAACTTCTAAGATATAAAGAGTGATTCTTCCTAATTAGTTAGGCTATTCCTCTTCTATCTGATTGGGAAAGTTTTCAATTATTCTCTTACTTAGATTTCTAATGGTTCAATATAATGCTCATTTAACTATCGTAAACACTGTGGGTAAAGCAAGAAGCAGTTGAATTCATTGTTGTCGAATAAAGAAAAGACAAAGGATATTTGGAGGAAAGCTAAGGAATAAATAGTTATGCTTTTAAATTTTTTATTTAGAAGACATTTTTACTAAAGTTGTGATCATATTAAGGTTAATGTTCAAACATTATTGACTGAGGTTGTAGTCCTGGCATGACTATACTTTAGACATATAGTAATTATACATCAAATATATAATTACTTGTCAAGGTCAACTTTCATACATTTTTTACTAGATTTGTGACCTTGCCAAAGCCAGAAGCTTAGGCATATAATATCTTCATATCTGATGTGAAATCAGACATATACATGACATACAAAATTACAAATGATTTGCATAAATAAGATTTTTTGATGTCATAGTTTAAAGTTGGCTTCATATTTCAGGCTTTATACTGTTTTCTCAGTCAGATCTCACTCTATTCTCCCTCAAATCATTGGGAGAAGATACTTTGTTCATAACCTAGCGTAACCCCAAGGAAAGATAAATTAGACCTTCGTACTCTTAAATGTGCCTTTCTTGGTTACTCTCGAGTTCAAAAAGGGTATTGTTTCTATTTACCATATCTGCGTCGATACCTTATGTATGCCGATGTCACATTCTTTGAATCACAACCTTAGAATACATCTTGTGATCATCTTGATGTCTTTGAGGTCTTACTCCTACCTCTCGGGTCTTACCTGTACCAACTTTTGAGAAACCTACAGTTACTTCTACATCTCTACTTGTAGTGCCATCACTCCTGGCTTATCATCGGCATCCGCATCTAGCACTATTCTCTGGTGAATTATGCCATGCGTCAAACAGTGTTGCTACTACGGACTTGCCTCCTCCTAGACAACCGATTGCATTTCAAAAAGGTATACAATACACTTGAAATACTAACCCATATTATACTTACTTGAGTTATCATCATTTATCATCACCCCACTATGCCTTTGTATCATTTGTCCTCTATTATTATCCCTAATACTATGGGTGAAATACTTTCTCATTTTTAAGGGATGTACACTATGATTGATGCCATGTCTGCTTTACATATGTGTAGTACTTGAGTGTTAGTCTCACTTCCTGTAGGTAAATCTACTATTGGTTGTCGTTGAATTTATGTAGTCAAAAATGGTTTAGATAGTTAGGTTTATAAGGCTCACCTTGTTGCCAAAGGGTATACTCAGTGTATACCCCATTTTAACTCGAGGTCCAAATAGTGTACAACATATAGTGATTTTTAATTTGATTCTTAATGCTATTTTAAAGAGTCGCGATCTAATTATATGAAAGGTAAATTATGATACCTATTTTACTAAAGTTATGCTATATTAACTCTACATTAAGGTCTACTTAACCATATACGATTCTAGGTTAGGGTTCTAATTTATCTTAAAGGGAAGGGGTAAGACATCCTTTAAGATCCATTAAAAAATAGCTAACTGGCCAAACTTAGGTTAATTAATTAAACTAAAATATAATGCTAAAGAATTTGCAAAAAACCATGAGTGGAAAACATTTTAACATTTGAAAAACTCTTTTATATTTGGAAAGAATTGACTTGCATTTTTCTTTTTTGAAAACAATAGATAATCACTTGTTTAAAACGACAAATGTTTGTACAAAATTTGGTACGAAAAATGCATACTAAAAGAATGGTTTCAGTATACGAAGTTAATGCGCATGTCTTATTATTTGTTTACACCTTGAAACACATTCTACATTTGAAAATTGATTGAAATAGAATCACAAAAACTTGAAAAGAAGAAAATAAAAGTCATTTGCTTAAAATAATTTTATTAGTCTCTAAAGTCATGGCTATAAAAACACAGTACAAAATCTAATTTATGACCCCAAAAACGCTTCTTTAAAAAAAATTCAAATTGAGCTTAAATAAATGCTAGATTTCTTACAAAAAAGGAAAAGCTCTCATATGATAGATAGTTTATCGATAATTAGGGGTGTTCACGGTTTGGATAAAAATCGATCCAAACCGAAAAATTGAACCAAACTAGTTAAATAAACCGATTTTTATTTGGGTTAGGTGTGGTTTGATTTTAGATTTTTAGTAATCGATAGTATATGGGTTGGTTATGGTTTTGTTCGAAAAAAACTGAAGAAATAACCGAACCGAACCGACAAATTATATACATATATTTTATTATTATACATACATAATATATTACTTTTATAAACAATTTTAAAGATCTGATATGTTTTTCATCAAAATTTATTTATAATTTACTTATGAAAGAAAAAATGCGTAAGGTGAGAATATTTATCTTATTGGTTTTATGTATATGAGTGTGTCTATGACAATTCTTTATAAGATTGAAAATATCACCGTCTCTTTCTTCTAGGGCAAAATAATGGACTTTGAAGTTTTATTCATAGTAAATTCAATTATTGAAAGTTCTGTAATGTCAGTCATTCTGACTATTTTCATTTTAAATGAATTGTTGTCACTTTTTTCAGGTTTTGAATGAATTGTCTCTTTTATTTTTGTCTATGGTTAATAACCAAATAACCAAACCAAACCGAACCGAAATAAATAACAACCAAACCGATAAATGTATACCATATTTGGTTTGGTCTGATTTTGATAATGTTAAAACCGATTAAATTGGTTTGGTTTTTATTTTGACCAATAACCGATCCAACCGACCTGTGAACACCCCTATCGATAATTAGGTTGTGGCTAACTAAGTAATTAGATTTAAACGTGATCATTTTTCCTATGTCGATTATCCCGAATGAAAAAAGAAAAACTAAAAACACATTTAAATCATATAAGTAAGTTCATCATGTTAAGAAAAATCAATAAAAACAAATAAATGCTAAAGATATAAATAGACATAGGCGACTCCAAGTGAGTTTCACTCGTTTTCCTTGCTATTCCGGATAGTCAAAGATATAGACTCCATATGCGGGTATAGCAAGTCCATGAGACTGTATTTTGGCGAAAGTCCTCAATTCGGAGTCCATTTTTGCTCCAAAGTTCATGCAAGTAAAGAGAGAGTAAAGAGATTAGTAAGACAATTCAACTTTAATCGATATTGAATAAGTCAAGAATAGAGCAAAATAAAGTCACGCCACAAAATACATTTCGAGATACAAATTAAAATGCAAGCATCAGAAAAGATACATGACGATTTTTGAACCAAACTCGAAGTAGCCAAATATGAAGCAACCATACGTGCCTTATAGACACAAGATTAAATTCCAACTTCAACAGATTTGAACTATGGGGGGGGGGGGGGAGGGGGGGGAGGGGGAGAGAGAGATAAAAGCTTCTTTTCTTAAAAATAAATACCAAGGCTGCTATAGAGATCCCAAAAAAGCTTCCGAAACTTGAATGCAAAATGTTGGTATTTATAGGAATGAATTAGGGTTCTTGGCTAAAGTTTTAGCGGGATTTCAAGAAATCAAATTAGTCATTTTGAATTAAAAATCCAGCTCTGAACTTACTCTGTCTGAATCGCAGAAGTCTCTTGGCATCTTATGTTGGCCAAATCTACCACAGAGAGGGAGAAAGGAGAAGAGCTAAAGAAGTGTTCAAGGTTTGCATGAAAATTGGACTGGTGAATCTGTCAATGGCTAAAGATAGTTGGAGTTTTCTATGTAAAAAGAAAAAAGACCAGAAAAACAAGTGATTTTGACTTATTTTCTCGTGTTTGGTTGGTGAGTAGAAAATATTTTTCCGTAAAGAATTTTTTGTGTTTGATTTATGAATGAAAAATATTTATGAGAAAATATCTTTTATTTTTACTAGAGTAGAAAATAATTTTTGAAATTGAAAATATTTTTTAAAAACAAACTTAAGCTTTTTTTTTTTTTTGGGGGGGGGGGGGGGTGGGTGTGGGTAGGGGTGAAAAAATAAAAATTTGAAGTTCAAAATATTTTTCAAAAGAAACTTAATTTTTTTTTAAGTGGGGGGGGGGGGGGTCGAGGGTAGGGGTGAAAAAATAAAATTTTGAAGTTGAAAATATTGCTTAAAAACAAACTTAAATATATTTTTTTGAGGGGGGTGAGGGGCTGGGTAGGGGGCAGATGGGGGGAAGGGGTGGGGGTGGGGGTGGAGGGGTAAAAAATCAATGGCTAATGATAGTTTGAGTTTTCTATGTAAAAAGAAAAAAGACCAGAAAAACAAAGGGTTTCTATCTTAACTTGGGCAGATTTGGATTGGGCTACACATAGGGCTTTTGGGCTGAATTTGGGGCTATTTGCCTTTCTTATTTTAAATTATGCTGGGCTTCTTACTTAATACTCCCTCTGTCTCAATTTATGTAGAACATTTCATTTTTTGAGAGTCAAACAGTTTAAGTTTAATTTGACCAACGATTTGTGCATGGACTCTTCAAATTATTTGAAATGAAATTTATATATTTATAAACTATGTAAAAAGTACTATAAGTCACAATAATTGATAATTCAAAATGTTTAAATGATTTATGAAAAAATTACGATCAAAGATAGACTTGTTTGAATCTTGAAATCCGAAAAGTGCCACATAAAATGGGACGAAAGGAGTAACTGATACAATATATGTTAAAAAATGACAACTAATAATTTACATAATAAAAATATAAGTATTACAAATTTACGCTAATATAAAATATACAAATATAAAATAAGGATTTGTAATTAGTTTAATAAGTGCAAAACTTGAAATAAAGTAACACCTAAATAATTTTCTTAAGAAAAGAAGGTGTAAAAAGTAATAATAGTAATTTCGATAATAAAACATATAATTTTAGTAGATAAATAGTTGTAGTAGTAAAATAGTTGTGAAAAAGGAATATTTGATACATTATTAATTTAGAAGCTCAAAAACAATAATTTAAATGAAAGGAGGGTCAAAATTCGGTGTCAACAGCTTGTCCCTCTTTAACCAGAGGCGATGTAAGAGTTTTTGGGCAAAGAAGTTGGCGTAGTAGCCAATTTTGTCCTGCCCAATAAATACGACCTTGGGAGAGTATGAGAAAATATGAGCATTGGATAACTGATGAGGTATAGAATTTTGTAAACAAGGTAGTCGCGAGCTTACAAAAATTGCTCCAATATTGAATTATGATGTTATTGGATATTGTGATCAAGGACAGTATTCGAGATTGGAGTCAAGCAGAGTTCAAGGTAGACCTTTGACCTTTGTTGGAAAGCTAAACTTTCACAACAAATTGCCCAGTTCACTGCTTAGATAAAGCTCCACGTTGCATTGTCTCTTGTTGCTGTGTGTAGATTGTGCTTTCTGCCAAATCTTGATGAAATTGTTAGTAAATAATGTAAAGCTAGAAATATAAATAAATATCTTATGATAAATATCATACAAGAGTTTATGTATACTAAAACACCGAGCAATAAATATTTCGTCGCTACTTTCGTCGCTATATTGTAATTAATTATATCGCCATCCTTTTGTTGCTAATTTTGTAGCTAAATTTATGGCGCGTAAAATTGGCGCCAAATTTTTGCAACGAATTGTTATTTCGTCGCTAGGCCATCGATATATATGGGGTTAATTTACTTTTAGTTTTTATAGCGATGTAATTATAAATCCATAGCTAATCCACCGTTATATAGCGACGAAAATATGTTTGTTGCTAAAATCCGTCACTAAACACTGATTTTTTTTTTTGTAGTGATATTTTTACATAAAAATGTGGATAAATTCTATAGGCTCTTCCATACCCATATATCTGTCATTAGACGTGTAACAGATTAACTGAATAGCTCCAAGGTTACTCATTAAAGTAGTGACTAACTTTGACAAGTTCTGAATATCCCATATTTTGCACATTTTATCCTGGTTCAAATTGCAAACGTTAGGCCATCAGGATGTCATGTTGATGCAAATGAGATGAAGTTGGAGTGTAATATGTCGTATCAACAAAGAGATGAACTTTATTACATAGAAGATGTATATGAAATGGAAGAACTAGATTATTTTGTTGATGAGTTCCAAGGCATAGACTTGGGTGGCTTTGATTCGGTTGAAGAAGAGTTGCAAGGCATAGACTTGGATGAATTTGATTTGGATGTAGATGAGCTCTTAGACGTAGGCTAAGGTGGCTTTGATTCAGATGTAAATGAGTACGATTACATGAATAAAAGAATGTAAGATATTTTGGCTATAGAGGTAAGGAAGGGAAAAGATATTAAAGGGATCCCCTAGAAAGGGTTCCCATAACCAGGGAGACAACTAAGCAAAGAAGACAACAACGCTATCAGAACTATGAAAATATTCCTCACTCTAGTTAGACATCAGAAAAGGAGTTCAAAACCACAAAGAAAGGTAATTTAAACTATGATTTCGGATAGAATGGAAGATTTATAACATCAACGTCCTCTTATCCCCCGCTGAGGAATTTGGTTTGGACACCTTTTAACCATGATGTGTGCATGATGTCTAATTTTTTTAGTCATATGTTGCACTAACATCCTCTCAACCCCCAGTTGAGGAAGTTTGTTTGGGCACCTTCTAAGCATGATGTGTACCTGATGTCTTATTTCTCTGAAATTCATTGGTAAACATTGACTTGGTGAAAACTGAAATTCTCAATTTATCAAGGCATGTAGCACCACTCTAGAAAAATCTTGAAATCCTTTTAGAGGGATTTACGGAGACCCTAATAAGCACTCTTGCTGTGAAAGATAAGTTGCTTTTTACTAGCTGATTGCAAGGATAACTTATTGTCAATTATTTAGATAAGCTTGGAGTTTTCTTTTGTTCTCGTCAACCTAAGTCGAGGATGTCATTACCACTGCTATTGAGATTAAAAAATATGCCAAAGGTGCAGTTCATTTTATAGCTTTAAATAATGATTCTAGAGTTAGAGATTTTGATTTCGAGAAATTTTAATTGTCTAACCATTTCAATTTTCCCGAGCCAGTCAATCATAGATCATTCAGCCCTAATGATAATCTCTAACTCTAGGATTGCATCACTGGCCAGGCAAATTGGAAATGATTAGATAGTTGAGATTTCTCCAAATCGAAAACTCTAACTCTAGAATCATTATTTGATGTTATAAAATAGAGTGCACCACTAATAGTGTTGTTAATCTTAATAGTAGTGGCAATGGCATAATCGTTATACGTTGGTCAAGAACATGAGAAAACTCCAAGATTATCTAAATACTTAACGATTAGTTCTCCTTGCAATCTACCAGCAACAAGCAACTTATCTTTCATAAATAGAATAATTACTTGGGTCTCCATAAATCCCACTTAAAGGCTTTCAGGGTGTTTATCGAGTGGCGCTACCTACCTTGATAAATGGACAATTACTGTTTTTGTGTAGGTCCATGATTACTAGTGAATAATAGAAAAATGAGACATCAAAGGGTGCCTCGACAAAATTCCTTAGTTCGGGGGGGGGGGGGGTGAGGAAATGTTGATATAAAGGATCTTGTATTCCATATGAAATCATAGTACAAATAATCACCCTACCTTAGAAAGTCGCCGGAAATTGACGCACATTGCTCTGTCTGGCTGAGTTTTCTTTCACTGAATATGGGGTTCATGCATATATCATTGGATCTACTTTTGTTAATATAACCATTGGCCAACTGGGTGGCATATATTGTCATAGTCGCCTGCCAGCAACGACAGTTATTGGATTCTCTACCCGGACTATAGAAGCTCCATTACAATTTGAGAATTATTATTGAATTTTGTATCTACATTATTACATTGAGATCATATATATAGATACTACATTAGATTCCTTTCTTGACTAGGAAACTACAGTACTATTCTTTTCCAAGTAGGATTATATATTTTTATTTTTATTTTATGATTGTGATGATTGGATCATCTTTCATGCACCTCGACTAAATTTACAAGAGACCAACCACCTCCCTAGCAACAAGTATCAGGTAATTCTATTCACCAAGGCTAGGACAGATGGAAATAATCAACTAGTGTTTTTGTCTCCGCTGAGTTTTGACCCTAAGACGTAGGATTCTCAACTACTTCATTGACCACTCGGCCACACCCTAGGGTACCAAATAGGATTTTATATACTAATCCTTTTCCAAGTAGGTGGCCTATTTTATAAAGGAGACCACACTCAGTTTTATCGTTCAAATGACGGAGATAGTCTACATTACAAATAGCATGATAAAAAATATGAACCTAAATATAATCCAATTCTACCCTCAGAGTGCTCATATTATTGCATCAAGATATGAATAGTTGTGTCATTGCCCAAACTCAAGGAGGCTACTAAATATGTGATTCCACACACCAATGATAAGGGACTCTCTATCAGGACTAAAAGACACTCGTGATATCTCACTAGAGAAATCATTTTCTTACTCCACCTCATATCCACATTTTACAAAAAAAAAAAAAAAATGTAAAACAATTCTACAAGCTTATCTATACTCATAAATATGTCAACACACTCCTAGGAGATTGACTGAAAGCTTCAAGGTTACCCTTCGAAGTAGAGACTAACTCAGACAAGTTCTGAATATCCCATATTTTGCATGTTTTATCCTGGTTCTCATTTGCAGACATTATTCCATCAGGATGTCACGATAATGCAAATAAGTAGTCCACATGTCTACATAAAGGTGAAACAACCTTTCTATTCCTGGAGTTAATAAAAATCCTATCGCAATCAACATGCAAAAACTAGACACCCTAAATTTCCATCTTAAGATCATTTAGTTGGAGTGTAACATGTAGCATCAACAAGGAGATGATGTCGATTACATAGCAAATTAATATGAAATGAAAGATCTAGATGAATTAATTGATTAGTTCCAAAGACTTGGGTGGCTTTGATTCAGATGTAGATGAGTCGCAAGGCATAGACTTGGACGACTTTGATTTGGATATAGATGAGTTTCTACGCATAGACTTAGGTGACTTTATTTTAGATGTACATGAGTATGACTACATGAATAAAAGAATGTAAGATATTTTGGTTGTTGAGGTAAGGAATGACAAAGGTATTCAAGGGATCCCCAAGGAAAGATTTACCATAACCAGGGAGACAACTTGGCAAAGAAGACTACAACGCTATCAAAAATATGAAAATATTCCTCAATCTGGTGAGATATGAGAAAAGGATTGCAAAACCATAAAAAAGAAGATTTATAATATGATTTTAGATCGAATGCAAGATCTATTACATCAACGTTCTCTTACCCTAGCTGAGAAATTTGGTTTGGGCACCATCTAAGCATGATGTATACCTGATTTCTCATTTTTCTATCATTTATTGGTCATCATTGACATGTGAAAAAATTGAAATTGTTAATTTATCACGGGATGTAGTACCACTGGAGAATCATCCTGAAAGCTTTTTAGAGGGATTTAAGGAGACATGAGCAAGCACTATTGCTGTGAAAGATAAGTTGTTTGTTACTAGTGGATTGCAAGGAGAACTTATCATCAAGTATTTAGATAAGACTTGCGTTTTCTTTTATTCATGCCAACCTATGTTGATGATGCCATTACCATTTCTATTGAGATTAACAGCACTGCCAGTGGTGCATTTCATTTAATAGCTTCAAATTATGATTGTGGAGTTAGAGACTTTGATTTAAGAAATTTCAATTGTCTAACCATTTAATTTTCCCTAGCTGGTGAATCATACATCACTTAGCCTTGGTGATGGCACATGTTACACTCTAATTAATTATCTTGGTGCAAAAAATTAGGGTGCCTATTTTTTCGCCTGTTGATCACGATAGGTTTCTTGGTTCACTCTAAAAATGGAGAAGTTGTTTATCCTTTGTGTGGACATGTGGACTATTCATTTGAATCAGCGTGGCATCCTGTTGGCCTTACATTTGCAAGTGGGAACCAATATAAATGTTTAGAATATGGGATATTCGAAAACTTATCCAAGTCAGTCACTACTTTAAAGGGTAACCTTGGAGCTATTTAGTCAATCTCCTACATGTCTGATGACTGATTTATGTGCGAGGTAGAGCTAGTAGAATTTGTCAACATTTTTAATGTAAAAATGTGGAAATCATAGTAAAAACAAGCACCTTACCCTAGAAAGTCTTTAGAAATTGACGCACGACGATCTGTCTGGTTGAGTTTGCTTCCCCTGAATATGGGGTTCATGCATATATCATTGGCTATAGTTTTGTTAACATAATCATTGGATAGATGGGCAGCATATATTGGTCATAATTGTGTGCCAGCAGTGGAAGCTTTTTGATTCTTTACCAGGATCGTAGAATCTCTAACATAATGTGAGAAATATTGGAGAAAATACTATTGAATTATGTTTCTACATAATTACATTAAGACCCTATTTATAGATATTACATCAGATTTTTTTTTTTTTGACTAGGGCATTACAGTACAATCCTTTTTCAATTAGGATTCTATCTTTATTATTTTATTTTATGATCTGGTGTTTAGACCAGGTTTCGTACACCTCAACTAAATTCACGGGATAACTACCACCTACTCTTTCCACCAAGGCTAGGACAAATAAGAAGAATCACCTAGTGATTTTTTTGTCTCTACTGAGTTTTGAACCTGGGGCCTAGGGTTCTCAACCACTTCATTGACCACTAGGTCACACCCTTTGGTTCCAAGTAGGATTTTATATACTAATCCTTTCCAAGTAGGTAGCCTATGCTATAAAGGATACCACACTCAGTTTTATCATTCAAATGACTAGAGATCGTTTAGCTTTCAAATAGCATGATAAAACAATATAACCCTATATATAATCAACTTCTACCTTCAGTGTGCTTGTATTATTGGATCAAGGTATGAATAGTTGTATGGTCACCCAAACTCAAGAAGGCTACTAAATGTGTGATTCCATATGCCAATGATAAGGGACTCCGCATTAGAACTAAAAGATACTCCTCATATCTCACCGAAGAAATCAATTTCTTTCTCCACCTTATATCCACATATTACTTAAAAAATGTGGATAAATTATACAAGCTCTACCATTCCCATAAATCTGCCATCATATGTGAAGCAGATTGATAGAATAGCTCCAAGGTTCCCCTTGAAAGTAGTGACTGACTTGGACAAGTTTCGAATATCCCATATACTGCACATTTTATCCCGGTTCCAGTTGCAAATGTTAGGCCATAAGGATGCCAGGCTGATGCAAATGAGTAGTTCACATGTGCACACAAAGGAGAAATAGCCTTTCTATTCCTCGAGTCAACCAAAAAACCTATCACGATCAAAAGGAAAAAAACAAAGACCCTAAATTTTTGCCCCAATATCATTAATTGGAATGTAACATGTCCCATCAACTAGGAGATGATGTTGAATACGTAGTAGATGAATATGAAATGGAAGAGCTAGACGATTTGATTGATGAGTTCCAAGGCATAAACTTGGGTGGCTGTGATTCAGTTGAAGATAAGTTGCAAGATAGACTTGGATGACTTTGATTTTGATGTATATGAGTTCCTAGGCATAGACTTAGGTGGATTTAATTTGGATGTAGAAGAGTATGAGTACGTGAATAAAAGAATGCAAGATATTTCGGTTGTTGAGATAAGGAAGGGCAAAGATATTGAATGGATCCCGTGGGAAAGGGTTACCATAGCCAGGAAGACAACTAGGAAAATAAGACTACAACGCTATCAGAACTATGAAAATTTTCCTCAATCTTGTGAGACATCATAAAAGGAGTTCAAAACCACAAAGAAAGACATATTATACTATGATTTCAGATGGAATGCAAGATCCATTACATCAATTTTCTCTCACCCCCACTAAGGAATTCAGTCTGGGCACCTTCTAAGCATTATGTGTACTTGATGTCTAATTTTTCTCTCATTCATTGGTCATCATTGTCCTGCGTAAAAAATTAAAATTCTCAATTTATCTGGGCATGTAGCACCACTTGAGAAATATCTCGAAAGCCTTATAGATGGATTTACGAAGACCCGAGTAAGTATTTTTGTTGTGAAAGATAAGTTTCTTGTTGGTGGTGGATTGTAAAGAGAACTTATCATCAAGTAGTTAGGTAAGCCTGGAGTTTACTTTTCTTCTCGTTGACGTATGATGATGATAAAATTACCACTATTATTGAGATTAACAACACTGCCAGTGGTGCACTTCATTTTATAATTTTAAAAAATAATTCTTGAGTAAGAGATTTTGATTGGGAGAAATTTCAAATGTCGAGCTGTTTCCAGTTTCCCTAGCCACTGATGATATCCTGGAGTTAGAGATTGCCATCAGGGCTGAGTGATGTATGATTCACTGACTGGGAAAAATGGAAATGGTTTGACAATTTAAATTGATCCAAATCGAAATCTTTAACTCCTAAATCATTAATTGAAGCTATAAAATAAAGTGCCGCAATAGCACTGTTGTTAATTTGAATAGAAGTGATAATGACATCATCGAAAAACACCGGCGAGAACAAAAGCAAACTCTAGGCTTATCTAAATACTTGATGATAAGTTCTCCTTGCAATCCACTAGTAATAAGCAACTTATATTTCACAACAAGAGTTCTTACTGGAGTCTTCATAAATCCCACTTAAAGATTTTATGAATGATTCTCGAGTCGCGCTACATGCCCTGATAAGTTGAGAATTTCAATTTTCATGTAGGTCAATGATGACCAATGAATGATAGAAAAACAAGACATCAAGTATGCATCATGCTTAGAAGATGCCTAGACCAGATTCCTTAGCGGGGGGGAGGGGGGGTGAGAGAACATTGATTTAATAGATCTAGCACTCTATCTGAAATCATAGTATAAATTGTCTATCTTTGTTGTTTTGCACGCCTTTTTTGATGTCTCGCCATATTGAGGATTTTTTTTTTCACAGTTCTGAAAGTGTTATAGTCTTCTTTGCCTAGTTGTCTACCTGGTTATGGTAGCCCTTTCCCAGGGAATTCCTTCAATATCATTGCCCTTCCTTACCTCAGCATCCAAAATATCTTGCATTCTTTTATTCATGTACTCAAATTAATCTACATCTGAATCAAAGCTACCTAATTATATGCCTAGGAACTCATCTACATCGAAATCAAAGTCATCCAAGTCTATGCCTTGCAATTCATCTACATCAAAATCAAAGACACCCAAGTCTACGCCTTGGAACTCATCAATAAACTCATCTAGTTCTTTCAATTCATATTCATCTGGTACATAATCAACATAATATCCTTGTTGATGGGACATGTTACACTCCCACTAACTGATTTAGGGGGGAACTCCTTTGCTAGAAAGTCGCCAGAAATTGACGCATGGTGATCTCTTTGGCTGAGTTCTCTTCCACTGAATATGGGGTTCATGCATATATCATTGGCCCTTGTTTTTTTAACATAAACACTACTCAGATCGGTACCATATATTAGTATTAGACGCCTGCAGTAGTGGAAACTCTTTGATTCTCTACCAAGATCATAGACGTTTCGATACCATATAAGAGAAAATAGAGAAAAATATTATTGAATTGTGTATCTACAATATTATATTGAGACCCTATTATATATAGTACATTAGACTCTTTTTCCAACTAAGACACTACATTACAATCTTTTTTTCAAGTAGTATTTTATATTTATTTTTTTAAGTCAGTGGCGTCAGACCAACTTTCATGCACCTCGAATCATTCTATAGATACCTAGCACCTCCCACCAACAATAGGTATTAGGTAACTCTGTCCACCAATGCTACGACAAATGGGGAGAATCACCTAGTGTTTTTTGTCTACGCTAAGTTGTGTTGTCCAGTGGAGCCTAGAAGAAAGTGACTCGCATAGATATCCGAGTACTTTTAAATAAAAAAGAATAGTTAAACCAACCTTGTTGTTTGGTCAATCTCAGAGATTTTATCAGCCAAAAAATCAGGGACGAACGACCATGGGTGGACAGTAATATAAAAGATATGCCAACAACTAGCCAACTTCACTTTCTAACGAGGTTAGGCGTGGACCAAAGAATGAAAACTACTAAACCTGTGTCTCATTAAATGGGAAGTTCGGAGATGGAGATCCGATTCAGCACAAAATCATTAAGGTTTGGGGGGCGTTGATCAAAGGAAAGGGAAGATCTTGCTTCTGGGATGGAGTTGTATAACGCGAGAGTTTCACGTATTGATCCTTTGGGAAGAGTGTGATACCACCACCTATCAGACCCAACAAGCAGTCCACGGAGCTACATTCCTACTCACCTGGTCTATGCACATCTCTCTCTCCAGGAGGTTGGCCATCTATCCTAGTTCTTCCCATTTTAGAGAAGATCCCGAGCTCGATCTAGAGTTTTGCAAATAAGATATGTCATCACATCTTTGATGGGATTCTACATCATTCCCTATTTGGTATTGGTCTATCTAAGCACCTACTCCTGGACCACTATATAAATCAACCTGATAAGGACCCTGAATTGGTGGGATTCATACGACAAGGCCTACAAACTAGAGGATATTCACTGGAGAGTACGATGTCATGGTGTCAAATTTCCTGGAAATTGTGACCACATTTCCTCTCTCTTGACAGGAGAACAATAGTTCTGGAGCTTTTTTCATCCAAGAAAGTGAAAATCTTCAGCTAAGAAGTTTTTGTTGCTAATATTTTTCGATATGGCTTGACAGAAATCCAAAAGAGTAACCAGTTATGCAGAAAAAATTAAGCATAGAATGTTGGTTGCTACAAGGAGAAAACCACTACAGGAATGCTAACACCAAGTAGACACAAATAGAGCAATGACATGTACTCAGAGCATATAGTGATCAAGTATGACATGCGAAGAATCTTGCTAACTCTTAGTAAAGGGGATCTGGTATCGTTGTTGGGAGTACCCATTTTGCATTACAAAAAGTACAAACGAGCTAAAAGATACCAATAGTTCAGTAACTCATCAAAGACCAAACTACAAGATTCTCAAAATGTAACCATCTTCAAAGACAATGAACATGAGTACTGTTAATTTGGAGCTGATATTAAGTTTTGATGATTTAACAAATTTAGAAATCTAACAAGGAACCAGATCATTGTTATTGAGATTGCTAGAAGGGGAAATGAATGAATAAACTCAATGTGAGAAATATTTGTGTGTCAACATTAAAAAGGGGGAAATGATATATTCTAGGTGTTTTGATAATCCTCACAAATGCAGGGACCTGGTCACTGGCAGAGTACTCTCGTCCAGATTCAAAATGTGGTACAACTGTAAAGATGTCATGTTAGATGGTAGGTGAAAAGTGAAGTATACTACACCAACAGTAAGAGCGGATGAGACTGTCTGTCTCAGTGTCTCACAAATGCAGGGACCCGATCCATGGCAGAGTTTTCTGGTCTAGATTTATAATGGTGTACAGCTGGAAAGCTGTCCTGTCAGAGGTTGGTAAGGTGTCAGCGTAATACACTAATCAGAATGGACAAGGTTGTTTGTCCAACGGTCAATAACTCTTTATGGTTGACTTAGTCAACATGACAAACAACAAATTAAGTCATTCATTCAAGAGGAAAGAGAGACAACAAGTCTTCTCAAGAACTCACCAAGAAAAGTTTGCAAGGGACCTGGTCCCTATAAGATTGCGTATGTGAAAGGACGACAAGACAACTGTCAGAAAAGTTGCCACCTCTGATGTGGTAGGTGCACGTCTTTCTAGAGAGGTAGGCTCTCAGCCAATAAGTGGTCCCAAGGAGTTTGTATCTCTTTTATATAGTCTCTTCTCCAAAACACAGACTCAAGATTTGGCAAAAAATACTCACAAGCTTAAAAAGAGAAGGCCATCTTCAAGGAAGAACTCAAGCACAAGAAAATATACAGCAAGGACCTGATCAACAGAAGAAGTGCTTTTTGTACCTGCTACTGTTCTTGAATGTTTGTATTGAGCTTAACTTGTAGGATTCGTTTCACTCTTGTTTGAAACATTTCAAAACTTTGTTTGAGTCTTGTAAGAACATAGTTAGAGGTAACTTTGTGTCTTACGGTCAAAAGTCTATATTAATCAGTGAGGGTTAGTATAGTGGGCAATGGATGCATTGCTTAGGCTCGTGTAAGTAATAGGGATATTACTTATGTTGAGATTAGGAAGTTAATCTCGTGTTGTAATATGTGTTTGACTTTTGCTTGAGAAGATTAGAGAAAATAGTTTGAAAAGTCTTATGTGGCAGGTCGTGGTTTTACTCTTTTGAGCAAGGAGGTTTCCACTTAAAAATCTTATGCCTGTTTAGCATTATGCTATTTATTTTCTGCACTTTAATTCTATCGAGGGACCTGGTCCCGACTTCACTGGTTGAAGCGTACATTCCATCAATTGATATTAGAGCTTGGGCTCTAATGAGTCCACAATTTGGACTCATTTAGGGCTTTATTTGGATAGATTTAGTGTCCTCAAAAGATTATTTTGTGCCAATAACTGATGTAAAATCCTTGATTTCCAAGTATTTGGATTGAGGAACAAAGCATGGACACTAATTTGCAAAAAGGAACAAAGTGAGCTGAAAGAACGAAGAAATGAAGCCCTGGTGATCGCCGAGTCCTTTTGGCAAGTCTCCGAATAGCCACCATCTCGCCTAAAGTTCTAATATGCCAAGCCCTAAAGGAGACTATCAATTCGATGAGAGAAAGGAGCAGTCGACGTGTCGTCGAGTGGTTCCGTGATGCAATGTTGGATCTCCCAAAGTTACAAAACTTGAGGATGCTCAAGGCCAAAGCAAAAAGGTGATGGAACCGACCAAAGGGCGGATCGCCGAGTTGATCGGCGGGCCCGACATACTGCGCTGAATGGCCCTTCGCAGCATATTTTTGGTGACTATAAATACATTTTCAAACAATAGTTTAGTAGCTTTTTTGGGTCATCAGTTTTATCTTATTTTTGAAGATTGAGTATTCTGAACTGAGAGACAAGTTTTCCTTAGCTTTGAAGAATTGAAACTTTCCATTTTTGAGAAATTGAAAGTGGGTCTTCGAGATTCTTCAATTTGGACCTTTGTAAAGACGAAATTAACCATACCCAGTTGATGGAAACACAATTTGGTAACGATTTTTATCTTTTTATAATTTCTAGCTAAAACGCCAATTCTTGGGGTGTGATTATGTGATTATGGGTTGATTTAGCTAATGGGTGTTGCTAATTGTTAGTGTAATTGCTGTTTAGAAGTGATTTTATGAGTAATTGTGGTTTAAATTAAGGAATTGTAGTTGCAAATGCAGTTCTACCTTCGTGTTTTTGGCTTGCTCGAGAGAGAGGTTTTAAAACCAAGATTACTGAATTTATGGTTTGTGGATATTGGGTTGTCATGGTTTCAGCTCATGAGAGTGAATCCTAAACCCTTTTCCATACATTTAGCTCGAGAGAGTGAATGGACCAAACCGCGTAGGTTGTTCTTAATTGAATGTTTGTTAATGTTCGAGAGAAATCGACTTGATTCGGGGTAGATTGTTCAACAGAAAGTTTATCTCCCCTATAGTCTAGCTTATTCACTAATTTACAACTGTTTTCTAATAGTTGCAACTACCCATTTGGCTATAATTGGCTGTAATCGAATCACATACCAAGAACCCATCTCCCTATTGTTATCTTTGTATTATTTGTTGTTGTTGTAGCTGATAGTCAAAATCAAAACCCCCTTTTTTGACATTCGTTTCACCTCCTAATTTACATTATATTTTTAATCGTAAATGTCTATTCCTATGACTGATTCAAACATATTTACACTTGACTCTGGAATCTTAAACACGTACCACTCCCTGTGGGATTCGACCCCAACTCATTTTGTTGGGTTATTATACTGACTAACGATCGTTGACGCTTAGAACTGGATTAAGTGTCCTTGAAACATTAATCAAAATAATGCCGCTGCCACGGAGTGGTGTTGGTTAAGATTCTTTAGTTAAGTTGAATTTTGTTCTTGTTAGTTATAGTTTAATCTACTTACTTTTAGTTTTGGTTTGTGTATTGCTTGTTGAACAGGGGAATTAAGAATATCTTATAGCAACAGTGATCCAATGGACCACCCTCCATTGAAATTAATGATTCTTAGGGATAACATCCTAAAGTTCAAGCAATTGAAGGGTGAGACCATTTATGAGTTGTGGCAAAGATTCATGGCCCTATTGCAGTTGTTCCCAACTCATGGAATTCCAGATAAGATGCTTCTAGAATGCTTCTACAAGGGTCTTGGTCCAGAAAATAGAATAGTGGCTAACCAACTCTTCTTGGGTTGTTTGATTCGACAACCCTATGAAACAGTAGCCCAGCTCCTTGATAGCATGAGTAAGACCAACAAGGAGACAAAAAAAGACCAAGAATTGGCCACATTGTTGACTCGGCTGGATGTCTTGAACAAGAAAGTCATGGAATTAGAGGTAATGTCCAAAAAGAAGGACATGTATATCCCCCCTCACGAGCATTAAAGGACGAAGAAGCAAAAGGGTGGGCAAATTAAAGAGGTCCTCTCACTCATTCTACACAAAGTCGAAGAGCACGACAGAGTGTTGAAGGATATAAAAGAGAATGTATTAATGTTTAATCAGATGACAACCTCTCATTCCATGTTCATTCAGCTACTAGAGTCCCAAATGGACCAAGTGTTGTTTGTCTCTACCAAAAGCCAGAAAAGGGGTTGCCTAGTTACACTATCGCTAACCCCAAGAATGAGGTTTAAGTATGGACTTGCGTTGTGCCGCGACATTAACTAAGGCGCTTCTTGGGAGGTAAGTCAATTTTTATTTGCTTTCTTTTTTAGTTTGAAATAATGGTGTATTGACTTTACAGGTTAAAGTGTGAAATGTGTTTGAAAATTTCAGATTGGCGAGCCAAAAGTCCAGTTAGTGACTCACTGAAGAGGTCAGCGAGCCCGACTTGGACTGTCATTGGACTCAAGGAATTTTGAAATTGGAGTTTGTAAAACTCGGTGAGCCCATCATAGAGGAGAAGCGAATGTCGACTCATGGTGTCATTGACCAATATCAGAAAATCATGAGTTGCATACGGTCCCACAAGTTCCAGGTGCTCACTAAACCCCGTGTTCCTTATGTTCCAAATTGGGTTCGGGAGTTCTACACCACTTATGGAGCCTTAGTGCCCCAAGGGAAGAAGCCAACCGCCAAGTTCAAGCCGGTAGACTATGTGGTTGTTAGGGGAAGAAAAGCAAAGTGTGATAGTGATGCTATCAACACAGTCCTGGAGTGCTCAAATGATATTCACGATGACTGTTAACACATGATCAGGACAAAAATGTTGGAGAACATGAAAAAATGGTTGGCCCCTCTTATATCAGACCATACTCCCAAGTGGCTTGAGGTTGGGTAACTATTAAAAAGAAGGACCTTAATGTAGCAGCAAGGTTCTGGTTTGGCTTCATCAGTAGTACCATCATGCCATCCCAAAACAAGTCTATTCTACGCCACGCCAAAGCAGCCCATCTTGGTTGCATCATTGATGGGACAAGGCTAAATCTAGGGATAATTATTGCAAAGGAGATACTTATGAGGGCCAAGCAACGCCAGACTTCCCTCCCCTTTCCGGTGTTGATCACTGAGCTGTGTAGACGAGCTCGGGTTTCGAGAGATGAGAAGAAGGATGTGGAAGTGATTCCCACATCTTCTACCAACATTCGAAGGATTGAGGCAGAGTACTTGAAAGATAAGGCGGAGAAGAAGACAGCAGCCCCGGTGGATACATCCCCGATTGTTGATCCTCATACACTACCTGCAGACGCAACATTGCCTACTTCGGCCCTTGGGCCTTCACGTACATCTAGTGTTGTTCCTTCTAATACTCCCAGTCCCTCTGCTGCTCCACTGCCTCCCAGATTTGGTACCGCTATTGTTGCTACCTCCCGGTCCCGCTCACTCAGGCTGCATTACTACGGATGGGGCAGCTAGCTTATTCTGTTGATCGCTGTGCTCCAAATTTGAGGCCTCTATTCCATGCATGATTCAGACAACCCTCACTGATGCTGTGACACCTTTGAGTGCTACCATTGATGCCCTTGCGGCTAGGATATTGGTGTGCAAGCGTGGCCAAGTGGCCATCGAGGAGGTGATGGCTTTAAAGGTTGCTATTGCTGTGCTGAAGAGAGATGTGGACTAGCTGAAGTCCACCGACATGTCTATGATTTTCATGATGGTGGAGATCCCAAATGTGCCAGTTGAGCCAGATATGCCTCCGGCTACCACCGGAGATGATGTTCGAGTTGGGGAGGTAGCTGATCCCAAGTCTGAGGCTGAGATGAATGAGAAGATGCTTGAGGTTGCTGAGGAGGATTCTTACCAGGGCCCTACGGAGACTGAGGAGGCCATGATAGATGCAGCTGTGCAGACATATTTGGCAGACTCACCTTTGGCAGCCCCTAGTGGACCTACTACTATTGATGTGACTCCGGGCACTGATGCCCAAGATCAAAGTGTTGCACCGGGCATTGATGCCTCGACAGATGGAGAGACTGTGTAGACATGACTTTTCTTTACCTCCCTCTTTGTAATCTTTATTTACTTTTTGGATATTTTGTTTTTATTGCATTTGAGGACAAATTGCTTTTTTTTGTTTGTGGTGGGGTGAGGTATTTCCATACCCACCTCTTGTGATTAGTGATTTTTGTGTATAGAAACTACAAAAGGGGTCAAAGATGTCAATCGTTCAGTTAATAATCCAGATTGACTAAATGCAAGATTCTCAAAATGTAGCCATCATCGAAGACAATAAGCATGTATAGATACAAACCTAATGAAATAGATAAAGATGATATTGCTTCGGTGGAAGCTATAAACTTGTGCAGCAAGTTCCCCAACATGAAATCAATTTTTCAAACCAGTCCATCAGCACCAGCCGTTTAAATGAATGCACCATGTGAAGTCCAAGAGAAGGCCCAACATGAGCACAAAAGAGATCTGAAATTTCAGCCCAAAGTGTGTTGAATTCTCGCCCAACAATGGCTGAAAATCACAACGATATAGAGCCCAAATATAAGATGAAGTCATGTGGGCTTTAGGTGCAAATTTGCCAATTTTCTCCTTATTCCTGTTAGCTAATTTTAGGAACAAGTTTGATATTTTTTTATATGTTTTCCTAATTTAAAGTTTCATAGTTTAAAAGTTTTCTAATTTAAAGTAGGATTTGAATCTCACACTATTTGGAATAGGTTTCTCCTATATGTAGGGGTGGATTTTGTTATTTTCAAAAGACATGATTAGTATTATTTGAGGTTTCTCTCCTTTACAACTTTGTGTATGGTGACTATGAATTTATCTTACAACATTATAAGAAACGATTCTTTAAAGGTAAGTTAAATTCTTAACTTTTATATCTTTGGTTTCTATTAAAGTAATTAAAGAAGGTAATTAGTCGTATATTAATCGTTGTCTCTAATTTCTTCGAAATAGGGGTCTACATCACTTTTGATCTAAGTTCTTGAATTGATTTTATTATTATCATAATTAGTTTTAGTCTACTAATTTTGAATACTAAGATAACTCAAGTTCTTAACACTTCATTTTGAAATTTCCGAATTTTAGTCTCGAATTTTACAGATCTTTCAATTCCTATCTTTAATCTTTGTTTCACTTTTACACTTTTTTCTTGTTTATTCAAGTAACCCCATTTTTATAATTGAACCCAGGGTTTCTCTATAAACGGGTTCCACAATTCATGATTAACACTCAATACTTACAATTTTTCATAAGCTTAAACTATAAAGCTTTTTGTTCTCAAGTTTACCTTAGCTACTTTGTTCCTGAGCAACAACACAAGCTCATAATCTAGATTCAAAAGTCAACTATTTATTATTGTTCTTGCACTCATTTATCGTTCCGTTGTTGTCATCTATTTTATAATAAGGTCAATTTTATCCGTATGCCTTTAAACCACCCTTAGTAATTTAATTGTACCATTTTACGGTAAACAACATCATACAAAATGAAAAAAAAAAGAACTAAAAGGCACAACATATACATGCATGAAACAAAGTTCATAATTTTCCTTCCCCAAATTCTAAGTTGTTAGGTGTAAACTATGTTTATGAAAACTTCTCTCCTCGCCGCCCTCTCTCACACTCGAGGTAATGCTGCAAGAAATGATTTTTGTTTGTCACTTTTCCCTCATCAAGAGTCAATTTCACTAACTTTTGGAGGTAAATATGACAACATTAATTCTTTTTTCCTAAAAGTAAAAGTTGAATAGTCGGAAACTATATGAAAAGTATAATTAGCTACAATTATTCACGTACGAAAAATGGTGAAAAGAATTAATTAATATGAGTGAAAATTCACTTGAGGGAAAAATATTACCTTGACACTGCCATCACCGGAGCTGATAGCAAAGAAGTCCAAAGAGGGACTGAAACTAGTCAAGATGTCCCTAATATTTGATGTTCCCATTGCTGAAATGAAGCTTAGGTTAAGAACTTTGGCATGTGGTGGTGTGTTGGACGGTGGAAAACGAGGGTGGCCACAGAAAAGAGAAATAACAAAAGTTTTATACTTGCGCGCTGAAATAATGTGGCTTCAAATTTTTATACTTATATTTTGGTTTGTGTGTGTGGTTGAGGGAGGGCCGGATGGGGTTGTGCTTTATTTATGTACCTAACTCTTATTTAGTCATGGATTTCAAAGTTGAAATTCGAAATTTGAGTTTTTCAAAATGAGGTTTTGTGAATGGAAGTTCCAAAAATTCAAACACTGTTTGACCTAATTTTTGGGAACTTGAAAATATTTGAAGATCAGATTTTCAAAATCTGATCAAATTTCACGATCAAACATCTATTTGAAGATGAATTTTCAAAACTTACTCCCAAAATTTTTTTAGAAATTTTACGGAAATACTATATCATGGGATAGATGAGGTGATCTTATCTATGTTGAGGCCAAGAACATGGAGATAGCTACAAATATGGAGGCAGAGGTGAGAGCAGTCTGGGAAGCTCTACAATTTTGCATTATGAAAAATATGAATCATGTTCATCTAGGATCTGATTCCCTAGTATTGAAAAACATGATCACTAGGAGTTGGAAAATACCTTGTGAGTTAGCAGAAATGCTGGAGGAAATACATGACATGGTGGGGAAAATTAGAGTACATGTTTCACATATTTTTAGAGAAGCAAATCAATTGGCAGACTACATAGCAAATTTAGTAATAAATAAAAAAGAAATAAAGACATTTCAGAATTTCATTCAGTTTCCAAGTTTGGGAAGAAGAATTCTTAACATAGATAAACAACAAATCCCTTCAGTTCTCATCAAGAAAAGGAGAATTAACACTAACAACAATGAACATCATGCTTAGTTACAGATCAGAAGATACATTGTTCCACAACTATGATATGTACAAGTTAGATATTAGCTATGTTGGGAGAAAAAAAGTTGTTAAGGAACCTATCCTATTTCTAAGCTATGACAACCAGCAAAAAGGGGCACGGAGACCAGTAAAAAAGCGAGAGTATAGAGGCCAAATTTGATTTCAAAACAAGTTTCCAGCAAAAAGATGAAGCGAGGGAGCTACAAGATCTTCTTCTATTCTGCTTCACCTGCAAAAGAAAGAGAATCAAAATAGGAATAGAAGCAACAGGGAAGATGGTAATAGCGAGTCACTTACACAGATTTGCATGGAGGAAGCACAAGGCACATACTCTCTTTCAATTTCTTCACGAACTCAGGCTTTCTAACCAGACAACACATCTACAAAGAAAACATTGTTAGCTGCGAAGAAGGAGCAAGAACTCAACATGGAAAGAACAAGGCATACCTTTAAGAGCTAATATTTCCAGCATCCATGACAAGTCGGACATGAAGGATGTTTATAACCCAAAGAAGGAGGAACATCAAGTCGGAGCAAGGGGACAACAACAAACATTGGGATATAGGTGAGCTGAGAAAGAGGAGAGGAAGAGAAAGAAAGGAGAAAAGGATAGCTCATTTAGAAAACACTAGTATTAGGGTAGTGTCTTTATCCACTTGGTTTTGCCAATTTGGGCCGATCATGTTGAACCTTTTTATTAATGATGTTTGGCCCAATTATTTAATTAATAAGATGGATCTTGAGTCCAAATTTAAATTTTAAAAAAATTCTCCAACACTTTAGGCATGTAAAAAATACTATCTTTAAAGATATTTTATCTGATTGTATCCTTGTATTCAAAAAGCTCTTCTTATATAGACCAAAGTTAAAATCTAACAAAAAATCAAGTAGGAAAAAGAAAATTCAGCATACTAGAACATATGAGGAATTAATATGTTTATATCTTCTCTTTTTCTCCCCAAAGAGAGAATACAATAAGCATATATAGGTGTGAAAAACTCAAATGATCACAACGGGAGTAAATGAGATAGGTAATGATGGGAAAATATTACAAATATCAATTGCAACATTAATACTTGAATCAGAAGTAATGACCGATCTTTAATGGATAAATATAAAGATTAGCTATTAAGGCAATAAATGGTCTTTTCAAATGTAGTAATAGAAAAAATAATTATTTTGGAGATACTCCTATTAAATAACATTTGTAAAACAAATTTATGGTCAAATACTAACTTAGATTCAAAAATAAAAGTGCAGTCCCTACTCCAGCTTCTTTGACCTTTTCCCTTCATCATCTCATTTCCCCCCTTTAATTACTTCTTATGATTGAATTTAATTAGATAATGTTTGATCCTTATTTATGTTTAATTTAAGAAAAATATAAATATTATCAGATATTGAACTTTAAAAAATAAGAGAAGCCAAAGCGAATTTATTATTTTTGAGATTTAGATTTTATTTAACTATTAAAAGTGATGAAAATGCTATTAAAAATTATGTATCAAAATTATATTCAAAAATTAAAATTAACTTGGATCAATTTAAAATAAAAATATATTATTGATTTTTTTACATAATATATTATCGTGATTATCATAATTTGGATTATCAAGATTTCAATAGTAAATATTTGAAAAAACTAGTGCGACTCTCCAAGCATATACTCAAAAATTTTGAAAGAATTATAGTATATATTTGAAAAAAATTATGTGACCTTCAAGTAATTATTGAAAATCTTGAAGAATCAACATAACTTATTGTTAAAGCACCTACACTCACATTATTTTGAGTTTTTGCCAAAATCATCCTTAAACTATACCTCAAACTTAAACTATATCCTTAAAGATTATTCCTAGAAGAAAACATCCTTCAAGTATTTAAAAGTGAAAAATTTTCATCCTTCTACTTAAATTTATTAGAAAACTAACAGATCCCACAAAAATCAAATCATCCCTTCATAATTATTATTCTTAGATACGCCAAAAATTCTATTGTGAACTTTTTCGGTGATTGAGTTTAGCATTATGCAAAATCTTTTAATTTGACAATTTTTTTCCATTTATTTTTCATGTAAAATATATTATTAGTTGAAATATGTTTCTTCTCAATTGAATATGCTAGAAGCGGCATTTGTTGGAGACTTCCACTTCTAATCATGTAGAATGAAACTCATAGACGAGACATAATCAATATTTTCACCATTTCAATATCAGATTGACCAAAAAAGTCATTATCTAAATACAATTTGGCTATGAAAAAGGTAAAGATAATTAAGCTCCAGTTTCTTTCCATTACTAAATAAGAAAAAGAACAAATCATGTATCCTCACCTTCCAAATATTTTTTTGTTTCTGTAAGCAATAATGTCTAAGTTTCTTAATATATTTTTTTTCAGGAACTTCTTATAGGAAGTTATGAAATTATGCAGGAAAACTTTTGTTGATAGTCATGTGAACTGGTCATGTTTTTGTTGGATCCCTTAGTTTTTTAATGATATCTAACAGAAGCATGAAAATTGTTCACTTTTAAATACTTGAAGGATGTTTTCTACTAAGAATGATATTTTAAAGATGTAGTTTAAGTTTGAGGTATATTTTAAGGATGTTTTTGGCCAAAAACTCCATTATTTTCATCTCCAATTTTAATGTTGTAACAGCAGGGTGATCCATTGAAAGCAAACAGCATGTTGATTTCTTTTTCCTACCATCTAACTGCCAAATTACTACATGTCGATCACTAACATCAGAGAAAATGTCCCCCATTTTCAGAGAAAAACATACAAAAATAGAACAAAAGATGTATACCAAACCTATGTTGCTTGGACTCTTAAAAATGTCGACAGGTGCGTGTTAGATCCTCCAAAAGTATAGTGCATCTTTGGAGTATCCTACACAGGTGTGGCAACTCTTTGGAGAGTCCAAGCAACATAGTGACACTCACAAGGTGGTATTTCTTTAGTGGAAGCTTTAAACTTGTGCAGTAAATTCCCCCACATGGAATCAATTTTGCAAACCAGTACATAAGCACCAACTGTTTAAATGAATGAACCATGTGAAGGGAATGAGATGGCATTGACACAACTGCTCATAAGCGTATAATTTCAATCAATGCAGGGGAGATATGCCATATCATACTCTTAATATATGATAATATTTAGATAAATCTAGAAAAATTCAACTTTGAGCTGTGAGAACGATAAATATAAAAAGACCAGAGAAAAGCTTCAAGATGGAAACAGTACAAGATATGTGATCTACAAGTCATTACTACTTCTGCTAATAATTTTTAATCACTAATAGTTCTGCTTCGCTTTTACAAGTTCAGGATTCCCAGAAACGAGATGCAGCATAAAGCCATAAATTAAGGAAGTCACAATAAAATCAGTAAGCAACTAATGACAATAGAAAAACAAGAGTTAATCATCAGAAAATTTTACAAAATTTTATAAAAAATCTCCCTTCTTGAAAGTTGGACACATGTGCTAGACGTCAAACTCCAAACCTCTCTACCGGGTTACTCTACGCATTAAACTTAGGCAGGTGGGAAAAAATCACATAGTTTATCCTAACTAGCTCCCATACATGAGATATAAATGCATTTAGAATAGTTATGGCCATCATCACTTAACAATATAGGTCATAGATGAGAGGCTAATTTGGGTAGACAGTTAAAGGCTCGGGAGACCATGATTATAATATCAACCTTATGAGTCAGTGAAATCATAGAAATTAGCATAGCAATTGCATATACATATGAAGAGATTATGTGCCACGCCCCAAGCCTACACCCTGGGCGAGACTGACACTCGAGAACCATTGTTGGCCCCAAGCGAACCCTTGGCCTGGCTTAATACTCAGCGGAAGACTTTACTCAACAAAGATAAATTCATGAAATAAACTAAAATGTTGTAAAGAAACATTCAACTGGCCCATGAGGCAACTCAAGTCTTAACATAAATGGAATGAAAATGAAAAGACGAATGAACTATAACTATCTGCCTATGAAGCCTCTAATACTATGAGGGATGTCGGGACAAGATCCCCAATCATCCTAACAATTGATATGATAAAGCAATATAAAAAGGGATCCTCCGACAAGCAGGAGGCTCACCAAATGACTCTAAAATGTTCGATGGATCAACAGAGCGCTGGATGTTGATCCTGGTTACCTGTATCTGCATTATGAAATGATGCAGGCCAAATGGCGTCAGTACATTGAATGTACGAGCATACGAGGGGAATTCTAAACAAAACGTAAGCTTGAACTAGAATATGAAAGAAATACTTACCTAAACTTTACTCAACTCATGAATACTCAATTCAATGCAGAAATAAAACAATAATAAAGATGTAGTTTATATAACGCATTTAAAATAGTAGATAAGATCTCGAAGTATTGGAAAATACAATAATATCTCTGTTTAGGAGATTCTCTAACCGACAACTATCATTATGAGCTATGTGATGATACAACGTCTCGCCTACGCTGCCAGAACTATCCTATAACTTGTCAGGATATAGAACACCTCATCTACGTGGATCCACTAAGCTATGCTTAAAAGCATTAAGGAATCATCTAAAAAGTATGATCCTTTCTACCCACATTGACTACATGGTTTATGGAGACTTGAGTTATTATGAACTCGTCCCCATATCAGTGCTCAATATTACTCCCAAAATATACTCTGCTCATATGTTTAAAAACATAACTCTTTCTCTTTGGTTTGAGATTATTACTCAAAAACTAGCTCAAAAGCTCTCTTGGAAATCGGTGTTTCCTCTCTTGTTTAAATGTGAAAACATTTACTCTTTGGGAATACTTAGTTCCCATATAATCTTTTAAACAAAATGAACTTCACTCTTACTCTTACTCAACTCAATGCTCAAGTCTTTAAACAAGTTTAAAACACTTGTAAAAGACTTTTGGAAAGACTCTAAGAACTCTTTAGACTTGGCAATTAACTTTCCTTGAATTTGAATTTATGGATTCAAGGTTATGATTCATGTTTAATGATGATTTCTAGATGTTTAGAAGTCATTTAGAGTAGTTAGAATCGATAGGAAGTGTTAGTACACTTTAGAATGACTCAGACGAGCTATCGGAGGTGCACTTCATTTTATAGCTTCAAATAATGATTCTAGAGTTAGAGATTTTGATTTTGAGAAATTTTAATTATCTAACCATTTCCATTTTCCAGAGCCAGTGAATCATAGATCACTCAGTCCTGATGACAATCTCTAACTCCATGATGGCATCACTGGCCAGGGAAATTGGGAATGATTAGATACTTGAGATTTCTCCAAGTCGAAAACTCTAACTCTAGAATCATTATTTGATGTTATAAAATAGAGTGCACCACTGATAGTGTTGTTAATCTTAATAGCAGTGTCAATGGCATAATCGTTACGCGTTGGTCAAGAACAGAAGCAAATTCCAAGATTATCTAAATACTTGATGATTAGTTCTCCTTGCAATCTACTAGCAACAAGCAACTTATCTTTCACAACAAGAATAATTACTCAGGTCTCTGTAAATCCCTCTTCAAGGCTTTCAGGGTGTTTCTCGAGTGGCGTTACCTGCCTTGATAAATGGACAATTATTGTTTTTGTGCAGGTCCATGATTACTAGTGAATGATAGAAAAATGAGACATTAGAAAATGCCTCGACAAAATTCCTCAGTTGGGGGTGAGGAAATGTTGATATAAAGGATATTGTATTCCATATGAAATCATAGTACAAATAATCACCCTACCATAGAAAGTCTCTGGAAATTGACGCCCATTGCTCTGTATGGCTGAGTTTTCTTCCCCAAAATATGGGGTTCATGCATATATCATTGGATCTACTTTTATTAATATAACCATTGGCCAACTGGGTGGCATATATTATCATAGTCGCCTACCAGCAACGATAGCTATTTGATTCTCTACCCAGATTGTAGAAGCTCCATTACAATTTGAGAATTATTATTGAATTGCATATCTACATTATTACATTGAGATCATAACTATAGATACTACATTAGATTCCTTTCCCGACTAGGAAACTACAGTACTATTCTTTTCCAAGTAGGATTATATATTTTTATTTTTATTTTATGGCTGTGATGATCGGATCATCTTTCATGCACCTCGACTAAATTTATAAGAGAACTACCACCTCCCTAGCAACAAGTATCAGGTAACTCTGTTCACCAACGCTAGGACAGATGGAAAGAATCAACTAGTGTTTTTGTCTCTGCTGAGTTTTGACCCTAAGACGTAGGATTCTCAACTACTTCATTGACCACTCGGCCACACCCTAGGGTACCAAATAGGATTTTATATACTAATCCTTTTCCAAGTAGGTGGCCTCTGTTATAAAGGAGACCACACTCAATTTTATCATTCAAATGGCAGAGATAGTCTACATTACAAATAGCATGATAAAAAAATATGAACCTAAATATAATCCACTTCTACCCTCAGAGTGCTCATATTATTGCATTAAGATATGAATAGTTGGGTCATCACCCAAACTCAAGGAGGCTACTAAATATGTGATTCCACACACCAATGATAAGGAACTCTCTATCAGGACTAAAAGACACTCGTGATATCTCACCAGAGAAATCATTTTCTTACTCCATCTCATATCCACATTTTACAAAAAAAAATGTAAAAAAAAAAAAATCTACAAGCTCAGCCATACTCATAAATATGTCATCACATGCCTAGAAGATTGACCAAAAGCTTCAAGGTTACCCTTAGAAGTAGAGACTAACTTAGACAAGTTCTGAATATCCAATATTTTGCTTGTTTTATTCTAGTTCTCATTTGTAGACGTTAGTCCATTAGGATTTCACGATAATGCAAATGAGTAGTCCACATGTCTACATAAAGGAGAAACAACCTTTCTATTACTGGAGTTAATAAAAAAAAACTATCGCGATCAACATGCAAAAAACAAACACCCTAAATTTCCATCTCAAGATCATTTAGTTGGAGTGTAACATGTACCATCAACAAGGATATGATGTCGATTACATAGAAAATTAATATGAAATGAAAGAACTAGATGAATTAATTGATTAGTTCCAACGCGTAGACTTGGGTGGCTTTGATTCAGATGTAGATGAGTCGCAAGGCATAGACTTGGACAACTTTGATTTGGATATAGATGAGTTTCTATGCATAGACTTAGGTGACTTTGATTCAGATGTACATGAGTATGACTACATGAATAAAAGAATGCAAGATATTTCGGTTGTTGAGGTAAGGAATGACAAAGGTATTCAAGGGATCCCCAAGAAAAGGGTTACCATAACCAGGGAGACAACTTGGCAAAGAAGACTACAACGCTATCAAAAATATGAAAATATTCCTCAATCTGGTGAGATATGAGAAAAGGATCGCAAAACCATAAAGAAAGATGATTTATACTATGATTTTAGATCAAATGGAAGATCTATTACATCAACGTCCTCTTACCCTAGTTGAAAATTTTTGTTTAGGCACCTTCTAAGCATGATGTATACATGACATCTCATTTTTCTATCATTGATTGGTCATCACTGACATGTGCAAAAATTGAAATTCTCAATTTATCACGGGATGTAGCGCCACTGGAGAATTGTCCTGAAAACTTTTTAGAGGGACTTAAGGAGACATGAGTAAGCACTCTTGTTGTGAAAGATAAGTTGTTTGTTACTAGTGGATTGCATGGAGAACTTATCATCAAGTATTTAGATAAGACTTCAGTTTTCTTTTATTCATGCCAACCTATGTCGATGATGCCATTACCACTTCTATTGAGATTAACAACACTGCCAGTGGTGCACTTCATTTAATAGCTTCAAATTATGATTCTGAAGTTAGAGACTTTGATTTCAAGAAATTTCAATTGTCTAACCATTTCATTTTCCGTAGCTGGTGAATCATACATCACTCAGCCTTGATGGCAATCTCTAACTCCAGGATGGCATCACTGGCTAGGGGAACTGGAAATATTTAGACAATTGAAATTTCTCCAAATCAAAATCTCTAACTATAGAATTATTATTTGAAGCTATAAAATGAAGTGCACCACTGACAATGTTAGTAGTCTTAATAGCAGTGAAAATGGCATCATCGTCATATGGCAATCGAAAACAAAAGCAGAATCTAGGATTATCTATATACTTGATGATTAGTTCTCTTTGAAATCCACTAGAAACTTACTTTTCACAGTTAGAGAGCTTACTCGGGTCTTTGTAAATCCCTCTAAAAGGCTTTCAAGATGTTTCTCGAGTAACGCTACATGACTTGATAAATTGACAATTTTAGTTTTTGCGCTGGTCAATGATGACCAATGAATGATAGAAAAATGTGACATTATGTACAACATCATGCTTAGAAGATTCCCATACCTAAATTCCTCAGTTGGGGAAGAGAGAATGTTGATGTAATGGATCTTGCATTCCATCTGAAATCATAGTATAAACCGTCTTTCTTTGTGGTTTTTCACTCCTTTCCTGATGTCTCACCATATTGAGGTATATTTTCATAGTTCTGATAGCGTTGTACTCTTATTTTCCTACTCGCCTCCCTAGTTATGGTAACCCTTTCCTATGGGATCCCTTGAATATCTTTGCCCTTCCTTACCTCGACAGCCGAAATATCTTATGTAAAGATATGACACCTGAGCCTAACTCAACCCCAAAAGCTAAGTCATGAGATAAGGTTTATCCAAATCCATATAAGGAGATAAATTTTCCATCCCTCTACCAATGTGGGAATTCTTAATACTCCCCCTATGCCCAGACCTCAACTGGAGCGTGAACATTTCTAAATGGGGGCCCAACATCTGTGAACAACAAATTGGGATGGGTCTAGCTTTGATACCATGTAAATATATCACACATAGGCCTAACTCAACCCCAAAAGCTTGCTCATGAGGAGAGGTCTGTTCAAGTCCATATAAGGAGACCAATTTTCCATCCCTCTACCGATGTGGGACCTCTTAAAATCTTGGATTCTTTTATTCATGTATTCATACTTATCTACATCCTAATCAAAGCCACCTAAGTCTATGTACGCTTTGGAAATCATCTACATCCAAATTAAAGTCATTCAAAGTCAATGTCTTGCAACTCATCTATAGCTTAATCAAACCCACCCAAGTCCACGCCCTAGAACCCATCAATAAAATCATCTAGGTCTTCCATTTTGTATTCATCTACTACGTAATCAACATGATCTACTTGTTGATGGCTCATGTTACACTCCAATTAATTATCTTGGTGCACAAATTTAGGGTGCCTATTTTTTGCCTGTTGATCACGTTAGGTTTTTTGGTTGACTTCAAAAATGGAGAAGTTGTTTATCCTTTGTGTGGACATGTGGACTACTCATTTGAATCAGTGTGGCATCCTGATGGCCTTACATTTGCAAGTGGGAACCAATATAAATGTGTAGAATATGGGATATTCGAAAACTTATCCAAGTTAGTCACTACTTTAAAGGGTAACCTTAGAGCTATTTGGTCAATCTGCTATAGGTCTTATGACTGATTTATGTGCGAGGTATAGCTAGTAGAATTTGTCAACATTTTTTAATGTAAAATGTGGAAATCATAGTAAAAACAAGCGCCCTACCCTAGAAAGTCTTCAGAAATTGACGTATGGTGATCTGTCTGGTTGAGTTTGCTTCCTTTGAATATAGGGTTCATGCATATATCATTGGCTCTAGTTTTGTTAACATAACCATTGGACAGATGGGCAACATATATTGGTCAAAACCGTATGCCAGCAGTGGAAGCTTTTTGATTCTCTACAAAGATCGTAGAATCTCTAAAATAATGTGAAAATATTGGAGAAAATACTATTGAATTATGTTTCTATATAATTACATTAAGACCCTATTTATAGATATTACATCAGATTTCTTTTTCGACTAGGGCATTACAGTACAATCCTTTTTTAAGTAGGATTCTATCTTAATTATTTTATTTTATGATCTCATGTTTGGACTAGGTTTCGTACACCTCGACTAAATTCACGGGATAACTACCACCTACTCTTTCCACCAAGTCTAGGACTGATAAAAAGAATCACATAGTGATTTTCTGTCTCTACTGAGTTTTGAACCTGGGGCCTATGGTTCTCAACCACTTCATTGACCACTAGGTCACACCCTTTGGTTCGAAGTAGGATTTTATATACTAATATTTTCCAAGTAGGTGGCCTATGCTATAAAGGATACCACACCCTTTTTTATTGTTCAAATGACTAGAGATCGTCTAGCTTTCAAATAGCATGATAAAACAAATATGAACCTATATATAATCAACTTATACTCGTATTATTGCATCAAGGTATGAATAATTGTATGGTCACCCAAGCTCAAAGAGGCTACTAAATGTGTGATTCCACATGCCAATGATAAGGGACTCTGCATTAGAACTAAAAGACACTCCTCATATCTCACCGAAGATATCAATTTCTTTCTCCACCTTATATCCGGATAAATTATACAAGCTCTGCCATTCCCATAAATCTGCCATCAGATGTGTAGCAGATTGATCGAATAGCTCCAAGGTTCCCCTTGAAAGTAGTGATTGACTTGGACAAGTTTCGAATATCCCATATACTGCATGTTTTATCCTGGTTCCCAGTTGGAAATGTCAGGCCATCAGGATGCCGGGCTGATGCAAATGAGTAGTTCACATGTGCACACAAAGGAGAAATAGCCTTTCCAGTCCTGGAGTAAACCAAAAATCCTATCACGATCAAAAGGAAAAAAACAAAGACCCTAAATTTTCGCCCCAAGATCATTAATTGGAGTGTAACATGTCCCATCAACTAGGAGATGGTGTTGAATACGTAGTAGATGAATATGAAATGGAAGAGCTAGACGATTGATTGATGAGTTCCAAGGCATAAACTTGGGTGGTTGTGATTCAGTTGAAGATGAGTTGCAAGATAGACTTGGATGACTTTGATTTTGATGTATATGAGTTTCTAGGCGTAGACTTAGGTGGATTTTATTTGGATATAGAAGAGTATGAGTACATGAATAAAAGAATACAAGATATTTAGATTGCTGAGGTAAGGAAGGGCAAAGATATTGAATGGATCCTGTGGGAAAAGGTTACCATCGCCAGGAGAACAACTAGGAAAAGAAGACTACAATGCTATCAGAACTATGAAAAATTTCCTCAATCTTATGAGACATCATAAAAGGAGTTCAAATCCATAAAGAAAGACAAATTATACTATGATTTTAGATGGAATGCAAGATCCATTACATCAACGTTCTCTCACCCCCACTAAGGAATTCAATCTGGGCACCTTCTAAGCATTATGTGTACCTCATGTCTCATTTTTCTCTCATTCATTGGTCATAATTGTCCTGTGTAAAAAATTGAAATTCTCAATTTATCTAGGCATGTAACACCACTCGAGAAACATCTCGAAAGCCTTTCAAATGGATTTACGAAGACCCGAGTAAGTATTTGTGTTGTGAAAGATAAGCTGCTTGTTGGTGGTGGATTGTAAAGAGAACTTATCATCAAGTAGTTACGTAAGCCTGTAGTTTGCTTTTCTTCTCGCTGACGTATGATGATGATAAAATTATCACTGTTATTGAGATTAACAACACTACCAGTGGTGCACTTCAATTTATAATTTAAAATAATAATTCTTGAGTTAGAGATTTCGATTTGGAGAAATTTCAACTGTCGAACTGTTTCCAGTTTCCCTAGCCAGTGATGACATACTGGAGTTAAAGATTGCCATCAGGGCTGAGTGATGTATAATTCACTGGCTGGGAAAAATGGAAATGGTTAGATAGTTTAAATTGATCCAAATCGAAATCTTTAACTCCTAAATCATTATTTGAAGCTATAAAATAAAGTGTCGCACTAGCACTATTGTTAATCTGAATAGCAGTGGTAATGACATCATCGACAAATGCTGGCGAGAACAAAAGAAAACTCTAGGCTTATCTAAATACTTGATGATAAGTTCTCCTTGCAATCCACCAGTAATAAGCAACTTATATTTCACAGCAAGAGTTCTTACTCGAGTCTTTATAAATCCCACTTAAAGATTTTATGAATGATTCTCGAGTCGTACTACATGCCCTAATAAATTGAGAATGTCATTTTCACGTAGGTCAATGATGACCAATGAATGATAGAAAAACAAGACATCAGGTATGCATCATGCTTAGAAGATGCCTAGACTAGATTCCTCAGCGGGGGGGAGGGGTTGTGAGAGAACATTGGTTTATTGGATCTAGCACTCTATCTAAAATCATAGTATAAACTGTCTTTCTTTGTGGTTTTGCACGCCTTTTTTTTTGTCTCACCATATTGAGTAATTTTTTTTACAGTTGTGAAAGTGTTGTAGTCTTCTTTGCCTAGTTGTCTACCAGATTATGGTAGCCTCTTCCCAGGGGATCCCTTCAGTATCATTGCCCTTCCTTACCTCAGCATCCGAAATATCTTGCATTCTTTTATTCATGTACTCAAACTCATCTACATTTGAATCAAAGCTACCTAAGTCTACACCTAGGAACTCATCTAAATCCAAATCAAAGTCATCCAAGTCTATGCCTTGCAACTCATCTACATCAGAATCAAAGACACCCAAGTCTACTCATTGGAACTCATCTAGTTCTTTCAATTCATATTTATTTGCAATGTAATCAACATAATCTACTTGTTGATGGGAGATTTTACACTCCAACTAATTGATCTAGGGGCGAAACCCTTCCCTAGAAAGTCGCCAGAAATTGATGCACGGTGATCTCTCTGTCTGAGGTCTCTTCCCCTGAATATGGGGTTCATGCATATATCATTGGACCTTGTTTTGTTAACATAACCACTGCTCATATCGGTACCATATATTTCTCATAGATGCCTGCAGTAGTGGAAACTCTTTGATTCTTTACCAGGATCGTAGAAGCTTCGATACCATATGAGAGAAAATAAAGAAAAATATTATTGAATTGTGTATCTACAATATTAGATTGAGACCCTATTATAGATATTACATTAGACTCTTTTTCTAACTAGGACACTATATTACAATCCTTTTTTCAAGTAGTATTTTATATTTATTTTGTTATGTCAGCAGCGTCAGACCAACTTTCATGCGCCTCGACTCATTCCATGGGATACCTAGCACCTCCCACCAATAATAGATATCAGGTAACTCTATCTACCAATGCTAGGACAGATGGAAAGAATCACCTAATATTTTTTGTCTGCACTAAGTTGTGTTATCCAGCGGAGCCTAGAAGAAAGTGACTCGCAAAGATAGCCGACTACTTTTAAATAAACAAGAATAGTCAAACCAATCCAATTGGCTGGTCAATCTCAGAGATTTTATCGATCGGCAAATTAGGGACGGACAACCACGATTGGCCGGTGACGTAAAAGATATGTCAGAAGCTAGCCAACTCCACTTTCTAACGAGGTTAGGCGTGGACTAGAAAATGAAAACTACTAAACATGGGTCTCATCGAATGGGAAGTTCGGAGATGGAGATCCGATTCGGCACAAAATCATTAAGGTTTGGGGGCGTTGGTCAAAGGAAAGGGAAGATCCTGCTTCTGGGATGGAGTTGTATGACGTGAGAGTGTCACGTATTAATCCTTTGGGAAGAGTGTGACACCACCACCTATCAGACCCGATAAGCGGTCCACGGAGCTACATTCCTACTCACCTGGTCTACGAACATCGCTTTCTCTAGGAGGTTGGCCGTCTATTCTAGATCTTCCCATTTTAGAGAAGATCCTGAGCTCGATCTGGAGTTTTCGTAAATAAGATATATCATCACGTCATTAATGGGATTCTACATCATTTCCCTATTTGGTATTATTCCATCCGAGCTCCTACTCTTGGACCACTATATGAATTAACGTAATAACGACCCTGAATTGGTGGAATTCATACGACAACGCCTACAAACCAGGGGACTTTCACCTGAGAGTACGATGTCATGGTGTGAAATTTCCAGGAAATTGTGACCACATTTCCTCTCTCTTGACCAGAGAACAATAGTTTTGAAGCTTTTTTCATCCAAGAAAGTGAAAATCTTCAACTGAGAAGTTTTTGTTGCTAATATTTTCCCATCTGGCTTGACAGAAACCCACAAGAGTAACCAGTTAATGCAGAAACAAATTAAGCATAGAATGTCGGTTGCTACAAGGAGAAAACCACTACAGGAATGCTAACACCAGGTAGACACAAATGGAGCAATGACATGTATTCATAACATATAGTGATCAAGTATGACATGAGAAGAATCTTGCTAACTCTTAGCAAAGGGGATCTGGTATCATTGTTGGGAGTACCCATTTTGCATTAGAAAAACTATAGACATGCTAAAAGATACCAATAGTTCAGTAACTCATCTAGATTGACTTAAATGCAAGATTCTCAAAATGTAACCATCATCAAAGCTAATGAAAATGTAGGTACAAACCTGATGAAATAGATAAAGATGATATTGCTTTAGTGGAAGCTTTAAACTTGTGCAGTAAGTTCCCAGACAGGGAATCAATTTTGCAAACCAGTCCATCAGCACCAGCCGTGTAAACAAATGAACCATGTGAAGGGAATGGATGGCATTGACACTGCTGCTCACAAAGGTAGAATTTTAATCATGGCCTAACCCATCGGTGACCACCTAAAGTTGGCACAAATTTTTACTCAAGCACCTTAATTAGGCTTTGTTCATTCTAGACACCTCATGTCATGTCCCGCTGTGTAAGTTTGACACTTTTTGCTGACATGATGATGAGTGAGATACACTTACTACCAGCGCGTGAAAAGCTTATTAAATTCATTTTTATTTTATTTTTTTCATCTGCTTCCCCATTTTTTAACCACCATCTCCCAAAACTTAAACTACTTCCATGGAGAAGTAGATTTGATGGTGCTAATTAGTTAAAACAAAAACAACCAACTTTATAGTAGATCAAGCTATAATTATTTTGATTTATGAAAAAAACATAGAACCAATGGAGAAAAACAATTAAGAAAGATTGAACAAGAAAGTCTTGCGTCTTAAGTGAAGAACTAACATAAACTTGAAAGAAAAAATTTAACTAAGAAAACAATTTTGGCGGGGGAGAGGTGGGGTCAGGTGGGGGGGGGGGGGAAGACGATTTGGATTGGGGAGGGGTTTAGGGATTGGGTGGTGGGAAAGGGGTTGGGGATCGGGTCTGGGGGTGGGGCTGCTGGAGAAGATAATTATTATAGGCTGCGTTTTAAAAAATTGGGTTTAAAAATGACACGTGTCATTGAGTGATTGACCATTTTTTTCTATACAAATTTCATTATTTAAAAATTATTTTTGACATATATGCCACATGTCTTTATTTAATTTGTCACTTTGACATGTCCTCGCGAGTGTGTTACACATACCTTACACATTTGGCTGATTGTTAAAAAAGTGTCAAAAAGACATGCATGACATGAGGTGTCTAAAATGAACAAATCCTAATTAAAGTGTCTAAGTGAAAATTTGTGCCAACTTTAGGTGGCCATGGATGGATTAGGCCTTTAATCAATGCGGGGAAGATATGACATATCAGAATCTTAATATATGATAAAATTTAGAAAAATATAGAAAACTTTACCTTTGAAGTGTGAGAACGATGAATGTAAAAAGACCAGAGAAAGCTTCAAGATGGATACAGTACAAGAGGTGCGATCTATAGGTCATTACTACTTCTGCTAATACGTTTTATCACTAAGAGTTCTGCTTCACTTTTACAACTTCAGGATTCCAAGAAACTAGAGTTGCAACATAAGGCCATAAATTGAGGAAGTGACAACAAAAGCACTAAGCAACTAATGACAACATAAAAACAAGAGTGAAACATTGTAAAATTTTATTTTTATCACAAATAGCAGGGGTGGACAAATTCATCCAAAATCTCCCTTCTCCAAAGTAGGACGCATGTGCTAGACATCAAAACTTAGGCAGATGGGCCTTCACTAATATTTGAACTTGAGAACTCATGATTCTCCTCCAAATTCATTTAACACTAGGCCACACCTTGAGCGCATGCGCCTCTATATATGTACTTGTTGACTTGCGATCGAAAGTTGTTTTATGTTTTCTTCATAATATGTCATACACTTTGCATGCATTTACATGTTTTGGAACTAACGTTAGGTGCTTTGTGGATTGTATATGCAAAGACAAGTATGGAGACAAGCCGGAAGGACCTCGCAGATCTAAGCCCACACCGAGACCCAGAGGCTCACAGCACCAGTCCCAGCAGAAGTTTTGCACCCAGCAGGTGCATTCCCATAGCGAGCAGAAGAGGCTTGCGGTGCCAATGCTAGGGTGAAGCCCATTGCCTCACACCGCAAGGTGCATCAAACGTGGACAATGGTATTTTCCTAGTCCGATTTGGTGGGCTCTTTTCGGTATTTTAAATACTATAAATAACCATACTTAGTCTGTCTCGATTATCATTAGTCGGTCTACTATCTGAAACAAATCTTTGTCCAAGTAATCTTGAATTAGATTCCTGAAATGTACACAATTATTTGTAAAGTGAGTCCATTTCTCATGCCATTTTAGGAGGAGACGACTATTGTGGAGGCACAGAGCAAGAGCAAAGGAAAAATTCTCTTAGGGTTAACTCTTCTTCTCTTTACTTAGCATTATTTCTTGTTTGTAACATGAATTATAGCTTTTGTAATCAGATTGGAGTGGCTAAAAGCCCTCTTTCTAGGGTTATGGCCATAGTATGAACTTCGTCTTGTATTATATAGTTGTTATAGCAATTTTCTACCATATATTTTGTTCTCTTAATCTTATACTTACTATTATGTTGATTTGTGATCAATAGGATAAATGGATAATCTCTAATGGAACTTGAGAGAAGAAAGTTGGAGATAGAACTAGATTAAGGGGAGTAGGACGCGTTCTGCGAAACGGATTTGCAGCTAGGATAGTTTGTCCTAATTGGCTCCCATATAGGATATATAAATGCATTCAGATTAGTTATGGCCATCATCACTTAAAAATATAGGTGTGAGGCTAATCTGGGTAGACGGTTAAAGGTTCGAGAGACCATGACTATACTATCAACTTTGTGAGTCAGCGAAACGGTAGAAATTCGCATAGCAATTGTATATAAATATGAAGAGATTACACAAGCACCATAGCCCAATGTATTATCTTCTATATAAACAACCTCTATGATATCAATTTTATTTACCTGTCTCGTTTTAGTTATAATAAATAGGGTAGTATAGTATTGAAAAGTTTGAGATATTTTTTGTTATTTATGTTGTTACAGGTCTTATCAGATTGATCTTAGCTATTGTGGGTAGATGACAAGTTTTATACAAAAAACTCTGACAGGAGGCAAACCCCTCAAAAGTTGAAGGAAACCTATATATGTTCCAACTGAAACCCAAAAGGTTCCTTTAGCAGAGGTTAAAGGAGCAAGCCTTGTTGCAAGTACAACGCAACCCACCATTTGCAGTAGTGGCAACTCAACCACAAGCCCCAATCGCAATACGCGAATTAGAAATCCCACTAGTAGAAAATGTAAACTATAATATTATAAAACCTAACATTACTGGAAGATGGGAGCTGAAGTAGAATATGGTGCAATTATTGCACACAAACGAGAAGTTCACATGCTTACCATATGAGGACCCATAGGCTCATCTCTAGAATTTCTTATTGATTGCAAATACTTACATCTCTAGAATGTCTGATCGGAATGTGAGACTCACTTTGTTTCTGTCCTCTCTGTTAGGGGAAGCCGAGAGGTGACTTACAGTTGAACCTACCAACTCTCACTTCATGGGCTGATTTGGCAAAAATGTTTCTTGCAAGGTTCTTTCCATCTGGGAAGAGAGCTAAATTAAGGAGTGAGATCTTAGATTTTAGGTAGAAGAAAGGTGAAGGCTTTCCCCAAGCATGGGAGAGATTTAAAGTGTTGTTTAGTGAGTTCAACAATCTCAGTTGTTCTGTAAAGTCTGTAGAGGTGATAATTCAACAGATATCTGTAGAGCTAACCCAGAATCCATACATTTTGTGGGAAACACAAGTAGAGGCACAAGAAACCAAAATTTCGGGAACAACTACAGCCCGATTGGAGGAACCACCCAAATTTCTCATGGTAATATCATTCAGGGCCAACTAGATGAGATCAGATTGTCGGAGGCGCAGAATACTAGGACCCAAGGAGGTCTACCTAGCGATGTAGATCCTAATCCAAAACCATTTAATGTTGTGGTTACAAAAAAAGGTAAGGATTTGGTTATAGAGTACCAGAAAGAGGAGAGAATTGTGAAGCAGCCTACACTGGCAGTTGCTAGGCCTCCTCCATTAGGAAGAAGTTTGATATTTTTTTTTACACGTTTTTCTAGTTAAAAGTTTCCTCGTTTAAAAGTTTTCTAATTAAAAATAGGATTTGAATCATGTTATTTGGAATAGGTTTCCCCTATATATAGGGGGATTTTGTTATTTTCAAAAGACTTGATTAATATTATTTGAGAGGTTTCTCTTCTTTAAAACTTTGTGTATGGTGACTATAGATTTATCTTACAACATTATAAAAACGATTCTTTAAAAGGTAAGATTAATTCTTAACTTGATATCTTTTATTTCTATTAAAGTAATTAAAGAAGGTAATAGTCTTATACTAATCGTTGTCTCTAATTTCTTTGAAATAGGGGTGTAGATCACTTTTGATCTAAGTTCTTGAATCGACTCTTACCATAATTAGTTTTAATCCACAAATTTTGAATACTAATACACTTAGAGTTCTTAGCGCTTAATTTTGAAATTTGAGGATTTTATTCTCGAATTTTACATATCTTTCAATTCCTATTTTTAATCTTTGTATTTTCACTTTCACATTTTTTTTTTCTTATTTACTAAAGTAACCTGATTCTTATCATTGAACCCTAGGGTTTCTCTATAAATAGTCACCTAGTCATTTATAATATGGGTTCCACAATTCCTGATTAACACTCAATACTTACAAGTTTTCTTAAGCTTAAACTATAAAGCTTTCTGTTCTCAAGTTCACTCGGGCTAATCTAGATTCTACCTTCAACTATTTATTATTGAAGCACTCATTTATGTTCAATTGCTGTCATCTAACCACACTTACAAATTCAATTGTACCATTTACGAGTAAATAAATCATCCTAAATGAAAAAAGAAAACTAAAAGGCACAACATATACATGCAGAAAACAAAGTCCAACTTTCCTTCCCCAAATTCTAAGTTGTTAGGTATAAACTAAATTTATGATAACTTCTCACCTCGTCACCCTCTCTCACACTCAAGGTAATGCTGCAAGATACAATTTTTGTTTGGCACTTTTCCCGCCTCCAGAGTCAATTTCACTAACTTTTGGAGGTAAATATGACAACATCAATTCTATTTTCCTAAAAGTTAAAGTTGAATAGCTGCAAACCATACAAAAAGTATAATTAGCTACAATTATTCAAGTACGGAAAATGGTGAAAAAAATTAATTAATGCGAATGAAAATTCACTTGAGGGAAAAATATTACCTTGATACGGCCATCACCGGAGATGATATCAAAGAAGTCCAAAGAGGGACTGAAACAAGTCAAGATGTCCCTAATATTTGATGTTCCCATTGTTGAAACTGATGGTAAGAAGACCTGAAATGAAACTAATTATGTTATTAAAACTTTGTCTTGTGGTGGTCTGTTGGGTTGAAAATGGGGGTGCCACTGAAAAGAGTGAAATAACAAGGTTTTATACTTGCGCATTGAAATAATGTGGCTTTGAATTTTTGCTTTTATTTTTGGGTTGTGTGTGGGGGTTGGGTTGGTGGGCTGCATTTTATTTATGTACTTAACTCTTGTTTGGTTGTAGATTTTGAAGTTGAAACTTGAAATTTGAGTTTTTTGAATTGAGGTTTTGAGAGTGGAAATTCAAAAAATTCAAACACTGTTTTGGCTTAAATTTTGGGAGCTTGAGAATATTTGAAGATCGGATTTTCAAAAATCTGATCATATTTCATAGTCAAACAGCAATATGAAAATAAATTTTAATAATTTACTCCCAAAATCTTATTGGAAATCTTAGGAAATACTTCATCACAGAATTCATTTAAGTTTGAGGCATGTAAAACATACCGTCTTTAAACATACTTCATCCAGTATAGATATACCCCTTAAAATTTAACAAACTCTTCTAATATAGACTAAGAGCCAACATCTTAAAAAAATGAAATAGAAAAGAAATTACTAGAACATGTGAAGAAGTAATATGTTTATATCTCTCTTTCTCCCCAAAGAGAGAGGATATAATATAAGTATATATAGGTGTGAAGAGCTCAAAATGATCGCAACAAAATTTCAAAATCTAAATATTTACTGCCACTAGGAATTAATGGTTCAAGGATTTAGTTCTAAGATGATAAAGGCTAATAAAGATTGGAGCAAATGAGAAAGGTAATAGGTAATAATGGGAAAATATTATAAATCTCAATTGCATCATTAATATTTGAATAAAAAATAATGACCAATCAATGACTGTTTAATGGATAAACATAAATATTAGTCAACGATCTTTTCAAATGTACTTGTAGAAAAAATAATTCTTTTGAGATATTAAATACTCCCTCCGTCCCAATTTATATGACACTTTTGGATTTTGAGATTCAAACAAGTCTATTTTTTATTGTAAATTTTTCATATATCTTTTAATTATTTTGAATATCCAATTGTTGTGATTTATAGTACTTTTTACATAGTTTACAAATATATAAAAATTTATTTCAAAAAGAATTGAGGATTTCATGTGCAAATTTCTGGTCAAACTTAAATTGTTTGATTCTTAAAAAACAAAAAGTGTCACATAAATTTGGACAGAGTGAGTAACATTTTTTTCAACAAATCTATGGTGAAATGCTATCTTAAATTGAAAAATAAAAGTGCAATCCCTACTCCAGTTTCTTTAACCTTGCCCCTTCTCCATCTCATCTTTTTTTTGTTTCCTTCAATAACTTCTTATGATTGAGTTTATTTGGGTAATGTTTGATCCTTATATAGATTTGATTGAAGAAAAATATTAATATTATCTGATATTGAGCTTTAAATAATAGGAGAAGCCAAAGTGAATTTATTATTTATAAGATTTAGGTTTTATTTAACTATTAAAACTGATGACATTGCTATTAAAAAATTATAGTCAAAATTTAAAATTAACTTGGATCCAATTAAAAATAAAAATATGTTACTAAAGTGTTTTATATAATATATTTTCGTGATTATCATGCTCTGAATTATCAAAATTTCAATAGTAAATATTTGAAAAAACAAGCGTGACACTCCTAACATATACTGAAAATCTTGAAGAATCAAAATAAATATTTGAAAAAATTATGTGCCCTTCCAAGTATTTACTGAAAATCTTAAAGAATCAACATAAGTTATTGTTAAAGAAAATTCTGGCCAATATTCAAATGATAAATCATTACTTTAAAATCCTGACAAATTACCATAAGCTCTCTTAACAATCATTGAAAACATGTTTTTATTTTTTAGCGTGGAGACCATTTTTTTAAAGATTTTTTCTTTATGAAGCTAACTTTAATCTATGGCATCAAAAATCTTATTTATGCAATCATTTTTAATTTTGTATGTCATGTATATGTCTGAATTTCACGCCAGATATGAAGCCATTATATGCCTAAGCTTCTGGCTTTGGCGAGGTCACAAATCTAGTAAAAATTGTATGAAAGTTGACCTTGACAAGTAATTATATATTTGATGCATAATTACTATATGTCTAAAGTATATTCTTGCCAGGACTACAACCTCAGTCAGTATTGTTTGAAAGTTAACCTTGATACGATCATAACTTTAGTAAAAATGTCTTCTAAATAAAAATTTTAAAAGCATAACTCGTAATTCCTGAACTTTCCTCCAAATATCATTTGTCTTTTCTTTATTCGACAACAATGAATTCAACTGCTTCTTACTTTGCCCATAGTGTTTGTGATAGTTAAATGAGCATTATATTGAATCATTAGAAATCTAAGATAATAATTGAAAACTTTCCCAAATAGATAGAAGAGGAATAACCTAACTAATTAGGAAGAATCAACTCTTTATATCTTAGAAGCTACTCCACTAGTACTTCAATTGGAAATAGAGAGTCAGAGAGGAAGAAAAGGGCGGAGGAAGAAATATGGGAAGGTTGGAGACTTACTGAGAGTTTCGATCCCACCACAAGACAAGGCACCTCTGTTGAAACCACTTCAGGTAACCACTGATCCACTGGATGATGGCTCTATAAGGATAAAAGAAAAATTAGAAAATGAACGAAACAAAAAAAAAAAGAATAAACTGAAAACCTACCTCTGCTAGCTAAGAAGAAGAAATGGTGAACAAGAGGAAGGTGAACAAGAGGAAGGTGTTGTGACCTAAAGCGAGTGGAAGAGGAAGGTTGGATTCCACAAGGCTCCTTGCGGCGACACAGAGAGAAAGATAGGGAGCTCAAATTAGAAACCGTACCTTTTAGGAAACATGTAATAGAAGTTGATAGCCTCTCTTAGTGGGCTGGGCTTTTTGTTTTAGCATTGTTTTTGGACTAAATCAATTTTGGCTTGGTCTTTTACTTGTTTGTACAAAATTAATTAATTCGAAAAAAAGGAGATCGAGCTCAGATATTTTATTTTTAAAAAAATCTTAAAAGTTTTACGTGCTTAAAGTTGGATCTTGTGTAAGTTTATCTGAAACTTCAATCTATGATTTCTAATTTAGCTTGGACCCATAATTCTTCTTGTATCCTAAATCATCTTCAATACATCTCATATAGTTATTATCATGTCCAAATGATCTAGTACCAGTCTATAGTATCTTTGTGGCATATGAGTTTTTTTTAATAATATGTGTGGCTCTCAAAATTCATGATATGCAACTCTTTAAGAGTAACCACAACTATATGCCCCAAAACATTAAAGATAATTGAATCTTGGTCAATGTTGCAGATGAGACAACGAAACAACTTCATTTTGGGAAACCTTGACCTAAGTGTAGTTATTGTCATAACTCATAAGCTTGGACACACACGTGACATATGTTATATTTTGCATGGTCGCCACCCAGTTATGATCCTATTGATCTAAAGGAGTATAATGAGTTCCTTCGAAATCACGCAAGTAAGCAAACATCTCCACAAGTAGCCTCAGTTGTTCAGCCTGATCGACCATCCATTAATGCTCATATACTAAGACAAGATATGATGAGTTCCTTCAGTATTGAGAAAGTAAGCAGACGTCGCTACAAATATCTTTTGTTGTTTAGCTTGAGCCCTGATGATTTTGTTGTTGTTAATTATGTTGCTTGTGTTTCACAGTCTAGTACTCTTGGATTATGGGTCATGGACTAAGGTTCTTCTCATCATATTTTTGGTAACAAAACATTTTTTTCTGATATTTTTTATTCACAATATCTTTGTGCTATTATTTTAGCCACTTGGATTAAAAAAAACCCAAAGGGATCGGACAAGCTAAACCCCCATCTTCTTTCACTCAAGACTTTGTTCTTTTTGTCCATTTTTCCCTTTTAATCTTGCATTTGTTAGTCGTTTGACGTGTGCTCTACATTGTGAAATAACATTTTTTTTATAACTTTTTTATCATGAAAGATTGCAGTATGGGACAAAAGCTTGAATCACAATGCCTTTACAATCTTACCTCTTAAAATTCCTTCACAACATGCTCTATTATAGATCCTCCAGACCTAATTCCCAGACATTTGGGACATTCGAGTCTATCCAATATGTAGAAAAATGGGTGCCTACTTTGTTTAGTTTATCCATATTAGATTGTTAGTCATGTCAACTTGGGAAACACACCCGTGCAAATTTTAGTGTAGTATTGAGGGTTGTTCAGAGTCTATTTTCTCGTTAGTTAATTTTGATATTTGGGGTCCTAGTGGATTCAAATCAACCTTAGGATTTTGTAATTTTGTTAGTTTCACTTATGATGATTCAAGATCCACTTGTGATTTCTTAATAGATCGTTTCAAGTTATTATTTGTATTCAAACTTTTGCTGAAATACAAAATCAATTTGGTGTTTCTTGTAACACCTTGGAAATCAAACTTAGAACTTTCAACAGAAAAACCAACAGAAACAGGTGAACCACGACAGGGTTCACAGACCGTGAAAGGAACCACGGTCTGTCGACCTATCTATAGGTTCACACCCAACCAAAAAGAGGTGGACCACAGGAGTCGTCACTGTCCGTGGACCACCCCACGAGCCATGGGAAGGCTCGTGTAAGCCAAACAGAACTTCCCAAGCTCATGCATAAGACCATGGAGCCCTCCACGGGTCGTGGTCTTGATAACAGGCCATGGGAGGGTCTGTGGACCTGAGCCAGCAGACCACCAGCCCAAGTGAAGAACCACGTCGACCTTCACGTTCTGTGGTCCTTCACACGAGCCGTGGTAGGGCTCGTGGTTGAACCACCCAGAACTAGTAGCTACTGGCCAAGGACCACGACTCACTTGACGGTCTATGGTCCTTGTGATGGTCCATCATAAGGCCCGTGGTCAGCCCTCGTCAGATTTTAAGTGGGGTCATTTTGGTCTTTTCCCCTATGCGTTGGACACCTAAACTACGTTGTTTAACCCCTAAACTACGTAGTTTTGGTCAGTTTGAGCCTAGTAACTTAATCAGAACTTACCCTAATTGAACATTCACCAAAAACTAGAGAAAAAAAAGATAATTCAGGCGTTAGCATCCTCAAGAACAGCAACAAGGTTTTCTTCGGTTCCAGCCTTGAAATCGAAAGATTTCTCCATGAAATTCGTCACCAGGTATGTGGGATTTCACTAGTGGGTTCCTTTCACCCATTAGGTCCCTAGAATTCAATCATATTCTTGATTTCCTTCATATTATCTAGACCTAGGATTTCTAGAATTTTAGATAATTATTATGATTTAGTTGTTGTAACATTGTTAATCAGATTATCATATCTTAGTATCGTTTTTGCGTAGATTCTTGCATGAAACTCAGAACCCTAGTTGTATAGTTCTTTTAGTTCATGAATTACACTAGCTAGGATAGATAAACAAATATATATGCCTCAATTTTCAGATGTTTCATTATCAGTACTTAATATTGCATTTTCAGTTAGCATGTCACAATATTGAGCTATCTAGTTCACTTCAGTTATGTTATAGTTTACATATTCTAGTTGGGAGTAGGCTTAACACCTAGTTGGACTAGGGTCAGTCACCCTCATAGTCCCAGAACTACGTGCCCCCGTAGGTTAAGTCCCCTCTGTGGGCATCATTTTAGTGATCACGCCAGTCATGCCTTTATACCCCTGGAAAGGTATATTGGGTCCTCTCGATGAGGCGTATACATCGGACTCCACGTTTAGCTCAAGTGGTTTTATGTCGGTTATTAGTAGCTCCCACAGTCAGATTCTGTTGCATTGACTAGGTTATCAGTTACTGGTCAATATTCAGTTTCAGCATGTTATAAATTTGGTCATTGCATTCAGTTTAGTTCATATTCAGTATGTTCAGTATATTTATCATGTTTATCTCATATCATTGCTCAGTATGCTTTGTTTAGTTATCTATATTGTTCAGCTTTATTCTATCTTTCATGGCTTAGTACCTTTTAAGTACTGACCCATACTCTATGCTACATCTTCTCATGATGTAGGTTTATCTCCTCAACATTCAGATCACCCATAGATAGGTTCTCGATCTCCAGTTCAGCAGTATCAGTGGTGAGTCCTCATTCTTCGAGAACGATAGACATGTTTTATTTTACTTTCAGTCTTTCAATTTCAGTTTTGCTAGAGTTAGCTGGGGGCATGTCCCAGCATCTCTACTCAGTTAGAGGTTTTTATTCAGACATAGTTAGATTCAGTTTTAGTTTGGAATTTGATCTTTCAGTTGCCATTAAACTCACAGTTTATACATTCAGATAGTATTAGGTATTCCCTATTTCAATTTATATCATGATTGTAAGCTTCCGCTTACTTTAATTTATCTAGTATGCTTATGATATGCCAGCTCAGGGTTAGCTTGGGGTCACTCGTGATCCTAAGTCTCATGTTTACGCCAGGGGAGGGGGCTAGCCTCAGGCCGTGACATTTCTATTCATACTTTTTGCAATGACAATGCCTTAGAATACTTATCCTCCTAATTTCAGGAATTTATGACTCACCCAAGGAATTCTTGCATGTATACCCCTCAGCAAAATGGTGTAGCCGAAAAAAAAAATAGGCATTTTATTAAGACTACTCGCACTCTTCTTCTTAATTCCCATATTCTACTGTGTTTTTAGGGCAATAAATAGAATGACGAAATCTTCTATTCAAAAATAAGTTTCACATGGCATACTATTTTCTCAGTCTAGCAGATACCTTGTTCATAACCTAGCTTAGCCCCAAGGAAAGATAAATCAAGCCTTCATACTTTTAAATGTGTCTTTCATGGTTACTCTCGAGTTCAAAAAGGGTATTGTTTCTATTTACCTTATCTTCGTCGATACCTTATGTAGGACGATGCCACATTCTTTAAATCTCAACCTTACTGTATCTTCTTATCATCTTGATGTCTCTGAGGTCTTACTTATACCTCTCAGGTCTTATATGTACCGACTTTTGAGGAACCTACAATTACTTGTACATCTCCACTTGTAGTTCCATCACCTTGACTTATCATCATTATCCGCGTCTAGCACTAGTCTTAGATGAATTATGTCATGCGTCAAACAATATTTTTATTGCGGACTTGCTTCCTCCTAGCCAACCGATTGCATTTCATAAAGGTATACAATCCACTCGAAATACTAACCCATATTATACTTACTTGAGTTACCATAATTTATCATCATCCCACTATGCCTTTGTATCATTTGTCCTTTATTTTCATCCCTAAGACTATGGGTGAAATACTTTCTCATTCTGGATGGAGGTAGACTATGATTGATGCGATGTCTGCTTTACATACGAGTGGTACTTGAGAGATAGTCTCACTTCTCGTAGGTAAATCTTCAATTGATTGTCGTTGGATTTATGAAGTCAAAATTGGTCTAGATAGTCAAGTTGATAAGGCTCACCTTGTTGCCAACGGGTATACTCGGTATTTGGGCTTAAATTCTAGTGACACTTTCTCTCTTGAGACTATGATAACATGTGTTCTTTTTCTATCTATGAATGTCATTCATCATTAGTCTCTTCATTATTTGGACATTAAAAATGTTTTTCTGCATGGTGATCTTAAGGAATAGATCTATATGGAGCAACCATCTAATTTTGTTATTTGGAGGAGTCTAGAAGCCTTATATTTCCATTGCACCTATCAATCTATGGTCTGAAACAATCTTCTCGAGCATGGTTTGGGAAGTTCAAAACGTAATTTAGGAGTTTGGCATAACTTGTAGTGAAGCTGATCACTCTGTATTTTATCGGCATTTTCACCAAATCTATGATCAAGATGGTTATTTACCTTGATGTTATTGTTACCGCCAACAATAATCAAGATGGTATCACTAATTTGAAGCAACATCTCTTTCAGCATTTTCAAACTAAAGACCTTGATAGACTAAAGTATTTTCTATGTTTTGAGTTTGCTTAGTCTAGATCAAGTATTGTTATTTCGCAACGCAAGTATGCTTTAGACATTCTTGAGAGACTGGAATGATTAGTGTAGACCCATTGACACTCTTATGGATCTGAATGTTAAACTCCTTCCAAGACAGCTAGTTAGAAAGTTGAATTTTCTCATAGTGACTAGACCTGAAAACTCTTTTCCAATGAATGTTGTAAAGAAGCTTATGATTCCCCCTGTAATAGTCGTTGGGATGCAGTTTTTTGTATTGTGTGATATATAAATTCAGCTCCAGGTAAAAGATTACTTTTTGAGGATCAAGACCATGTCCATATCACTAGATATACAAATGGTGATGGTTAGATATTGTATTTTAGTAGAAGATGATGTGGTATCATGGAAGAGTAAGCAACTGAGTGTAGTTGCTCGATTTAGTGCAAAAGCAAAATATCGAGCAATGGCTATAGGAACTTGTGAGCTAGCTTGGTCAAACAGTTGTTGAGAGAAGTGAAACTTGGAGAAATCAGTCCGATTGAAATTGTGTATGATAATCAAGTGATCCTTCATATTGCATCAAATCCAATGTTTCATGAGAGGACTAAGCACAGTGAGATTGATTATCACTTTGTGAAAAAAGATATTCTCATGAAATATTGTTACAAAATTTGTGAAGTCGAGTAATCAACTAGAACATATCTTCACCAAGTCTATCATCAGTCCTCGCATCAATTATATTTGTCACAAGCTTGGTACATAAGACTTGTATACACCCGCTTGAGGGGGAGTGTCAGAATAATAGAAACATGAATAGTATATAGAATTCTACTTGGAACATGAATATCATATAGCATCATACTTGAAAAAGGATTATATAATATCTAGAAATAGGGTCTCAATGTAATAATGTAGATATACAACTCAATAATACTCTTATATTTCTTCCAATTTGAATATGACTCGTGCTGCGTAATATCTCTTTATTAGCATGTTATAAATATGTGCTTTAAACTTGTTCTTTAAGAGATTGTATTTTACCCATGTTTGCATTCTACATTTATGTTTTATTTATTTAAGTTTTTAGAATAGAATGCTCTAAACTGAGCATTTTTTATCCGGCCCATTCATTTGTAGATACTATTAGGCTGTTTAGTTTTTTTAACCCCCTTGATGGAAAACTTGCCTTCGGCACTAAAACCAGCCAAATAGGAGAGCACATCAACAAATACCAAAACCAAAGTATATAGAATTTTGAAAAAAAAAAGAAGAAGAAAAGGAACCAAGAACTTACCGAGGTAGCATGAATGGAGACGGTAGAGACAAGTGATGCCATCTCGTCAATGAACACACCACAAGAAAGGACCATCTTTTAGGCTTCAGCAACAACCAGTCCACCAGCAGGAAACATCTAGCACGCAGTAGCAATAGAGCATTGCAGTCTTAAAGTCTTGAAGTGAAAGAGGAAGTCGATTGTTAAGAGATTGAGGAGGAGAAAAAAATATACAACTAGAAAGATCCTTAGAAGAAACAGATTTTTTTTTCTTTTTTAAATTTATAATTAAGGTTTTAAATAATAAATCCTAGTAAGCTAGGCCTTAGGGATATGATTAGCGCATTCGATATTAGATATATACACATAAGTAAAAAAAATTATCTTATATTATACAATGTAATTTTTCAACGAAGTGGGTTCAGATGAACCCCTGAACTCCATGTATATCCGCCCCTGAGGTGGATCAAATTCAAAATAAAATGGAGAAAGGTGAATTTATTTCTTCAAAACTCAAGCAAAATATTAAATGTCAAGATCCAAAAATTACACATCGCGATTGGATTATGAGATAAATATGATTACAAGTTAATCATTGAATTTAACAGTGACTGGATAAAGAACAATAATATCTACCATTGTGATAAGAATTGGGTTACTAGAATAAACAAGAAAATAATGCGGAAGTGAAAATACAGAGATTAAAGGCAAAAATTGAAAGATATGTGAAATTCAAAAATAAAATCCCCAAATTTTAAGATAAACTGCTAAGAACCCTAATTGATCTTAGTATTCAAAATTAGCAGATTAAAATTAATTATGATACTAATAGAGTCAATGCAAGAACTTAGATCAAAAGTGATCTAGACAATTATTTTTAAGCGGCTTTTTGGGTCTTTTCATAATTGTTGTAATCCAATACTATGTCGTTTAGCCTTCAACCCTAAGCCCTATATAAAGCTTTTAAGACCCAAATTACCATTTTCTATTCATTCTCCTAAATTCTCCCAAATTCACGCCCTAAATTCTCTCAAGACTAAGGAAGAAGAAGAAGAGCTAGGGTTCATCCAAGTCTCCCATACTCCATTTTTTGGGCTTTTTGTATCAAGGTATGTGCATATTTATCCATGGAATCCATTCTTCCATGGGTCCCCAAAGTTTACAATTTCTAAAACTCTAATTCAATTGTTTAAGTTAGGGTTTCAATCCAATCTTTATGGGTTTCATTCAATTGTGATTAATTGTTGTGAATTAAGTCTTCTAATGCATGATTCAATGTTAATACATGATATTTAGTTAAAATTATGTTGATCCATTCCTAAATAATGATTTTCAACTATGAACCTATGATGAACTCATGAACCTATGAATTATGAATCTATGAAGATATACATGTTTTCATGTAAGTGTTGTAAATGATTTGGGGTGCTTTGAAAGGAAAGTATGAATGCTATTGTGAAGGATTTCTCACTTACTATTATGATCATGATTGTGAAAGGTATTTCTCACATATGGGTTCACATCGGTGAAAGGTTTTATCATTTGTGTTGAATTGTGTTTAAAGAGCTATTCTATAATTTGATCTAAAGTGTGGATTGGTATTGATCTTGGCCTTTCCTATGTTATATTGGTATTCAATTTTATTTATTTTTTTGGGACTTAGACTTAGCACTGAGAGGGATTTGAGGTGGAGGCTCAAATAGGGTAGTCTCTAGTAGCAACCTCTAGTCCCAAACTAGATACCCCTATAGGATTATCTTAAATGACCTTGCTAGTGGATCCACTTTAGCAAATAATGATATGTACGGATTCTACCTTAGAAAGTAGATTCCCCTTCTTTCGGTATGAGGGATATACTGGATTCCATGATATAGCTAAGATCCCATAAAATGACTATGTTTTCTTCCAAAAAAATTCTTATGTCCTTTATTTCAAATGCATTGGCTATATCCTATGATTTTCATGTTTTACTTCCTTATGTTTAAAATGTTCAAATATTGATCATGTCTACATGTTTTAAACCATTATGCTATCATGTCCATGTTTATGCATATTGCCCTATACTTAGTACATTCCATGTACTAATGCATACTTATGCCTACATTATCTCATGAATGTAGGGTCCGACAGTCCTACCTCGCACACTCGTGGCTAGATATCTTTTGAATGCTTCAAGTGATTAGTGAGTCCTCATGTTCCGCGGACCAAGACGCTCTATAGCTTTATGTCATTTCTCTTTTTTCACTTTGTATGTGATGCATGGGTTATATTCTTATCACTTTCCTTATGATGTATTAGTTTGCTTATGGAGACTTATGTTAGACTTCCGCTTGTCCAAATCTTGATATCTGAAATTTTATCTTTTAAAGTCTTTACTTCCATTATCGTGTATTCTAAGTGACTTGTGTAGGGCCTCTCGGGGTCCTATAGGCCATGTTAAATTTAGGGTATTCTTTGGGTCTTGACAAACTTGGTATTCGGACAATAAGTTTTAGAAAGGTCCTAGGTTGTCTCAAATGCCAGGTCAAGTAGAGTATTGTTCATAAGTGTGAAGCGCACCACATTTATGAATAGGAAGCTCTAAGACACCTAGGAAATTTCACTTCTTTCATCATTCTAAAGTCGTGTGATAGAGTGTAACTCTATATGTCTCTCTCCTAATCCTTATCTGATCTTTTTTTAGGATAAGGTTCTGTAACACCTCAAATTTGAAAATATGGAAAATTACAAGTTTCCTGGATCTGGTGCCAGTACCAATGGAGCCAGCAATGGCCCATGGTCTGAAACAAGGTCCATATGTAGGCACTTGGTTGGCAAGTCCATGTTTTCTAGAAATGTCAAAGTTGCAGTACTTTCATACGACTCACCAGGATGGTCCGTTATTCAATGCATGAGTCATAGATAGGTCTCGTAGATGAGTCCCAGACTTAGAGAAATTTTAGGATCAAAAGTTGGGACCCACATCTGAGGTGTACGGTGTGTAGATGGACCCACAGACCCTACATGGGGTCATGTCATTTGGGGTCCAAAGTTGGTGGTCTCCGAACGCACCAATGGTTGACCATGAAGGTCCATGGTGGGACCTACCAAACAATAGGTCAGGCTGTTAGTGAGGGTTGGGAGTTATTTTAAAAGGACTTTCGGGTCTTTTCCTAATTATTATAACTCAATACCAGTTGTTTTACCTTCAATTATATAGCCTATATAAACATTTTTACCCCTCAAATTTCCCCAATTAAACTCATTCTTCCAAATTCCCAAAATTAATCAAAGTTCTTTCCCAAATATTTATCTCTCTAAAAGCTTGAAGAAGAAGGCTAGGGTTTCAAGGTCAAGCCTCCAAATTCACCTTCGATTGTAATCTCTTGGAATCAAGGTATGCTAGTATTCACTTATGGATTCCTTTCCTCCATAGGGTCCCTATATTCTCCAATTTTTCAAGATAGAATCTCCAATGGAAGTTAGGGCTTTTACTCAATCTCATGGGTTCTTTTCAATTATGACATCACTGATTGTTTTATGTCTTTTTATGCATGGATTGAGATAATTGCGTGTTTTGAGTTAAATTCATATCAACTTGTGCATGATCCTTGTCTTCTAGAATTGATCATATGATGAAGCTTTTGAATCATGAAAGATGAGGTTATGAGGTTATGCATGTTCTTATGAAATTGATAAAAAACAATGTAAGATTTGTGCATGAGAGTGAATCATCAATGTTGTTGTTGTTGTGGAAGGATTTTTCACACAAAGTATTCATAAGGTTGAAAGATTTTATCACCTAAGATGAATAAAGATTTAAGGTACTATTCTAATGAAACTTAGTTTGGATTGACTACTTGATATGCCCTTCAATGGGTAATGAGGCAAGTGGTGATTACCCATGACCTCTGATGATAAGACAAGCGGTGATTACCCATGTCTCATAAATGTTAAGATAAGTTAAGACTAATGAATATTGCGTGGGATTTATGCTTAGCACCGAGTGGAAAAGTTTCAATTACCCTTGTGTGCCACCATAGATTTGGCTAGATAGACATTAGCTAGTGGATCCACGTAAGTTGGAAGCTCATGGTTCTTATTTTGGCAAGTAAGAAAACCTTTTTGTGATGTGGGGTAGACACCGGATTCCATGTTATAGCTCATATGGCCTCTATGTCGGTTAAAAGCAAATGTCCCACAATAATGAACTAAGGTTACTTCAAGAAGTATCTCACAATTGTTTTAAAGATGTTAGCTTGCATTGACCATGTCTTATGACTTATGTTTCCTAACATTTTATCTTATGTTTTAGCATGGTCATTGTTTGTCATGAAAAGTCCTTTTAGGATGATTTCATATCTTTTATGCATTGATATCACACTTTGTACATTGTATATACTAACACATATTCTTGCCTACATTATTTCACTAATGTAGGGTCTGACACTCCTGATTCGCATCTCTGTGGCTAGGGATCACTTTAATAGATTGAAGATTGGTGATTCCTCATGTTTCAAGGACCGAGACTTTATTGATTATTGTCTTAACTTTTCTATATTGTATGTGATGAACGGGTTACGTCCCCATCACTATTGATGTACTAGATGGCTTTGAGACTATGTTAGACTTCCGATATATTTTATCAACTCTTATGATTTGAAAGTGTTTGTTAAAATCTCTTGATTTTCTATTATCTTGTATGATGTATATTAAGTGGCTTCTATATGGACTTTTGGGGTCCTATAGGCCATGTTACACCTAGGGTATACCTTGGGTCGTGATAAACTTGGTATTTAGAGCACAAGTTTAGAAGGGTCTTAGGAAGTCTCATAAGCCACGTCGAATAGAGTCTTATTTATGAGTGTGAAACGTGCCAAATTTATGAAGGAGAGGCTATAAGTTGCTTAGGAAACTCCACTTCTTTCATTACTTTAAAGTCGTGCGATAGAGTTTAACTCTATAATATCTCTCTCTTCTAATCCTTATCGGATGCTTTACAGGATATGGGCACTAGAAGGGCATATACTAAAAGGAATGCGAGAGAGAATGTGGAACAAGAAGCTCCTCCTCAAGCTCCGGTCGACCCTTTAGCCGAACAAGTGACTAATGGGGAGTTAAGGGCTATTTTTCAAGTGTTGGCTTAATCCATGACGGCTCAAGCTAATAGGGAGGTTGTGGTCCCCGTGAAACCAAATGTGGGTACGGCGGCACCTAGAGTGAGAGGCTTCACTTGAATGAATCCTCTAGAGTTTCATGGTTCTAAGGATGAGGAAGATCCTCAAGAGTTTATTCATGAAGTGTATAAAGTGTTGAACATCATGGGAGTGACGCTGATGGAAAAGGTGGAATTGGCTTCTTATCAACTTAAGGGTGTTACTCAAATATGGTTCAACCAATGGAAAGAAGAGAGGGCGGAAGATGCGGGTCATCTTGATTGGGAAAAGTTTAGAGTTGTTTTCCTTGATAGGTTCTTTCCCCTTGAGATAAGAGAGACAAAGGTGCTTGAATTCATTAACCTTCGTTAAGGAAATATGATGTGAAGGAATATGCTTTGAAGTTCATGCAATTGTCTTAATATAATCCTACTATGGTTGTCGATCCTAGGGCAAGAATGAGTAAGCTTGTTTCAGGTGTGTCTAAGATGGTGGTTAAAGAATGTCGTACCGCCATGCCTATCAACGATATGGATATTTCTCGTCTCATGGTTCATGCTCAACAAATTGAAGAGTATAAACTTAAGGAAGGTCTAGGGAGGATAAGAAGGCCAAGACCGGTGATGGTGACTTTTCATATTCAAAGTCCAAGAGTCAGGGTCTTTCTGAGTTTCGACAAAGGTTTTTCAGTCAAGGATCCTCCAACTCTCATCCAAAGTTCAAAAAGGATAGGGTGTTTAACTCTAAGCCTCAAGTAGGTAATTGTAGTGGATCGTTATTGTCTACTAGTGCTAAATGTGGAAGAAAGCATGAGGGCAAATGTCTAACCGGTTTTAATGCATATTTTGGTTGTGTCAAGACGGATCATAAGATAAGATATTGTCACTCAGTTACTAAGAATGAAGGACATAATCACCAACAGACTCCTCCTTACCCTTCATCAGGTTCTAGTAGGAGTCAGAAGCCAAACCGATTATATGCACTTCAGACTCAACATCAGCAAGAGGGTTCCCCCGATGTGGTCACCGGTATGTTGAAAGTGTTCCAACATTATTTTTATGCCTTACTTGACCCGGTGCTACTTTGTATTTTGTGACACCATTGAATTGGCTAATTTATTATGTCTTTCAAAGGATAATAAGACGAATATGATTAATGACTATTCTGTGGGATTAATGCTTAGCACCAGGTGGACTAGAGGTGATTACCCATGTTCCATAACTATGTGCCACAATAGGTTTGTGTTAGATAGACATTAGGCATTGGATCCACTTTAGCTCAAGTTTATGGTTCTTACCTGGGAAAGTAGGGACATCTCTTTTTAGTGTGGGATAGACACCGGATTGCATGTTATAGCTAACATAGTCTATGTCGGTTAAAGATAAACTTCCCACAATGATTAACTAAGGGTACTTTCGTAAGTATCTCACAAGTATTTTTATAAGATGTTTAGCTTGTATTGATCATGGTTATGACTTATGTTTTCTAACATATTATTTTTGTGATTTAGCTTGGTCATTACATGTCATATAAAGTCCTTTTAGCATGATTTCATAACTCTTATGTACTATTATCATACTTGGTACTTTTGATGTATTAATGCATACTTGTGCTTATATTGTTTCACTAGCATAGGGTTTGACGCTCTTGTTACCCATACTCGTGGCTAGTTGACCCCTTTTGAGCTTTTGAAGATTGGTGAGTCCTCATTGATTCGAGGTCTAAGATTTTTTTATTGTTTTCATGTTAGTTCTATTTCAGACTTTGTATGTGATGTATAGGTTACATCCCAATCACTTTTTTTGTGATGTAATAGATGGCTTTGAGACTTATGTAAAACTTCCGCATTTGTCAAACTTTTTGTATGAAATGATATTTTTTTAACTCTTTACTTCTATAATATTGTATGACTTATGCTAAGTAGCTTGTATAGAGTCTCTCGAGGTTCTATACGCCATGTTACTCCTGGGGTCTACTTTGGGTCGTGACAATAATCTTTTATACAAGTAGGTGGTGTATTCGGCATGTGCTATACAGGAGACCGCACTCAGTTTAATCATTCAAATGATAGAGATCGTCTAGCTTACAAATTACACGATAAAACAAATATGCACCTCTATAAAATCCATGTATACCCTCAGAGTGCTCATATTATTTTATCAAGGTATAAATAGTTGTGTCGTTACCCTAACTCAAAGAGGCAACCAAATGTGTAATTCCACGCACCAATAATAAGGGACTATCTATCATGACTAAAAGACAATCATGAGATCGCACCAAAGAAATTAATTTCTTGCTCCACGTCATATCCACATTTTACATAAGAATGTGGAAAAATTATATAGGCTCTTCCATACCCATAATTCTACCATCAAACGTGTATCAGACTGATCGAATAGTTCCAAGGTTACCCTTCCAAGTAGTGACTGACTTGGACAAGTTCAAAATATCTCATATTCTGCATGTTTTATCCAGGTTCCCAGCTGCAAATGTTAGGCCATCAGGATGCCACACTGATGCAAATGAGTAGTTCACATGTCCACACAAAGGAGAAAAAACCTTTCTATTCCTAGAGTCAACCTAAAAACCTATCGCGATCAACAGGAGAAAAACAAACACCCTAAATTTTTGCCCCAAAATCATTTATTTGGAAGGTGACATTTCCCATCAACAAAGAGATGTTGTTGATTACGTAGAAGATGAATATAAAATGGAAGAACTAGATGATTTTATTGATGAGTTCCAACTCATGGACTTGGGTGTCTTTGAGTTCAAAGCCACCAAAGTCTACGCCTTAGAAATCATCAATAAAAGCAACTTGTCCTTCCATTTCACATTCATCTACTACATAATCAACATCATTTCCTTGTTGATGGAAAAAGTTACACTCCAACTAAATGATCTTGGGTAAAAATTTCAGGGTGCATGTTTTTTGCTTGTTGATCGCTGTAGGTTTTTTTATTGACTCAAGGAATGGAAAGGTTGTTTATCCTTTGTGTGTACATGTGGACTACTCATTTGCATCAGTGTGGCATCCTGATGGCCTAACGTTTGCAACTATGAACCAGGATAAAACCTACAAAATATGGGATATTCGGAACATTTCCAAGTCAGTCACTACTTTGAAGGGTAACCTTGGAGCTATTTGACCAATCTGCTACATGTCTGATGGCATATTTATGGGTATGACAGAGCTTGTAAACTTTGTCCACATTTTTATGCAAAATATGGAAATCATAGTATAAACAAGTACCATATACCTTAGAAAGTGATCGAAAATTAATGCACAATGATCTGTTTGGCTGAGTTTGTTTCTCCTGAATATGGGGTTCACGCATATATCACTCGCTCTAATTTTGTTAACATAACTATTGGCCATATGGGTGGCATATATTGGTCATTATCGTCTTCCAGCAAAGGAAGCTCATCGATTCTCTACCACGATCGTAGAAGCTCTGATACAATGTGAGAAGTATTGGATAAAATATTATTAAATTGGGTATCTACATTATTACATTGAGACTCTAATTATAGTTTTTACATTTGAATCCTTTTTTCGACTAGGATACTAAAGTACAGTCTTTTTTCAAGTAGGATTTTATATTTTTATTTTTATTTTATGATCGTGGTGTTCGGACCATATTTATACACCTCGACTAATCTAAGGGATACCTACCACCTCCCCCCCCTCCCCCCGTAAGAGGTACCATGTAACTATGCCCACTAAAGCTAGGACAGATGGAAAATCACCTAGTGTTTTTGTTTTTGTTGAGTTTGAACCTGAGACCTAGGGTTCTCAACCACTTCATTGACTACTAGTCCACACTCTTGGATGCCAGGTAAGGTTCTATATACTACTCTTTTTTCAAGTAGGACTATTTGTGTTGCTATTCCTATTCTTACAATATTTTGGAGACAAAAGAATAAACATAGAAAATTTAAATTCTAAAAGGTTGTAAGCTCCGGCTATATATATATGAAAGAAAATGTCGTGTCATCCAATGAAGCCTAGAAGAAGGTGACTCATGAAGACAGTTAACTCTTTTTCAATAGAAAAGAATTGCCAAACCAACCCAGTTGGCTAGTCAATCTCAGAGATCTTATCAACCGGCAAATCGGAGACGGCCGACCACCGATGAGCGGTGACATAAAGATATGTTGGCAGCTAGCCAACTCCGCTTTGTAATGAGGTTAAGGCATGACCTAGAAAATAGAAATAGCAAAACTTGGGTCTCATAAAATGAGAAGTTTGAAGATGAAGACCCAGTTCGGTACGAAATCATAAAGTTTTAGGGACCCTTTGGTCAAAGGAAAGGAAAGGTCCTGCTTGCGCAATGGAGTTGTATGACGCAAGAGTGACACATATGGTTCCTTTGGAAAAGGTGTGATACCACCACCTATAAGGCCCAACGAGCAGTCGACAAAGTTACATCCCTTCTCACTTGGTCTATGCACATCTCTCTCTCCAGAAGGTTGGCCACCTATCCTAGATCTTCCCATTTCCAAGAAGATTTTATGCTCGATCTGTAGTTTTTCATATAAGATCTATCATCACGTCTTTAATGGGATTTTACTGCATTCCCTATTTGGTATAGTTCCATCCGAGATTTTACTCCTAAAACACTATATAAATCAACCTGATAAGGACCGTGAATATGTGGAATTTGTACGACCAGGCCTAAAACCTAAGGACTTTCACCCAGGCAGTACGAGGTCATGGTGCTCAATTTCCTAGAAATAGAGTTTTTTTTTCAATTTGTGACCAGATTTCCTCCCTCTTGACAAGAGAACAATAGCTAGTGATAGTGAACTCTACAGTTCTTCTAGTAAGTTCTCATCTGGTCACATAATTTGCACTTTCACTAGTAGAAAAGTAGTGATGAGAAGTGAAGAAAGTTCCTTCGCACATTTAAGCTGAAAAATATATTATACAGTGCAAAAGCACTAGAGTCAGAGCATTGATTAAAAAGGATGCACTACTGTCAAAGAATGGACCACAAGCTCCAAAAATGACGATTATCCCCAATATAGCAAGGATATGATAGTAGGATAGAATCTCAAATGACGCTTTGCTTCAATGTAGGAACAAGTCCATCATGGAGTAACTAGTTTTATCTGTAGTTATAATCTATAAGATTCTTCCTATTAGGGAATGAAAATTTGTCTTCCAATCAAAATAAGTAACCATCGCAAGTTCAAAAGCAAGGTATTAGATATAGTATAGACAACAGACATAAAAAGAACAATGTGCCAACAAAACCAAGTGATCATAAAGTTTGGGGCAATGTTAAGTGATACATTTGCTCACATTGGACTTAACTTCAATCTTGACACCAACCTGATCAATAATCTTAGGCACAGGAAGTGAGGTCCCTCTGCTTTTGCACGATCAAGGGCAGTAACTGTTCAATGCCAAAAACCAATGTTAGGACACACTAGTATCACAATGCAAATTGCCATCATATTTAATGATGGTACAGACTGTCCTCACAGGAAAAAAAATTGTCTCAAATCTTTATGATTCTTAACCTTTAAAATGTTAAAGAAAATAGCAATTTTTCCTTCCTTCCAAAAGAAATAGATGATCGAAAAAGTAAACAAGTTGCACTCCAATATATCAAATGTAATTCCATGACGTTGTCTCAGTAAGAAAAATATGTTGAAAAATCTCAAACATCACTTATAACTATGCATATCAAATAAACACCAAAATCATACAAAATTTGGAGCTAAAAGATTACGCAAAGGGGGAAGAATAGATATTAAAAGAACATAATGGCACAGGACGACTATCATATCAAGCTTTAGGACAATTTTTCTTTAGTAATTAATATGGCATAAAATTGTATAGATGTGCATAGTGAATGCAGAAAGGGACCTATAGGTTCAATCCATTGAATTCATGTCTTCAAGAGTAATAGTATCTTCACCCTACGGAAACACAAAAGTGTTAGTCTCAGAACACCACCTTTCTACCAACCCAAAAATCAAATTTTGATCCGTCTGGACTCTATACACTAAACTCTTGAGAGCTCCATAAATTCCTGCAGTTTTCCATGTAGGGTGATGGATAGCTTTCGTTGTTTCAACCAATTCTTTCCATTTCATTTGTTGATCCCTCCCTCCATTGCAACCATGAAAGGAGACTTTAAATGAAATGGAAAGAATGGCTTGAAACAATGGAGGCTATCCATCACCTTATATGGAAAGCTGCAGAAATTTACAAAGCTATCAAAAGTTCAGTGTATAGAGTCCAGACGAATCAAAATTTGATTTTTGGGTTGGTAGAACGGTGGTGTTCTGAGACTAACACTTTTGTGTTTCCGTAGGGTGAAGCTACTGTTACTATTAATATTTTTATCCAAGATAATTGAAAATAATAAAATTTCAAATGGACCATGCACAAAGATATATAGGGCTCCCTCACATACCTTAGGAGGTTGGACTTCACAAACATCAAGAGCACCACAACATCAACCAAAAACAAGGCATGAATAGTGATTTAAACACAAAATATAGTAATATCAATTCCCAAACCAAATAAACCCTCACAGAGAGCTTTCCCACAGAGCGATTCCAAATTAAGGAACTCCAAACGTTGGAAAGAGACAAATAGGGATTGGAGCAGCAGTGGATCCAACACAACAACAGGAATAGTGAATAGAGTAAACTAATGTTGCAATTAAAAAATTGCAGATCTGCACAGATGCTAGATAAGGCAATGAAACAATCGAAATCTAGTCTACAAAAGAAAAAAAATGTTTGAAAGATTTTTGCCCTTTGCCGAAGGTGAGGGAAACTAATAATTCATGGATGGGTGACCCAAAGCAGAGAAAAAAAAAGAAACGAAACCTTAACTTGGCTCTGATACCATGTCATTCATAAGGTATGGAAAATAATTTCTATATTACTCAAAGAGAACAAAGATATAAATACATGAAGAGAACAAACTAACTATGATGACAAAATATTCAAATCCCTAAAATTCAGTTGTATTATCAATATCATTGATATTCAGATTTTGTAACACTAATAATATAGAGAAATAAGTTAGGGTTGGAGTACCAGGTAGAAATAAGTTAGGGTTGGAGTATCACAATGAAAATTTCCAACATATTTAATGATGGTATAGAGTGTGAAACACAGAAGAAGAAATTGCCTCAAATATTTATGATTCTTAAACTTTAAAAAGTGAAAGCAAATAACAGTTTTTCCTTCCATCCAATGAAATAGATGATCGAAAAAGTAAATAAGTTGCACTCCAATTTATCAAATGTAACTCTATAACATTGTCTTGGTAAAAAAATTATGCTGAAGCACCTCAAATATCACTTGTAGTTATGCATATTTAATGGATGCCAAAATCATAAAGCATTTGGAGCTTAAAGAATACACAAAGAAGGAGGAATAGATATTAAAAGTACACAATGTCACATGACGACTATCATATTAGGATTTCACACAATTTTTCTTTTGTAATTAATATGGCATAAAATTGTATAGATGTGCACAGTGAATATAGAAAGGGGTAGAAATAAGAATTCAGTGGATTGAACCTATTTTCACCCAAGACATTTGAAAATAATAAAATTTTGCATGGATCATGCACAAAGATACATTGGGATCCCTCCACCTATAGGAACATATCTTAGGAGGTTGGACTTTACAACATCAAGAGCACAAAACGGATTATTTGACAACAACGAATACAACTGCTTCTTGCTTAGCCCACAGTGTTTGCAATAGTTCTTTATAGTGAATCAGCAAAAATCTAAGTAAGAGAATAATTGAAAACTTTCTCAATCAGATAGAAAAGGAATAACCTAACTAATTAGGATGAATTGACTCTTTATATCTTATAATTACTCCACTGCTACTTGGCTGGAAATAGAAAATCAAAGAGGAAGAAAAAGATGGAGAGAGAAAGAATGGAAGGATGGGGACTTACTGAGAGTTGCGATCTAACCACAAGATGAGACACATATGTTGAAACCGCTTTAGGCAACCACTAATCCACTGGATGATGTCTATAAAAGGAGAAAATTAAAATTCGAAAATGAAGGAAACAAAAAAGAATAAATTGAAAACCTACCTCTATGAGCTAGAGAAGAAAACATGGTGAACAGGAGGAAGGTGTTGATGACCTAAAGCGAGTGGAAGAGAAAGGTTGAATTCCACAAGGCTCCCTACAGCGACATGGAGAGAAAGATACGGAGCTCAAATTGGAAACCCTACCTTTAAGGAGACATGTTATAGAAGTTAATAGCCTCACTTAGTGAGCTGGGCTTTTTGTTTTAGCTTTATTTTCTAGCTAAGCCAATTTTGACTTGGTCTTTTATTTGTACAGACTTAATTAATTCGAAATAAAGGAACTCGAGCTCAGATATTTGGTTAAAAAAATCTAAGAAGTTATACGCTTTTAAAGTTGGATCTTGTGTAAGTTTAACTGAAACTTTAATCTGTGATTTTTAATTTAGCTTGGACCTATGATTCTCTTTGTATCCTAAATCGTCTTCAACATATATCATATAGTTATTATCATGTCCAAATGATATACTCCCTCCTTCCCATTTTATGTGAGGTAGTTTGACCCAGCACGAAGTTTAAGAAAGAAAGGAAGACTTTTTAAACTTGTGGTCCAAAACGAATTATAGAAATTTGTGTAGTTAAAATGTTACTTAATATAGAAATGTGTCATTCTTTTTGGGATTGACTAAAAAGGAAATTAAGTCACATAAATTGGGACAGAGGGAGTAGTATATTTGTGGCATATGATTTTTTTTAGTAATATGTGTGGCTCTCAAAATGTAATGACCCTCCTAGTCATTTCTGTGTTTTGCCTTCTGTGTGTCTTTTAGAGTGTTCCTGTAGCGACCCCAAGTCATTTATGACTTGCTGGGGCTAACAGTTTGGTCACCTGGTTGTTCATTTGGTTATTGTGCGAGTTCTAGTATTTTTGGAGCTTATGAACCTTGAACGATCATTTTCGATCAAAAGTTTAAGAAGATGACATCGGAATCCAATTCTGACGATTCCATCAGCTCCAGAAGGGTAATTTTAAGCTAGTGGCGTGGTCGGCATGACTCCTGAGGTTTTCAGTGTGAGTAGGTGCGAATAGGCGTTTTAACTTTAAATTTAAGCCTAAGTTTGACTTTAGTCAACATTCTGAGTAAACGCGCTTAGATGAGAATTTTGTCAGCGCGGCCAGCTCTGGAATGTCGAGTTTGGTCTAGATTGACCCTTCTTTTGTGTTCCGAGGTTTCTAATATTTTTTCGAGCCCTTTTGTGGTTTTTAACTTAAAATGGCATTTGGGTGTGGGGCCCACTTTTTGTCAAGCTGACCTCGTATGGAAATTTTGACTGTGTCATTGAGTCTGGAATATCGAATTTGGTATGGCTGCATATCTCGTTTATGTGCACGGGGTTCCGAATGAGTTCGGAGCACCCCGTCGGAGTTTTTAAGTTTTTGGAAAGATAATGCAGAAAAACCTGCTATAAAATGCAGAAATATCAGCAACCCTTGTCCAGACTTAAAACCCTCATAACTCTCTCATCTCTCAACCAAATTAGGCGATTCAAAGTGCGGGAGCTTCGTATTTTTGGTGGCTTCACTGTAGAGTGTTCGGAAGTTATCGGGTGCATTTAGTTCGAGGTAATTTTGCTATAAACCTGATTGTTGTACCCTTTTCCGAGCTTTTGTTTTTGGCATTCTTGTTATGGTTATATCTCACTCATTTGAGCTCGGTTTTGGGAAATTCAAAGTCCCACATGTTGGGAATTGTTGTGGCTTCATCGTGGAGTGTTAAAGGAGTGTTGGGCACCATTAGATCCTTATAAATTTCGAGTTTAGACTGCTGCATATTTTCTTTTAAGTTGATTAAAGTGTAGTTTTCTTACATGTTGGTTTTTGTTGCGTTTTTAACCTCGAATTGTGTTCCATTTTGGAACACAAGTTCGGGGTACTATTTTGGGTCTCTTAATGAAGTCAAATTCGAATAGTTCGGTGTAGGTCCCACGATTCCCGTTTTGACTCCAAAATTGACCCGTCTCCGTTTGTTGTGATTTTGGTGTCTAAACGACCGTACTAATATTTTGATCCTATATTTGATAGAGTGAAAGCGTTCAAAGGTCATTCGGGAAGGAAAAGCTCTGGCAAAGTGATTTGGAGCGCACGCGATCAGCCTTAAGGTACGCTACGACTTCCTTTCTATTAGATTGAGCTTAATTGTGTAAAAGAATGTCGATTGGTGTGAATTGGGGGTGGGTACGAGTTTCCTACTTTACTTTGATTAGATACCTCATGTTAGGATCAATTGGCCATATTTCGGGTGTAGTATCATGTTAACCGGTTTAGTAGAGTTTCATGCTTATATGCTAAATGCTATTGTATGCTTGTATGCTATGTGTTGTATGGTTGTTCGTCCTTAACCGTAAGCATGATGTCCTTAGTTTAGGTTAGGCTAGCATTGCCTTAGACTTATGACACGTGTGGGCTGGATAGCCTTGACTTTCTACCGACGTCGTTCGGATGACTTAGCTCCTTGTAGACTGGAGTAGCAAACTTGAATCTGATAGTTAAGCCTTAGATTAGGCGTTATCACTGCTTGCTGCACTTCTGTATCTTCTCCCTCTAATTTTGCGGTTTCAACGCGTTCTCAAAGGTTCGGTGCATCACTAGAGGCGTTTGATTGAGATAGTATACGCTTGGAGCCTTTTCTGTGATTTCTTCGAGTGGACGGCGTTCCATGGTGGTTGTTGTTGGATTGGATCCTATTGGAGATACCATTACCCCCGGGATCATTCTTTCTAGCTGGGCTGGAAGCGTATCGCTGGCTGGGTAGACTCGGTGATTTCGGCAATCACCCCCGGGCCTCTCTTTCTAGCTGGGTTGGGAGTGTGTTACTGGCTCGGTGTCCCAGGGTCTCTCTTTCTAGCTGTGCTGGGAGCTGACTACATGGTAGGACGACTCGATATCAACCTCATCTTCGGGTCCCTCTTTCTAGCTGGGCTGGGAGTGGACTGTTTGGTAGGGTGCCCCCTGGGGTCACTCTTTTTAGCTGGGCTGGGAGTGCACTGCTGGCTAGGTGGAGTCTGATGGGTTATCTTGGTTACTTTGGGCTGGGAGCCTGGTTTTCTTCTTTCCCAGTATACTTAACTTTTCTGTGTACCTGTCGGGCTTATGGGGTCTATTCAGGTTTTATTTAAACTTGCGCACAAGTGTACCTTCTGGGCTTATGGGGGTTCAGTTAGGTTTAGTTTAGTTGTACTTAGTTTATTTCTGGTATGCTCGTGTGCTTCCTTTTCTTATCCGCTTTGACCTCTCTGTGTCTAGATTCTATCCTTTCTTATTGTTTTTTTACCCTTTTTGCTCAGTCGGCCTTTGATGCCTACTGAGTACCTGTTGTTTTGGTACTCATGCTACGCTCTGCATCTATTTCGTGATGCAGGTCCCAGTACCAGTTACCAGCGGTGAGTAGTTCCAGCCTTCTTTTGCAGCTGTGATTCGGAGACGAGGGCGAGCACTTGGCGTTTTGGGTTTGTCTTGTCTCCTTCTTTTGTTTTAGCTAGTCTTGTTGCCTTTGAGACACGCTTTGTTGTGGTCCACTTTTGGGACTTGTACTCTTTATTAGATAGCTCTGTACTAGTGACTTCCAGGTTCTGGGAGGGATTCTGTATATATTTATTTTGGTTTGCTTCCGCCTTGTTGTCCTTGTTTAGATTATTGTTTTCGCTAGTTTCTGCCCTTACGCTCATTGCTTGATGTTCTGGGTTACGGGTTGGCTTACCTACTGGTAGGGTATAGTAGGTGCCATCATGACTCGAGAAATCGGGTCGTGACACAAAATTCACAATATGCAAGTCTTTAAGAGTTAACACCACTATATGCCCCAAAATATTAAAGATAATTGAATCTTGGTCAATGTTGCAGACGAGACAACGAAACAACTTCATGAAATATTTGTAATCCTTCATTACAAAAATGTTCCCAAATACAATTTTCATAAGCAAATCTACTTGTGCGAGAGTTAAGAAATCAATAATAAGTTCCTTCAATTGGTGATATCTTTTTTATTAATCATTTTACTTAAATTAATCTTTAAATTCATGATACATTTATTTTGACTTTGCCGATACTTTAGAGGGCATTGAAGGACCTTTAGGTGTCATTGGTGTCAACAAACAATTTCATCATTGTTGATTTTAAGTACAAATCTAACTTTATAACTATACTAGGACCATAACAAAGCTCTTGAATCATATTTTAAGTTAGCCTCTAAAATAACTTAGCACTACACATTCAAAAGGTCCAAAATTAGTCTATGAAAGAAACTTAACTTTACACAATGTTATAATAAGTTTTCAAAATTTAATAGCTAAATCTTAACTCTAAAAGAGTTTTTGGCTAAAATCATCTCTGAAGTATGACTTAAACCTAAAGTACATCCTTGTGTTATATAAGTGAACAAAAAACATCCTTGCACTATCCAAAAAGTTGCAAGATTCACCCTTCTGTCTATCTTTTTTTAAGAAACTCATACCACCAACAAAAAAAAAAGTGTCAAGTCGAATGAATATATGTACACATGGTTAAGCTAGTCAAGTTGGTAACTTTTCTAATTTTTAGAAATTGAGGATTTAAATCATATTCAAACAAAATATATTCAAATTCTAAATATTCTTTATAAAAAAAGTATGGTCAAATACAACTCCAACTTTAAAATTTTCAAATAAAGTAATTATTTTTTTATTTTCATAACTAAATGCCTACGTAATTTCACTAAATTTCCAGCATTTTTGTACATTGTATAAAATATGAATTGCATTGTATATAACGCACATAGGTACTGAATATTTTACTAAAGAAAATCTCTAAATAGTTGGGTGTAATATTTTTAAAATGATTTATTTTTACATAATTTTTCTAACCAACGGAACCTACTGTACAAATATTACAAGACTTATGTATTGTTGCAATTCAATTTACTTGATGATACAAAAAAAACATATAAACTAACAACACACTAAATTTAAATTCTAAGAATGTAAGATTCATTTCCTATTCATATCCTTGTTCTTTTAAAAATTTTAATTGAAATTTTAGAATTTTCACCCAACAGTATTTAAATTAGTGATTGTTAACACAAATATTACTTGTGAATAATTTTTCAAGAATGAAAGAATAGAAATTATATTCTGAAATGAAGATATTCTTTTGGCTTTTTATGTAATTCGAATTGGAAAAATGAAAATTGAGGACTAATATCTAGTAAATTAAAGCTTAAATGAACATATGCCATCACATAAAATATTTCTCCCAGATTTTTTAATTTTATGTATATAAAAAAAAAAAAAAATCATATAAAATGTAAAAATATGGGTCCATTTTTGTTCTTAACTTCAGCTAGGTGATAAAGAGAGTAACTAGCCGATTTTATTTTATTTTATTTGAGTTTATTAGAAAAAAAAATCTATGCAATAATTTTGTGTATTATGAAAATTATGTTTGGTTTACTTTTTCGATCTATTTTAGTTAGGCATGTTCAACCCTAATCTCTATTTTACTCTTCAAATATAGAGTTCTCCATTTTTGCAGACACTAACTCCAACTCTATTTTATACATTCTAAAAAAGAATCTTCTTTTTTCTCCTCAATATTATTTTATTATTTCTATTTCATTCTTATTTTCCTATTTCATAATATAAATTAGTTGTTTCTTTTTTTCAAATAATCGTTTTATATAATTTTTATGTAATATAAAATTTTATTTTTTCAAATTCTTTATTTCATATAAAATTTTATTTTATTCTACATTTCTAAATAACATAAATTGCAAGTAAATATTATATAATATACACATTAATGGATAATTCAAATAAAAGTGAAATCATTAATGAAATACAATTATATAAACATTATATAAATACTCAACATTCCAGATTAATATGGTGCGTCTATAAATGCATTACATAGGTCAAAATGAGTATTTTCGTCCTTAATTTTTTTTTATGTCTAGCCAAAAATTGTTCAAATCGGGGATTTTCATGCAACAAGAACAAATATGAATAATTGAGAAAAGAAATCAACAAGCACAACCGCTATCACAACCACAACAATTCTCTGGATCATACACTAATTTTTTTCGAATATTGTTAAATCTAGAAATGACCCACCGGATTACCAACTATTGTTGTGATAAAATATTATGTTATGTATTGCATTACTATCTTGTATTTATATTATTATGTTATGTATTTTTAAATCAAAACTTTCCTCTTATTATTTTAATTTTGTGGCTTCTTCATAGTGAAAATTAATAATAATATCAAATTATATTAAAGTGACGAAAATTTAAAAAAATATTGAAATATTATTAATTCGGGATGAAAGTAGTATATATTAAATAATATATTTTTAAAATTTTATATTACATTTAAAAAGAATTACTAATATTAGAGATTTAGTTAATGGACTTATATGAAAAATAATATGTTAATTATAAAATAATTGAAATAATAATAAACTAATAAAAATGTGAAATAGAGAGTGTGAATAGTAGTTCTCTATTAATGGAGAATAATGAGTCATTTAAGGAATGGTTGGAGAGTTCATTCTCTATTTTACTCTCCAAATAAAGAGAATGGAGAGTAAAATAGAGGTGGGTTGGAGATGGTCTTATATACTTATTTAAATACGGAAAAGGGCCAAAATTATCCTTCAACTATTCGAAATAGATTAAATATACCCTTAAACTATCTTTCGGCTCAAAGGTATCCTTCCCATCGTACTATTGGACCAGTCTTACCCTTCTGTTTAAGGAAGAGTTATGTGGCATCCCATGTGTGTATTAATATGCCACATAGACATCTACATGTGCACGCTCACCCCCACCCACCTCTACCCACCTCCACATAGATGATTTAATAGCCCTAATTTCACTCTTTTCCCACATTTCACCCTCTTATTTTAAAAAGATTCAAAGAAGCTTCATTTCACCAGCTATTTTCGCCGCTAGGGTTTCAAAGTAGCTAACATCTTTCTTCGCTGCTATGATTTCAAAGTAGCTAGCATTTGTGGATATCTAAGGCTATAGGTTAGAAAATATTTTTTCTATTTTATTGTGTTTATGATGTCAAAGCAACATAGTTAGGGTTTGCAATTTGTATACTCTTCTGGTATGTTTGATTAGAGAATAAATTACTTGTTTATTTGATTTCAAATAGTAGTATTCATGTTATTTTGGGTTTTTGCATTGGGATGAGTTATGATTTTTGTAATATTTTGAGAATTTTGTCTTGTATATGGTGGTCCTTTTCTGTTAGGTTGGTTCGAAAGTGATTAGGGCGTCATGCAGAAACTTACAATTGCAAATCAAGACAGTGATAAATTAAATGACAAAAACTTATAATAAAAAGAAAATATTATTAGATGAAAACTAATATAAAGAAAAATATTAAAACTATAGAGAGAATAAATCTCCCCATAAACAAAACTCTTAAATATCTACATTGTAGATGTTACTGTTGTTTTTCTATGAGAATATGGATCTTCAATTTATAGATCTCCAAATTTTTCTTCTAAGGAAAAAATAAACCAAATATGGAAGAAAATAATGTTTTCCTTTTAGGAAAAGTTAAAGCATTAATGGTAATAACTTAGTTTTTCTTTTTATGAAAAATAAACTTCAAATAAGGTAAGAAAATTGGTGCGAAATCCTAACAAATCTCCCCGTTTGGCTGGATTTTCTTGACAAAATTTGACTCACATTCTTCATATGCATGATAATCTTGTTCTTCACAAAGTCTTCATCACTGTTGCTAGCCATGGTTAAAAATAAAGTTTAAAATATATGGGTTAAAAATAATTTTAAAATATTTTGTTTTTATTTTTAAAATTGCAGCAACAAGAATGTTGAAAATATGGTTTAAGACAGAACTCCACATGTAGTTGGACAAAATATTCATTATTATCAAATTTGTTGCAAATTGATTTGAAACCGCTTGAATGCATCTTCAACCTCGATGAACCATTGGAAAATGGGACTATTGAACCATGTGCTCTGATACCCCTTGTTGGGTTCAAAAGTAATTAGGGCATCTTGCAAAAACTTACAATTGCAAATCAAGACAATGATAAATTAAATGACAAAAACTTATTCTAAAAATATAATAATATTATATGAAAATCAATATAAAGGAAAATATTAAAACTGCAGAAAGAATAGATCTCCCCATAAACAAAACTCTTAAATGTCTATATTGTTGATGTTATTGATATTTTTCTATGAGAATATGGATCTTCAATTTATAGATCTCCAATTTTTTCTTCTAAGGAAAGAATAAACCAAATATGAAAGAAAATAATATTTTTCCTTTCAGGAAAGGTTAAAACATTTATGCTAATACTTTTGTTTTTCCTTTTAGAAAAAAAATAAACTTCAAATAAGGTAAGAAAATCAGGACAAAATCCTAACAAGATTTAGGGAACAACTATATATTTATTTGAGTTAAATTAGTAGTATTCATGTGATTCTGTATCTTAGTCAATCGTGCATAGCAGTAAGTTAGGTTTTTGTAATCTTTTGTGAATTTGGTCTCGTATATGGTGGTCCTTTTTTGTTAGGTTAGATTTAGGAAATAATTTGAGTTAAAATAGTAGCATTCATGTGGTTTTGCATCTTATTCATTCGTGTAGTAAGGACTTGGTCTCAATGCCTTTTTTAATAAAGAACCCATTTGTATGTGAATATATATTGTTTAGTCTGAATTTAATGTGTGTGATCCCAATGTCTTTTTTCATTATTTATTATGGTCAGTTTGTTCAGAATTTTTCCCTCTATTTTTATGTTGTAATAAACCCTATATACTTTTTCTTTCTTTTAGTTAGATTCCTAAAGTGTATCTTTCCATTAATGCTTATTAGTAAGAACTTGGTCTCAATGCCCTAGTTCATAAATGACTTATTCGTATGTGAATATGTATTATATTATTTAAATTTGCAATGCCCTTTTTCATTGTTTATTGAATGTTTGTTCATATTTTTTTCTCTCTATTGTTTATGATGTAATAAACATGTGGCCCCTATATGTTTCTTCTTTTTTTTAGTATTCTAAAGTGTATCTTATTTATTTCTGTACAGAAGTAAAAACTTGGTCCGAATGCCCTTTTTCATAAATGAAGTGTTTGTATGTAAATATGTATAATGTTATCTGAATTGATGTGTGTGGTCTCAATATCCTTTTTCATTGTTTATCATGGCCTGTTTTTTAAGATTTTCCCCCTTTCTTGTTTATGTTGTAATAAACATGTGGCCCATGTATGTATTTTCTTTCTTTTAGTACATATTTCTAAAGAGTATCTTATTCATTTCTGTTTGTTCAGATTTTTCCAATGTCTTTTTTTCATAAAGGATTCGTTTGTATGTGCATATATATTGTTTAGTCTGAATTTGATGTGTGTGGTCCCAATGTCCTTTTTCATTATTTATTATGGCCAGTTTGCTCAAAATTTTTCCCTCTATTGCTTATGTTGTAATAAACATATGGCTCCTATATATTTTTTCTTTCTTTTAGTATAGACTTGGTCCCAATGCCTTTTTCATAAAGGACTTGTTTGTATGTGAATATATATTGTTTAGCCTGAATTTGATGTGTGTGATCCCAATGTCCTTTTTCATTATTTATTATGGCCAGTTTGTTCAGAATTATTCCCTCTATTTTTATGTTGTAATAAATATATGGCTCCTATATATTTTTTATTTCTTCTAATATAGGTTCCTAAAGTGTATCTTTCCATTTATGTTTATTAGTAGGGACTTGGTCTCAATGCGCTTGTTCATAAATGACTTATTCGTATGTGAATATATATTATATTATTTAAATTTGCAATGCCCTTTTTCATTGTTTATTGCATGTTTATTCATTTTTTTTTTCTCTCTATTGTTTATGATTGTAATAAACATGTGGCCCCTATATATCTTTTCTTTCTTTTAGTATAGATTTCTAAAGTGTATCTTATTCATTTCTGTATAGCACTATGAGCTTGGTCTGAATGTCCATTTTCATAAATGACTTGTTTTTATGTAAATATGTATATCTGAATTGATGTGTGTGGTCCCAATGCCTTTTTTCATTGTTTATCATGGTCTGTTTGTTAAGATTTTTCTCCTCTATTGTTTGTGTTGTAATAAACATGTGGCCCATGTATATTTTTTCTTTCTTTTAGTACAGATTTCTAAAGAGTATCTTATTCATTTCTGTTTGTTCAGATCTTTTCAATGCCTTTTTTCATAAAGGACTCATTTGTATGTGAATATATATTGTTTAGTCTGAATTTGATGTGTGTGATCCCAATGTTCTTTTTCATTATTTATTATAGCATGTTTGTTCAGAATTTTTCCCTCTATTTTTTATGTTGTAATAAACATATGACTCCTATATATTTTTTCTTTCTTTTAGTATAGACTTCGTCCCAATACCTTTTTTCATAAAGGACTCGTTTGTATGTGAATATATATTGTTTTGCCTGAATTTGATGTGTGTGATCCTAATGCCATTTTCATTATTTATTATGGCATGTTTGTTCAGAATTTTTTCCTCTATTTTTATGTTGTAATAAACATATGGCTCATATATATATTTTTCTTTCTTTTAGTATAGATTCCTAAAGTATATCTTTCCATTTATGCTTATTAGTAAGGACTTGGTCTCAATGCCCTTGTTCATAAATGACTTATTCAAATGAGAATATTTATTATATTAATTAAATTTGCAATGCTGTTTTTCATTGTTTATTGCATGTTTGTTCCTATTTTTTTTATCTCTATTGTTTATGAAGTAATAAACATGTGGCCCCTGTATGTTTTTTCTTTCTTTAGTATAAATTTCTAAAGTGTATCTTATTCATTTCTGTACAGCAGTAAAAACTTGGTCTCCAAATGTCCTTTTTCATAAATGACTTGTTTTTATGTAAATATGTATTATGTTATCCAAATTGATGTGTGTGGTCTCAATGCCCTTTTTCATTGTTTATCATGGCGTGTTTGTTCAGAATTTCCCCTATATTGTTCATGTTGTAATAAACATGTGGCCCATGTATGTTTTTTCTTTTTTGTAGTACATATTTCTAAAGAGTGTCTTATTCTTTTTGTGTTTGTTCAGATTTTTCCAATACCTTTTTCATAAAGGACTCATTTGTATGTGCATATATATTGTTTAGTCTCAATTTGATGTGTGTGATCCCAATATCCTTTTTCATTATTTATTATGGCATGTTTATTCAAAAAATTTCCCTCTATTGTTTATGTTATAATTAACATATGGCTCCTATATATTTTTTCTTTATTTGTGTATAGACTTGGTCCTAATGCCTTTTTTCATAAAGGACTCGTTTGTATGTGAATATATATTGTTTAGCCTGAATTTGATGTGTGTGATCCTAATGCCCTTTTTCATTAATTATTATGGCCTGTTTGTTCAGAATTTTTTCCTCTATTTTTATGTTATAATAAACATATGGCTCATATATATTTTTTCTTTCTTTTAGTATAGATTCCTAAAGTATATCTTTCCATTTATGCTTATTATTAAGGACTTGGTCTCAAATGCCCTTGTTCATAAATGACTTTTTCGTATGAGAATATGTATTATATTATTTAAATTTACAATGCCCTTTTTCATTGTTTATTGCATGTTTGTTCATATTTTTCCCTCTCTATTGTTTATGATGTAATAAACATGTAGCCCATGTATGTTTTTTCATTCTTTTAGTATAAATCTCTAAAGTGTATCTTATTCATTTCTGTACAGCAGTAAAAACTTGATCTGAATGTCCTTTTTCATAAATGACTTGTTTGTATGTAAATATGTATTATGTTATCTAGATTGATGTGTGTGGTCTCAATGCCCTTTTTCATTGTTTATCATGGCCTGTTGTCACGACCCAGACAATCGTGATTGGCACCCACACTAACTCTCCGGTGGAAGAACCACTACTACAACCCAAACCAAGCAACTAAACCAAAACTAAGGCATTTAAGTTATGGAAGCAAGCTAAATACTAAGGAAATAAATAGGGAGTTCCCATAAACTCCAACAAAAGTCTAACAAGAACTAAATAATGCGTAAGAAATAACCTAGAACCTGAAAGTCAATGTACCAAAACATCTAACTATGAACCAAGTCTAAACAAGAAGGGATGCAACCCCAATCTAATGAACTATTCCACTAACTAGAACAAATATCTAAGTCCGAAAATGGTGGACATAGATGAAAGAGAACCCATGGAAACCCGAAAGAATTTGGCTCACCCTTGAATTTGAACGATCACTGATATCCTAAGCGAGGTCTGTCAGTAGTCACCTGAAGATGCCCTATACTCGTCAAAATAAGAGCAAGTGCAGTATCAGTACAAAACCATAGTGTACTGGTAGGATCACGCGGCTATCCCACTAAGTGCAACATAAGCAAGTCAAGACAACATTATAATCATATACATATATATCAACATATACAATATTATCAACATTTACGAACAACGAACAACTTCACATTTTATATCAAATCATTGGTCCTCTCATAGAACCCAAACCCAAACAATTAGCATATCGGAACGTGGTACCCGATCCAATGATTGTGCCGGAACGTGGCAACCGATCCCATAATTATGCCAGAACGTGGCAACCGATCCAAGTTAGTTATGCCGAAACGTGGCAACCGATCCATTCAACACACCACAATCATAATCACATTCACAAGTATATCCTCAAAATCATACATTTAAGTTATGATTTCATGGCAATCATCATTCATCTATCTCATTTACAACATGTGTGATCAACATTGCAATATTCATACATATATAAGTATCATAATGAAGCAAGAACAAACATACATCACACAATCATAGAATCACAACCATCACTTACCTCGAAACAAGCTTGAAACCCTAAGAAACTTGATCCTTCCCTTTTCAGATTCGTTCCGCTTGTTCTTCGTCTACAAACAATCAATAGAATATGGAAATCAATAAGCAACCACTAATTACTCGAATTACTAACAATTCTATGAACCCTAGATCAAGCCCATGTACCAATTATCCAAATTAGGGTTGTTTCCACCAGAGAATCTATAACAAAACCTTTCCCCATCCATATTCACCCATTTTATTACATTCTACGGATCGAAAAATGGATTCGGGGAGTGAAAAGCTTACCTTTAGGATCAAGAATGGTGAAAAACGAGTAGGAGTCACCTAGGTTCGTTCCTTGGCTCTAAAAGTCGAAAAGTGCATAATAAGGTCATTTAGGGGTTTATTAACGACCTTAAGTCGTGTCGAGCCCGCCACAGCGGCCCTCATCCCACTGTAGCGGCCCCGCCAGAGCGACAAAATCCAGCGCCAAAGCGGCTAGAATGAAACAGAGAGCTATTTTGAGAATTGTAAAATCCCCATTTCACAACACACCTCTAACCAACGACGCTCAGAAAAATACCCTTAGCGCTAAGATCGATTTCAAGATTTTTACTCACCTGAATTCAATTTTGTAAAGTCGTACGGATGCCTTAGCGAGTTATCTAACTACTCATGCAATCAAAATCATAAATGATTCACTAGATTATTACCAGATTTCCCTACACCTCAAAGACTCCGATTTCATCCAAATCTGGACTAGGTTGGAAAAATCCAAATACTACGAAAAAGTCTTTCGGCCCCAAATTTTTCCCCATTGACTTTTCTATAAAGACGGGAACAGGTCAATACAATAGATACCAATTTACCCATCACTCGTCCCCGAGTGAAAAAAACTTAGGAAAATAGGCTAAGGAGGGAATGAAGTAGTACCTGAATCGACGAACAATTGGTGATACTTGTCTCGCATGTCCCTCTTGGTTTCCCAAGTAGCTTCCTCAACTGGATTATGCTTCCATTGAACCTTCACAAACTTAATCTCCTTGGTCCTCAACTTACACACATCACGATCAAGAATTTCAATCGGTTCCTCCTAATTATCATCCTCAAATTGTTTGGCCTTGATCTCCTCAATGAATGTGGCCCTCACTTCAATGCTAGCTAACACCCCACCTCTTTCGAAGAGGCCCAACAGCATGAACTTAGACTCTAAGATCTGAATTTCCTTAGCGAAAGGTCGCTTGGATACACTCAAGCAAGCTAAACTACCCATACTCACCGTTTTTTGACTCAAAGCATCTGCCACCACATTAGCCTTGCCCGGATGGTATTAAATGGTCACATCATAATCTTTAAATAACTCCATCCACCTTCGCTATCTCAAATTCCGATCTTTTTGAGTGAACACATGTTGCAAATTACGATGATGAGTAAACACTTCACACTTAACACCATAGAGGTAATGCCGCCAGATCTTAAGAGCAAACACTATCGCTGCTAATTCCAAATCATGTGTTGGATAATTCCTCTCATGCACCTTCAATTGACGCGAGGCATAAGATATAACATTCTTACCCTGCATCAACACAACACCCAAACCAGAATGTAAAGCATCACAATAAACAATAAAATCCTTACCTTCAACCGGTAATGCTAGAATGGGCGCGGTGGTCAAGAGAGTCTTGAGCTACTGAAAGCTCTCATCACACTTTTCAGTCGAAGGGTACCTCCTTTTTGGTCAAGTTAGTCAAGTGAGTGGCAATGGAAGCAAAAATTTTCACAAATCGACGATAGTAGCTAGCGAGCCCCACAAAACTCCTAACTTCCGTCACAGAGCTAGGCCTAACTCAATTCTTATCCGCCTCAATCTTTTGGGGATCTACCATTACCCCTTCTTTTGAAACTACATGCCCCAAAAATGCAACCAATTTCAACCAAAATTCACACTTAGAAAATTTAGCATATAGCTTTTGCTTCCCAAGAACACCCAAAACACTACGAAGATGGTTGGCATGCTCTTCCTCACTTTTCGAATAGACCAAAATATCATCAATAAAGACTATGACAAAAGAATCAAGAAATGGCTTGAACACCCCATTCATTAAACTCATAAAAGCTACAGGCGCATTGGTCAAACCAAAAGACATAACCAAAAACTCATAGTGCCCATAGCGAGTTTTAAACGCCGTCTTCAACACATCCTCAGGCCTAATTTTTAATTAATGGTAACCAGACCTTAGATCAATCTTAGAGAAAACTGATGCACCTTGCAATTGGTCAAAAAGATCATTTATTCGAGGCAAAGGGTACTTGTTTCAAATAATGACCCTATTCAATTGCCGGTAATCTATACACATTCTCATACTACCATCATTTTTCTTAACAAACAAAACTGGGGCACCCCATGGGGAAGCACTAGGATGAATAAATCCCTTATCAAGAAGCTATGGATTTGAGCCTTAAGCTCTCTTAATTCTGTCGGAGCCATGCGATATGGAGGGATGGAAATGGGACGAGTACCAGGCTCTAAATCAATGCAAAAATCTATATCTCTATCCAGAGGCATACCAGGCAAGTCATTAGGAAACACTCCTCTAAATTTCGACACCACAGGAATAGACTCAATAGATGGAGCCTCAATCTCAACATCCCTAATATGAGCCAAATACACCAAACAGCCCTACTCTACTAATTTACTAGCCCAAATGGAGGATATAATTTTAGCTTGCTTAGGCTTGTACACCCATTCCCACTCTAATTTTTCCCTTCCCAGAATTTCTAGAGTTACAGACTTAGTATTACAATTTAACACAGCATAATAGGGGGACAACCAAGTCATGCCTAAGATAATATCAAAGTCAGTCATATCCAAAATCACTAAATCAGTCCCAAGTCTAAAAACCCATAAACAAGATAGGACATGCACGATAGACATGGGTAACTATGACTGACTCTCCAACTGGGGTAGAAACATGGATAGGGGCATTAAGTATATCACAAATCATATCAAACTATGAGGCAAATCGTAAAGATACGTAAGAATAAGTAAAACCTGAATCAAATAACACATTAGCCATCCGGTCACAGACAAGAATAGTACATGTGATCACCGCGTCAGATGCCTCTGCCCCATTCTTGCCCGAAAAGTCATAACATTGAGCCCTATCATCTTGACGAACCACTTCTCTGCCTGGTTGCACATTACCTCTGCCTGCATTACCATTTCCTCTACCTCGGCCTCGCTGATTACCTCCTCGCCCACCTTGTGGACGCCCTCGACCATTATTATCATTTCCCGCAGGTACCACTGCTCTAGTATGCTGCTGCGCGGACTCAAACACACGTGGGTGGGGACAATCTCTCCTCATATGCCCAGGTTCTCCACAGTTGTAACAAGTATGATTAAAAGATGGTTTGCCGCCCGTCGAAGGCGCGACTCCCTCGCTATCCTAAAAATTATGAGATGGAGTTTCCGAGTAACTACCTGTAGAGGCGGGCATAGCGGACTGAATTGGCTTGGCTGCAAGCGGTGGCCTTTCGGACCCCTTGGAATAAGAACCTTGAAAGTTACCTGAGTTTTTGGCCCTTTTTTCCTATTTCTTAGCTTGACCATCTCGCCTCACCCCTTCCACTTTCTTAACATAGTTTGTTACCTCATTGAAGCTCCTCCCTGAAGAAGTCATATGAACAGATAATACTTGCAACTCAGAATTTAGTCCCCTAATAAATAATTGGATCCTCTCCTCCTCAGTAGTCACCAATTGAGTAGCATATCTAGACAAAGCATGGAACTTGGCCTCATAAGCAGCCACAGTCATACCACCCTGCTCCAAAGCCATGAACTCACCCTTCTTGCGATCCCTCAAGGTCCTAGGCACGTACTTCTCTAGAAACAGAGCATGAAATTGGGTCTAAGTAAGTGGAGGTAAAGTAGAAGATTTGCATTCCATATAAGCTCTCCACCACTGCTTAGCCTCACCTTGAAATTGAAAGGACACGAACTCAACCACATATTGATGGACAATTCCCAACTTATGAAGCCTCTTATAGCAATCTAAGATAAACTCATAAGCATCCTCATTCTCAGAACCAAGAAACACAAGAGGCTTTAGCTTCAAAAACTTAGTCAACATTTCATGCTCATTACCAGTCATAACAGCACCCAACAAAGGACGAAAGAAAGCATCATTACCTCCAGTCCCACCCACCTTGGGCGCAGTGCTAGCAACAGGAGGGTTAGTAGGAGCTTGAGTTGCTAGAGCAGAAGGAAGCACTCTAGGACCAACCAACCCTTTCAAGATTGACATGATCTGTCGAGCTAACACTGGGTCTATAGGGGGAACATCAGTAGTCTCAGCCTACACCTCTTCCTCTTGTCCCACATCCTCAACATTATCAACATCAACATTTTTCTCTATCTCATCATGAAGTGCATGAGGGTTCTTATTCATAGGAGCATTTTCAACAAGAGTTCCATTCCCAGCAGGTGATACTCTTCCACGGCCTCTACCCCTAGCTCTTCCTCTATCCCTGCCTCGACTGCGACCTCTCGCTGCAGATTCCTCAATTGGAGCATTGACGGGAGCTACGGGCCTAACGCCGTTATATCTAGTATTAACCGTATGTGGACAGAAGAGTGAAAGAGGTTAGATACCAATTTGAATCGCCAAATACCAATTAGAATCAAGTCATAGCATGAAAGGAGACAAGGGAAAACAGAGAGATTTCCTAAAGTCCTATAGCCTCTCGAAGAAAAGTAAAGGTTCCCCCGTACCGTTCCGCAAGACTCTACTAGACTTGTTTTGGTACATCGAGATCAACGAACCTAGGCTCTGATATCAACTTTGTCACGATCCAAACCATCTTGATTGGCACCCACACTAACTCTTCGGTGGGAGAACCACTACTACAACCCAAACAAAGAAACTAAACCAAAACTAAGGCATTTAAGTTACGTAAGCAAGTTAAATACTAAGGAAATAAATAGGGAATTCCCATAAACTTCAACAAAACTCTAACAAGAACTAAACAATGCAGAAGAAATAACCTAGAACCTGAAAGTCAATGTACCAAAACATCTAACTATGAACCAAGTCTAAATAAGAAGGGATGCAACCCCAATCTAATGAACTATTCCACTAACTAGAACAAATATCTAAGTCCGAAAATAGTGGACATAAACGAAAGAGAACCCATGGCAGCTCGGAAGAATTTGGCTTACCCTTGAATTCGAACAATCACTGATCTCCTAAGAGAGGTCTGTCAGTAGTCGCCTGAAGATGCCCTATACTCAACAAAATAAGAGCAAGTTCAGTATCAGTGTACAACTATAGTGTACTGGTAGGATCACGCGGCTATCCCACTAAGTGCAATATAAGCAAGTCAAGACAACTTTATAATCACATGCATATATATCAACATATACAATATTATCAACATTTATGAACAACGAACAACTTCACATTTTATATCAAATCATTGGTACTCTCATGGAACCCAAACCCAAATAATTAGCATACCGAAACGTGGTACCCGATCCAATGATTATGCAGAAACGTGGAAACCGATCCCATAATTATGCCGCAATGTGGCAACCGATCCAAGTTAGTTATACCGGAAGGTGGCAACCGATCCATTCAACACACCATAATCACAATCACAATCACAAGTATATCCACAAGATCATATATTTAAGTCATGATTTCATGGCAATCATCATTCATCTATCTCATTTACAACAAGTGTGATCAACATTGCAACATTCATATATACAAATAAAAGTATCATAATGAAGCAAGAACAAACATTCATCACACAATCATATAATCACAACCATCACCTACCTCGAAACAAGCTTGAAACCCTAAGAAACTTGATCCTTCCCTTTTCGAATTCGTTCCACTTGTTCTTCATCTACAAACAATCAATAGAATATGAAAATCAATAAACAACCACTAATTACTCGAATTACTAACAATTTTATGAACCCTAGATCAAACCCATGATCCTAATTATCCAAATTAAGGTTGTTTCCACCAGAGAATCTATAACAAAACCTTTCCCCATCCATATGCACCCATTCTATTACATTTTACGGATCGAAAAATGGATTCGGGGAGTGAAAAGCTTACCTTTAGCCTCAAGAATGGTGAAAAATAAGTAAGATTCGCCTGGGGTTCATTCCTTGGCTCTAAAAGTTGAAAAGTGCATAATAAGGTTGTTTAGGGGTTTATTAACGACCTTAAGTTATGTCGAGCCCACCACAGCGGCCCTCATCCCGCTGTAGCGGCCCCGCCAAAGAGGCAAAATCTAGCGCCAAAGTGGCTAGAACGAAACAGAGAGCTATTTTGAGAATTCCAAAATCCACATTTAACAACACACCTCTAACCAACGATGCTTAGAAAAATACCCTTAGCGCTATGATCTATTCCGTCACCTTAATTCAATTCCATAAAGTCGTACGGATTCCTTAGCAAGTTATCTAACTACTCATGCAATCAAAATCATAAATGATTCACCCGATTGTTACCAGATTTCCCTACACTTCAAAGACTCCAATTTCGTCCAAATATAGACTAGGTTGGGAAAATCCAAATACTATGAAAAAGTTTTTCGACCCCAAATTTTCCCCTGTTGGCTTTTCTATAAAGACGGAAACAAGTCGTTACACCTGTTTGTTCAAATTTTTTCCCTCTATTGTGTATGTTGTAAATTGTAATAAACATATGGCCCATGTATGTTTTTTCTTTCTTTTAGTACATATTTCTAAAGAATATCTTATTCATTTCTATTTGTTCAGCTTTTTCCAATGTTTTTTTTCATAAAGGACTCATTTGTATGTGAATATATATTGTTTAGTCTAAATTTGATGTGTGTGATTGATTAATGACGTTTCAAAGACACTACATCTAATTCTAAGTGTCAACGGTCGTTAATCAGTATATAACCCAACTAAATGAATTGGGGTCGAATCCCACAGGGAGCGGTACGTGTTTAAGATTCAATAGTAACGTGCGAACATAGTCAAATCAGTCATAGAAATAGACATTATCGAATAAAAACATAATTCAAATTAGGGGGTGACACAAATGTCAAATAAAGGGGTTTTGGTTTGAAATTATCACCTACAACAACAGTAAACAACACGAAATAACACTAATGAAATGGGTTCTTGGGATGTGATTCGATTATAGGCTAATGTAAACAAATGGGTAATTGTAACTATTAGAAAATAGCTAGATATTAGTGATTAAGCTAGACTATAGAGGAGGTAAACTTCTCTCAAACAATTTACCCCAAATTAAGTCAATTTCTCTCGAACATCGACAAGCATGAAAATAAGAACAGCCTACGCCTTAGTCCATTCACTCTCTCGAGTTGAATGTGTGGAAAAGGGTTTAGGATTCACTCTCTCGAGCTAAATGTTTGGAAAAAGGTTTAGGATTCACTCTCTCGAGCTAAACCTATGACGACCCAATACCCACAAACCATCAATCAATAATCTTGGATTTAAAACCTCTCTCTCGAGCAAGCCAAAAATACGAAGGTAGAACTGCATTTGCAACTACAATTCTTAAATTAAACCACAATTAATGATTGAAATCACTTTTAAATAGCATTTAGACTAACAATTAGCAATACCCATAATCACACCCCAAGAATTGGGGTTTTAGCTAGACATTATAAAAAGATAAAAATCATTACCAAATTGAGTTTTCATCAACTAGGTAAGATTAATTTCGTCCTTACAATGCTCCAAGTCAAATAATCTCAAAGACCCACTTTCAATTTCTCAGAAGTGAAAAACTTCAATTCTCCAAAGCTTAGGAACAACTAGAAAAAAACTTGTCTTAATACTCAGAGTTCGATATATTGAAAGTATGATACTTACTAATTGATAAAAAGATAGATACTAAACTAAATGTTCAAAAACGTATTTATAATCGCCAAACATATGTTGCGAAGGGCCATTCGACGCAGTAATTTGGGATCGCCGATCAACTCGGCGATCCTCCCTTTGGTCAATTCCATCGCCTTTTTGCCTTGGCCTTCAGCATCCTCCAGGTCTGTAACTTTGGGCGATCTAACACTGCATCGCAGAACCACTCGGTGATCCGCCAACTGCTCCTTTCTCTCGCCAACTTGATTTTCTCCTTCAGGGCTTGGCACACTGGAACTTTAGGTGGTCAAGAGGTCGTTCGGCGACTCGCCAAGTGGACTTGGTGATCACCAGGCGCACTTTTCTTCATTCTTTCAGCTCGCTTTGTTCCTTTTTGCAAATTAGTGTCCTTGCTTTGTTCCTCAATCCAAATACCTGGAAATAAAAGGTTTTACATTAGTTATTGGCACAAAATAAGCATTTGAGGATACTAAATCATTATGAATAAAGCCCTAAATGAGTCCAAACCTCGGACTCATCAACACCCCCAACTTAAACTTTTGTTTGTCCTCAAGTAAACCTCAAGTTCAGCAGTTCCAAAAGGATGTCTCAAATAGTGCTACACAAGACTCAATCATGAATGCACACAACAAGACTCAACTAACTCATGCAAGGGTCAATTATGCACTCAAAGATTCAAGTAGTGACTCACCATTACCAAAGATTTTCAAGTTCACAATACTTGCTTCAAATGCAAGTTCAAGCTCAACAAAGGTACTCAAATGCCCTCACACAAAGAATGATTCCATATTCACACACAATAGTTCAACACTTTATAGCTCCAGAATCATATGCAACTCTCACACTCACAAGATGAACACATGCATGACTTCACCCATAGGTGTGCCCTTTTGTTCTAATCAACACTTGTTTCAGCTCACTTAAGATCAAAAAGGTCTTTTCAAGGCTTGTAACGGGGCTGAGTGTAAAGGTATGGTCATTTAGGCTCAACGACTGCTATCCTCATGAAATGTGGTATGAACAACACTTTATTCCCTTTTCTTCAACATTTTCATGCATGCTCAAAAGTCACCCCCTTATTCACTTTCCATGAAATGCTGGACACCCCATTTCTTTTGCAACTTTTACAACTTTATTTCACAACTTTTTTGTTCTTTTTCTTTTTCCTTCTTCTTTTCTTTTTCTCTTTTTTTCTTTTTTTTTGTATGGAGGGGTTTCATCTTTCTCAAAGCCATGGGTCAAGGGGGACTTCTTTGCACTTCTTAATTTACTTTTTCTTTTCACCACACCCCCAACTTAGGCTTTTGGTCCTAAGTTGGCTATTCAAACAAACCACAAATCATGAGGATTATGGGTGAATGGATAAAGAAAGGTCACAATTGCATCAAGTTTCTTCCAAGAAAAGGATAAGGCTAAAAGGGTGTTCAAGCAAAGTTCACACACTCACAAGGTTGGCCACAAAAGAGGTATAATGTCAAATTGTTTCACTCTTCAAAATTGTTGCCTAAGATCATTTCAAGAGCTTGCATCACTTAGTCAACCGGACCAACGGGGCAAATTCTAGGTGTCATCACACATGGTTCACGGTAAGCTCATCACACAAGGCATTGACACCAATATCAAACAAGAATCCACACATTCGCTAGTGTGCAATGTTCATCACAAGAGACTCAATTCGACAACCGGCTAGTCACAACGAGATGCAAAAAAGTTCACATATCGCCTATGCAACTTCCTTTGGCCTTATCATAGCCGCACATTCATTTTTGTTCGAATGAGAGCACTATTCAAGTCATCGGTATTGATCACAATCGATACTCAAATTTGCATAAGAACAACCACAATTAAATACACAAAAGCGTGGCAAGTTTTTTCAGAATGGTCCAAAAATTATTTGCAATTAAAACAAGGAGCCACAAGCTCAAACATCCACAAAACAGCGCCATACACAAGTTAAACACAAAAACCCAATATATACAAAAATAACAATCACAAGAGGTAGGTATGGAAATACCTCACCCCACCACAAATAAAAAGCAATTTGTCCTCAAATGCAATAAAGTACTAAAAAGTCAATAAAAATGATAGAGAGAAAGGTAAAGAGAAGTCACGTCTATGCAGTCGCTCCATCTGTCAGGGCATCAGTGCCCGGTGTAGCACTTTGATCATGGGCATCAGCGCCTGGGGTCACAATAGTAACAATAGGTCCAGTAGGGTCAGCTATGGGTATGTCTGCCAATGAGATCTATACGGCTGCATCTACCATGGCTTCCTCAACCTCCATAAGGCCCTCATAAGAAGCCTCCTCATCAAGACCAAGTTGCTCCTCATCAGTCTCAGCCTCGGACTCAGCAGCAGCTACTTCCACAGTGTGGATCGCATCTCCGGTGGTAGCCGGAAGCACATCTGGATCAATTGGCATATCAGGGATCTCTACTATCTCGAAAATCATTGACATATTGGTGGACTTCAGCTGGTCCACATTTCTCCTCAGCTCAGCAATAGTGGCCTTCAGAGTCATCACCTCATCAGTGGCTCCTTGGCCTTGCTCACACACCATTATACATGTCGCAAGGGCATCAATAGTCATATTAAGGGGTGCCACAGCATCGACAAGGGCTCTCTCGATCATACCAGGAATGGTGGCCTCAAGTCTGGCTGTACATCTATCAGCAAAATGGGCTAGCTGCCCCATCCGTAGTAATGTCACCTGGGTGAGTGGGGGCCAGCCAATAGTAGCAGCAGTCGACCTAGGAGGCAAGGGGGCTGCAGAGGAACTGGGAGTAATAGGGACAAAGACTAGATGTACGAAGGCGCCAGGGCGAGTAGGCAATCGCCTGCGCAGTAGTGTTTGAGCATCAACAACAGGGAAAGAGTCCACTGAGTTTGCCTTCTTCTTTTCTGCCTCATCCTTCAAATACTCTACCTCAATCCTCCGGATGTCGGTGTAGGATGTGGGAGTCACTTCCACATCATTCTTCTCTTCTCTAGGCACCAGAGCTTCCCTGCACAGCTCGGTGATCAACACCCAAAAGGGGAGGGAAGTTTGGCACTGCTTGGCCCTCATGACCATCTCCTGTGCAATAATCATCCCCAGGTTCAGTCTTGTCCCATCAATGATGCAACCAAGACAGGCTATTTTGGAGTGGCGGAGAATTGACTCATTCTGGGATGGCATGATGGTACTGCTGATGAATCCAAATCAGAACCTTGCTGCTATATTTAGGTCTTTCTTCTCAATGGGTGCTCCAACCTCGAGCCAGTTAGGAGTACCGTCTAATATCAGATGAGCCAACCACTCCTGCATGTTTTCTAACGTTTTTGTCCTAATCTTATATTGGCAGTCATCCTCAATTCGTGTTGAAATCCCCAGGACTGCATTGATAGCATCACTATCACATTTCACCTTTTTACCCCTGACAACCACATAGTCAACCGGCTTGAATTTGACTATCGGCTTCTTTCCTTGTGGCACCACGGCTCCGTAAGCAGTGTAGAACTCCCAGACCCAATTTGGAAGATAAGAGCCTCGGGGTCGGGTGAACAACTTGGGACCTCAAGCAGCTCATGATCTCCGGATACATGTCTATGACGCCATCATTAAATAGCCTCTTCTCCTCTATAATGGTCCTCAGCCCCTCAGTATTCATTCTGTTCATAGACCGTGGAGGAGGACCATGTACCGGTGGTGCTAGGACCACAACCTGTGATGGAGTAGAAGAAGTAGTAGTGGCTTGGGGAGTCCTGATCCTAGATGGATCATTCATCATCTTGGATCGCAGCTCCGCCCTCTGGGCTGCAAGTAGCTCATTATCCTCATGCTAAGAATTGGTAACCCGAGGATCTTGGTGCTCACCCTTACTCTCAGAAGTGGTGAGGTGAGTGACATAGATGTCGAAGCTGTCGGAGCTGGCCTCTGGTGACGCAAGAGCCTTGCCTATTCCCTTTCATTTCCCACCTGTGGTGGGCAGTTTAGTAACCTTTGCCCTGGATGCATCTGCATCCTCGTTGATTGTGATTCCCTTGGTCCTCTTACGGGGCAGCATGTCTCTACCAGCCACTTTTGGTCTAGCTATAGCTGCAAACACATCATAGACAGTAAGGAATAGTTCAAACAAAGTTGTAGAAAAATAGTTTCAGACAGAATCGCCGAACGGATCGGCAAGTCGCCAAATCGCTTTAGTGAGCCAGATTGGGCTCGCTGAAAGGATTGGCATAAAATTTTCAAAAAACTTGGCATGTCAGTGATGAGAGGGGCCTTTCGGCGAATTGCCGACAGCATTCGACAAGCACAGACTAGCCCGCCAAAAGGTACAGTGTATTTTAAGGGTTAGGGGCACAGAAAAGGGCGATCAAAGAAGACTTTCGGCGAGTCGCCAAGTCCACTCAGTGGACTCAGGCTTCTCGCTGAAAGTTATAGAACCCAAACTTAACAATTGCTTGAAATTAAAAGAGATCTAGGGGAATTTGGTGAACCACTCGACCCAACTCGCAAACTGCCCAATGTGCCTACTTTCAACCCTGACTTCCAAAATCAACCCTACAGCCCCCGAAAACAAAATAAAAGCATACACAAACTCAATTAGACTAAGACCTATGCTACCCATGCCCCTGGGATACTCAAACTTCTCCCAGTTTGGCCAAATTTGGTCATTTGACGACTTTAGCCCTTAAGAAAGACGTCAACCGCTCCATCATTAGGCAAAGCACGTCATTTGGCACAAATGTGGATTACTCAGACTTCACCCGACTAGACCCAACATTAATTACACACAACCCAACAATTTAGATCAATTTAAAAGCAAGAAATTTTGAGAAATCAACAATTAGGCAGTATAGGCAAGACTACGAATTCAAAATAGGCAAACAAGCACATATTTATGATTTAGAGAGGCCCAACACACATCACTAATATAAAAACAATTGCAATTGAGTAAAAACCACTAAATACAAGTTCGAGGTTCAGAAAACCAACCTTTAATGTCGAATAAATAGTTTGAAAAAGCTAGGCGGCAAAGAATTCCAACTCCAAGCACACAGTTAACGACTAACTAGCGGTAATAATGCAAACATACAGGAAAATATAGTGCGGGTGTGAGTTTGGAAAGTTAAAAAGTGAGGGAATGTGAAAGAGTTTGAACTTTTGGCCTTTAAAACCGTTCAGTTCTCGCCTTTTGGGCAACATTAGTCTTGCTCACCAACCTACTTGGTGACACATCGAGTGGGCACTTACCTCGCTGAGTTTTACAGGACCTCCAGTTAATGTGGGGGTCCAAACGGTGGACAAAGTCGTGATCGCCGACCCGTTCGGTGACTCGCTGATTTGCTCCTAGTCCCACTGAGTTTTACAAACTCTAATTTTAGAATTTCTTAAGTCCAACGGAGGTCCAAGTCGGGCTCGCCGACCTCTTCAGTGATTCGTCGATTGGATATTTTGCTCGCCAATCTCCACTTTTCAAACACATTCCACACTTTAACCTGCAGAATCAATACACGATTATTTCAAAACTAAAAAGAAAACAAATAAAATTTGGGTTGCCTAACAAGCAGCGCCTTAGTTAACATCGTGGCACGACGCAAGTCCTCACTTAAACTTCATTCTTGGGGTTGGCCATGGTGTCACTAAGCAACCCCCTTTGTTGTCTCGGGTTTAAATGAGACGAACACTGACCCATCTGGGTCTCCAACTGCTTGATAGAGACGGAGTGAGAAGTAACTGTCTGGCTAAGGGTCGACATATCTTTTTTCATTTCTTTCAAAATTTTGTCAGACCCCTCAACCTTGTTGAGAATACGAGACAGCATATCCTCAGACCGGCCACCCTCAGAATCCTTTGGCTTTTGACGCTCATGGGGAGGAAAGTACTTGTCCTTCTCCCCATCCCTTTCTTTCCAAGTGGGGTTACGATCCCTCCACTCTCTATCACGATCTTTCCAGCCTTTATCCCTGTTCCAACCTTGGTTAATTACCACCCTACCTCGGGCAGTTTAGACGATAACCACCTCCTTGGTTGGCTAGGAAATTCACCTCTTCATTGTACAACGCTTCAAACTTGGCCTCTTCTGGGTTTACACACCGAACACCCACAGCATTGACACTTCTAGCACCAGCTCCCATGACATTTTTGGACAAAATGTCAAGTTGTGTCATGATCTTGGCCATGTTTTGGTCCCTCTCTTGGTCTTTCTCAAGATGCTCTTTGGTTAATTTAAACATGAGAGGGGAGACCTGATCTTCGCGGGTGTACCAAGCCCGATTAATTATGGTCATACCATCCAAAAGTTGGGTTGCTATAACGTAAGGTTATTGCATCAAACCTCCCGGAGAAAGTTGGTCAGCTACACCCTTGTTCACTAAATCAAGGCGTCGGTAAAAATACTACAGCAAAACGTTGTCGAGCAAACCATGAGTTGGGCATTGCAGTACCAACTTCTTGAATTGTAGCCAAGTCTCATGAATTGGCTCACCCTCCAAACGCTTGAAGCTTTGAATGCTATCCCAAAGAGTCATCATCTTCAGAGGAGGGAAAAACCGCACTTGAAATACGGTGACAAGCTCTTCCCACGAAGTGATTGAGTCTCGTAGCTATTCAGCCAGCCACTTACATGCTTCTCCCATTAAAGAAAATGGGACAACCTCAACCGGACCGACTCTTGGGATATGTTCTTGAAAGAGAACTGCCCGCAAACATCAACAAAGTTTCTAATATGCTCATGGGGATCCTCATGAGCCAGCCCACCAAACAACCCTTTCAATTGCAAGAGCTGCAACATAGTACTTGTAATATGGAACACAATGTTCCCTTCAGCCGGAGGCAAGCGAAGGCACCAATTCCACCCATTAGATAAGGGTCATTAACATTAGGCTCATTGCCATCGTTGAGGTTGCCAATGTCATCTTGGTGGCCCACTTGGCTACCATTCCTTCCGTTCAAACTCATTTCCTCTGTTCAAAACAACAACACACAAACCAAAACTAAAGGTAAGTAGATTCAACTATGACTAACCAGAACAAAATTCAACTTAACCAAAGAATCTTAACCAACACCACTCCCCGACAGCGGCTCCATTTTGATTAATGACGTTTCAAAGACACTTCATCCAATTCTAAGCGTCAATGGTCGTTAATCAGTATATAACCCAACTAAATGAGTTGGCGTCGAATCCCATAGAGAGTGGTACGTGTTTAAGATTCAATAGTAAAGTGTGAACATGGTCAAATCAGTCATAGGAATAGACATTATCGAATAAAAACATAATTCAAATCAAGGGGTGACACAAATGTCAAATAAGGGGGTTTTGGTTTGAAATTATCAGCTACAACAACAGCAAACAACATGAAATAACAATAATAAGACGGGTTCTTGGGATGTGATTCGATTATAGGCTAATGTAGACAAATGGGTAATTGCAACTGTTAGAAAATAGCAAGATATTAGTGATTAGGCTAGACTATAGAGGAGGTAAACTTTCTCTCGAATAATTTACCCCGAATCAAATCAATTTCTCTCGAACATCGACAAGCATGCAAAATAAGAACAACCTACGCCTTAATCCATTCACTCTCTCCAGCTGAATGTGCGGAAAAGGGTTTAGGATTCACTCTCTCGAGCTGAACTATGACAACCCAATACCCACAGACCATCAATCAATAATCTTGGTTTTAAAACCTCTCTCTCGAGCAAGCCATAAACACGAAGGTAGAACTGTATTTGCAACTACAATTCTTAAATTAAACCACAATTAATGATTGAAATCACTTTTAAATAGCATTTAGACTAACAATTAACAATACCCTTAAACTAAATCAGCCCATAATTACATAATCACACCCCAAGAATTGGAGTTTTATCTAGACATTATAAAAAGATAAAAATTATTACCAAATTGAGTTTCCATCAACTAGGTAAGATTCACTTCGTCCTTATAATGCTCCAAGTCGAAAAATCTCAAAGACCCACTTTCAATTTCTCAAAAGTGAAAAACTTCAATTCTCCAAAGCTTAGGAAAAACTAGAGAAAAACTTGTCTCAATACTCAAAGTTCGATATATTGAAAGTATGATACTTACTAATTGATAAAAAGATAGATACTAAACTAAATGTTCAAAAACGTATTTATAGTCGCCAAATATATGCTACGAAGGGCCATTCGGCGTAGTAAGTCGGGCTCGCCGATCAACTCGGCGATCCGCCCTTTGGTCAATTCCATTGCCTTTTTGCCTTGGCCTTCAGCATCCTCCAAGTCTGTAACTTTGGGCGATCTAACACTACATCACGAAACCACTCAGCGATCCGCCGACTGCTCCTTTCTCTCGTCAACTTGATTTTCTCCTTCAGGGCTTGACACACTGGAACTTTAGGCGGTTAAGAGGTCGTTCGGCGACTCATTAAGTGGACTTGGCGATCACCAGGCTTACTTTTCTTCATTCTTTCAGCTCGCTTTGTTTCTTTTTGCAAATTAGTGTCCTTGCTTTGTTCCTCAATCCAAATACCCAAAAATCAAAGGTTTGTCATCAGTTATTGGAACAAAATAAGCATTTGAGGACACTAAATCATCATGAATAAAGCCCTAAATGAGTCCAAATATCGGACTCATCAGTGATCCCAATATCCTTTTTCATTATTTATTATGGCCAGTTTGTTCAGAATTTTTCCCTCTATTGCTTATGTTGTAATAAACATATGGCTCCTATATATTTTTCTTTCTTTTAGTATAGACTTGGTCCCAATGCCTTTTTCATAAAGGACTCATTTGTATGTGAATATATATTGTTTAGCCTGAATTTGATGTGTGTGATCCCAATGTCCTTTTTCATTATTTATTATGGCTAGTTTGTTCAGAATTTTTTCCTCTATTTTTATGTTGTAATAAGCATATGACTCCTATATATTTTTTCTTTCTTTTAGTATAGATTCCTAAAGTGTATCTTTCCATTTATGCTTATTAGTAAGGACTTGGTATCAATGCCCTTGTTCATAAATGACTTATCCGTATGTGAATATATATATTATATTATTTAAATTTGCAATGCCCTTTTTCATTGTTTATTGCATGTTTGTTCATATTTTTTTCTCTATATTGTTTATGATGTAATAAACATGTGGCCCCTATATGTTTTTCTTTCTTTTAGTATAGATTTCTAAAGTGTATCATATATATTTATGTACAGCAGTAAAAGGTATTGTGATTAATTTATCAAAGGATGGATTGGAACAAGGTAAAATAAAGTTTCTTAGAATATACATCTGCGTCAATACACTGAAGTTGGGATGGAAAGAAGGATTGAGACCCTTTATTGTACTAGATGAAATCTTCTTGAAAGGTCAATGCAAGGAACAACTTTTGGTGGCTATGACTCAAGATTATTAGAATTGCTTCTACCCATGGCATGAGTTGTAGTTGACAAAAAGACAACTAGAACATGGATATAGTTTCTACAACTTTTAAACAATTCATTGAATCTGAAAGATAGTGAAATCGTCACCTCTATGTCTGATATTCAGAAGGTAAATAATTTCTTCTGTTTATTTGAATAATTTTGTCTTCTCTTTATAACAATTTGTCACTGTATATTTACTTATTTGACACGTACAATAACTATTAGAAGCAGTCAAAAATGCCCTTCCTTTGTCTCAGCACAAATACTTTAAGTTATTTTGATTATTTTATTCTCTTAAATTTATCAACTAACTATTCACTTTTATTGATTATAGATACTGTATTAGGCAAATTGAGGCCAACTGGACGAAGAGATTTAGGTCAAGAGTGATGGGGAAACTGCTTTGGTAGACTACTTGGAGTATTTATGAGGAAAATTTTAAGTACTATTTGAGTGCATTTGGTGTATTGTCAAAAAGTGTTGTCAAGAATTTGCTTAGGTATCCATCGGAGAGATGGTGTAGAGCATATTTAAATACTATATGCAAAAATCAAATAGTGGATAATAATTTCATAAAGTCCTTCAACTCTTGAATCCTCAAAGTAAGAGGCAAGTCAATCTTAAAAATGCTTCAAGATATAAGAATCAAGATAATGAAGAGGTTAGAGAGAAAGAAGAGAATGCAAGTAAATGGAGTACTAATTATAATCTTTAAGTGTATGAAATTGTTCACTGCATACATGAAGATAGCCCAGTTATATAATGTTGATTTCAATGGTGATCTTGAATATGAAGTGTCTGAGGGTGAAGATAGACATCTTAGTGGAGAAAAAATGTACATGTAGGTCATGACAGTTGACTGATATTCCACGTCTATATGTCATCAAAGTTATGTTGTACGAGAAGATAGAACGAAAGAATGAAATTAATTGATGGTATAGTAAGAGGCTTACTTGATGACATATAGGGCCAAGTTGATGCATGTAAGAGTAAAAATTCTAGAATGTTTTGCCAGAATACGCAATGGACCCACCTAATTTTGTGAAAACTGTTGAAAGACCAAAAATCAAAAGAACTAGAGAAAAGAATGCAGTAATTAAAAGAGCAGGAGATTGGACTCACTCAAGAAAAGAAACTAAAATGACATGTAGTAAGTGTGGTGCATCAACTCACAGTACAAGGACATGCAAGGTAAAAACCTTTATCATTTACATATCTCCATGTTATTAGTACTATGTAGTTGACTTTACTCCTAAGTTCTTAGCACATAAATATTTTGTTTCAGTTTGTTAAAGAAGAAGAACGGAAAAGGTTGAAGAAAAATTAGGGGCAGAACTGAGGAAGAAGATGAAGAAAATATTGAAGAAGAAAAAGTTCATGAAGAAGTTTATCATGTTAATAGTACAGGCCCTATAGCCCCTAGACCAAATAAGAGGAAGAATATCATTTTATGCCCACACCTGAATTGTCACAATAACAATATGATCATTTGGTCCTGTTAGAAAGTCTGAAAGTGATCCAAATATAAGACCTCAAGTCATATATGAAAATCTCACAAAACTTAAGATGAGGATGAATCAACAAAGGTCAAATATAAATAGAGTGATATATTTTAGAGGTGATCATGCTGGAATTAATGAGCCTATAGATCTATCTTACTCGCCCACTAAGCTCACTTGGAAAGAAGAAGAAGTTATCACTAGCAACCAGGTGGGGGGATGAGAGGGAGAGGGAGAGGGAGAGGTGGAGAGGTGGAGAGAGAGAGAGAGAGAGGGGGGTGGGTGGGCAAGTTGAAGACAAGAAAAGCTAACGGGAGATCTCAGATTTAAACTATTCTGGATAGTGCAGTAAGTTGACTGTTTTTATTTATTTTTTCTTGAAGTTGGTAGAAACAAAACAATGAATGATTTTATTTATTTTTGGGTAGAAGTTAGTAGATGTAAAACAATGAATGGTTATGTTTATTTTGAGTTAAATTTGGTAGATGTAAAACAATGAATGCTTATGTTTGTTTTTGCCTTGAAGTTGGTATTAAGTTGTGAAGTTTGGTGAATCATTAATGTTTGTTTTTTTGTCCAAATTTTGTGAAGTTTATTTCTAGTGTTTACTAATGTTGGCAATGCATTTCTTTATCAGTTCTCTACTTAGTTTATGTCCAAATTTTGTGAAGGTTATTTACAGTTTCTCTACTTAGTTTGGTGAAGCATTATGTTTGATTTTTGTCTAGATTTTGTGAAGTTTATTTTCATTTTTTACTTAATGTTGGTAATGTATCTAGTTCTCTATTGACAAACTTTGATACCGATTTTGTAATGCATATATCCTGCTTCTATAACATAAGTAAGTAGTTTTTCAAAGCATTTTAGAATTGAATCTGTCCGGACTACAATTTTCCAATTCAACTTCATTACAATCAAATGAAATACTCATTTCAACATAAGTATTACAATTTCATTACAAAATACAAACAGCATAAGTACACCATGAACAAACATTCAATTCATACATTGAGTCCTAAACATTCACTTCATAAAGATGAATGTGGATAAAGGGTGAAATTAGGGCTATTAAAATGTCTTTGTGGAGGTGGTGGGGTGGGCGTGCACATGTAGAGATCTATGTGGCATGTTAATACACATATGAGATACCATATAATTCTTCCTTTAAACAGAAGGGTAAGTCTGGTCCAATAGTAAAACAGGAAGGATATTGTTAAGCCGAAAAATAGTTTAAGGGTATATTTAGGGCTTGTTGGCCATGAGATATGAAATCATGGTATGTAATCATAATATGAAAACATAAGATGAAATTGAAGTCTATTTGAACATTCGATTTGAAGTTTTTGTGTTGTATATTTTTTCATAAACACAAAATTTCATAAGTTGTAAATTTATTAAAATAGTCCCAACTATTTATTCAATCTTACCAAATAAACAAAATTTTATAAAATCGCATAATAAATTATTACAAAGCCATTGCGGTCAGTCTTGTTCACTCAATGTAGATGAAAAAACTATTTTTTTATTTAAACATTAAAGTAGTAGTAATAAATTTGGTTGAAAAATAAATTTGATAAAATATAATGAATTTGATGAATATAAATGATAAAGTAAGAATTGATTTAAAGTAATAATAAATTTTATGTTGGTGATAATTATAAATGTTAAAAAGTTATGATATGATTATAAATTTTATTTACATATGAAATAAATGACTATTAGATATAAATATGGGGTTGTTTTAACAAAATATAAACTTGTGGGTCAATTTTTGTATTTGAAAAATTCCAAATCATGATTTTTGGAGAATATGGAATTCCATCTCATGATATGAAATCATGAGATGTAATCAGCGTGAAATTGCATGTCCAAACGCTGATTTCATCTCATAATTTCATATTATGATATGATATCGCATTACCAAATGCCTACTTAATCTATTTCAAATAGTTGAAAGATATGTTTGGCCATTTTCCATATTAAATATTTATGTATGCATAACTAATACATGAAAAATTATGCAAAGAATTTTAATGCATGTATTAATATTGATTAAAGATATAATTGTCCCTCAAAATTCAAAAATATATTATTAAAAATAATCTAAGCATAAGCATAACTAATGTAAAATTACTAATTTAATATAGGGAAAAGGGTCAAAATTACCCCTCAACTTTGTTTTATTGGTTGACTTTACCCCTGCCGTTAAAAGCAAGTTATGTTTACCCCTGCCGTCAATAAACTTAACAAATATACCCCTCCTTGGATGGAAAGCTCCAAATCAATTAAAATTACCCGATTTTACTTAAATTATTCAATTTTAACCCGACCCGACCCACTTAATAATATAACCCATTTCTTTTACCCAAATCAACTTTGTTGTCCCCTCCACTACCACCAAAGCCACCACCCTCTCCGAGATCTCCTTCACCACCACCGCCAAAACCACCACCTCTCCCACTACTCTACCTCCTCCAAGTCAGCAGCCCTATCAAGAGTCAATTTCTTGCTTTCTAAGACCAAATCCCTTATGGGTTTCCCAGCAAAAGTTAACATAACCAAAATTGTAATCCCCAAGAATAACACAATTATCAAGAGTAGAACCAAAATCAGCTCTCCACTTGAGCAAAGCACCCTCATCAATACCCAATTCCCCACTAGGCAACTCGATCCTAAGCAACTTAATTTCATCAAAATTCTTCAAAAGCTGTGTAGGGGAGTGATGGGTAACAAAATTTTGCTCAAAACCATCATTGACAAGAGACGATGAAGCAGTACATCGCCGGGAAGAAATGGAGATCAAAAGGGATTGAAAGTGTTTAACAAGACCAAGGAATACAAGTCAAAAAAGGGAAGAAATGGGGTGACATGACTTACTAGAAGAGTCATCATCAGAGATAAGACAATCAACACGAACAGAAACATTATCAACTCGAGGAACAAGTGAATAAAACTTCATACAAACTCCACAACACCTTCCTAGAGTTTTAACACCACCGATCTTGTTGAAAATCAAGAGAAGAACAAGATAAGGTTGCTGGTTGAAGTGGTCAACAAGTTCTGGGTAGATCGTTGACCTCAGATCTGACTTGGAAAATCGGGTATATTATTAAGTGGGTCGGGTCGAGTTAAAATTGGGTAATTTAAGTAAAATCGGGTAATTTTAAGTGATTTGGGGCTTTTCATCCAAGGAGAGGTATATTTGTTAAGTTTATTGACGGCAGGGGTAAAAATAATTTGCTTTTAACGGCAGGGGTAAAGTCAACCAATAAAATAAAATTGAGGGGTAATTTTGACCCTTTTCCCTTTAATATACTATATACACCCTAACAAATACTAAAAAAATGCCATAAAATAAAAAGCCTAACTTGAAGAAAACAGATTTTTAAAAGCTTCTAAGTTTTAGGGTTCAAGACGAGTCTGCAAAAGCGCCACAAACTATAAACCCTTGCAAAACCCCAATACGCAGAACTCAACACTTGACAACAATGGCGGCAAAACCAGACGATTCCAAAAAGCGAAAGCATGCACCAGCAGCCGGAGGTAAATCAGCTCCGAAGAAACTGAAATCATCAACGGACAAGGTTCTGAAGAAACCCAATAAATCGACAAAGCACCTGGGAGATAAGAAGCAACAACCCAAGCCTCATGTCCCAGTTGAATCCAAGCGAGAGCGTCGTATACAGGCAAAGGTATGCCAATATTTCTGTCCAAAATTTTGGTGAAGGGGGAATTCAAATGGTTAAAAGGTCGAAATTTCAGTTCCGAAATTTTTTTTTTGCTTGTTTGAGTTTTTGGTGATGTCGCCCATAGTTCTCTTGAAAAAGTTATAATTTTTAGCTGCTAAATCTTCTTTTGCTTGATATATTGGTAATGGGGTTTTACTGCAGGAGCTAGCTGAAGCAAGGAAGAAGAAGAGGAAGAAGCATTACACGTTGGAGCAAGTACTGCATTTTTCTTAAGCTTTTAGTTGCTTTTATAGTGCTCCTGAAAATGTTCTCAAGCTATTTTTTCTTTTCCAATCGCTATGCTGAAAGACAGCATGCTCAATTGTACTTCTTTTCATTTTTTGTTGTTTTTCTTAAATATGTTTTATTCCATCTCTATTGTCCTAGTGAAATCGACACATTAACCCATTTATCGGAAATGCAAGGATATCTTGAATTTAAAAAAAGACTAGGTGGGAAACTGGATTTGATCTGTGTTTAACATTTGAATTGAAATATTTCTTGATATTACAGTTAAAAATTTTGCACTTTTCTTTGGATTTGGGATTGTAAGACCTCAGCTTTGATATTTCAGCTTAGCATTGTATGTGTGTGTAGAGGTTAAATGTTTATCACTATGGTGCCTCAACCTTAAATGACTTCATGAATACTCTGCTAGTTGATTGTTTGTTTTTGCAAAACTGTTTGTGTTATCTAGATATGCTCACTTTGTCATTCATCCACTGGTCTTATAATAGGAGCTCGCATCACTATGGGAGAAGATGAGAACTCGAAATATTGCGAAAGAAGAAAGATCGAGGTGTGCTGTCATACAACTTCAAACATTTGAGTTGATTCTGAATCTTCCTGGAAGATTGTAATTTATTTGGTACTTGGTCTTTATAATGTCATTTATTCTTTTTATCCATTGATGCAGATTGGTGAGTGATGCTTTGAAGAAAATGAAAGGGAAGATCCCTGAAATAGCAAGCTCCCATGTTTCTTCTCGTGTTCTTCAGGTTCTATCCGCCCTCTTCTTCTTGTTAATGACCAGGATTTATGATGCTCCTAATGGTTTTGCCAACTCTTTTGCTAACTCTTTTTTTGTTAATAATAGACTTGTGTGAAACATTGTACACAAGAGGAAAGAAATGCTGTGTTTGTGGAGATTCGACCTCATTTTATCACCCTTGCTACCAATACCTATGCAGTTCATCTGGTGACAAAGATGCTTGATAATGGTAATTTTGTACTAATTATACTTCCGAGCAATTTCATTTACTAAAAAAAAACTTGTCCTTTTTTGACATTTTATTTTGTGCATTGCAGCATCCAAAGAGCAGCAAGCACAATTTATTTCCGCTCTTCATGGGCATGTTGCTACACTTCTTAGGCATATGGTCGGTTCACTTGGTAAGATGACCTGTCATATTGCTGTGAACTTGGTTTTGATTAATTTTTTGCCTCAGATTTCGTTCTATTTTGCTCGATCCAGCTTTTCTGTATAAAAATCAGTTCATTAGCTGTTGCCAGCTGTAATTTTGGGAGAAAGGTTTCTTTCCAGTAATTCCCTTAATAAAACACTGGTTTTACTATTGCAGTTGTTGAACATGCTTATCAGTTGGGAAATGCAGCTCAAAAACAAACTCTTCTGATGGAGCTGTATTCCCCAGAGCTTCAGTTGTTCAAAGATTTGATCTCAGCGAAGGAAGCAAGGTAATTCCTAGCTGTTAATGACAGCATGCTGCATGCGTACTTTAGACGATTTAAAAGTTTTCTAGGTTGTGATGTCAGCTTGGGACATGTTTTTTCTTCTTCAACAGGATATCCTTATGATATTTTTTGTTTTACTCTGCTTGACATTTTCTCTTAAATATCGTCTTACTGTTGCTCCTTCATCTGATATTGTTCATTAAATTGGTAATCACCTTACTCTCTGTATTGATATCAAAATTTGGTGTTAAAACTTAAAACTGATGCGATCATGTTGATTCTTTTTCGATGAATATTCTTTACGTTGTATCTCATATTTGTACTTAATGAATGTATTTGTTTCCTAATTTAGCTGCCATTCACATTTTATGATACTTCTAGGCTGGTTGATGTTATATCCAACCTACAGCTTCAAAAGGGTTCAGTCGTACGGCACATGACTTCTGTGCTTCAGCCTATTATGGAGAAAGGAATACTGGACCACTCAATTATACACAGGGCACTTGTGGAGTACTTAACTATTGCTGATCAGGTACCTCAGAAACCTTAATGAGGTATTAATGAGTTGGCTTATTGTGAACATCCCTTTCTAAATTTAAGTCTGTTCCAAGACTTCTGCTGCAGAAATAATCCAGCAGTTGTCAAGTCCAGACCTTGTTCGGATGATTCACACAAAGGATGGATCCAAGATTGGGATATTCTGCATCAAACATGGGAGCGCAAAGGTTTTTGAGCATTCTTTATATGTCTTAAACTTGTCCTAGTGGATTTTCTGTTAGTGAATGGATTTCAAATGCCATTTGGATTTTCCTGTTTTAGGAGCGGAAGAAGATCATCAAAGGGATGAAAGACAAGGTTGGAAAGGTAGCACGTGATAAATGTGGGGCTTTGGTAAGCATGCTTTTCTTGCATTTGCTAAATGCTTTGGTCTATTTGCATCCATCATGCCTTCTTTCAGATACTGCCGGTCTTCATCCATGCACCTTCTCTCATTTATTAGTACCTTTATGCTCCTATTATTTTCACAGCTTCCGTTCTCAATAACTTTCAGGTGCTTGTCAACATCCTTTCAATTGTCGATGACACAAAACTTCTATCAAAGGTTTGTTCCAGCTGCTTTTCCTAACTTATCCAGGCTGCAATCTGTTATCAAAGAGTTCTACTCTTAAAGCTGGTCAGGTTAACCTCTTTGCAGGTCATCATTCGTGAGCTTGAAGGAATTCTGAAGGAGCTTCTTTCAGATCAGGTCCGTCCTTCATTGGTGCAGGAAATTTCTGCCCCCTCTTCCCCCACCACCACCACCAACTTTTGTGCATGTATCCTGTGTTTATTTTTTTAATTGTGGTTGTTGTCACAGAATGGTAGGCGCCCATTGTTGCAATTACTGCATCCAAATAGCTCGCGCCATTTCAGCCCTGATGAGCTAGCAGCCCTTGGTTCATCTGTTCCTTCGCTTGTCACCAAGGTATTTTTTAAGCTTTTCTTTGAAATTACTGTTATCATCTTATAAAAAAAAGTACCTTGTAAGCAGTGCAGCTCAATTTAATCATTGTTTTGTCTTACAAATTGATAGAGCCGATCGGAAGTAAATGAAACAGAAACTTCAGGGGTTGGTGAAGCTGGTAAAGAAGATGCTGATGTCACCAACAGTTCACATATGAATGAAGGAGGAAAGAAGGATCCTCTTACAAGGCGGCAAGAATTATTGGTCCATAGTGGGCTAGCTGAGGTCAATGTTTTCTATTTTCTCATTCAGATATCTATAGAGTTGTTTCTTGTTCTCAGTTATCAAGCTTGTTGCCTTGCCCAATTCAGTTTCTGTGATCCTTTCCTTCAGCCACTTCCTTTATAAAATGAATTTTGTATTCCCCTCCTTTACACACTCACCTTATCCCCTTTACCAAGCCATTCCTGATCAATAATGCAGAAACTCATCGATGCATGTTGTGAGATGGCAGAGGAATTGCTAAGATCAAACTTCGGTAAAGATGTCATATATGAGGTATTATCTTGTTTGATTAATAAAACTGTTGTATTTTCAATGTATTCATAACCTTTAGGTACCACTGTGTCCTGAATAACTGTTGGATGTATTTCCTGAACTATGCCTCCTTTTATTTTATTTTTAGACTTCATAGAAAATAAACTTTGGGTTGTGACATTACATGTTGACCCACTTCATCTCAAACTCACTCTGTACTTAATCTGGAAATATGACTGTCTCTAGTGCTTTAAACATGCTAAATCTAGATGTTCCACTCATTTTGGTTTGATATAGGTTGCCATGGGAGGTGCTGACAGCATCCTTGGTCCAACTTTAGATGGAAAGTTGGAAACCTTACATGGTGTTATAGCATCTCTGGCAGCACATCCTAAATTGGAGGGGTCAGATGAACAACATCTCTTTGAACACTTCCATTCTAGCAGGACCATCAGAAAACTTATCTTGGACTCCCCTTCTTTTGCTTGCACTTTGTATGAAAAAGCCCTGAAAGGAAAATGTTCAATTTGGGCTCAAGGCCACAGGTTGGTTGGTTGAACACATTTCCTCCTTCCAATCAAATTTGCAGAGAAACAACTTCTTTCTGACTTCTTTTACAATTTGCAGTGCGAAAGTAATTAGTGCATTGTTGGAAACTTCAAGTTCTATGGTACACAAGCTTGTGAAGAAGGAAGTGCAACCATTGGTAGAAGATGGTCTCCTCAAATTAGCCAAATGATCTCCTAAAGCAGAATGAGCCTACAATGACGATGAACTTCTGGTTAAAACAATCTAAGAATGAAGCGTTCCAACGTTATTATTAGATCAAGGAATGCTTTGGACGCATTCCTGGCAAAAATGCCTTCACACTCTAATGGTGAAGTTTTCTATCAAGTCAATGAATAGGTGATACAACAAAAGAGTTCTTTTTTGTACCATATATAAAGATATGGAACAACACTTCTGGCCTGTTAAAATCTTGCTTTGTTTCCTAATATTCAGTAAAGCCCTTCTTTTATTTAATCATTAAAACACATCTTTTACAGGTATTTGAACTCTGATTTGTCTATGACATGAAGAAGTTGAAAACATTAAGGGAACGTCATTTGCTAGTTGTAAGTTTTATTTTTTCAGTGCGGTATGATCCAAACACTGCCAGGAAAAGACAGTAATGAGTCATTAGACAACCTAAAGGTGATGAAAGGTGCATCATAGAATAGAAGCATAACAACTGTTAGTTGTAGAACATATTGTTAGAGCTGGTTCTATGTACATAGGCTTCCTTTTCTGATCTGGTCTCAAACACTGGGTAGCTAGAAACATGCTTGTCGGTGTTTCTTTCCTGAAATCTATGAAGCAACTTCCTATAATTGCTTGGATGAGGATAACCTTTGAACTCATAATTTGATGGGTTGAAGATTGGTGTCTCATTTCTTCTTGTCAAAGTCTGAGGTTGGTTCACCGAGTATGTTGAGGGTGAAGGCTTCGCCTTCAAGCAGGTGTTTATTACTGAAACTTCTTCAGTAAATCTGGCTTTAAGTTCTTTAACACGCCGTGAAATGCTTCTGGAAACTGTCCGTGCCTTGTCTGGAGGAGGAAATGTTTTGGCAACTTGTGCAACATTTCCATGTCTAGGTGTTTTTTCAGTTGATTTTATGGAGCACTTTGGGCATATGTGGTTTCTTCTGTCTGTTTCAAAAGCCTCTCTGCTTGCTTCATCCGTCAGGCAAACATAAGCCTGTACCAAAACAAGATGAGAGCTTTTGGTAATAAATCAAAAATGGTAATGATAGCTATTTATTCAAAATCATAGAGAAGGAAACAAGGACTATTCATTAGTCTTGTTTTCCACTTCAAATTCATGTATAACTACCTGCTATTATGTATTTAAAACCTTAAAATGCAAGCTATGGTTACATTTATAAAAGGCATAATACATAAATATGACTCAAATTATGACCTTTAACTTTGCCAATGCACATGTAGGCATTTTAACTATTCAAAACATGAACAAATAAACACTTGAATATTGCAAGTCATATGCAAGATATATGGACGCTCCTACGTGTATTATGCTATGTAGGACACATGTGTCTATTTGTTCAATTTACACAAGTTAAAGTGCCTACTTGTGCGCACTCAGAGTTGGAGGACATAGATGTTAGTTGAGCACAAGTTTATGTATGATACCTTTATAGAATGACTATTTTGGAAGAAAGCTTTTTCTTTGAAGGGAACACGCAAGTGTATATATAGTCACAATCTCCATATAAATGAGTAATACAAATCTTCCTAAATCAACAATTTTGATATATACCTGGGAAAGCAACTTGAATGCAATGTTAGCTTTGGGATGTTTGTTCTTATCAGGATGAAGCTGCAATGCTACAATCAAATCAAATTATAACAATTACAAGAAAAAGAGTTTGAAAATACAAATTATGTTAGTAAATTAGTACCTAGTTTACGATATCGCTGCGTAATCACATCTACTCCAACATTCTCATCCACCTAATTGATCAACTCACAACAATCAAATTACAGAAAACAGAAATTCAAGATGATAATATATGATATGAATAAAGAGGCGTACATCAAGAAGAAGATACCAATCGATGAATTCGGAATGTGTAGTATACAGAGATCGATGAGAACAAGAAGGAACACCTTTAGATAGATCACAAATCTCTGATGTCAATTCCCATTTTCCACAATTTCTTCCCATGATTGATTAGTTCTTAAGCAATGTGGTTAGTACTTGAATATGTATGTATGTGTACCAAATTCAAATGCAATATTGATACAAAAAATTTGAATATCAAATTAATAGTAATGAAATGCAATGATGATTCTTCATTAGAGATGGAATATGTATAGATGAAACTTGAGAGTTAATGTAATTTAAGAATGGGTGGAACGGTTAAGAAAATGAATTGTTCATAATTTGTTTTTCAAAAGTGGTTCAGTTGGTAGCTAGGGTGAACTACTATACATAATTACTGATTTACTGTTACTAGTGTTGACACGTGCCATCGCATTATTTGAAGCTAAATTTGAATTCAAAATATAAAAGAAGTAAATTGCATCGAAAGGTTAATGAGATTTAATATTTAGTATATATACAAAAATGTATATATTGACCTAGGGGTGTTCACGGTTTGGATGAAAACCGATCCAAACTGAAAAATTGAACCAAACCGATAAAATAAAACTGATTTTATTTGGGTTTGGTTTGGTTTGGTTTTAGATTTTTGAAAACCGATAGTATTTGGTTTGGTTATGATTTTATTCGAAAAAATCGAAGAAATAACCGAACCAAACCGATGAATTATATACATATATTTTATTAATATACATACTTAATATATTGTTTTTATAATCAATTTTAAAGATCTTATACATATTTTCATTAAAATTTCTTTATAATTTAGTTATTGAAAGCAAAAATGCCCAAGATGAAACATTTATCTTATTGATTTCATTGTGGGATTGAAAATGTTATTGCCTCTTCCTTCTAGGCCAATATAGTGAATTTTAAAGCTTTATTGATAGTAAATTTAGTGATCGAAAGTTCAGTAATTTAAGTCATACTAACTATTTTTCATTTTGAATGGATTTTTGTCACTTTTTTCACATTTTAAATGAATTGTTTCTTTTATTTTTGTGTATGGTTAATAACCGAATAACCAAACCGAAATCGATAACCACCAAATCGACAAATGTATATTATATTTGGTTTTGTTTGGTTTTGATAATTTTAAAACCAATTAAGTTGGTTTGGTTTTGGTTTTGACCAATAACCAATCCAAATCGACCCGTGAACACCCCTATATTGACCTTATATATAATATAATCTTTTCAATAAAAGTGATTCAGATGAATTTCCTTTGTCGTATTCTTTCTTGTTTCTTCTCCTTCGCTGGGTTGTTTTTTCTTTGGAGGGGTTACACTCTTCTTCGCCGGAATCTTGGGTGACGGAGTTTGAGTTAAATTATCAAAATTTGGAGACTCTATTTCAAGAAATCCTCTACAAATCTTGGACTCTTTCTAGGTGTATGATGAACTTTTGATTCTTCGACATGTTTGTTTGAGAACCGAAAATTTTGATTCACTGTGTATAAAATCTGCGGCAATGTTTATTAATAATGGAGAAGTTGGAAGAGAAAGAGTCATCATCATGGGTGGAAAGAGAAACCTGGATATGTGAGACCCCTTCTTGAAAGATGTAATTGATAATTATCAACTTATTCTCTCTCATAATTTTCTCTTTCTCTCACGTATTAATATTATATAAATTAATTAATAAAATATAATTAGTTAATTTATAAATTAAAATTGATCGGTTAATACTTGTAATTAAAACTTTATAAGTAGTAATAAAAAAATAAGTGCATAGAAAGGTTGTAATATTAATCCTTAAATATATATATGGGGTGATTTATCCATAAATATTTTATTAATGGAGGAACATTTACAACAAAAACTCTTCACATTCTTTTTTTATTTGTTTGCCTCACTTCTAACCATAAAATGATAATATTATTTAATATTTTCTCTTAAATATTTAATTTATTCACAAGGAGTTATTACTCATGACTTGCACCTCTTTAATTTTTACTTTAATAATATTCATAACTCCCATAAATTCTATGTCCATAACCTTCAAACATAAATTTGTAAGTTTACGATGTCTTATGATATTCCTTTATTTTGCCTATAGATTCATATTTAGTTTCATGAAGATTCACATTCAAGATTATCCTTTGTCTTCTTCATCATATTGGTTTGTGAATGTACTAACAAGTAACAAAAAAGAAGTACATGAAGGTAAGAAATATTTCATTTCATTTTCAAGTCTTTATTTTCTATTTTCTATATAAATTCATATTTAGTTTCATGAATATTCACATTCAAGATTATCATTTCTCTTCTTCATCATATTTTTTTGTGAATTAACTAACATGTAACAAAAAAGAAGTATATGAAGGCAAGACATATTTCATTCTCAAGTCTTTCTTTTTATTTTCATTTACTTGGACATGATTTCTTAATATTTTATTTATGTAAGTATTATTATTCACTAAGCAAGTATGATAAAAAAAAAATACCTTTTTAATAATGATTAATGTGTTGGCATTATGTAATTGTTCTTTCTAATAGTCAATTTTCGAGATATAGTGTATTTTAATTATGATATTTGTTAGATTTCAAGGGATGATTATTATTTAGTATTGTTAGTACTATTGAAAAATTAATATACAGATATATTACATATAGTTTAAATTTCTTCTTTCTTTTGATATAATTATTTTAAAATTGGTATATGATATTTTATTTATTCATAAATTTTTTTTTATTCAATTGGTAGAACATGATGAAGAGTTTGACATATGGAGCAAAATATGGTGGCGGATCTACTTGTAAAGGAAGATGGTAGAAGGGGAAAAAAAAAGAAACATAATTAGAGACTATTTTTGCTAGATTTCTTTTCTTTGATTTGTATTAGTTACTTAGTTTCTTTTGCTTAAAAAATTAAATTTTGGTTTGTATAAATAATATAGTTATATGTATTATAAATGCTTATCATTTGGTCCATTAGAAATCTACCTTTTTTTTAAAATTATGAAACACAATTAATAAAATTGTCCCATTTAAACAACAAAAAAAAAAATTATGATGATTAGAAGTTTCATTTTTATTATACTTGCAAAAGTAATTGAAAAAAAAATTATTAATTTCATGATGCCATTTTTTTGCGTATGTAACAATCTATTTTCGTCGCTATTCTTTTTTGTTTGAAATGTATTTATAATATTTATGCAGTCACCGATTATTATATTATTTTTGTTCATCTTTTGTATTTTCACCCCTTATTTTCATTTATTTATTTTACAAATGAAATCAATGCATAATTATCAATGCATTTAATGTCTAATAAAATTGTACATTTAAATTATTTATAACTCATGTCTCTTCATTTTACTTGTAACTTCTAATTTTAAATATTATTCATAACTTTTGTATATTTCATTTTTCATAATTCTTATAAATATTTAATTAGTGTTTAAAAAATTATAATAAACAAATGTAATAATAATGAAACAATAAAAAAATTCAATTTTTTTTACGAATCAGAATTTGTATAGAAAATTAGTACTCCTACAAAAGATAGAGGAAATTAAAACATATATAGTATTTTCAACATAATACAATACATTGTTATTTCAAAATATTATCTCTTATTCCATTTACTTCACCATGTTGAATATTTTGTTCTACTATATACATATAAATAGCTTGCACTTAAAAAGATGCAACAAGAAATTTTATTTTATATGTTTAAAAAAAATGAAAAAATGTTTCATGTCGCAAATGAAGAGGAATATCAATATTAATTATCTTATATATCCAATGATAACCTAAATATAAATATTACATATTATTATCTTATAAATATTTCATATAGCCGCGCGAATTGCGAACGATTTCACTAGTTATTTACTTAATGAAGGTCATATATCAATATGTTCATTGCTCATTAGTAGAAGTACAAAGAGAAAGTTAAAGAATAAGCATAAGCAATTCAAGTACATAATTACAATGTCTTTTAGTTGTATCAATTTGTTTTTCTTGATGTCTTTTTACTTATTGATCTTCTATTATATCGTGTCTCCACATTAAAACAATAGAAATAATTGGAGAAATAGTATGAACTTTGTAATACAATCGGCTAAACTTCAATACAGTATTACCGAATACCATACCAAACCGAAGTTATATATATATATATATATATATATATATACACACACACACATATACATTCAATTAAGATCACAAACGTCATGTGGTTATATATTTGTTTTTTCAGTTAGTAAATATTAAACAACTTATATTTCAAATATTGAATTAATTTGTATTGGATTTATTTAGCAACAAATAACTCTCCCTAAATAATAAAAATTTTAAGCTAATTTATTTTAATAAATTTTACTAGTACAAATATAAAACATAAAATTAAGAAAATAAACAAAATAATTAAAAGGATTTGACGGGTACTTTTGTCTTTACATAAATTAATTGCATGATATTAAATTCTATGTATTAATAATACTACCAAATGAAATGTATTAGTTATACATTTTATAATACCATATACGGTGTATATCAAATATAATGCTAAATAATATCATATATAATATATGGATTATTTCTCCTAATACTCCCTATCAAACGACCCATAATGGGCCGTTTGGTGAGAGGGATAAAAATAAATAGTCATGGAATAAGAAAATAGTGATGGGATAAAAATTTTGTATCTTGTTTGGTTGTCATGTTTGAGATAACTTATTCCACTATTTATAACATAGTGATGTGATAAGTTATAGTTATCTCATGATAGTTAATCTTAGAATAACTAATCTTGGAATAATTTGTTCTCAACCGACTCGGGGAGTTTTGGGGTAAAAGTTGTTGAACTTGCTGGGCCCATAATTCAGCCTGGACTAGTGGACTTAGGGCTAGCCAATCTTGTATAAAGGATATCTAAAAGCTACATTATTTTCCACCTCATTCTTATCTATCCAAAATTAATTACAATTAATTAAGAGATATAGTTTTTATGATGAAGTCATCTCAAGGTTCATTATCTTCCTTATTTATTTATTTCAAAATGAAAAGAATGTTATATAAATTAATAATGAGAGTATTAATTTATTTGTTACTTAATATAGAAATGTGTCATTCTTTTTGGGATTGACTAAAAAGGAAAGTAAGTCACATAAATTGGGACAAAGGAAGTAATTATTTAAGAGATATAATTTTTATAATGAAGTCATCTCAAGGTTCATTATCTTCCTTATTTATTTATTTCGAAATGAAAAGAATGTTATATAAATTAATAATGAGAGTATTATTTTATTCCTTATAACATGACTAATAAATAATACTTACATTAATAGCTGCAGCCTGCATATTTGTATCTTTTCTTTTCTTTTCTTTTTCATGTTAATATCTATTAAGTTATCATCAAAGAATGATGTAGTGTGGTGGATGAGATTGCTTCTTTCTTAATTAAAGATTACTGATTTGAAATTTGAGTGATTTTTTTGGTAGAAAGCTCTTTTCATGAATGAGCCCTACGCAATACAAATTTTAATTAATCGAGCTTTAATACAAATATCGATCACCAAATTTTAAAAAATCTATTTAGCCATCCCACTAACAACAAGATGAAAACAATTATTAATGTGCACTTATTCCTGTATCATTTTTATTTTTTTTACTAAAATTTGATTTTAGGTTTGGTACAAAAAACGTGTATGCTCAGTTTAACATTTAATTAAGCAGACATATAGCGTGTCATTATTTGCATTCTTAATTAGGGTGTAAAGTCAAATTTGAAAAAAGGAACACACAATGTATAACATTATATATAATGATTATTTGCAGATGTTGTTTTAATTAGACACTGATGTTATATTAGTTGTAACTGGAAAAGTTGTTTATAAGAAAATTATCTTATCAATATTTGATATTTTGAAATTCTATTTTTTTAAAAAAGAAGTATAGAATGATATTACAAGTAGAATGATTTTGAATTTATCTATTTCAAAATGAAAAGAATATCATGTAAATTAATAATGAGAGTATAGTATATATTAATTTATAGACTACAATTTTTTAATTTTTAATTTTTTATTTTTATCATTGACATAATTCAAAAAAAAAAAAAAAATTCCCTATCATAAAGCTCATAAGATAACTAAATGAAAAAAGAAGGTAAAGAATAACTTCGAATTTCAATTAAGAATAAAAAAAAAATGATGAAAATTGAAGACAAATTAATGTGAATAGTGATTTTAAATTTTGTGAACCACAAGTAGCATGGAATAAGACTTTAACCAAAAAAAAAAAAACACATGGAATAAAACAAGAGAAGTGAGGTAAGAAAATTCATATGGAAATCATTGTCATATTCCCAAACTTGAGTTGGCAATTTAAGATTATTATAAGTTATAACCCAAAAAAGAAACAACAAAACACAAATGACGTTCGGACCAACACAACACACAACCTCCATCGACCATCGTTTGTCCTTATCTCCCATGTCTATATATATATATATATATATATATATATATATATATATATATATATATATATATATATATATATATATATATATATATATATATATATATATATATATATATATTATTTTTCGGATACGATAATCATTATTTTTAAAAATATTATATTATTATGATATCAAATTATGTTGGTATGATTTGATATTTTAGAGTTCGAGTTCAACATTTCACAATACAGTAAAATGATAATCATAATTTTTTTGACTTAGAATCAGTTTGGTATTGTTGCTAAAAATGCTTAATTTTAGAAGTATTTTTTTAAAAAATGATTTTTATTAAAAAAATGCTTTTGAAAAAAGTTATTTGTATTTGGCTAATTCATTTGAAAAGTGTTTTTGATAAGAAAATTGTGTTTGACTAATCTTTTTTAAAAATTGTTTTTGAGAGTCAAATTACGAAAAAGGGTAAGTACCAATGTGCTTTTAATATTAAGATTATTTTATAGAGAGAAACTATTTTAAATATCTATTACAATTTTAATTATTTTTTAAAAAATTAAATTAAAATATACATATTCAAATTTTCAATCAATGTTATACATAAATATATAAACTAAATATTTATATACTATTAACATGATGATTTAAATATAATTAAAAATATCAAACAAAATATATTTAAAATTCATCTCACAAATTAAACCACTATATACGAAAAAATTCACCACAAAATAAATAAAGTTCTTTATTTTTTTAATCCTACAAAAATATTGTTGTTGCCTTTATTTCTAATTATGTAAAATAAATAAAAAATAATATATAAAATATAAAGTACAAATAATAATATATAAACATAAAATGAAATTAAAAATTATTTTATAAAAATAAAAAATAAAATTCAAAACTTAACCAAACTTATGAGATATGCTAATTAATTAATAATAGATATATTAGTAAATATGTATACATGGAAGAGATATTTTAGTCTTCCAAAATTTTTTTTTTGCTTGTGCTTCTTCTTTTTTTAAGAAGCAGAAAATTTTAATTTCTTCCCAAACAGCGAAAAACTGTTTCTTCTTCTATTTAAAAGCAATTTTAAGGATTTACCAAATACTTGATTTAAAAAAAAAAAAACATTTTTGACCTTCCAACAACAATGTCAAACAAGCTTTTAGACTTGCATATACTCATATAATAAAGAATTATGATTCGACTTTTCAAAAAGCGTCTCAATATTATACCAACACCTTACATATATAAAAATATTAAAATAAATAAATAAGAAATTTCCTTCATTAATCCATTATAAAAAAAGACATTTCCATTACGAACAAAATATTAATCAAAGTTCCAACGCCTAATTAATTAATTTTATATACTAATTCTATTTTTTTTTAAAATATTTGTTAGTGTTGTATTAGTTTTCATAACAGGAAAATTTAGAAGGAAAAAAAAACGCTAATGATTTGATGATTGCTAGCTTATTTTTGTTTAGAAGGGGCAAAAGCGAGGCAATAATTTAATGCGAAGGACTTAATATAGGATTATTAAAATAAAATGAAACGGGTCTAGTTGTTTTAATAATTTAGCGCAGCCGTATGAATTAGTGAAATGACAAGACTTGCACAAAGGGTAAAGTTGTCATTTGCGTTCACCGCAAAGCTAAACTCCGTCTCAACAACGGTTTGGCGTTTACCGTCTCCGTGAAGCTCCTTTTTCCGAAAACGTGTGTATATTTGTGTCTGTATGCAGAGATTCATGGCGAAATCATATCTCATCTATCTACTCTATCATATATTATAATGTACAATAATTCAATTTCATCAAGAACCTAATTTTGATTTATATGCAATTTAGAAAATCCAATTCACAGCTTTGATTTGGTGAACACTGAGAATCGAAGCGTCGATCTACAGATAACCATTAATTGACAGCTGAATGGCTGCGACCACCATGGCCACAGCGGCGGGTGCGGTGGTCTTGTTGTACTATGTGTTGAGTCGTCGATTGACGGCCAAGGATGGGGAGGAGGAAGAAACTGGTGATTATTCCAAAGCAGCAAGTAGATCTGTGAAACGAAGACTATCACGAAGGCCAGCTCAAGCTCCGGCGACTTGGTTGGAAACCATTTCGACTTTGTGTGAAACTCTCCGGTTTACCTATTCGGAAACACTAGGGAAATGGCCTATTGGTGACTTGGCTTTTGGGATCAATTACCTTATTCGAAGTCAGGTAACGTATCTTTTATGCGTCAAAGTTGGTACTTTTGTGGATGGAATTATGTTGAATTGTTTACCAATGTTGGTATGAAAATGTATTTTAGTTGATTGATTTAATTGTTGAGCTCCCAAAGTCGGAGTCTTTTTGTCCTATCATATACCTTTTTTTTAAATTTACCGGTATTCCTTTGATAATGCCCTGATAGTTCTGGAGTGGGTATGGATGATTTAGAGAGTCCATTTCAACTAGTTTGGCAGTAAGACATAGTTGATTGATTGATACTAAGGGTTGAGTTTGTAAAGTTGGAATCTTTTGTATCATGAAATGTTCTTACAGCTTGGTGAATGGAAGTCAAAGTGATGTGTTCCAATGTCAATGTACTAATTTCTGATATAGTTATGTATTATCTGAATAATTGTGTGTTGCAATTGGGTGTTCAAATTTGCTAGAGGAAATGCTTGAATAAGTAAAATTGAGTGAAAAATATAGTATTCTTTGTTGCTGGCAGTACATTATTCTATTGATCCTGCTACTTGGAAAGTAGACTAGTTGCTGTATGTTTAGTACATAACTGTGTGAGCTTGTAGATTATAGTTAGTCCATCATAGGTCGATCTAATGGAGCTCAGCAAATCTGTTGCAAATTTCACATTATACTCTGACATTCTTAATTTATATGGGTGAATATGTCATTTGGGAAGGTGTCTGATAGACAAGATAACCCTAACTGCTGCATTTAGTAGATGTTCTGTCTATAGTTACTTTTCTTTCGTTATGTGGTTTTGCCTTCTTATGTTTGTGCATCATCCTGTTTATTGAAGAAATTCTAGATGCTGCACCTCTTAGTGCCTTGAAATTCAGGCCCAAGACTCTCGGTGCTATTCACTTGTCAAGTGAGGAATTGTGGTTTATAAATGCATTATCTCAATACAAGTTCATGGATACAATGGCTCCGGGATGTTCTGTATCTGAGTTTTGTAATACTTGAGTTGTACCTGGATTTCATTTGTATTTATGATCTTGAAGGGAAATGCACCAGTTGCAAGTGTATATGCTGGGGAAAGCTGTGTGCAACTAAAGGGTGATGACATTATAGCTCAGTTGTATCATTACTTAAGGTTGGTAACCCTTTGTATGCTTTTCTCAAAGAAGCCATTTCCTGTATTCTTGGAGTCTGCTGGCTACTCTCAAGAAGACGTCCTCCTTCAGAAGCCTAAAGCAGGAGTATGTTAATTGTACCACTACCCTGTTATTTGGATTTATTTCACAAATTCATAATAGTGTTTTGATTGCGTGAGCTAAGATGTTCAAATTTTTTGTTTGCAGCTTCTTAAGCCCGCCTTTACAATTATTAAAGACAGAAATTTAAATTGTTTCCTTCTTCTAATTCGGGGCACTCATAGCATCAAAGATACTCTGACTGCAGTAACAGGCGCTGTTGTACCTTTTCACCATTCAGTTTTAGATGATGGTGGGATTAGCAATCTTGTTTTGGGATACGCACATTGTGGGATGGTTGCTGCTGCTCGTTGGATTGCCAAGCTTAGTATGCCCTTCTTAGTAAAGGTTCTGGAGGAAAATCCTGAGTATGAGATAAAGGTAAATTATAGAAGTCACATTGTTGCTTCTTGTTGATTATTTTCCTTTCTTCTTCTCTGTTGCATTGGAGATTGGAAGGTGTTTTGATGCATTTTCCCATTCACTAACTTGTCTAGACTGAAAGCTATCACAGACGTGTGAAAATTGGTAGATTCAACAAGAAATGATTGTTGATCAACTTTCTTATTACTATCAATGTGGTGATTGTCATTGATGCGCCATGGGATTTGCTTTCATTTGGTTATTTCTGATACCATGTTGCATTATTGATCTGTACTGTGGCTTGCATCTCCGTCCTGTTGTTCACTGGGTTGATCTTAAATTTTGCGGTACCAGTTTCTGTTGTCCTCTAAAGAGCAAGTCAGAAAGTCACCATGTATATGTCTTCTATTCTTTGATGTACATTAATCTCATAGTCATGTGTTTCTTTAGTTCTTGTTGCATTTCATATCTTTGGAGCTAAGATGCTGATGACTTGTAAAAGTAAGCATTACCTTTACTTATCAAAAACAAAAGATGCAATCATTACCTTTGGTGGTGCCGTGTAAATTTTTAGAAACATTCCTGTAAATATCATGTAGTGGCAAGTCGTGAGTGGATGTAATGTTAACATACTTTCAAAAGTACATTTAATTAGTTTGCTGCAGATGTAGACATTTTTCCAGTTTTTTGTTTGTGCTTTATATCAAAGTCGTAATTCTAGTTTTGAACTTCAGGTTGTTGGGCATTCACTTGGTGGCGGTACTGCTGCACTTCTGACCTATATCCTTCGAGAGCAAAAAGAACTTTCCTCAAGCACCTGTGTCACTTTTGCACCAGGTGTGTTTCTTTCTGCTGCAGTTTCAGATCTCTGTTTGAAAGTCGGAAGGTTTCTTTTCCCTCTTATTATGGTTTCTAAGTTTGTATATCAATAACTGGTAAATGAGAATTGTAGGTGACACAGAGAAAAGTAGGACATTTTCTTCCATGCCTTCTTTTCCAAATTGTAGAAGCCGTGATATTTTCCCAAGTTGATTTAGGCCCCTGTAATTGCTACATTAGAGTAGAGCTTCTGAAAGTTTTCTGCTTCAGTGACTCCTTCCAATTGAATATTTGTCATAAAGATATTTTTTCATCTATTTCTACGTCTCTTACCAAAATTGAGTTTATGATGTATCTGTAAGACCAATATTTCAATCTATGATCCTACCTTCAGAAAATATGTTATCTTGATTGTGAAGCTAGAACCAAAAATTCATGCTCAATTAGTTGAATGATCATTTGAGAAAGTTGAACATTACCAAAGTTTCTGTCTCGTGTTGTTTGTAATTTCATGTCACTAGCCTTTAAGTATAATTTGTAAAATACAAATAACAGTTGTAGTTAGATCTCAAGAAATGTAGTACTAATTTAGATTGTGAAAAGAACAGACTATTAAAACTGGTCGACTTCTTTGTCAAAAAAAAAAAAAACTGGTCGACTCTGAAAAGACATCTCAATTAGCTCAGTCTAGTTTTCCTCTGGAGATTGAAACTCGAAGGTTGGCCTGTGATCAATTCAGTTTTTTCCATGGTTCAAACGTCCAAAGTTCCTATTCCATAGCTCTGAGGTCTTACTTTGAAGTGATCATGGCTAAACTACATATTACTGCAAACTGGAAGTGAGAAACTAGGGAATGTCTACATTGTTAAATTGTGTTTCCTGAAATGCAAATGAGGTTGAAAACCGAGATGAGAGCATCTATGAATGTACTAGCTAAACTGTTGCTAGAACTGACTGTGTCTGGGGGATCTATGGAACTTCATTGGATATCTTAATTTCTTTTCCACGTAACACTTTGAGGAAAATAGCTTGCAGTGTACATCTTGTTTTAGCTCCAAAAGTGTGAATAGATAAATCTAATTTGTTGGGACTTGGGAGCATAAGAAATATGCAGGGAAGGGTTATTGAACTGGACCAATTATCTTGTATTAGGAAACCTGATAAAAAGGTAGATGTAGAGAAACTTCTGTATAAAATTTCATCAATAGGGGACACATATGGTGCATTAGTTGAGTACTTGTTTCAATGTGATCTGGTCCCCTTAACATGTAACTGAAGAATATCTGATGATAATGAAAGAAAAAAGAAAATTTCTAATGAAAGTAATGGAAAATGTTTCTGGACTTCTAATATAAAAAAGATGATTGTAGCGTGAACATTGCAAAGTCACTTCTGTAAATTGTGTTGTCCTGAGAAAATGCTGGAAGCATCTAGATTATTGAAGGCTTTGCTGAGCAGTTATGTCATTCTAAAGTCACAGTGTCAAAGGTAATGTGCAGAAAAAAAAACGTTGAAGTCTATTGGGGCTTTGGGCAGAAATTGCGAATAAACAACAGCCATTAAGGAAGAAGGTGCAAATCAAGTGGAAGATGAAATATATATATGTGGTTCGAGAATAATAACTATAAATCCAAGCAATTATATAGACACAAGAATTGAAGAAAAAGGACAATTAGGTGAAATATTCTGTTGTTAAGTGCCGCTCTCTTCAAGACAGAGCCCATGGGTCATTAGACGCACACCTTTACCGCCTTAGTGCTAAGCACACGCCACACAGCGTAATAAGCTCAGCTTTAGCGAGCCTTCGTCAACTAAGTTACTAAGGAGGTTGATGAAAATTAGCTCACTAAAGTGTTTTAAACCTTTCTCGAGGACATCTCTTGTCACTAATACAACTCCTTCTGCCTTAGGCTGTGTATTCATGTCGTACACTAGTTGGATGCTGGACATGTGCTCAAACACAAAAAAATTGTGTCATTCAAAAAATAAAATTGGAGACTTACTACCTAATTTCTGTCTTCTTTTGTTGATATGCTTTTCTTCAAGGCAGAAAACAAGTGAAATTCTTGAAAAAGTCTAAATCTCTATCCCTTGACCAGGAAGAAAGTGAAATCTTCAATCTCCTTTACTTGACTGTGGTCCTATATAAGGAAGTGGAGGGACTTCTCTACTAGGTTTAGACTTTGTACTTCTTTTTATGCTCTATTAGTACTCTAAACTATTTGCACTAGTTATTCAATCTTTATTCGTGTGGTGATCTGTTGATTCTGTCATATTTTGATTTTTTGGTATTTATAAAATTGATCAAATGACCTGTGTTCTAGAAGTGCTACTCTAATGCTTTTGGATATGTTGAGGCTATATATAATAGCATAGTTTCTTTTCCTCTTTGTGCCGTGCATACAGTTTTTATATCGGATACATTTCTAGTGTCTCCTTGATAAATTAGCATCTCTTACATCTTTGCTTATGAAGTCCAATGCCTAGATGTGTTTTTCCTTCCTTTATCCTTACTGTGTTAGTCTTGTGCAGCTGCCTGTATGACGTGGGAGTTGGCAGAGTCAGGAAAGCACTTCATCACTACAATAATAAATGGTTCTGATCTGGTGCCTACATTTTCAACCGCTTCTATAGATGTTCTTCGTTCTGAGGTATGACAATTACTCGCATTATATACTTCAAAGTTCTCATCTTGGACCTGCTGTGATTTCTAACTTCAAAATAATCATTTTCAGGTAACTGCGTCATCCTGGGTAAATGATCTACGTGACCAAGTTGAGCGCAATAGAGTTTTGAAGGTTATTTATCGATCTGCCACTGCTCTTGGTTCTCGTCTACCATCTATAGCTGTAGCGAAAGCAAGGGTTGTTGGTGCAGGTGCACTTCTGCGTCCTGTCTCAAGCAGTACTCAGGTAGATGGTTGGAACCTTCCACTGGTTTTGCCCCTTCTGTTTTTTAGTACTAAATTTCCCTTATTGAATGCCGCATAACATTAAGTTTGTGAACAAATGGATTATGTAATTCTAACTTCGTAGTTCTGGACAAGTTGTTATTCATAGATGGAGTTTAGGTAAAATATTAATAGGATATTGCCAATGAAACTTTCAGGTTAATTATGTTTGCCACATCCTCAGCTTTCTGTCTCCTTAATTTTCATGGCAGGAAGGCTCAGCTTCAAAAAAATAAATTCATGGCAGGAGGGCTGATTTTTGCCTTAATGTGCAGGTGGTGATGAAGCGTGCTCAAGATGTTGCCCAAGCAGTTGTCAAGACACGCTCCTCTTTGTCATCATGGAGTTGTATGGGTGTGCGTCGCCGTGTCATCTCACCTTCAGCAAACTCCAAACCAGATGATTTCTCTGAGGCTCCCCTTATAGCTCCGAGAACATGTGAAGCATTTGTGAGTGAAATAGTAAGCGGTGTTCCTGATGGGAACAAAGTTGAATATTGTTCTTCAAGCAGTGGATCTGGACACGATGAGACCGATGAAGAGGAAGATGCTGCTGGAGTGGATAAAACAATCGGTACTACCACCATAGAAGAGGACATCACAGAAGGTGAATTGTGGTATGAATTGGAGAAGGAGCTACAAAGGCAGGAGCGTGAAGCTGATGTCCATGACCAAGAAGCAGCCGCTGCAGCAGAAGAAATTGCTGAAGAGGAGAAATTGCTGGCCGATGCAGCTGAAAACCAAACGGCAATATCTCCATCGGATGTGTCAGATAACCACCATTTTTACCCTCCTGGAAGAATAATGCATATGGTTTCTATACCATCAACAGAGGCAAGTGATCCGGATCATGATGGTCCAACGGAAGACCATATCGGGATATACGAGACCCCTAGAGAATTGTATAGTAAGCTTCGTTTGTCAAAAACCATGATAAATGATCATTATATGCCAATGTATAAGAAGATGATGGAATTATTGATTAGGGAGCTAGAAAATGAATTAGACTGTGATTGTGAATCATGAGTTGGACCCAAAAATAACACAGTACATATATATATTGAAGATGCCAAAGAAAGGCAACAAATTTGAAATTTCCCTTCAGTGTGTGTTCTTTTTGTTTGTTCTCTGTTGTCTCTGTTAATTCTATTCAACCTCCGTAAACTTGGGAAATAATACTCTTCGAGACTTGAAAGTTGAAACCCCTCAATCTTGAAACGGTCAAGATGAGCTCTTATTTACAAAAGACAAAAGACATAATACATAACTATCCTTAACTTTGGCGTCAGTTGGCAACTATGACCCTTAACTTTGGATGTGCACAAGTAGATACACGTGTCCTACATGGCATAATACACGTAGGATGCCACGTAGGACACAAATTTTTCATGTAGGGTGCCATGTAGGATGAATGTGTCAATCTGTTCAATTTTATACAAGTTTAAGTATCTACTTGTGCACATCTAAAGTTAAGGGTCATAGTTGCCAACTAATGCCAATTTAAGGGTCATGTTTATGTTTTATGCCTTTACAAAAAGGTAAAAAATGACCCTCTAAGTAATAAATAAGGGATAATGCTCCTGAACTATGATTGATATCTCGCGACACATCTTAATTTAACTAGCATCCTATTACCTCCTAAATTATTTTAAAATAGACTAAATATGCCCTAAAAGCTGACGTGGCATAGAGAGTGAACACTTCTTGAAGGCAGGTGATGAGTGAAAAACCTGGACATATGTCATTTTTAATTGGTAACTTTATAATTAGTTAATACACATAATTATTGTTATTAAAACTTATGTATATTGAATTATTTTCATTTCTTTCTTTGTAAGATATTAATTTCTTCCTCACTTTAAACGTTTTAATTATTTTTCTTTCCTTAATTTCGTATATTTTCACTTTTAATTATTTTAAAAAAATTATGTGTTTTTTTCATAAAAAATAATTAAAAAGTGTCCTGTGATTTTAACGTTTTAATTTTTTGATGTTTTATTTGATTTTCTTCACTTATTTTGATATCCCTTCGAAATTAACTTACTTTAAATACAAGACATTTGGAATTAAATTTGAAATCAAATCAAAATGAAAAACAAATAAAATAAAAGGAGTAAATAAAATCAATAGAAAAAACAATGAATGCAAGTAAGAAAAATAATAATATTTACGCACGTGGCAGGCTTGTGTGTACAAAGACAACCAACTTACCGGGTTGAAAGTTCCACATCAGTGAAAAAAGGTACACGAACAAAAAAAAAAGAGTTCGGAAGGGGGAAGGGGGAGGGGGGGGGAGGGTATAATAAAACCTTAGTTAAATTAAGGTGTATCGCTGAAATTTCGATCATATTTCAAGGGGTATTTATGCATTATCCCAATAATAAAGTCGAGTCTCGAGAGGTACCTCGACTCCAAACATTACTTTACTTTACTCTTATTTATAAGCCAACAAAGACAGGACTAACACAACAATAACAAATCGTACCAAAAGCAATCTAAATGGTACTATAAAATTGGTACTTTCTCCCCTCCACGGAAACATGTGGCAACACCATCGTTCTACAGGAAACCACATGTCAACACAAGTGTTAAGCACGTGTGCTGCCAAAGTGTACCAAAAATAGCTCCAGTCCCCTTTGCTTCACAATTGCACTAAAATATCGCTAAAATTTGCTCCCACAGAGTTTTCGTCCAAATCACCGGAGATGAAGTTGGAGCAACAAGTTCTCTGCTATTAGAATTGGTCCACTCGGTCTCTCCCTAAAGAAAATCAGTGAAATATTGCAAAGGACTAGAAAGGGTCTTCGAGTCATCATCCTAAACTATTTAATTCGATTTTGTTTTATCAATCTAAGGTGGAGGTTAAATTCTGAATTTATGTGATAATAGTAACTTCAATTCTTTTTTTTCTTAGAGATTGTTGATTTAAGCATCTTTATCTATATGGATTTGAGTCTTTCTTTTTCTTTTCTTTTTAATAATATATGGATTGGAGCCTTTCTTTTTCTTTTCTTTTCAATAATATAAAGTCTCCATACAAACCTACCTAGGTTAAGTGTTGATGTAGTTAAGGTGTTTGATAATTTGCCTAAAGTAACTAAACAAGTTTATCTTTCTTTTTCTTTTTAACACAGGAGTTCTATACCTTGATTATCATTCACCAATTCAAGAGGTGTATTATTTATTACTGTCGAACAATAATAATAAGTAATATGTTGTTACGCTGGAGAATTGCTTTTGAACAATGTTCATTTGCTATCACATTATTTTGATTTTCAATATACATATTGTTAAAAATCAAAATACTATGAGCAAATAGAGTACTTTCACTTCGATCAGCAGTGTTTTGATCAACAGTGTTTTGGGAAGCGAGAAGCGGAAAAAAACGACGAGGGCTCGATTCACAGAAGCGAGAAGCGAAGCACTTTTTTTTAGAAGTAAAGTGATATTTAGTATAAAAATAAAAAATACTAAATAATTGAATATAGGCAATATATTCTTAGATTAAAAGTAAATAGATAGTTAATAATCTTCATAAGTCATAGCATATAGAGCAAAAACATAATTAAATCACAAAAGAAACTCCTATTCTTCAACAAGATCCACAAACTCTTCAAGTGCCATCAACAAAGGTTCCACTTGGTCGTCTTCTTCATCATCAGAGGGCTCATCAACAAGGTTTCCACTTGAACCTCTAGCCCCGAGCCTACACCCTGGATGTGACTGACACTCGAGAATCATTTCTGATCCCCAAGCGAACCCTTCGCTTGGCTACATGACTTACATGACATTAAACAATATGCGGAAGCTTAAATAGGTGAACAATTGAACATTTAAGAAAGTTATAAAATATTGTCTTTGCAAAATACTTAACATGAACCATGAGTTAAACAGAACAACCTGATAAAACAATGAAAAACATCAATCTATCTATTAAGCCTCTAACAATGTGAGGTGGATGTCGGAACAAGACCCACGACACCTCCTAAAGCTACTAACTAAAATGAAATGGAGTCCCCTGAAGTAAGGAGGCCTCACCAAAAGTTGTCTGCGAGTGGATAATGATCTCAACGATTCACCTGTTGATGATCCTGAATACCTGTATCTACATCATGAAATGATGCAAATCGAATGACGTCAGCATATTGAATGTACTGGTACATGAAAAGGTTAGAGTAAACAATAATCTGGCTTTGAAGGACTGAAACAACATAACTAGATTAATACATAAATATGAAGTGAAAAGAAAAACATTTAAGCTTTACAAGATAATATGCAATGAAAGCAACATGAAAATAATATACTTTACTTGTGGGGAGTTTTTCTAATCTACAATCATTATCATAAGCCTAGTAATGATACAACGTCCCGCCGCACGTTGCAAGGACCCATCATACACCTTGCTGGGGGTTTAGGATGATATCATGACTATGGATCCATCTAATTGGCCTTCTCAGAGGCAGTGAGGAGTCGCATGAAGAGTCAATGCTATCCTATCCTACGCTGGCTACATAGTTTTATGGGACTTTTGAATCATAAGAGACTTTAACTCAACTCGATGCTCGATACTACTCTCAAAATAATAGATATAACATTATGCTCAATTCACCCATTACAAGGAATGAACTTTTTACTTGATCGAAATACATTTCAAACATTAGACATGTTTACCTTCTTGAACACATGCACTTATGAACTTATCTTTCAAGTCCAATAATTAACATAGGTACATAAGTCTACATTTAGTTATATAAATAGCACTTGAAAACTCTTAAGTGTTTATGAAATAAAACCTTTAATTGAACTTCCCGCTTAACTTTACATTGACTTGAAATTGTGAGTTTAAGATTGATGATTAGAATATGCATAAGATCCTTCAATAATTAATGGAGGTTTAGACAATTGATAATAAGAAGAGAATGACAACTCAGCTCAAAGGAACAAGTACAAAACAAGAATAGAGAAGGAACCATTTACTGGGGGTCTGATTGGGCATCCTACTGGCATGTCATGCCAAGCCCCCTATTTACTGGAGGTTTGATTGGGCATCCTACTGGCGCGTCGTGCCAGGCCCCATTTACTGGGGTCTGATTGGGCATCCTACTGGTGCATTGCGCCAGGCCCCCATTTATTGGGGGTCTGATTGGGCGTCTTACTGGCGCGTCGCTCCAGCCCCTGACACCTTGGGGTCGCGATGCCCCACCCTAAACCCAGAATTTTGATGAGTTTTTCTTGTTCAATTCATGGCCTAAACCACTTGAAATCGAATGATTCATTTCCAAACTCATTTAGATTTATAAATCCAATGAAATTCACTGAAAACTCCCTCAATTTGCACCAAGAACAACACTCATTCACAAAACCAACAATCCAACATGACTTAATTGATAAAGAATGAAGTAAAACCTTAAGAAATACGTGTTTGGCGTGAGGATGAACATATACATCACTATAAGAAACCTCACGAACCTAGAAAGAACCAAGTTCTTGGCGATTTCTTCGAAATCTTAAAGAATTTCTTGAAGCTCCTCTTTTCTCCTCTTGAATTTTTTCCCTAGCTTTCTTGAACGCTTTAGACTTACGCGTAAACTGATTTTAATTAGATTTGACCCCTAATATATTACTAAAAATTGTTTTAATCTGATTGGGTAAGAAAAAGACCAAAATACCCCTCATGTTTTCGGGTAACTTAAGCATAACTTACCCAAAACTCAAATTGGCTCTTTCAAAATTTGTTCTTTCTATATTTAGCTCTTTCTAAGTTGGGATGTTACACTCTTTCCTTGCTCCTTTAAGTACTCCCCCTAAAATCATAAATATTCTCCTCAACACCACTTGCCATATCAACATCACCATAAGTGAGACTTTCTCCTTCGTACACTTCTTCATCTTGGTTATTTTGGAGTGCTCCAGTTAACCATTCATTTTCCTTATCAATACTATCTAATGAAATTGGATCAATGGTATTTCGAGCATTATAACGATGCACCAATGTTCTATTATATTTAATGACACTAGATCATTGAGGCATTTCAACTCAAGCCTATTTCTCTTTTTACTATGAATCTTCACATAAGTCGTAGAAAGTAATTAATAGGAGGGCTTAAGATAATTAAGATACCATTTCATTTAGTAATAATGTAATGTAGTTTCTCACATGTTCATATACACTCCAATTTCTCTCACAATCGGATGTGCTACAAGTTAAACTTTGCACTTTAATAGCAAACTGTTGCAAGTTTGGGACATTATGACCATATTTCATCCACCATTCAACTGTATAAGAGTTATTTTAAAAGTTACTACGTAAACTTAAAAGTTGAAGCTTTAAACACAATTAAAAGATGAAATTCTCACCTGGTGACCTTAAGGTTCTAGCTTTAATGGCAGATTCAATTTTAAGTAGCCCATCAACTTTCATGTACACACCAAGCTCCTCCCCTATTTTTTCTTGCAAACTTTTATCTGGGATCATCCTCTCAACACATTTTTGATATCCCTGCCACACTTTTTTAGTTAAAGTCTTCATATCATTATTTTTATAATAGAGCCTTGTTACTGGACTTACTTCACTTTTCTAAGCTGTTGTAAAGCTCTAAGACTTTCTAAGACTTTGTCTAGAGAGAAGATTAAGAAAGAGAAAAGAAAAGAAGAGAAGAAAGAGAAGAAAGAATTGCTTTGGTTTTTTGCTGCTTTGCTTGGTTGCTCTTTGTTTGCTTGGTGCGTGGTTTGCAGCTGTATTTATATACCTCTATCACTTACCTAAAGACTATACTTAAATAATAATATAATGATAAGAATATAAGATATTTACACATTTTTCTCTTTCTTCTAGAATTCTCTTGCCTATCTCAAGTCTTCTTCCGTCTTTTAAAAAAAAGGCTTCTAGAGTTCTTCTTGATCTCCTCCTCTAGAACATTTTTTTTTTTCTCTTTTGGCCGAAATTGTCTAGCACAGTGGCGGGACGTCACACTTGGGTTCAAAATGTGTCCCGCTGCATGCAAAGGTTAATGAAGTTGATTTGTCCATCTTGCATCAATGATTTCAAAAACACTCTTATATTTCCTTGTATCATAATTGAATGCCTTTTCAATACTTTCTCTGGCCCTGTCCATGGCTTCATAAATGTAACCCATTGGTGGTTTTTTCTCCCCATCTACCATACAAAGTACATGAACTAAAGGACCACCAACTCTGAGTGCTTGAACAATGTCATTCCAAAAATATGGACTAATGACGTGTCTCATAACTTCTTTCCCAAGAGTTTCCTTTGAATAGACACTCTCATTCCATTCTGTTGACATAAATAAAGTTCTCAATTTTTTCTTTTGCTTATAAAAACTATACAAAGTCAATAAAGCTGTTGCGAATCTTGTCTTGACGGATTTTATCAAATTTCTTTGCTTTGTGTGTCCCCTCATCATATTCAACAACAGTGCCCTTTGATTGATATAAGAAATGTATCTTAACAACCTTATCAAAAACTGTTCAAAAAAATAGTAGTTAATAAGTAAAGAAAACTAACATGAAATTTGAAAAAGAAAATTAAATATCAAGACTCAAGTTCACCTGTAGAATACGGGGCTTCTTTGAAAATGTCACCAAACATCAAGTTGATATAGTGAGCAGTGCAAAGAGTCCAGAAAATATGTGGACCTCCCTTCAACATGTTACACTTTTTTGTTTCACATGCATTATCAGTCATAACTTGTACCACATTTTCCTTGCCTATCTTCATGATAGTGTTCTCAAACAAGTTATCTTATTAGAATCGGTAGAAGAGTCACAAGCATCATAAGATTCAAGGAAAATACTCCCTCTTGGATAATTCACCAAAACATTAATGACCATTTTACCATTCCTTGTTGTCCATTTATCCATCATAATGGAAAAACCATACGTTTTTCATTGAACCTTATGTTCTTCTACAATCTTTTTTGTCTTTTCCACCTCCTTTTTTTAGAAAATGAACTCTTACCTCATGATAGGTGGGGGGACTTCATTTCAGGGCCATATTTTTCGATTGCCTCAATGAATTCAAAAAACTCTTGGTGTAATTAACACAATTGAAAGGAAGTCGTGCATCATACATCCACCTAGCAAAAATAGATAAAGCACGATCCCTCAAAATCTTCCTAGAAGATTCTAAATCAATAGGTCCGTCTTTTCTCTTTTCGTTTGGTTTTTGTGAGAAATAGAGATTCATAGGATCCTTGCCATTGCTATTGGTGGAAGACCCACTCCCACTACTTGAAGGCATCCTTAGATACTTTGAGGGAGGCCCCATTGACATATTCATTTCATCTTCATCATCATCCATTTCATCATTATTAACAAGATTGACCTTGGATGCTTCATGGTTCATTTGAGTTTTAAACTCATTTTTTTTCCAGCAAATACTCTTTGATCTCTTCCTTCACAATATCCGGGACCTTCGGACATACTTACACATCTCTATAGCCATTGATAAGATGCTTTTTGTGACGAAATATTTCGTCATTGTATGTCACATCACAAAAGATACATTTGACTTTTGTGTTACTGCCCATAGGAGTTCCATACGTGCAAGACGGATCCTTTTTTTGTGACATTTTGAATAAGAAAATACAACTTTACTAGTTACTACAAGCAAAAAAAAAGAAGTGTAACTTAGTAACAAAACAACAAATAAACTAAGTAAAAAAAAAATAAAGACTATTAAGAGCAACAATTAGCATACGCCATACACATCACACTGTATATAAATTAAAAAAAACAGAGCAACAATAGAATTGAAAAAAACAGAGCAGCCAACAATAGAAATTGAAAAAACAAAGCAACAAGAGAAGCTGAAAAATAGAGCAGCAATAGAAATTGAAAAAACAAATTGGAAAAAACAGAGCAGTAATAAAAATATAGAAAAAAACACAGCAGCAACCAGAAATAGAAAAAAAAACAATCGCAGATACAACAACCAAAGAGAAGAAGAGAACTTACATCAGTTGCAGCAATCCAAACTCAAAGAAAATATTTTGAAGTCACGAAAGGAGATATTGTGAAGTCACCAAAATATATTTCAGAAATTAAAAAAAAAACTTACAATTTTTTAAAAAAAAAGCCTAATTAGCGCCTTTTAAAGTTAAGCACGTCTTTTCTCGCCTTTTCTTATCTTGCGCTTCTCACTTCAACTGTAGAATCGATTGCTTTTTGAATGTCGCATCGCTTCACAGAAGAAAAGTGCAGGGGTTGCGCTTCGCCTCGGCCTACGCTTAAAGTGCGTTTTTTTCTCGCTTTTGATAACACTGCTTCAATGATGCCTTTTTGTTTTCAGATACTCTGAATATCAAACATTAAATATAGGTACAATTTCAAGAATAAGTGACACATGTATTCATCCAATTGATAATGAATATCTCATCAGTGAAAATGAGTAAAACTTTTATCTTTGAAGCCTAGAAATATAAAGACACAAGTATAAAAACATGCAAATAACTAATAAATAGTAGATCTGTTAGTCTCCATGTAATTAGTCTTTACTATTTCTCTTTGTTAGCAAATTTTTGAGCTTTCAAAACATATCATTAATGCTGAGGAATACAATATAATTAATTTTAAAAAATTAAATCATGAAAATAAATAACCTTTTAACTACAAAGTCAATCACTCTAATATGAAATTTAAAACCGATAAGATAATCTCATTGCATATCAAAGAGAAATCTGAGAATGAGTGCAAGAGATAATGTGTTTTCATTTTGGTAGCATGTTGGGATGGTGCCTTTTGGTTAAGGACTACTTCCACCATTTAACAATTCATGATCTTCTGGTATTATCACTTCACTAATGTGAAAGATGTGATCTTGGCTACATTAAGTTAGATGACTTATTGTTGACAGTGGTAATTTGAGATAAATGATATGTAGTGTTTTGTAAGAGTGGATGGTATTTTACCGACTAGCTAGATGTATTATAGTTTGGGACTCACATAGTTTTAGAAGGTCATAAGTAATTGTTGAAGTATTAAATTTGTGTAATTATAACTAAAGTTGAAGTACATTAAACACCTACTCACGAATGTTCGAAAATTGATTTTTCCCTTCTTATTCTTCTCACTTCATTCTTTTTTTTTCTTTGTCAAGTTCACGTTTTTTTGTAGTAACAATCTGTTAGGTATTTTATTTCCAGCTCTTTTATTGTGCATTTTCTGCTTTTTGAGTAGTTTATTGTAAAATTTTACACTTTTATGCTCCTAATTTCTTCTTAGCAAGCTATGATGCTCATTATATTTCTTATACACAAAAGTCTTTTCTTATGCACTTATTTATTAGCCCAATTATATGAAGAGAAGAATTTTCTAACAATTAAGTTTAAATGTACGTGTTTGTTAGTGAAAATCGTAAGTTATTAGATCGAGGCATTGTAGTGAGCATGCTAGCAAGTCAATGTTCCTCTATCTGTTGTTTAACATACAAAGCGTAAATAAGTCAAAAAAATTAAAAGATTTTCAAAACTATCATTGTCATTAGTCATTTGACTAATACAGATGTTTGAGAAAACTCACACTACTTTATAATGTCATGATGTCTTTGTCGAGTTTCTATGTTGGTACCCCATCACACAAAAAGACACTAAAACTTTTGCTATTACATCTTCAGTTATAATTTCTACTCTTTGTTGCACGTTCTGATTTTATTTCTTAGTATACTTCATCAAATAGTTATTTCAAACTTTGACGTAAATTTATTACAGCCTCTTTCTACGCGTATGCACAATCTGCATATACACATCTTCAAATTGATAAGTGATAACTTTTCCTGTACTAGCCATCACATTTTCACATTTATAGTTGGTGATTTTAAAATGAATTTATGTTTGGAGTACAATTAAGATGAATCTTACATACACATTGTTATGAACTTCATTTGTTAACTCTTGCTGCCCATAACGCGTTACAAACCGCACATAATAATATTTCTTACAAATCGAATAAAATAACTTTCCTTTATAAAATATATTCACTATATTTAAATTTTGAACTTGAAAATCAAATGTTGACTTTCATGTATATTGCCTACATTTGTATATGTAATATTGGGTTTCTGGTTGTGCAGATCTCCAAGACCTTAGATAGTGTTGCACGACAACTACAAACACAACTCAAGATTCTACAACTTTCAAGATAAAGGGGGGAAAATATTTCTGGTAGTTCAATTAGGCATTGTTTGTGTTATTTTGTTTTGGATATGTAAAATGGCTATATAACCTATGAAAGTGTTCTCCAATATAATCGTTAAGTACTTATTCAACAAATTTCTGCATCAATAGAGCTAAAAATGATTATAGTTTGTTTATCTTCACGCATCCACTTCTTTAAAATGTAAAATGTTGGGTCCCGTGCTAAGCACAGGCCTTGCACCTCTAGTATAACATAAACTCATTTCATGGATTTACATTGAAGTAGATTTTAGTCTAAAAAGACTACTTTATTGATGAATAAAGATAGATTTACATGATCAGCAGATGTGAGCCTAGCTAGGTATAATTTAACAATATTTAATTCAAATGAGAGTGATGTTTGCTGTAATCATGATTCCCCCAATAGAAATACTCTCAACTATGAACTCAAGTCACGAACAATGAGTTCATCTCCCTAATTGACTATAAGACGTTCAACAACAAAATTTATAGAGTAAAACAGAAAATCAAACTACGTATGTAATAATTCTAAAGTAATCTAAGTTGCAATTGCTGGATCAAAATACTTAAAACTATTTGAAAAAATTATGATTAAATAAAAAATATCTCGAAGTAGTAACTAAGACAATTTTTATTTGTGAGATTACTCAAGCATCCAATGTTATTCTTTTCTTAAAATTAATTTATTCAATGTTCTATTAAAAAACTTGTAACATTTGAGCACTAATTTGGTTGTTTTCAAAAATAAAATTAGCTAGACATATAGATGACATATTCTATGTAGCATGGAGCATTAGTTTTCAAAATATGTCAATGAAAGAAGTACCACATACATTAACGCATAAGCCCTTCCATACTATATATATGAGTAACAGATCATAAGTGGACATAAAAGATTACTTTCTCTTCTAACTATCATGTAGAAATTTCATTTATTTGATGCACTCTAGTATGAATATGATGAGAATTCAACCAAATATCAAAAACATGATCAGAATATAAGTAGAATGATGAGCAGCATATATTTGTATACAAATTCATTAGTTAAAGAATGTGACACACACACACAGAGATTGATTTGTTGGTATCAAACTACAAAGAGAACCTTCTTTTGTTACTTTTTAATTACTAAATTCATATACTTTCTTCCTACTTTTGATCAATGTCGAAAGTAAATCCTTCACTCCTGCCACAACAATTAACACTATCAATTTCACAATCACTGCCATGACCAGATTCAGCAAATGCTCCTGATGATCAAGTTCCCTTTGAAGATATTCTTTGAGGTCACAAATTAAGGATTTATACATATGAGATGTTTATATTTGTAGTCGTGTGGAAAACTCTCCCTCTAATCCTCCCACATAATACAAAGTTCTGCCACACTAGTGTTGTCGTCTTAGTTGTACAGACTCTTCACTTTTAATGCATGGATGCTCCAAAAATACATTACTTTGGGGTGAATCTGGCATGCACCGCACCCGTTGACATTTTTGAAGAGTCCGAGCAGCATAACTTGTCGTAGACAAAAAAGGAGGAGTAAATTTTACATAATGTCCCTACAGACAACAAACAATATTGCATTTATATCAAACTAGGCTTGTATTACGAGTCTCTGGTGATTCAGCCAGATAAATAGGACATAATGCTCATCGGGTTTGGAGTTGATAAGATTGTCATTGTATTGGACTCTACCGATACAATGGAACGATGCCTTCGCGTGCCAATGGGGAGCGCTTGCGGTCAAATTTTGACCTCATCACCGCATTCTGTAACACCTGTAAGTGTAAAAAGTTAATTGGAAGTTGGAACGAGAAAATTTAGTTGAAAATTTGTGAAAAATGGACTTGTAAGGACGAGTTCAAGGAAGGTGAAAGGGTCCACGGTTAGTGAATCCAACCTTAAACCTGAACCTTGTGAAAAATATACTAATGATCTACAGATGGCTTCAAGGAAGGTGAAAGGTTCCACAGTCAGTAAGCCCATCCTTAAACATGAGACTTGTGAAAAATATTCTAAGACAAGGTCTAAGGAAGGGTTCAAAGACGGTGGAAGAGTCCACAACTAGTGAACCCATCCTTGAACCCGAGCCTTGTGAAAAATATTCTAAGGCAATGGTCTAAGGAAGGGTTCAAGGATGGTGGTAGGATCCACAGTTAGTGAACCCATTATTGAACTCAAGTCTTGTGAAAATTATTCTAAGAAAGTGATTCACGCGGACAAGTTCAAGACAGTAGTAGGGTCCACGGACGGTAGACCCGTCCGTCGAAATTGGCTTAGTAAATCCCAGATGCCCCTCTGGTTCACGATAGCCTTCACGGATGGTGAAGCGATTAGTGGTCCGTGAAAGGCTTTCGTAGAGGGAGTTTCGACAATTTTTAAGTCAGGGCTATATGGGTCTTTTTCTATGCATTTAGTACCTAAACTATGTAATTTTGACCCTAATTCTAATCCCTAGATAAGATTTCTAAGTCCTAATATTATCCATTCTAAATTCATTCTCCTAATTTCCAAATCCCAACCAAATTCATCCTCCCCAACTCTCTCTTAAGCTAAGGAAGAAGAAGCTAGGGTTTAAATTCAAAATCTTAAATTCACCATTTTTTTTACCTTTAATTATCAAGGTATTTGGGATTTCACCATTGGATCTTATTCATCCAATTGGTCCCAAAGAATTTTTAAGTTTCCAATTCAATTTCTCCTAAATTACTTAGGGTTTCATGTGATCTTCCTGGGTTTTAATTGTTCATTTTCAATCTTTCTATGCATATCTTGATTAAACTACATGATTTCCTATTGATTCCTACTAGACTCATGAATTATTCATGATTTTGTGTATGAATTTATGAAGATATGAGTTTATGAAGAAAGCTATGGATTTGTGAATGATGATTTATGAAAAGATGTTTTATGATCTAAAGGTTGCTTTATAAGCATCAATGAAATGGTGAAAAAATTTCTCACATTGAAAAATCGTGAATGGTGAAAGGTCCTCTCACACATGGTTTAAGGAGCTAATCTATAATGATTTAAGTGTGGATTAGTAACTAAATTATGTTTTTCCATGTATGATGATGCCTTTTTGTATTTCTTTGTTGACCCAGACTCCGCGTTCACATGTCAGCTGACTGCGTTCGCGGAGAACAATTTCTCTGCCAGATTTGACTTTTTCAGTTATTGCCTCAATTTTACTTGGTTTCTTCAATTACCTTCTAAATCAACTCTTTACTCCATTTTCCTATAAACATGAAGAAAACCACATCAAATGCACCCATTCTCTCCTAAACAAGTCAAAAACATAAGCTTAAAGATAAGATAAGTTGGTAAAAATACCCACGTATCAACTTCATGGATAAGAAGATAGTTAGGTCTAAGATTTTATGTGAGGGTCGTTATAGGTAGTTGGGTGTCATGTCTCAACACATTTATTTCTTTCATTCTAGACAACATAGGCTTATTTCAGACAGAAGTATGCATTACATGGATTTGTTTTATCATTTTGTCTAGTTTGGTGTCAGGGGCGGCTCAAACCCGTTGGTGGCCTAAGGCCAAAATCAAATTAGAGGCCTTAAAAAAATATATATATAAATGTTTTTATTTTAAATCTATTTTTCTAGCTTTTTGAGATGCAAAGTTGTTAATAATTTTTGTGTAGTCAATCTCTTCTAATAATTCTTTTTCAATCGATAATATAGCCAAACCACTTAATCTTTCTTGAGACATTGTCGATCTTAAATAAGATTTTATTATTTTTAATTTTGAAAAACTTCTTTATGCTGAGGCGACTGTTACGGGAATTGTTAACATTATTCTATAAGCAATGTAAGCATTTGGAAAAGAATCAAGTCTTTTTATTTGATTGAGTATCTCAATTAGAGTATTGTCTTCTACTTTTATGATTTCCCTTAACACTTTTAATTCAGAAAATAAGTCTAAACCGTCAATATCGGAGTGAGTATTATGTTTTAAGGAACATTCAAGATTAAGACAATATTTTTTTAAATTCTCATCATCTAATGATCTCAATTTTTTCCCACTAAATAGAAAACCAAAAATATTTTCATATACTTCAAATTGTTCAAATCTATTTTGAAGTGAAAAGATAGCTTGGTCTACTATGTATAAGAAGTAATCAACTCTAAATGATTCTTCAAGAGATCTTGTGATTTCATTATCAACATTCTCATCAAATTGTTTTTTTCTATAAATTACACGTTTCTTACGAAATACAGGTTCTATATTCATCTCTAATGCAATTTCCTTAGCCGAAATCATAGCACTTGTAAATCCTTCTTCTCTATATGTTTTAAAAAAAGAAACTAAACCTCTTAATTGATCTATAGCGACATCAATATGCATATCTTTTGATTGTAAACTTTTGCTAATTGAATTTACAGCAAATAATACATCATACCAAATAGTCATACCCAATAAAAATTCAAAATTTTCAAGCTCAAAAATTGCTAAACAATTAGCTTCACTTTTAATTTTTGGATCATCACTAACTTCTTCTAATTTAAATAAAACATCTCTTATTTGTGGAGTTTGAAACCTTATTGCTTTAACACTTTCAATACGACTTTCCCACCGTATTTGTGACAATGATTTAAGAGTTAAACTAGGTACACTATCTTTTAAAATTTTCCACCGCTTAGTAGACGAAGAAAATAGTGAATATATACGTTGTACCACTCCAAAGAATGATATAGCTTTCGTACAAGAATTAACCATATCACAAAGTACTAAATTTAGATTATGACAACCACATGGTGTATAAAATGATCTATGATTTATATCAAGAAGTCTTTTTTGCACTCCTTGGTGTTTTCCCTTCATATTAGACCCATTATCATATGCTTGTCCTCTTAAATTATCAATATCAAGTCCAATACATTTTATTTCATCTAAAATAACTTCAAAAAGACCTTTTCCACTTGTATCATCCACTTTTAAGAATTCTAAAAAATATTCGGTTACATTTATTGGAGTTGCCGAAATATCTACACTCCGTATTATAAAAGACATTTGATCTTGATGACTTGTATCTGGCGTGCAATCAAGTATGATAGAGAATTACTTTGTTTTTATAACTTTTTCAATAATCTTGTTCTTAATTTCACTTGCCAATAAATTTATTAATTCATTTTGTATATTATGTCCAAGATAATGATTATGAATTTCATCATGTTTGATTCGTCGAATATGTTCTTGCATAATTGGATCAAATTCTGCAATCATTTCAACAAGACTCAAGAAGTTTCCGTTATTTTCTTGATAGATTTTTTCATTTTTCCCCCTAAACGCCAAATTATTTCTTCCAAGAGTTTTTATGATGGAAATAATTCTTGACAATACATTTTTTCAATGTTCTCTATCTCTATTAATTTGGTCTTGAATGTTTTTATCGATTTATTTATTATTACGCAATCTAAATTCTAAATTAATCCATGAACTCATATTAATAATATGTTGGTTAGTTGTTTCATGAGTTCTAAGCTTAGTAGTAAGATTTTTCCAATCTCTACTACCTTCATTAGCTAACTTATTATTCTTTGCATTAAAGGTCGTATTAAATAACTTACAACAAAAACAGAATACCTTATTCAAATCTTTGGAATAAACTAACCATCTTCTTTCATGTCTTTCTCCATTAGCCAACTTTTGAAAATAATACATAGTAGAAAAGTGCCTTAAAAATTTATCCTTTGGAAAACATGTGTCGGTAATTCTAATTGGTCCGTTTTCTACTAATAAGTCTCTTAACTTTGTATCAACAATATTCCATTGACTAGGATCATAGATATTTTTAGGAGTATGATTATTTAATTCATTTATAAGTTCTTGATTTTCTTGGGAATCTACATCCGACTTTTCACTAATTTCCTCTCCTTCTTCTTCTTTTTGGTTTATATCATTATCTAACTCAGCTTCAACTAAGTTAGTAACTTGTTCTTCTAAAGAGCATTCCCCTACCTTTTTTGATTTAATTTTAACATTGTTTTCCAAAAATTTATCAAGAGCACCTTTTTGAGATTTTATCAAGTTATCGACTTTTCTTTTTCTTTTAAGTTTTGAATAACCGGATTCATATTTTCTAGTTGACATATTAAAATCTAACAAATATTTTAAACACTATTTACAATATCAAATAAAAAATATAATAAACATAAGACACAAAACAAAATTAATATTAGAAATTAGAATGATATTACCGAATTCAAAAGCTATGAAGACTTGATTTTCGAAAATGAATCGAAATTGCAATGTAGTTTCTCCAAATTTAAAATATAAAATATCAATAGAACAAGTAAATTTTTAAGCTTTGAATAAGAGAGAGATGTAAGATTAGAAAAGAGAAAGTGAGAAGAAATAGAAGGGAGGAGGATAGAATATATAAAATAAAATTAGAAAAAAAAATAAGGTAAAAAAAAAAGAAGATAACTTGTACATTAAAACAAAAGTACACAACTTTTTATTGGAAAGTTAAAAAGTCATAGTACTATCACTTCAATCTTCATTTAGCCGTTTGAATTTATTGCTTTAGTTCTAATAATTTTTTTTTTAAAATTTAATTCTTCTTAATTAACTAAAAAATGGGGCATTTGCATTTATTATCTTAGTTCTAATATATATTTTTTAATTTAATCCTTCCTAATTAACTAAAAATGGGGCCCCCTAAAATTGGGGACCTAAGGCAAAAGTCTTTTTTTTTTTGCCTTGCCAGCCGCCCCTGTTTGGTGTCGAACCATATATTTATATGCTTATGTTTCAGCTTCCGCTTCAGTTTCTTATGATATGTTATGCCAAGGGTTAGCTTGGGGCAATTTGTGGTTTTCAAGTATCGTGTATTGACTAAGATGTTGACTCGGATCGTGACAATTATCAATTTCTAAACATGCTAAAACACTAAAGAACCATTAAAATATCAATTATCAGTTTATCAATTATTGATCATTATCGGTTTAATCGTTAAGATTTCACACACAAAAAATTAAATTATTGATAATCATTTAAAAACAAAGTGACAAACCAAATGAACCATACACACGAGTTGATACTTGCTCAAAAGCGAACACTAACAACTTGTAGAATAACCAAGAGTTTGAGATAGTTAAATATGAAAGTATGAAACTAGACCCTAAGTGAAGGACTTACATATTGAATGGTATAAATAAAGTTTATTAATTTACTATCTGATTATCGGTTAACTCGTTAAGAAAAAAATCTCAAATTATTAAGAACTGATAACCCGATATAATACTAAATCAAAACGCTTATCAAAATCGTTAAATCAATAACCCATTACTGATAAATCCATAACTTTTATCGATTTGAATTATTGGTTTGGGTTCGATTTTGAGAAGTCGCCCTAACTCCCTCTGTTCACTTTTACTTATCCACAATGAATTTTGAACACCACTTAAGTAATAATAAATGATATATTTATTCTGTCATGTTACTCATATTAATTGATGATGTATATTTTTGAAGGACTTATTATTATTAGTGATAATTTGTGTAATTTTTTTCTTTATTCTTGAATTGTGTAGAACATGGTCCATGGAACTAAAGATGGACCTTCATTTTCAACCCTTTTTTCAGCCTCGACTCTTCGCGTCTCCTTCTCCCCTCCACCATTAACACACCCAGCAACCCAACCCCTCCTTTTATCTTCAAACTTCAAAACCCCTAAAACTTCATCACTCTAAATCTCCCTTAAACCCTTTAACCAAAAAGCCCTAAACTTTACCCCAATTTTTCTAATACCAACAATCATACACACTATTCTACTTCATTATACCAAAGATTCAAAACGTTCTTGCTGCTATACAAACTTCTTTTGACTTTTAGGATCTTTGTGGATCCATTTTCTTTTTTGGGTCTTTGGAAAATCTTGCCCCCTCAAAAATGGCTGCAAATCGGAGAAAGGTTGGAGATGATCGGTTTTATAGCCCACCGGCGATGAGGAAGCAGCAAAAAATGCAAGCCAAGTCAAGAATTGAAGCGGAGAGTCGAACTGAGTCTGATGACGGAGCATCGTCAACGGCGTCGTTTTCATCGATTCGAATTGAGAATTTGACGAATTTCGATCGGTTCTTGGAACATACCACTCCTAAGGTCCCCGCTCAAGTTTTTCCCAAGGTATCACTATTTATTATTTAATCTTACGGTCTTATCCTATTGGGCATTAAGTTATAGATGTTTGGGGAAACTATGCCTTGATGTAAAAGTTGCTGCATTTTAGGTTTTCAGTGTTTGTATTATGACAATGTCAATGAGAAGAACTGTAAACGGTAATCTGTTTCTCATATACTTGGGGGCTGGGGCAATTTTGTAACCCTGAACCCTGCTTCCACGGGTTAGAGTCTAGACAATATTTTCAGAAAGTGGACCTAGTTTCATGTGGTTATGACTTGTGCATATGCCTGTTTTTAGATACTTGGTCGTATCGTGTGTGTAAACCATCTGAATGGATCAGGTGTTGGAGTGCAATGTTTTGCTACTCGCTCCTCCCATTTGCATGGATAACCTGGTTGTATACTGTGTTTATGAAAAGCCAGATTTCTGCTAATTTTATGCTCATTTCTTCCTTAATCATACAAGTGAACAATGGCTCAGCAATTGTCTCCTTGGCTTGGTTATTTGAATGCCTTCTTGTAATTAAGATCTAATCTCCTCATTTGTTCAGTGGCTTATTCATATTGCAACAAAGCAGAAGTTTGTGGATAATCAGTTTGAATCCTTTGATCGCCTGATACTCAAGTTAATCCAGTGCATTTGCATATATGCAGACAATCATGAGAGGGATGAGGAATCTTGACAATGATTCCTATCCATACTTCATCTTGGGTGACCTTTGGGAGTCTTTTGGGGAATGGAGTGCATATGGAGCAGGAGTTCCTCTGGTTTTAAATCAGAGTGATTGTGTTGTCCAGTATTATGTGCCATATTTGTCTGGGATTCAACTTTATACAGATCCTTCGAGGCCCTCCGTCAAGCAAAGGTAAGCTTGTTATGTGCACTTTCTGCCTATTTGCAGATGATAAAACTAGTAATTTTTCATGCATATTGGTCTTTGAACGAATTCATGTGTGGCTGTTTGTGTGATACTGAAAGAATTGTTGAAGAGTTTGCAGAATAATGTGTCTGATTTGTTATTATTGTTTAAAGTAAAGATGCATTCTCCATTATGTAATAAATGTAAACCACCTTATCAGAACTTATGTGATAAATGTTACCAGTTCTGGCTGAATCACAATTGTCCTCGTAAATTTCAGTTCAGTTGTGAGGATGGTGATTTTAGTCTAGATTCTGGTTAGCTTGGTGTTTGTTAATGTTAAATTTTATTTTATTTTCTTTTCTAAGCTTGAATGGAATTCATTCTGTAGAAGTCCAAGGTTAATGAGAAGTAGATATCTGTACCTCATGGGCCTGCCCCTGCCACTCATTCAAAGTTGAATGTGCACCTTCTTCCATGTGTTATATTGTAGGATATAGGTTTTCTATGGTTGGTCATGGAAGCCATATTCTTAGTTATAAATTTTGTTATTGAAGCACCTCAGGTTTTTCATAAATGAACTCTGAGCTCATGTATTGCAGAAAGAGTGACCTTAAAAAATGTTGGAGTGAACATATTCAACAGGGTTATTAAGTCTTCTCTTATTGATATGGCCTTGCACAGGCACAAGGTGTGGCATCAAATGTGCATGTATTGTCCTTAAAGTTGAATTCTGTTTTTGATTAGTTTCTTGGCCTTTACTCCTTTGAAGTTCTTATTTTACTCCTTGCTTGAAGACGGAGGTAACAAAATGCCTCAAGGCTATTAACTTTTAATTGTGCTGCTCATCTCACCTACCAAGTGAAAACTAAGTTGAAGTAAGAGCTATCTTCTTTAATAATTGAACTATACAGACTGATCTGTTCTCTTAATAGTGAGTTCATTTCAATTGATTGGTGCCTTTACTTGTGAATAATTGGTATGTTTTAGCTGCATTTTCTTTCAAATAACAATGGGCTTAAATTTTTCCAGGAGACCAGGTGAAGAAAGTGATGCTGATTCTCTCAAGGAGACAACAAGTAGTGATGACAGTGGTGAATACGGAGCTGGAGCTTCAAGGGTAGCCAATAAAGTTCATGGAAGTTGGAATCAGCAGAATATAGTTGCATCAACTATTGATGGAATCAAGCATCTCTCCCTAAAAAAGGATCCTTTGTTAGAATCTTCAGGAGATGAGAATGAGATGGAGAGTCCTGGTCTCCTTGTATTTGAATATTTTGAGCGAAATCAACCATATGGTCGTGAACCTTTAGCTGATAAGGCAAGTCTTTTATCTCCAAACAGAATTCGCCTGTCTTCCATTTATTTGTGTCATAGCATTTACATTCTTTTGCCCTTACAACTGCAGATTTCAGGCCTTGCATCTAAATTTTCAGAACTGAAGACGTATAAGAGCTATGATCTGACTGCTGCAAGTTGGATTTCTGTTGCTTGGTACGATTTTCTCCTTTCAGCTTTGACTGAACAAATATTCTCATGTAAACTCACGTGTTGATACTAAATTGTTTTTTCCTTTCCATTATGAAGGTATCCCATTTATAGGATACCAACAGGACCAACATTGCAAAATCTTGATGCTTGCTTTCTGACATACCATTCCCTCTCAACACCTTCTGGTGGTGGTATGTCTTTCATCCTATTTCTTCTCTATTTCTGATCAATTCAATGTCAAAACAAGCCAGTTGATTGTTCTTGAAATTGCTGACTATGTATTGCTTACACTTTTGCAGTTCCTAGGACTGACTGGCCTCAACAGCATGGCACAACTACTAGTAAAGGCATCGTTGATGCTGGTATGTCCGCCAAGCTACCTCTCCCAATCTTTGGGCTGGCCTCTTACAAATTCCAACTATCATTTTGGTTCCCTGATGGAGTTAATGAATGTCAGAAGGCCAACTCTCTGTTACGAGCTGCTGGCAATTGGCTCCGGCTTTTGCAAGTTAATCACCCTGACTATAGTTTTTTTGAGTCGCATAATTCGTATCGAAGGTGAAGCTTGTCTTATTTTCTTTTAAGCATAACATCCTGAGATGCTCGTCCGGCTGTACAAGCTTGTCACTGGGTATAGCAAAACTAGACTTGAAAGTAGGCTTCTGTTTACACAATACAAGCTTTTGTACTTTTATTAGTTACCGTTAGATGCATGAGTGGTAAGGTACCCGGTAGGGTCAAGAGTGACTATGAAGGTTAGCATCTTCACTGTTTCCTATAGCACCTTGTATACATTGGAGCTTCCTCAATCGACAGTGAGTTCCTGGATATGATGTTCTGATGACAGTAGCTTTGTCAAGCTTGCTCTATTTCGACTTACACTCAAGTTAATGTTAATTGAAAAATAGGTTGATTTTCTGTATTTTGTGTATAAATGAATGGTCTGTAATACCATCTAATATAATATCACCTTACAGTATATGACTTTGTATATTGCTATGTTTTCAGAGTCGGGCTGAGTTTACTACTATACTCCGACTGATAGGATGACTTTTAATTAAAAGGAACACACTAGATCGACCTTTCTCATCGTTTCAACTATACGTATTCTGACTTTGGTATATTACTATTTCCTAATATCTAAAAAGTGCAGTCAGTTTGGCATCTATTCCTCAATTTATGTGATATACTTTGACTTGATAAAGAGTCTAATGAAAAGATTTTTGAAATTTGTAATTTTATACTTGTCATGAAATGTTTTCAAATACTCGTTTGTTAGATGGAATGAGTTTCTTTTTTAAATAGTGGTAATAATTTGGCCGTATTTTCTTTTGCTTCAACTATTGTATCATACATGATTTCTGGAATCATACATCTGAGAAGCAAAGTACACCAAATGGGTCCTAAAATCTATTCAGTCCTCCCAACATCTCCATCTTTGAACTTCTCGTCCATTTTCTAGGCAGTGATCAACCTCACTAAAAAGCGGAATTGGTGAGCCACCAGCGTATCTTTTATATCACCTTTCACATAGTCCTGCAACGTGTAGATTACTGGTGGCCAACAAATGTTGCTGCAAACCCCTCATTAGGTTACCTGCTGAATTATCTTAGACATGCAGGTTACGCCAGAAAATTCGATGTTGGGGCTAATTTTGGCCCCTCTTCTGTAACTTTGTTTCCCAGAACAGGTCTTTTGCTTATAGGCATAGCCAGTGGAGTCCATGCTAATGAATTTCAGCTGTACATAACAGCAATGGTTCGCTAGCTGCTTCAATGCCTGATAATTTTAGTGAAACTAGCTATATACTCATATATGTTTCGTGTTGCTTCACACAGTTAAATTGGAATATATATTAGCGTGTTGCTACATTGGAGATGGAAAACTAATGTAGTCTTTAATATACACATAAGTAGGACTTTTACGAGTTCCCTCTTCCCCTAACTACTACACAGAATGGCTGCATCCTCTTCTTTTCTCTATCCATGCTAACATTATCCTCTTCACATTTAGACATCTTCAAGAAAGGTGGATAGCAGTAGCCCTTGCACAAACTTACTCTTCCTGGCCTTCTCCTCTTGGTCTTTGTCAGATAGCGGAGATAGCTGAACATTTCTGTTCAAAAGAACAAAATCAACAACCTTGAACAGAGGTAAATAGAAGCAGGACCAAAGAGGAAAGTCAGAAGTCCAAAACAAGCGCTAGTAAACAAAAGTCGCAGTCATATATATTGACGATCATGAGCAACTTCTACAGCTGACGATCTCCCTTCCACCACCCTCCCTCCCGGGAAAACAACTGACTTATATATGTAACAGAAGAGCCTAGCACAAACAAATGACCCGGCTTCCTTGACAATTATCATTAGTTTCCTTTTGTCAAAGTATCTGCAGGAGTACTTAAATTCTATTGACAAATAAAACTAGCATATACCATGTAGATGAGGTATGTACTTAGTAATAGCTCATCAAATTTGCATGTTTAACTAGAAAATAAGCAAAAAAGAAAGGCTGTCCAGATAAAAAATTATTCTACAACTCAATCATGGGATAAAAGTTTAATCAAGTTACCAAACACACATGTGATTGATGATACAAGGTTTAATCAGGTTTGCCACTCATATATACAATCAAAGAGACACGAACCAAGAAGCTCCACGGAACTAGGGTAATACACAGAGGAATAGGCATTTGAGAGGAAGAAAAAAGATGAAGAAATAGAAACAAAAGTAGTGATGCGTCCTTACCTTTCAGATGAGTTCTCAAGAGTGCTTTCTTTTTTTGAGCTTTGCTTAATAGAAGATAAAGGTTGAACATCAGGAATTTCATTAGCCAAAGGTGTATTGTGAATGAATGAAGATAACAAGGGATCTGGATCTGTAGTGGAGGAAGAAACCAAATGAGAGGATCCCCCGAGGATGGACTGCAAACTCCCTTCCCTTAGCTCTCTTCTTAAAATAGAGAGAGCTGAAGTACCAGCTCTTCGAAATCTTCTCCTGCGCTGCACCTGTAATGCAGTCAATGATAAATACCATGCATCCATAGACCAATGGTAAAACTAAAAGAATTCTGATATGATGCACATTTTGGTACTGAAGCAAACCCAAAAAGAGGTCCCAGGATCAAAGCTCATGAAAATAACTGATGAAAGATAATAAAAGAGGATACCTTTAAAATATTTCCATGTTGCTGAGTAATATGACCAACCAAATCCATTCCAACCCTTTTTGCACAAACCGGGCATATCTGCATATAAAGACATGTTATCTAACATCACCAAAAATCTTGATAAAATGGTTGGCGCTCTTCAACAGTCAACACCCTGATCACTTGCCAGAGATGCAACTGACAAGCTAGTTGCATAAAGTGTCCAGATGTCCAGATTTTATTCAGAAATAGTAGAAACAAAAGTTATACAAACATAATGTGATTTAATTAATTAAATAATCATTAAAAAATATAATTACTCTCTATCTGATTCTAGCCTGTGTAATCAAAATCTAAATTTCTAGTTCTAAGCTTAATATCATACTCAGGTTAATGATGCTGAGTTTTCGACTAAAAAAAAGGTCACGTGTAAAAAGCACAGTATCTTTGTCAATACAGAAGGGTAACAAGAATGAAACTAAACATAATTTAGACAACACATGAAATAGATTTTGTTTGTTGAAAAAATATTGTTCTGAAACTATTCTGCGTAACATTTTCAGATAAAATCCCTAAAATACAAGAACTACTGTTTGAATTGAGTAACATTTTTTTCCTCAAAAAAGAGAATTGGAAAAAAGAAATAGTTAATTTGCTACTTAGCAAGTGCTGGTGAAGAATTGGTTATATATTTGGCATCCCTTTCTGATTCTACAAGAATCGCTATTCAGCACATATTCACGAAAGCCGCAAAGCATAAGTCACAAACCAAACAAGTAACTTTTTGAACCTTAGCCACTGACACACAAGATACACTTTGCATTCTTCTGGGAGTGGCCCGAGAACACCTTAGGGTCTCTGCTCACTTAAGTGACTGAATATTTTTTCCATTTTCTGGTTAGTGAACTACACAGTTTTTTCAACCCTATAGTCAGCAGATAAGGCACTTTTTCATTAGCTGACTCCTATAGTTTTGGAAAATCTATGAACATGGACAAGGAAACTAAATTAAACATGTATTTTAAGCTAAAAATCCATAAAATAAACACAGCAATGAAAAGCCATTAGCAGAAACTGGAGATTTGCAAAATTGACAAAAAGTAGCAAAGCTACAACATCATTCTTTTATTTGTAATCAAGAAATCTCTGAGAGCTATTGGCGCACGGTTTGAAACACACTAGTGAATGAGTCCGTCGCTCTACCATTCTCCACCTAAATACGAGGCATTTGTATACGGCAAGATTTGAAGCCGTGACATGCGTCTAAACCATACTAGACCAAAGTCCTGGGGGTCACTATTTTTTGAAATAGAAATATTTTGTTAAAATGCAATGGGGGTCACTACCATAACATTTTCTTCTTTATTAAAAAAAAAGCGAGATAAAGCTGACTGAAGGAGTAAACAAGGGGTATCCAAACAGAGTATTCTTTCAAATTTCCCCTTATTCTTTATTTCGACAAGAAGGCGAATGGTATGCACAGCCTCCCAAAAGTGAATAAATCCCCCCTCCCCGCTGTAGGCTATAGCCTCCTCGTTCCTCCTATCAACATAATTGCCACCTCTCCTATGTCAAGAGAGAACAATGAGGGCTGAGCTTCTGCAATTCGGAATTGTCAAGGAAAGAAACAAGATAGAACTGAGAACCTTGACTCAGATATGATAATCCTAATGAATAACCTGGATATGGCTCCACTTGCCTTTTCTTTATGAAATGCTCTTCCAAAGTCTTTTCTTCTTATTTAGCTGTTTCTGTTAGCTTGGGAGTTAAAAAAAAAATAGGTGCTACCATGTTAATACTTTATATTCATTAAGTTGAGACTTAAGATTAGATGTAAACCAAGAGTCTTCATCTACCCCATCAATCATCATATCCCATAACTTGGGTCCTAAATCCCAAATTCATCTGGCACTTTAATTTATTGAAGATGAAGTTGGCTATCAACTAACAGAAATAAAACATTCATTTCAAGGTTTGCTAGTACTCAAACTGTTGCAAGAAGTCAGAAATGCTAAAGGTTAACCTTCCATTCGTTCAATATTACCTCAAACCGGAAGCTCCAAAAGTTGAAAAGCAGAAATTTAGAAAGGGGTCAGAGAAAGATCATTTGTTTACCTTTTTTCTTTTTCAGAGAAGAAGGTAGTGATGTCTAACAATCAAACAGAAGAAGACAGAGTTTGAGAGAAACAAATAGAGGACCTTTTTATATTTTTTCTAATTCTACTAGTATTGTATGAACTATCACAACACTAGAAGAATGAAAAGACATTAGCAGCTTATATTTCAAATTTATTCTTGCTGGGAGTGTTGTACAGTGACTACCAGCTCGATCAATTTAAACGGAACTTCCGCAAGTTTGTGAAGATAGATTCTTGTCACTCAGCTTCATGGTTGATCCAGATGTTATAGAATTTTATCTTTAAAATTGAACAAGGGGAGCAGGTGATCAGCCAAAACCACTGTGAAATGTAGCACCAGTGTTACTTGCACATAATGCTTCTGATATTTTGGTGATATTGTGGTATATGAATTACAAATTTATATATCTCCATAATTTGCAGGAGAGAAACCAACAACTATATTTTTTTAACACACAACTAAGGGGAACAGAAAACTATTTCACTTCACTACTTTGAAATTTCAAGTTCACAGCTTCACACAACCAGTGTGATTCACTGCTTTGAATTTTTAAGTCGAAGCAGCCTCTACAGACATAAACACAGGTAAAGCATTAAAGATAAAGGATCATATCATAAAATGAATGTCATATTTGATAGCCAATGCTTCTTCTCACAAACCTACTGGGTTCACAGGAAGAGTAGTAAGAGAGGAAAACGAAAGAAACCAATTCCTGAATAAGGTCACTGTAAAGATGGCACAACTTTTACAATAATCCTTATAAGAAGAAAGGAAGGTTTTATGATGGCCCCCCTGGTTTTTAAAAACTTAAGCATAACCTATATTTGATATCTAATGAAAACAAATTGGGAAAGAAGTACTAGTTGTAGAGATACTGTACCCCATTCTTAGCCTCAACAGCATGTTCATCATCGATATGACAACATAGTCCAACAATATCAAAATCCTCCGCACAGAAAGGACAGAGAAACTCTGGCCTTGTCTCCTCTTCACTATCATACTCCTCTCCTAAGTTACGGATTTCTGCAAAACACACCAAAAATTCACTTCCATCAAACAGGAAAAGCTATGAATTACCATTCCCAACCATGTTTCTAGAAAATGTGAGAAAGGATACCCAAAACTTCTCCCTGTACTAATCTTCCCGCGGAAAACACACACATCCCCCAAACGACAATTCAGAGACTGAAGGGATAAGAGTTGATAAAAACAAAAATATAACCTTCACATTGGGATCATTTCTGAGTAAGATATAACCAAAACCCAAAATATGCAAATATAAAATACCTTATCCCACCTTTTCATTTCCACTACTGAGAATAACCAAAACCCACAAAACCAAATGTATAACTTCTTCATTTCAGGTAAGGAAACCTACTCCACAAATCCCCACCTCAGGATTATTTTATCTTCATTTCTTGGTCAATAAACAACAAATCAAACTACATTCTAAATAAAACTACAAGCTATGAAAAGCAAATGGAAATTCTTTTATTTTCTTGCACCTCAGGAAATAAAGCCAAAAAGAAGATAATAGTACCTGATCGAGGTTGGTAACGCCTTGAAGAAGAAGTAAATATACGATTCCAAGAATCTGAATCCATTATAAATATCTCAGACTCAACAAATTATGATGAAATCTTTAGAAATTTCAAAAAAATCTTTGTACCCCTTTAGCTAGCTCAAAGATGAAACCTTTGTTGGTATGAAAAATAAAAGGAAGAGCCAGATTCAGAGATAATAAAATGAAGACTTAGGACCCAAAAAGATGAGGCCAAAAAAGGGGTTGTGAAGTTTCCTGGAAATAGGGAGGCGAAAGAACAATAGGCAAATAGCAAGGATAGCAGAGAAGCCTCCACCAAATTTCACGGTGGCAAGGTGCTTTGGATTGGAGTTATACATGAACCTTATTGCACGATTGGTATGCCCACTATGCACCTTTCACTTTTGGACCGACTTATATAGTGTGGTCCAGAATTTTTTTTTTTTAGAAAATATTTTCTAAGGTAGTTTAGCTATGTAAATAATAATCTACATAAATTACACTACATATATTTAGTTGAAGTCTGACTTATAATGATATACATTGTATTTTGGACACCCTAAAATATCATAGTTATTCGTAGCCCAGTTGGTTATACTTGATCTGCTCCGATTTGAATATAAATAGTTTTAAAATACCATATATGTGATGTTTATTCTTTTTCTACTATCCAAAGTTTGGGCACTCTTTATGAAATTTTTGGCTACGCTATTGAGGGTGAGGACTATATGGATAAAGGGAAGATGAGGTACGTTAAAAGAGACGGGAGGATACAATCTATGTCAAATGATGCTTGTAGAACTTGATTTACATATTTTTATTAGAAATTATTTTCCTCGCTTAAAATAAAAAAAAAAAAACAAAATATGAGAAACTTAGGACTTTATACCGAACACACCATTATTTGCATGTTTTCTACTTTCTAGGAAATAAGACGCACCACTTAAATTATTGGTCCCTTTGTCCTAAAAAAAGAAGAAGAAAGAAGGGTATTTAATTTATTTCGATAAAGGTATGCAAATTTTTATCACTGTTTTTAAACTATATTTAATCGTTAATTTGTTACTCCCTCTGTCCCTAATTACTTGTCCACTTTTGAATTGACACACCTATTAAGAAAACAATAATTAACATAGTGAGTTTATTATTTTATCTTTATTAATGATGAAGTAGATGAATTAAAAACTTAAGATTTTCAAGAAGTTCTACCTTTCTCAAAGTAATTAATTGAGGGTATAATAGGTAAACATTTTTTTATCCTTTCTTGATTTGTCAAAATGGACAAGTAATTAGGGACAACTAAAAAAGAAAATGTGGACAAGTAATTAGGGACAGAGGGAGTATTTTATGTATTTTCAAAATATACAAATTTATTTAAAAAATTTAAGTAATCACTGTCTAGAATAATAGAATCATAGTAAAATGCTAAACGGGTTAAGTTTGTATTTTGATTCGTTGTGTTCTTTGGTCGTTTGATAGAGTGTATAAAAATAACGCTAAATAGAGTGTATTAGAAATGCTTGCATTAGCAATGCATTAATTATACATAAATTATTTTTATGTATTGTTTGGTTTGATGCATTAAAAATAGAATGCATTGCATTAAAAAAATCATTTACAAAGATACCCTTCACTATTATGGTGGAAAAGATATAAAAAAGGTCTTGAGGGGCAATTGGGTTTTTAATTAAGTTAATGCATGCATTAAAATCATTGCATTGCTAATACCTAGAAATCCATAGTATCAACAATACACACCTTAATACACAATAGAGTGTATAACTAACGAAAGCATTAGTTAAACATAGGTTGGAAAAGAGTACCAAACAAGGTACTAATAATACACATGGCTAATGCATGCATTATTTTCTTAATACACTCTACCAAACAAACCCTTAGGACAGCAAGATGGAGTACTTATATACGTTGGTACTCCTTCTATCCAAAAATATTTGTTCATTATTGATTTTGCACACTTCTTAAGAAACTATAAATAAAAAGGTAATTTTACTATATCACCATTTGAATATAAGAAATACAATGTCTAGAAAAAATGTAATAGAGAAATGACTATAATTGATGACAAGGGTAAATTAGGAACTAAGTGTAAAATTATCTATTGATTTCATAAAGTGGGCAAGTATTGTTGGACATCCCAAAATAGTATAGTGGACAACTATTGTTGGAAGGTGTAACAATCTGTTTCTGTCGTTAGGGAAAAGCCAATTGGGAAAGAATTGGGGCCAGAAAACTTTTGAGTAGTAACTTGGGAATTCCTAGCCTAGTCCAGATTTGGACAAAATCTGAGTCAGTGAGGTAGGGGTGGGCGTTCAGTTCTTCAGTTCGGTTCTTCGGTGTTTGGTTTTAAAAAAGTGTGCACCATATTTCAAACCAAACTAGATCGGTTTGGTTTGTTTTCAACTTTGGTTCGGTTTATTTTGGTGTTTTTGAAACGGTTTTTCTGTGCAAATAAAAATAAATAGGGAATATAAGAGAGCTTAAGGCTCAAATACAGGAGCTTCTTGATAAAGGTTTCATCCGTCCTAGTGCTTCCCTGTGGGGGTGCTCATGTCTTGTTTGTTAAGAAGGATGATAGTATGAGGACTGATGATTTTATCGTAAGTCATAAAGGAGTGGATTGATAACGAAATGACAAGCTTATGAATAAAGAAAGTCCCATTGGGTATACTTGGGTGAAGGAAATTGAAGATTTTAGTAAGAAAGTGCGTATAAATTTTATGAGTATACCTACGTTTGAGGTGTTATGTTAATGAAAAGTTTGACTTCGTAGTGATAGTTGATGTTTGCATAATCAACGACACAACTTCCGATGCAAGTGTCTACGATCGTGCAATAGTATAATAACCCAATCAAGGGTTGGGGTCGAGTCCCAAGGGAGTGGTTTTGAGAATTAATAGAAAAATAAAATTTAGTTCTAACTAGTCATAGCTAAAGACATTAACGGTTAAAAACATTGTAAATTAAAGGAGGGACACAAAGTGTCAAATATCGATTTATGGGTTTTGTCACAAGTATAGCAAAAACAGTAAAAATAACAAAGAAATCTATAAATGAGAGGGGATTCTTAGGGTGTGACCGCAATATGTGTTGATTTAAATCGTTGGGTACATGCTTTCGATAGGAAATTTGCAAGATAATAGTGACTAGGCTAAGCTTTAGATGGAAATAAGTTCCGTCTCGGGCAACTTACCCCGTTTCAAATAGATTCCTTTCGGACACCCATTTGCCGCATGAAGGCCAACCTACGCCTTACCCCACTCACTCTCTCGAGCTGAGTGTTATGATATGGGACTAGGACTCACCCTCTCGGGTTGAACCTCATGTCGACTCACTCTTTAGGCCATCAGTCTAGCAGTCTTGGTTTCACGACCTCTCTCTCGAGCAAGACGAAAACACATGGGTGGTTTTGTATTTGCAACTACAAACCCATTAAATTAAACCATAACCATTAGGTGAAATCACCATTAAAGTACATCTAACCTATCAGCAAGCAACACCCAACAGTAATTTCAACACATATTTGCTAAATTACACCCCAAGAATGGAGGTTTTTAGCCACACATCAAGAGATAGAAATTTATACCTAAATGATCTTGCATTCAAATGGGTATGAAGATTTAAGTCTTGTTACAGGCCAAGAATGAAGAATCCAAGAGACTCAAGTCCAAATCCTTGGAGATGAAACCCTCTTCTTCTTCAAGTTTTCAAAACCCTCTCCAAACTCAGAGCAAAAATAAAAGTACTAAAAATTATATTAAGAATCTGATATTGTCTAATGATATATTCTCTATATCTTTCAACGAGTATTTATAGTTTTCAAAAATCTGTGCTGCGACGGATCATTGGGTGACATTAGTCGAAATTGCCGATCAACTAGGCGATTCACCCTTTAGTGTAGTTCATCGCCTTCTTGCACTATCATTGCATCATCGTGCTCTGGGTCATTGGGCGATATAGTACTGCTTCATTGAGCTTTTCGGCGATGCGCCGACTGCTCCCTTATTCCGCCGACTTGATCCTTTCCTTCAGGCTAAGCACACTAGAACAAAAGATAAAGTGAGACCCTTCGGTGATTCGCCAAGTGGACTCGGTGATCCTTAGGCCTTTATTTTCTCATTTTTTCAGCCTTTTCGTTCCTTTTTGTGAAGTAGTGTCCATGCTTTCCTTCAATCTTCAAATACCTGAAACTTAAGGGTTTTCATCAGATATTGAGATAAAATAAGCATTTGAGGACACAATTTCTATTAAAATATAGCCTTAAATGAGTCCAATTTGTGGACTCATCAACACCCCCAACTTAAACTTTTGCTTGTCCTCAAGCAAACTCGAGTTCAACTGATCACAAAGGGTGTCTCAAACAATGCTACACAAGACTCAATCATGAATGTACACAACAAGACTTAAATTACTCATGCAAAGATCAATTGTGTACTCAAAGATTCAAGTTGTGACACACCATTATCAAAGATTCTCATGCTCGCAATACTTGCTACTTGTGCAAGTTCAAGCTAAAAAAAAAGTATCTAAAGGCCCTCACATAAAGAATGATTCCATATTCACACATAGAGGTTAATCAATTCAAGGTCAGGAATCAGATACAATGCTCACATTTAAAAAGGGGAACACAATGCGTGTTTTCACCCATAGGTTTGCCCTTATTTTCCAATCGACTTTCGGTTCGGCTTACTCAAGATCAAAAAGGTCTTTTCAAGGCTTGTAATGGGGCTGAGTGCAAAGATATGGTCATTTAGGCTTAGTGACTTTTTCCTCATGAGATGTGGTATTCTCAAGGCGTTCCCTTCTTTTCCTTTATCAATTCTTTTTCTAGTGCTTCTAAGTCATTTTTTTATTCACCTCCAGGGGTTGCTTGGAAACCCAATTTCTTTTGTACTTTTTTTTTCTTTTTTTTTTTTTTATTTGGAGGGTTTCCATTGTTCCGAAACACCATGAGTTAAGGGAGACTTTTCTTGCACGTCTTGACTTCTCCTTTTCCTTTTCACCACACCCCCAACTTAGACTTTTGGCCTAAGTTGGTTATTCACTAAACCACAAATTAAGAGGATTATAGGTAGTGGGTCAAGTAAGGTCTAGAGTTCATCAAGATTCTTCCAAAGAAAGGTACGGCTCAAGGGGTGTTCAAAAGAGTTTCACACGCTTACAGGTAGGCCACAAAATAGGTATATGTCAAATTTGGCTCACACTCTTTAAAGTTGCCTAAGATCATTTCAAGAGCACACCTTTCTAAATCAATTAGACTAACGAGGCAAATTCTGGGTTTATTCATGCATAGTTCAAAGTAAGCTAATCACAAGGCATCGACACTTAAGTCAAACAAGACTACACACTTTCGCTAGTGTGCAACGGTCATTACAAGAGAATCAATTTGATAAATGGTTAATCACAACAAGATGCAAAGAGTTCACATATTGTCTATGCAACTTTATTTGGTCTCGTCATTGCTGCACATTCATGTTCGTTCGATTGATAGCACTATTCAAGTCATCAGTATTGATCAGAACTGAGACTTAAATTTTGCCAAAGAACAACCACTTTCAACACACGAGAGGTGGCAAAAATTTTTGGAAGGGTCAAAATCATTTTTGTAATTTAAAATAAAAGGAATCCATGAGCTCAAACATCCACAAAAAATAGATAAAACACAATTTTAAACAGAACAACCCAAATATAAACATAAAACACAACTATCAACACAAAAGGTGTGGGCCTCACCCTACCACAATTAAAAAGTGTTTGTCCTCAAATACAACTAAAAATGTCTAAAAGTAAAAATAAATAAGACAGAGTGAGAAGTAAAAAGAAGTCCTGTCTATGCAGTCTCTCTTTCCGTCGGGGTCTGAATATGGGCATAAGTGCCCGATGTATCTATCTTGTCACGGATCTCAGTACCCGGAGTAGCCTCAGACAAACTAACAACGCCAGATCCGCTAGAAGCAGCTGTGGATGTCTCAGCCGACACTGTCTGAGTTGCCGACCGCACAACCATCTCCACAAGATTCGGCAAGTCTCTGAATATGTTGTCATCTTGGCTCTTGCTCACTACCTCATCGTGCAATGCTATCTACTCCTCATCGGTCTCTATCTCCGACTCTGCATGTCATGCATCATCCCTCAGCACATCTCCGGTAGTAGCTGGAGGAATCCCCGAAGTCTCAGGAGCATCCCTATCATCTGCTCCCTACATCAGTGTAGTGAAGTCGATAGCCTTCAAATAGGCTACGTCCTTCTTTAACTGTGCTATTTCAGCTTTTAATGCTGAAACCTCGAGTGTCTCTCCTTGTCTACTCTCACAAGTAGTGACTCTGGCAGTCAGATCATCAACAGTGGTCCTAAGGGGTGCCAGTACAGTCAAGATGGCACTGTCAATCATCCCTGGGATGGATCTCTCCAATAGCGTCGCCTCACATCCGTTGAATAGTCCAGCTGCCCCATCTTCAGGATCATGGCATGAGTGATCCTAGAAGGCTGGGAGGAAGATGAAGCACCTAGAGTCTGTGAAGAAGAAGAAGGAGCGGGTATACCTGAAGGCTCCGAAACCAGAGTAGATGAAGGTGTCTCTGCTGGTAATGAGTCAACATCGACCTCTGGAGAAGTTTCTGCTAGAGCTGTTTTCCTCCTGTTAGGCTCCTTTCGCGTGAACTCGACCTCTATATGTCGGATATCTGTGGAGGAAAATGGGGTGATCTCTACATCGCTAGCAGGATCTCGAGATACTTCGGCACTCTGGCATAACTCGGTGATCAGAACATGAAAAGCCAGAGACGTCTATGCCTGTTTGGATCTCATAGCCATCTCCTGTGAAACCAGTAGTCCCAAGTCGATCTGCCTCCTAGCCATGATAGAACCAAGGCAGGCCGCCTTCGGATGACGTAGAATAGTCTCGTTCTGGGATGGCATGATAGTGCTGCTGATGAAACCAAACCAAAATCGGGAGGCAATGTTCATGTCCCTCTTCTCAATTGGAGCTCCTGTATCCATGCACCTCGGGGTGGTGTTAGAGATCATCAGAGCTAACCAACCCTTCAAATCATCCAGGGATGGAACAATAGGCAAACCCTCATAGGGCAATACCGAGTGCAGCGGTCAACCCAATACAATATTGATATGATCGATGTGACACTCCACCTCCTTGCCTCTAACCATAACTGACTTCACCGGTCGGAACTCACTAGCCTTCTTCTTATTCTTTGGGACCAACTCTCCATAGGCTAAGTAGAATTTTCGGACCCAAGAAGGAATATAAGAGCCCTGTGGCCTAGTGAACTGCTCCAATTCATGATATCTAAGTGTGTCGAGCACCTCAGCGTGCTTGCCTTCCAACCCCTCCATCGATAGTAACTTTTCTTCTAGAATGGTTCGTAAACCATCACCTTTTAACCTGTTCAGCAATCTGGGTAGAGGTGGAGCTACGGGGATTGTAGGGGCCACTGGAGGTGGTGCTGGAGTTGGCACTGATTCAGTGGTCAGGGTAGTGGCAGCTGAAGGGGTTCCAGTAGATGTGGGCTGAGCTCTAGCCCTGAGTTCATCCGTTCGATTGATCAAAGGTTGCTTATCCTCCGGCTCAGAGAAAGCCGGTTCAACATTTGTGCCCTTTCTAACTACATGCTTTTTTCGTTTGCCTTTATATCCCGGTTGGAGGTCATCTCTTTTTCTCTTTGGAGGGTTTGACCCTCCTTCATTGATCGTAATTCCTTTAGCCTTTTTCTGTGGTTTCTTAGTTAAATTAGTGCGTACCATATCTGCAAAAGATCGAGAAAGGATAAGAAACAACTTCACTTCAGGCACAGTAACTCTCTCTACAAATAGACTCGCCGAACCAATTTGGCGAACTAAATTGGATTTGGCGATGGGTTGGCTAAACAATTAAAATAAGTTGGCAATAAGAGAATCCTTTAGGCGAATCGCTGACTACTTTCGGTGAGCAAGGGTTTTTCCGCCGAAAGTTATAGTGCATAAGGGTTTCAGGGGTAGCATACAAAGGGCGAGATGGAGATATTGGGCGAACCGCCACACAACTCATGAGCTCGACCTAGCTCGCCAAATGGTCCAACATGCCTATTTTCAATCCATTTTCTCAAATTCAATCCCGCAAACCTCGAAAGCAAAATCAAAGCATGCACTAACAAATATTGAACAAGATACATACTACCCATAACCCTGGAATACTCAGATTTCATCCAGACTCGCCGCATTTGGCCATTTGACTATGTTTGCTCTTAAGAGCGATGTCACCCTCTCTATCATTGAGTAATTTTTTGACATTTAGCACAGACATGGGCTACTCAGACTTTACGCAATCAATCAAACCAACATGCAATCATTACCCAACTCATTAAAAAGCACAAAGATTACGAGCATTCAACAATCAGACAATACAGGAAATATTTTTGTAGTAAAATAGGCATGTAATCATTCTAATCCTATCAGAGAGACCCAACACACATCACTAACATACAATTATCACAAATGAGTACAAAACTTTCAACATAAATTTGGGATTTTAGGGACTAACCTTTAATGCCGATCAAATTTGCTTTTGAAATGCTAGGAAGCAAAGAAATCCAACCTCAAACACTAATTATTAACTACAATACTAATGGTAAGCAAAAATCTAGGAAATAATACCTTTGGTGTGATTTTGAGGAGTTTGAAACGAGCGAAAATGAGAAATTCAAAAATTTTGACCTTTGGCCTTTATATAATCGTTCAGTTTTTGTCCATTCGATGATGTTAGTCCCACACGCCGGCCCACTCGGTGAAACACTGAGTGGTCATTAATCCCGTCTTTTCTATAGAATCGTCAATTTCTTGGGGGTTAAATCTGCGTACTGAGTTCAGATCGCCGAACAGGTTGGCGATTCGCTGAGCTGCCTTTCGAATTAGCCGAGTTTTACAGGCTCTGTATAGCACTTGCATTGAGCCAAACGGCGGATCTAGTTGGGCTCACCGACCAGTTTGGCTACTCGCGGAATGGGACTCCTACTCGCCAACCTGAAATATTTCACATTTTCTTCATTTTAACCAACAACATCAACACACCATTATTTTATAAAAGTAAAATCCTAAACATTTAAAACCTTGGGTTGCCTCCTAAGAAGCGCCTTATTTAACATCGTGGCTCGACGCGAGTCCTTACTCACTCCCCATTGGTTGGGTTGGCCCTAGTGTTACTAGGTAACCCCAATAGTTCATTTGAGTGAAGAGGAGGGATCGCATAATTCAGGGGTGTCCTGATCAGCTGGATCAATCTAGAGTGAGAGCCAACCATTTGATTCAACACTTTAATACTCTCCTTCATCTCTTCCAACATTCGATCTTGTTCGATGATCTTTTTAAGAATGATTTAAAGTGTGTCCTCGACACGATTGTTCTCCATGTCTCTAGACTGCTTCCTCTCATAAGGAGGTATGTACCTCCCTTGACTCTTGCACTGGTTTTCCACATTTATTATTTTGGTGGCCAACTCGTGCAGCTGAGTTACCAGTGCAGGTAATGTGAAGTCTCTCTCGACTTCTTGCTTCATCTCAGTCGTATTGCCACCATTTTCCTCAGCCATGTTCAGGGAACCTACCTACACCAACAAATTTAAAGAAAAACAAAACTAAAAATAAGGTTAGTAAACTACGTTTATTAAAAGTAGAATTTGACTCAAACAAAAAACTTTCACGTAACACCACTCTCCGGTAGCGGCGCCATTTTGATGTTTGCTTAATCAATGACACAACTTCTGATGCAAGTGTCTACGATCGTGCAATAGTATAATAACCCAACCAAGGGTTGGGGTCAAGTCCCAAGGGAGTGGTTTTGACAATTAATCGAAAAATAAAATTTAGTTCTAACTAGTCGTAGCTAAAGGCATTAATGATTAAAAACATTGTAAATTAAAGGGGTGACACAAAAGTGTCAAATATCAATTTGTGGGTTTTGTCACAAGTATAACAAAAACAGTAAAAACAACAAAGAAATCTATAAATGAGAGGGGTTTCTTGGGGTGTTACCGCAATATATGTTGATTTAAATCGTTGGGTACATGCTTTCGATAGGAAATTTGCAAGATAATAGTGACTAGGCTAAGCTTTAGATGGAAATAAGTTCCTTCTCAGGCAACTTACCCCATTTCAAATAGGTTTCTCTCGAACACCCATTTCCCGCATGAAGGCCAACCTACGCCTTACCCCACTCACTCTCTCGAGCTGAGTGTTACGATATAGGACTAGGACTCACCCTCTCGGGTTGAACCTCATGTCGACCTATTCCTTAGGCCATCATTCTAGTGGTCTTGGTTTCACAACCTCTTTCTCGAGCAAGACAAAAACACATGGGTGGTTTTGTATTTTCAACTACAAGCCCATTAAATTAAACCACAACCACTAGGTAAAATCACCATTAAAGTACATCTAACCTATCAGCAAGCAACACCCAACAATAATTTCAACACATATTTGCTAAATCACACCCCAAGAATGGAGGTTTTTAGCCACACATCAAGAGATAGAAATTTATACCTAAATGATCTTGCATTCAAATGGGTATGAAGATCTAAGTCTTGTTACAGGCCAAGAATGAAGAATCCAAGAGACCCAAGTCCAAATCCTTGGAGATGAAACCATCTTCTTCTTTAAGTTTCCAAAACTCTCTCCAAACTCAGAGCAAAAATAAAAGTACTAAAAATTATATTAAGAATCTGATATTGTCTAATGATACATTCTCTATAACTCTCAATGAGTATTTATAGTTTTCAAAAATCTGTGCTGCGACGGATCATTCGGCGACATTAGTCGGAATTGCCGATCAATTCGGTGATTCACCCTTTAGTGTAGTTTATCGCCTTCTTGCACCATCCTTGCATTATTGTGCTCTGGGCCATTGGGTGATATAGTACTGCTTCACGAAATTTTTCGGCGATGCGCCGACTGCTCCCTTATTCCGCCGACTTGATCCTTTCCTTCAAACTCAGCACACTGGAACAAAAGGCGAAGTGAGACCTTTTGGCGATTCGCCAAGTGGACTCGGAGATCCTCAGACCTTCATTTTCTTATTTTTTTCAGCCTTTTCATTCCTTTTTGCGAAGTAGTGTCCATGCTTTCCTTCAATCTTCAAATACCTGAAACTTCAGGGTTTTCATCAGATATTGAGATAAAATAATCATTTGAGAACACAATTTCTATTAAAACATTGCCTTAAATGAGTCCAATTGTGGACTAATCAATAGTCAAGGCTGATTGAGTGCAATGGTAATAAGAGTTCGTGATGAATTGTGATGGGATGCAACTATATAATAAGATGATTGGTTAAGCAAATTTTGTATAGTAATTATGACCTGCGAGTATCTAAAGTTGTGGTTTTCTAATATTTGGTATGTAAAGTGGTTTTATGGAAAGTTTTAAGAGATGGTGGGACACCACTAGGAAAGAATTTAAAAAAGCTAGAGTCATAATGAAGAAAATTAGTAGGATGTAGTACATCGTTTAGAGAGAGGCGAGAGCAAGAATGTTTATTTGATTGCAAAGGCAAAAGAGGTAAAGTTTATTACTGTGATTGTTAAAGTATCTAAGAAAGGTTTTCATTTGAAAGTGTTGGTTTAGAGTAAGGTAAATGGTCAGAGTGTTCATGATGGTTGTTTGTATTGAGAGTATGATTGACTAGCTATGTTCATGTGTGTTTTCACTTTTGTGGGTGAATCCTTGGTGGTGGATCAGGTGTACCGATCCTACGATGTCTCTTTGTTGAGTGGGATGATTGGGAAGATTTGGTTATTTCAGATAACATATTTGGTGTTGTTAAAGTATTTCAGTAGTTCTACATGTACCCCCTTGCTTATGAAAATTCATAAAAGAGCTACCACGCGTACTTATGGTTGTCCGACAATTTTAATATTCATCTTGTTGTAGAGGTCATGTAACAATTATGTGTGGTTGAATGTAGGGATCATTGGGTCCAATTCTACTGTTCTTAGGGGTAATCTGCAACCACAATTACTAATCTAGCATTTCGATAGTGTTGTTAGCGGGTTTGTATGCTTGGACATATCCTTCGATGAGTATCTGATGTCAAAAGATCAAATTTTTATATCTTAAGCTCATGAAAATTTATGTTGTGAGATGGAGATGTTGATAAGAACTATGATTGTTTGGATATTATGAGTGTGTGTTGGTTGGTTCAGGTTCACATCTAATGGTAGCGAGTATTGATTTAGAATTATATCATGCTTAAATGAGAAGGGATTCATCCTGATTATGGTGTTAAGGTCTTTGATAACATATAGCAGACGTGTGTACGATCAACTTCGGTGGTTATTGGGAATCGCTTTTGTTATTAGTTAAGTTTACATACAACATTAATTATCACTCGAGTATTGAGATGACTTCATTGAGGCATTGTATAGGAGGATGTGTAGGTATTCAATTGGTTGGTTTGGGAACAAAAATTACATCATAAAGTGAGACTCAATTTTGTTAAACCAAGACCTTCAGTATGAGGAAGAACAGGTTGCAATTCTTGATCGCAAGGTCCGAAAGCTGAGGACCAAGGATATAAAGTCCATGAAGGTTCAATGGAAGCATCGTCCGATTGAGGAAACTACTCGGGAAACCAAGAAGGACATACGAGACAAGTATCCCTAGTTATTAGACGATTCGGGTACTACTCTACCTTTACTTTAGACAATCTTTCCTAGCTAATCACTCAGGGACCAGTGATGGATAAATTGGTATCTATTTTAGAGACCTATTTCCGTCTTTAAGGAAAAGCCAATGGGGAAAGAATTGGGGCCAGAAAACTTTTGAGTAGTAACTAAGGAACTCCTAGCCTAGTCCAGATTTTGGACGAAATCTGAGTCAGTGAGAGCTAGGGAAATTTGGTATTGAATGAGAGATTTAATAATGAATTTGATAACATGAGTGGATAGCCAAGATGTTAAGGAAATCATGTGACTTTACGAAATCAAATTCGGGCGAGTAGAACTCCTAAAATTGAGCTTAGCGTGAACGGGTGTTTTTGAATGTCATAGGTTGAAGGTGTGCTATGAAATGGAGGTTTGAAACTCTAATTCTAACGTTCTGTCTCTGCGCAAGCCGCCAGAGCAGGATTAGTGCTGCCAGAGCAGGGCTCCTGTAGCGGGACAGTCACAACTTAAGTAAAAAACAAACCCCAAAAATGTTATTTTGCTGCAAGTTTCGTTCTTGGGAGCTAAGGGACAAACCAGGGCAAGTTCTTGACAGTTTTCCACCTCTTCTAGCACTAAAGGTAAGGATTTTACTCCCCTAATCCACTTTTTGATCCGTAGATTTTAGATTTATGGGTGATCATCATTGGAGGAGGGTTTTGAACTGAAACTAATGGTGTAAAAAGCCCTAAATTGGGTATTAGAATCTTGGGTTTGGCCTAGGGTTGATAATGTTGATGGTAATTCGGGTAATTAGGCCTCGTTTATTGATCCTTGCATTAATTTGTTGTTTTAAGACCACAAACAAGTGGAAAGAATCCGGAAAGGGAAGAATCAAGTTTCTTAGGAGGATTCAAGCTTGGTTTCGAGGTAGGTGATGGTTTGAATTTATGTTTTGCGTGATGTATGTTGGTAGTTGCTTCATTGTAATGCATGTATGTATGTGAATGAAGTTTTGTTGATCACACCTAATGAAATTGAGTATGAACGAATGATTATATGCCATGAATCAACACTTGATTGTATGATTATGAGAATGTACATTGTGATTGTGATTGGGATTGTGGCTTGTTGAATGGATCGGGTGTCATGTTTCGACACACTAACTGGGATCGGAGTCACGTACTAACATACATATTGGATCGGGTGTCACGTTTTGACACACTAACTTGGATCTGGTGCCACATTCTAGTGCATATATAGGATTGGGTGTCAAATTCCGACAAACTAATAGTTTGGGTAAGGGTTTCATGAGAGGACCATTGAATTGGGTTCCATGTGAGAACCATTGATTTGTTATATCTACTTGTTATTGACAATATGGAATCGTGCATTGCTCCTGAAATGATAATCGATGTGTATATATATTATGTGTATGTATGTGTTTACCTTGTTGTAATTCTAATATATGTTGTGCTTACTTGGATAGCCGCGTGATCCTACCAATATATTGTGGTTGTATACTGATACTGCACTTGCTCTTTCTTTGTTGAGTACAGGGCATCTTCAGGGGGCTATTGTCAGACCTCATTTAGGAGATCAGTGATCAAGATCGGATTCAAGGGTGAGCCAGTTCTTTCAGGCTACCATGGAGTCCTTCTTATTGTTTATGTTTAGACTTAGACATTGTTTAGATATTTCTTGTGTTAGTTGGGGTTGTACCCCTTTTTCTTAGACTTGCACTTTAGATGTTTTGGTACAATGACTTTTAGGCTCTAGGGTTGAATTTCCGCATTAGTTATGTTTCGTTGTTTTAGTTGAATCCTTGGAGTTTATGAGGACTCCATTTTTATTATCATTTAAACATGCTTCCATATCTTTAAATGCCTAGTTTTTCGTTAAGTTGTTTTGTTTGGGTTGTAGTGATAGTTCTCCCACAGGAGAGTTAGTGTAGGTGTCAATCGCTATGATGTTGGTCGTGACAAAGGTGTATCAGATCCCTAGGTTCGTTGATCTCATTGTACCAAAACGAGTGTAGTATTGTCTTGCGGAACAGTACGAAGACGTCTGTACTTTTATTCGAGAGGCTATAGGACTTTAGAAAAAACTCATTTTTTCTACTCCTTTCGTGCTATGACTTGGATCTAATTGGTATCTAGGTGATAGAAATTGGTATCTGAATTTCTTCACTGTACTTCACATCTGGTTAGTAATTGAGTTGTAGAAATGGTAATACCAACAATAGAAGAGAGGATGCATCCTTCCAAATAAGCATGTTTCCCCGATTCGATCTGGGCATATAATGACTAGTAACAAACATGAGGGTTTTATTAGGTTCTTAAGGTTGAAACCTTCATTCTTCATGGGTACTAAATATGAAGATTCTTATGATTTTCTTGTTGATTTTCATGAGTTGCTTCATAAGATGGATAAGGTAGAGTGATTTGGCATTGAGTTTATGATATATCGGTTCATGGGAGACACCAAAATGTGGTGGTGGTCTCATGTTGAGTGCTGACTAGTAAATGAACTACTCATGACTTGTGAAACATTTTATAGCTATTTGTATGGAGAAGTATATACCATGAACTTTGAGGGATATGAGGAGAGATGAGTTTCTGAATATAGAGCAACATAATGTATTTGTTGCAGCCTTTAAGGCAAAGGGTTGTGTTTTATCCAAATATGGTACTCCACTTTATTTCAGTCTAGAAGAGAAAATTTGTCGTGTTATAAACTGACTAAAGTTAGGTTTGCAGATTTAAGCTTATATGTGGTTGATTTAGCAAAAATCTTTTCAAGAAGTGGTTTATTTGGTGACGGAGGTAGAAGGAGGTGAAGTTAGAAGACTTTGCCAAGGTGATAACATTCAAGAAGTTTTGTTAGAGAAGGCTTGATAATGAACACCATTACTTTGGAAAATGCATGTAATAGTGTTGTCATAACATGTATGGATTGCTTAGTAAATGATGAAACTATGTTGCAAAGATTGAAGTTAGAATATCTACTGCAATTTCCTAGATTGAGTGTATATCAAAGAGGGTCATAATATGACTGCTACAATAGTGGCGATGCTTACTTGGTTAAGTTATTAGATGTGTTAAAATTGTTGAGAACCTAGGCATATGTGGAGGAAATCAGTGAGGCCGTGGAGGCCGGAGAAATGGTAATGTAGGTAGGGGAACAGTGTCGCCAGGCAATGAGGTTGCCCGTCAAGATGACAGGGCTCAATTTTATGCCTTTTCGACTAAGACCGAGGCTGAGGTGTCTGATGAAGTGGTCACAAGTGCTATTCTTGTGTGTGAACAGATAACTACTGTTTTTTTTATTCGGGTTCTACTTATTCATATGTATGAGTTTAGTTTGCCTTGGGTTTTGATATAATGTGTGATATACTTGATGCCCCCATCCATGTTTCTACCCCAGTTGGAGAGTCAGTCATAGTCACCCATGTGCATCGTGATTGTCCTGCTTTGTTTATGGGTTTTCAGACTTGGGCTGACTTGGTTATTTTGGATATGACTGACTTTGATATAATCTTAGGCGTGACTTGGTTGTCCCCATATTTTGTTGTGCTTAATTGTAATGGTAAGTCTGTCACTCTAGAGTCCCCAGTAGGAAAAAGTTAGAGTGGTAAGGGGTGTACAAGTCTAAGCTAGCTAAGATCATATCCTCCATTCGGGCTAGGAAACTGGCGGGGCGGGGATGTTTGGCTCATATTCGGGATATTGAGGTTGAGTCTCCCTCTATTGAGTCTATTCCTATAGTGTCTGAGTTTAAGGAAGTGTTTCCTACCGATTTTCCTAGTATGCCTACGGATAAAGATATAGATTTCTACATTGACTTGGAATAGAATACTCGCCCCATTTCCATCCCTGCTTATTACATGGTTCCGGTAAAATTGAGAGAGCTTAAGGCTCAAATTCAGGAGCTTCTTGTTAAAGGTTTCATCCGTCCTAGTGCTTCCCCATGGGGTGCTCGTGTCTTGTTTGTTAAGAAGAAGGATGGTAGTATGAGGACTGGTGATTTTATCTTAAGCCATAAAGGTGGATTGATACCAGAATGACAAGCTTATGGATAAAGAAGGTCCCATTGGGTATACTTGGGTGAAGGAAATTGAAGATTTTAGTAAAAAAATGTGTATAAAATTTGGGTTAGTCCTTTGAATTTTATGAGTATACTTGAGTTGGAGGTGTCATGTCGATGAAAAGGTTGACTTCGTAGTAATAGTCAAGGCTGACTGAGCTTAATGGTAATAAGAGTTCGTGATGGATTGTGATGTGATGCAACTATATAATAAGATGATTGGTTAAGAAAATTTTGTATAGTAATTATGACTTGCGAGTATCTAAGTTTATGGTTTTCTAATATTTGGTGAGTAATGTGGTTGTATGGAAAGTTTTAAGAGATGGTGGGACACCACTAAAAAAGCTAGAGTCATGATTAAGAAAATTAGTAGGATGTAGTACAACCTTTAGAGAGAGGGGAGAACAAGAATATTTTATTTGATTGCAAAGGCTAAAGAGGTAAAGTTTATTACTGTGATTGTTAAAGTATCTAAGAAAGGTTTTCATTTAAAAGTGTTGGTTTAGAGTAAAGTAAATGGTCGGAGTGTTCATGATGGTTGTTAGTATTGAGAGTATGATTGACTAGCTATGTTCGGGTGTGTTTCACTTTTGTGGGTGGATCCTTGGTGGTGGATCAGGTGTACCGTTCCTACGATGTCTTTTGGTTTGGTGGGATGATTGGGAAGATTTGGTTGTTTCAGATGACATATTTGGTGTTGTATTGGAGTTGTTAAAGTATTTCAGTGGTTCTACATATACCCCCTTGTTTATGAAAATTCATTTGAGAGCTAAGGGACGAACCAGGGTAAGTTCTTGACAGTTTTCCACCTCTTCTAGCACTAAAGGTAAGAATTTTACTCCCCTAATCCACTTTTCGATCCGTAGAACTTAGATTTATGGGTGATTATCATAAGGGGAGGGATTTGATCTGAAACTAATGGTGGAAAAAACCCTAAATTGGGTATTAGGATCTTGGGTTTGGCCTAGGGTTGATAATGTTAATTGTAATTGATGTGTCGCGAACTCTTGGCACATTTGATGCTTGAAAACTAAGAGTTGATACTAGAATCGAGTATATTTATGTGGATATAATTTGTTTGGTAGTGTTTGTACAGGTGAAACAGGTGGACGTGAAAGATGAAAGAAAAGAAGACTGCTGATAACCAAATGCCAAGTGAAGACCACGAGCACCTATACGGGTCGTGGTCCTTGTCACGAACCGTGGTGCTGGTCGTGAAGCTGAACCAGTGAATAGGCAAGGAAAAGTTGAAAAAGGAACTGAACCAAGTGAAGACTATGGATCACTTCACAAGCCGTGGTCTTCACAACGACCCGTGGTGCATGTTGTGGTAATGAGGTAGTGAAGGGGCTTTAGAAGCTGAAAGATGATGGTGCTAAGTGAAGACCACAGACACCTTCACGGGCCGTGGTCCTTATGACGGTCCGTGGTGTTGTCTGTAGAACCCTTTTCCAGTGTGATGACTTTGAAAACCCAACTTTGGGAAAGTCCAAGTGAAGACCACAGACTCCCAGACGGACCGTGGTCTCTTTAACGGTCCGTCATGTTGTCTGTGATGCATGTTCCAGTGATCGAGTATTGAAGACCCAATTTTGGGGAGTTCCAAGGGAAGATCACAGAGTGGTTCACGAACCGTGAAGCCCTCGACGGGCCGTAGAAGTGGGCGTGAAGGGCCCGACATTTCGGTCCCACTTCGAGTAAGACTCTTTTTAAAACACTATTTTTAAATTAATTAGGTCGTTTTGTATGTTTAATCTTATCATTCATTGAACGACGAAAAAGTTTCCAAAATTCATAACTTTTGATTTTCGATTTCGAATATTGAATTAAGCTTAAAGTTTGGTTTTTTCGGTTCTTGAAATATCAAAGTGGTGGTTGATTTGCTTATTCTCATAAGTATTTTCTAACATGTTTTCATTATATGTTTCTGAACATTTATGTGAAATTATGAGTAGCTAAACACCACAACTGGGGTTGTGGGATCCATGACGGAATTCTAACTGTGATTTCGTAAAATGAGTGAAAGGTAATATGTGGTTACAACCTGTAGTTTAGTTTTCGTTATTCATGTATTTTGATGAGTGCACGCATTAGGATGAGCATGTAGCTGTCATTTGTTCGATAGAAAAATGATAGTTAGGAAAAGCTAAACTAATCTAACTAAATGGAGTCAAAGTTCGAGTTCGAGAGAAAAAAATCTTAACACCATTATAGGCGAGGGTAAATCGTGTAACACTCTAGGACCGAGATGACTTGAGTGAAGATTATCTGAGTAGACTGAGAAGTGTCAGATATACTTAACTCGCATGTAATTTGTAGACCTAAGTTGCCTGAAACTCAATTACGGAAGAACATTAGATGCAATGTTATGGGGAACACAATCCTAGTTTCAGTTAATTATTGAAACAACTTCAAAACTGATATCTTGTTCATTGTTGAATTAGAGTTACTTTACAATTTTGGCTACTAAAGCATTAACGCTAAACCTAATTTTACTTTCAGTAATTGTTTATTTAGGAAATAATAATGACATTTGAGTAAAATGTGATAGTGAAATCATTTCTGTAAAGAAATTTTCTGTGGGATCGACCTCAACTCACATTGAGTTCTATAAATTGACTTCGACCGTTTATATCTCTTAATTGAGGTGTAAGTTTGGACGTATCAAATTTTGGCACCGCTGCCGGGAAAATTTCAATTCAGAAGTGTTTTACTAGGTTTTATTCCAAGTGTAGTTAGATTTCCTAATTTTATGTCTTGTTCTTTGTATGTGTCTCTTTCAGGTGAGTTCGACAGTGTATGCCAAATAATGGAGTAAAGGAGCTCCATTGATTCCTTACGACACAGAACTTCAAAGAACTATTCGAAAAATGGTGAACGCACAAGAACTTGAGGCACGGAGACGGAGATTTGGATTGGAAGCTGAAACCGTCGCAAGAGGTGTTCAGCCAAATGCTGTGAACAACCAACCTAGGACAGTGGACAAAAACATAGTAGTGGATGGAATCATTCCTCCCTACCGCCAACCAATAGATCCAAGGGGTAGAGCACAACATCCAACTCACATGATGTATGAGGAGGATGACTTAGACTTGGATGGAGCTAGAGCCACGGGAGAGATAGTGTTACCTGCACTACCTCTAGGTGTTAAATTCACAATCACCAGCACTATAATTTAGCTGATGAATCTGAAAGGTGTGTTCAAGGGTGCAGCTGGTAATGATGCTAATTTATATTTGATGAACTTTGGGGTGATCTGCAAATCGCAAGAAATTCCTGGAGTTAGCCAGACAGCAATGAGACTGAGGATGTTCCCATTGTCTCTTATTGGAGAGGCAACAAATTGGCTGCATGAGATGCCTGATGACTCAATTAGGACTTGGACTAAACTGAAGGAAGCGTTCTTAGAACGATTCTTTTCAGAATCAAAAGAGCTGAAAATGAAAGACGAGATAAGTGCCCATAAGCAACTACCAGGAGAAGCAATGCATGACAGCTGGTGGAGATTCAACCAAAAGCTGAAGAAGTGTCCAAACCATGTTCTCACTAAAAGACATCTAAAACAGGCATTTTACAGATCCTTAAATTATGGTACTAAACTTGTTGTTGATGCAGTGTGTGGAGGATCTTTTACGAGGAAGCCATTTTTAGAGAGCATGCAGCTGATGGACGAGGTGTCAAAGAATAACAGGGCATGGTACACAAGGGATGCAGAAGTAGGAGATCTTGGGTATATATTGAACTTTTAGCTGAGCAAAGGAAGAGAGAAGAAGAAAAGGACCAAGACATGCCACACATAAGGACTCAAATAGATCTGCTCACAGGGCATATTGTCGCCAAATCTAAAAAGGTAAATGTTGTGGGACAGCAGAACATGTATGAAGATCAGGACATCGATCTAGATGAGGAAGCTAACTACCTGGGCAATCAAGGAGGTTTTCAAAATTATGACTCGTGAAACCAGGGTTACAATTCTAGAAATGCAGGTCAAAATTATTCTAGAAAAGGATAATATGATAGGCCAGAAAAGAGAGAGCAGGGAAACTAGCAAAACAGAGATGGGTACAGGAATGATCGCAGTGATGTGTATGTACCACCAGGTAATTGAGACTAGGAAAGTGGTAGTTCTAGCGGATCTAAGCTGGAAGACATGATGGCTAAGGTACTCTAGAAAGTTGAGTCAACTGATGCAAGGGTTAAAGAGATGAGAGGTGACTTCTCGAGTATGAGTCAACTGGTGGACTCTCACACCACCTCCATCAAGCAAATTGAGCAGCAGCTGGGGCAGTTTTCAGCATCATTAAATCAGAGGAAGAATGGGTCACTACCAAGTGACACAATCCAAAATCCTAAGAAGGACGGGTATTGCATGGCCATCTCCACTAGGAGTGGTAAGATTATTAATGAATCAATTTCTATAGGTACTGAGAATGAACAGGTTATGGAGCAAGCTAGAAGAGAGGAGGATGAAGCTGAACATGAAGATGACTTGGAGGATGCCCAGCCAATAGCACAACATGCAAGAGGAAAAGAGAAAGAGGTTGAGGGAAACATGCCTTTACAGCAGATCCCAAGACCACCTCCTCCTTTCCCTCAAAGGCTCAAAAAGAAAGCTGAAGATGGGAAGTTTGCGAAGTTCATTACCATGATGAAACAGCTTTCAGTAAACATACCACTGGTGGAAGCCCTAGAGTAGATGCCAGGATATGTTAAGTTTATGAAAGACTTGGTTACAAAGAAGAGAGCTGTAAGTATTGATTTGACTAACGATGTTCATCATTGCAGTGCCAATGCTACTAGATCTCTGGTTCAGAAGTAGAAAGATCCAGGTGCATTCACTATACTATGCACCATTGGGTCAATCAGATTTGCAAAGGCCTTGTGTGATATAGGAGCCAGTATCAACTTGATGCCTTTGGCCATCTACAAGCAATTGGGGTTAGGAGTTCTAAGACCCACAACAATGAGGTTAATGATTGCAAATAGGTCAGTGAAGTGACCTGTGGGAATCCTATGTGATGTGCTCGTAAAGGTGGACACGTTCATCTTTCTGGCAGACTTTGTGATCTTGGATTGCGAAGTAGATTTTGAGGTTCCCATTAGCTTGGGAAGACCATTTTTTGCCACAGGACGAGCATTAGTAGATGTTGAGGGAGGAGAACGAAAATTCAGACTCAACAAAGAAGAGGTTAAGTTCAATATTTGCAGGTCAATGAAACAGCCACATGATATGAATGTAGTGTCTACAGTAGAGGTTGTTAATAAAGAAGAAATGAGAGTACCCATAGAAGAGAGAATGGTTGTTGAAACCTTAGCTGCAGTGCTGATGAACTTTGAAGTTGATTTCCAGTCTGACTATGTAGAGACTGTGAATGCTTTGCAGGGTATGGGAGCACAGTCGTGTGCTCCAAAGAAATTGGACCTGGACTTGCAAACCAGGCCGAATCCTTGAGCAAAACCATACATTGAAGAGCCACCGATGCAGGAACTGAAACAGCTACCCAGTCACCTTAGGTATGTATTTTTGGGAGCTAACAACATTTTACCTGTGATTTTGGCTGCAGATTTGCATGATGAACAAGTTCAAGCTGTGATCAAGGTATTGATAAGGTACAAAAGGGCCATTGGGTGGACCATTGCGGATATCATCGGGATACCTCCAGGCATATGCACCCATAAGATTCTACTCGAGGAGAACTGCATCCCAAGCATTGAACACGAGCGGAGGTTAAACCCACCTATGCAAGAGGTGGTCAAAAAGGAGATCATTAAGTGGTTAGATGCTGGGGTGGTGTACCCCAATTATGATAGTCACTGGGTCAGTCCAGTGCAATGTGTGCCCCAAAAGGGCGGTATGACTGTGGTTGCAAATGCCAAGAATGAGTTAGTTTCGTAGAGACCAGTCACTGGATGGCGTGTATGCATGGACTACAAGAAGCTGAACAAGTGGACTTTGAGAGATAACTTCCCAATGCCTTTCATGGACCAAATGCTTGACGGTTGGCTGGCAAACGGTGGTACTGTTTCTTAGATTGATACTCTGGTTACAACCAGATATCAATTGCTTCTGAAGATCAAGAAAAAACCACATTCACATGTCCTTATGGTACCTTTGCGTTTAAGCACATGCCATTTGGACTATGTAATGCACCAACAACATTCCAAAGGTGTATAATGTCTATTTTCTCGGACATGGTGGAGGACACTCTGGAGGTATTTATGGATGATTTTTCAGTGGTAGGTGACACCTTTGCTGATTGTGTATTTAATCTTAGCAGGGCCCTACAGAGATGCGAGGAGGCCAACCTAGTGCTGAACTGGGAAAAATACCATTTCATGGCCAAAGAAGGCATTGTCCTTGGGCACAAGGTGTCACAAAAGGGGATTAGAGGTTGACAAGGCCAAAATTGAGGTGATTGAAAAGTTACCTCCGCCAATCTGTGTGAAGGGTGTTCAAAGCTTCTTAGGACACGTCGGGTTCTATAGGTGTTTCATCAAAGTCTTCTCTAAGATTGCACACCCCATGTGCAAGCTTTTGGAGAAGAAGGTGAAATTTGTTTTTGATGAGGCGTCTCAGAGCTTTTAAATACCTAAAGGAGAAGCTAATCTCTGCCCCAGTGATCATTGGTCCAGATTGCGCCGAACCATTTAAGGTGATGTGTGATGCTAGTGGTACTGCTCTAGGAGTTGTATTGGGACAGAAGCGAAACAAGATGTTCCATCCGATTTACTATGCTAGTAAGTCACTGAATAGAGCACAACAAAATTACACAGTCACGGAACAGGAACTACTAATTGTGGTGTACGCTTTTGAGAAATTCAGAGCATACTTGATGGGCACTAAAGTGATAATTCACACAGATCATGTAGCTCTGAGATACCTCAAGGAGAAGAAAGATGCCAAGCCAAGGTTGATCAGATGGGTGTTGCTTCTTCAGGAGTTTAACTTTAAAGTTAAGGATATGAGAGGTTGTGAGAACCAGGTATCTGATCACCTGTCTAGGTTAGAGGCTGAAAAGAAGGAAGATCTGGAGCATGAAATAAATAATGCATTTTCGAATGAGCAGGTATAGCCGTTACTCTTGATTTTATTCCTTGGTTTGCTGATTTTGCTAATTTTCTCATTAGTGATTTAATGCCTGAAGGTCTGACATATCAACAAATGAAAAGGTTCCTGCATGATGTGGGTAAGTATTTTTGGGATGAACATTATCTGTACAGGGTGTGCGCTGATAACATCATTAGGCGATGTAAAGCTAAGATGTTGCATATTCTAGAAGCCTGTCACTCCTCTCCGGTAGGTGGTCATCATGCTCGGACAACCCACAAGATAGTTCAGTGTGGGTACTACTGGCCCACAATTCATTAGGATGTGATGGATGTAGTGAGGAGTTGTGATGTGTGCCAGTGACAATGAGCCATCTCTCAGCGCCATGAGTTACCCATGACACCTATCCTAGAGATGGAGTTGTTTGATGTGTGGGGAATCAACTTCATGGGCCCATTTGTGAGCTCCTATGGGCAGAAGTACATTTTGGTTGTAGTGGACTATGTTTCCAAATGGGTTGAGGTTGTTGCTTTGCCTGAGAATGATGGTAAGAGTGTTGCTGGTATTCTGAAGAAGAATATCTTCTCAAGGTTCGGCACACCCAGAGCTATCATCAGTGATGGTGGTTCTCATTTCTACAATAAGGTATTCATCTCTCTTCTAGCTAAATATGGAGTTAAACAGCACAAGGTAGAAACACCTTATCACCCACAGACCAGTGGCCAAGTGTAAGTCTTCAACAGAGAAATTAAAGTAATTCTGGCTAAAATGGTGATGCCAACAGGACATATTGGGCACGGAAGTTAGATAATGCTCTATGCGCATATCGGACTGCTTTCAAGACGCCTATTAGTATGTCTCCATATCAATTGGTGTTTGGAAAGGCATGTCATTTGCCGGTTGAGCTTGAGCATAAAACACTCTAGGCTTTGAAGAAGATGAACCTTAGTTGGAGCGAAACTGCAAACCTGAGGTTGGATCAGATCAATGAGATGGATGAGTTCCGTCCTAGAACCTATGAGAGGTATGCACTGTATAAGGAGATGATGGAGCTATATCATGACAAGCATATTGAGAAAATATGCTTCACTCGTGGTGACTTGGTGTTACTTTTCAACTGCAGACTTCGTCTGTTCTTGAGAAAGTTGAGATCCAAATGGTCTGGACCTTTTAAGGTAACACAGGTGTTTCAGTCGGGTGCTATTGAGCTGGAAAATGATATGGGTGAAAGGTTCAAAGCCAATGGCCAGCAAATCAAGGCATACTTGGGTGTTTCATCGAATGTGAAGATTGTGGAAGAATGCAAACTTGATGAAGTCTGAGTAATCAAGTAACCTGCATTACGCCGCGACGTAAAAGTGGGCGCTGCTTGGGAGGCAACCCAAGATGTAATTGTAGTCGGTATTTCCCTTTTTCTTTTTTTTTCTTAGTTCTTATAGAGTCACTCTGTGTTGATGTGTGCAGGAGAGAATGGGTTAAAAAGTGCAGACTGCTCTTCACGGGAAGCCTCACAGATCGTGGTGCCTTTCACGGGCACTTTCACGGTCCATTAATCTTAGCACTAACCTAAAAGAGCTACTGGAATTTGCAAGAAAGGGTTCACGGTCCATCATGATTTGTACGGACCGTCTAGCCTCTCGTGAACAACAGGTAAGCAGTTCGTCCCAAGTTAGTTCCAGGATCACTGGACGGACCGTGGTAACCTTCACAGGCACTTTAACGGTCCGTTCTCTACAACCCAGTCCCACCAATACCCGACCCGACCCGCGATTGTATCAAAATTAAAAAAATCGGCTATATGATTCTTAAAACACCAAGGGTCGGGGTTTTTCATCTTAGTCTCTTCCATAACAGTTCTTCAAAGGTTTAAAATGGTTCCCATCATCCATAATTCTTAAATTTATCAAAGAATCAAAGCCCTAATCCTAAGTATCAAGAACATCAAGTCGAATTCACTAATCCATCTTGCTAAGCGAAACTTTCTTCTAAGTTCCAAGTAAGTTCTCTTATCACTTGCAATAAGTTTAATCTTATATAAAAGTAAGTGTGAATTACTTCGATTTAACCGATCTTAGCATGATTATGTGATGCACTACTTTGATTGGTATTGATTTGTTGTGGGTTAAGTTGAATTAGGTATAGTTTATTGTTCTTGTACATGGGTATGATCACAGTGTTTCTAAATCAGTTGTGAGTTTGTGAGGGCAGTTGAATTCATGAAGGATAGTAGTGTTGTGTGGATACGTATGGGTGTCCTGTGTAAAAATGGGAATTTGGTGAATGTAGGGAAGAAGATAACTAAACACCCGGCCAAGTGTAAGACCACGATAGGTTTTACGGACCATGGAAGCTACCACGAGCCGTGAAACCAATCATGGACCACACATAAATTCCTTCCACCCATCAGCTAGGTTCACGACCAGTATCACGGACCGTGGTTCACTCCACGGGCCATGTAACTGTCTGTGAACAGTACTTGGTAAACTTCTTGTTGCACACTAAGTCTGTGATAAATCCACGAAGGGTTTAACGGACCGTGGTACCTACCATGGCCCGTGAGAGCTTCTGTACAATTTACTCATATTTTGTACAGTTTAATTTTGTACTTTTGTGCTATTTCATATATTGATTTTATGGCCCTTCCCAATGATAGATTGGGTGACAACATTTTTAAGGCAAGGCGTCACGATGTAATTACACAAGGGAAGTCTGAGTACCCGATAGTGTGTCATTTTATTGATTTGTGTAACTAATGAGTTTTGTAATTCTCAGGTACTATGCCTTCTCGAAGAAAGAACGCAACCAAACCTACCCCCTCACTGCTTCGCAATCTGAAGGTCATGACGACTCCGAATCTAGTAGTTTCAAGGTGCAAATAAATGTCATAGCTGACGAACATCCACCTCGAGCTACTAGATCCACAACAGCGAGGGCTATCCTCTAGGACACTCGTCTTCAGTCTGAAGAGTGAGGTAGTAGTTCTGGTAACGGGAAGGACTCGGGAAACAAATCTGATGCTGCTTTTGGTAGCCAATTTGCTGATAATTCAGGGGCCAGTGTAGAGTCTGAAAGTGTATCTCAGGAAGATGCAACCACCCCTCCACCTGCGGTAACTACAGAAGCTGAAACTGGAGTAAGTGAGGAGGCAGATGCTACATAGAAGGATATAGAGATCACCACCGATGACACCATGGTGATGTATGTAAATATGCATGAACCTGATCCTGCAATGAGACAACAGTTGATTGATTTTTACCGCTCCATGTGGATTGTCAACCGGTCCAAAGAATTCTTCAACAATGGCATTGTGAACAAAACTGGCGGCTTCAAGAAACGAGTAATCATGCCTAAGACTAGGGTGGTGGTAGCTGATATCAAAACATTACCCGATATCTATTGGATATTTCAGCTTCATCAGTTTGACTAGATGGACAATGTACCTAGAGAATACTCTAGCCACCTGGCCAGAGAGTTTTATTCATCCTATGCAGCTACACTGATGAACTTTGCTACAGAAACAGAGACTACGAAACGTGGACAGAAAGATATTGCTATTACCTGGGGTCCATTTAACTCAATTATAGTTTGGGGCAAATCAATAGATATTTCTAAGGCTACTATTAACCGAATGTTGCATGGCCCAGAATACTCTACACCAGCGTCAGTTGATCTTTTTGAGGGCAAACATCATGACGTCACCAGTGATACTACGATGGAAGATCAGAATTCTCGAGAGAGGGTTTTGCGCTAGATTGTGAAGCAAATTACCATAGATGGGGAGAATACAACTTTGGTCATCACAACTCCAACACTCATTACTAAAGCTTCACTGTCTTTTCCAACCAAGGTTTGGTGGGCTGTCATCTGGGCATGATTGCGACCGACAGCTAATGATAACACTTTATCCCCTTCCTTGGCTTCGTTGGTAGCATGTCTTATGGTTGGTTATTCGGTAAATGCGGGGAGGATTATAGCGACCGAGATGAGAGACAGGGCAGTGAATGAGAGAGACGGACTTCTATTTCCCTGTCTAATAAGGAAATTATGTTGAAAAGCGAGCATTCCTCCAAACAGGTTGGTTGACAGATGGGGTGAAGCATTCAGACTCATCCAAGTTTCTAAGATCAAAGATGTCGCAAACTATCTCTTTGGTGCAAAATCTGCAGTTGTAGGTACCTTAGTTGTTGTCCCTCACGTACCAATTGACATGCCACATACAGATAGAGGTCCAAAATAGGGAGAGTCATCGCAGCCTTCCATAGAGGCACAACTTCCTCCAACTTCAGCCTCCCAGGCTTCAGGTACCTTTATCACTATCCCCATGCTATTTCTTGAGAAATTGGTTGCAGATCAGCGCCAAACCAGGACCTTAGTTGACCAGATAGTCAATACGATGCCTTAGCTGATACAAAGAGATGTGTTAGCTATGAAGAAGGAGCATAAAGATGAGATGCAGAAGGAGTTGGATGTCTTAAAAGACAAGACGGATGGTTTGGAGAACCTTTTCCAGGATTGATTCCAGGCTGCAGGATCAGTAGATACTGAAGAGTTCAAATCCTAGTTGGCAGAGATGCGAACTCAGGTTACTAAACTAGCTGAAAAGCTAGTACAGGTACCCACTCCAGTTATGCCAGATTCTTTAATGCAACTGCTAAATCAGGCACCCTCCACTCAATCAATTGACGATCTCTGGGGTGAACTGCCCAAGAGTAATTTCGGCAAGAGAAAATACAGAGTAGGAGAATCAGAAGAGGAGATACCTGTTGACCTGTCCAAAAAGGAAAGAAGACAAGAAAAGAAAGCACACAAGGCATCAAGGAAGGCAGCTAGAGAAAAATAAGCCCTTGAGCAACAACAACGAGATGCAGTGTTAACTGGAGCTTCTGGTAGCGGACCGCCTTCCCTGGTGAGTAGTAGCCAACCTAATCATGTGCTGAGTTCTGAGAGTGTACCCGTTAATAAGAGTGTCGATGCTGAGCCGACTATCGGCGCCTAGAGCGCTGTAGGTATGACTTTTCCTCACAGCCCTATTTTATTTTCTCTATTGACTTTAAGGGCAAAGTCCTTTTTTTGGGAGGGGGCGGTGAGCAACCTACCATTCTAGCAGTTAGAATGAATGGAGGTTAACTCAGTGTTTATTGTGAAAAATGCTATGGTTTTGTGTTTGTGTGTTGAATTGTGCAACAGCGAGTCTGTTAAAAATGACGACCTGAATCTAAAATTTGACTGTTAGGATCTTTAGATGATATCTTAGATACTTACATGTCGAGCATTGTTGGTCTGATCAATAAATTGGTGAACCAAGAAACTGGATAATGTAGTCCTGTGTCATGTGTGTTTGAGTGTTGTTTGAAGTCTAACATTAGGAGCAGAAACTAGAACTTGCCCGAATAGTCTTGCTTAAGTCTGAGAATAACCGGATAGGAAAGGATCAGTAGGCCATTTTTGTAAGCCAAAAAAATAGAACTACCAAATAAAAAGCTTACCACTTGAACCCAATTTGAGCCTAAAAGTCAGTTTTTTTTTCTTACCCAGTAAATATCATATCCTTTGGTTTCCGAAAATACGATGTCACAACCCAGGCCAAAAGCCTAAGTTGAGGGTGATTGCAATCCGAGCAGAAAAAAAAGTGAAAAAGAAGGTTCAACCAGTAGCTGAGTGCATATAAAAAAAAGTAAAAAGTGTGAAGAAAAGAAAAAGAAAAAGAAAATAATGGCTACTGGGATGTGCTGAAATGAAGTAAAAGAGGGAATCGCTTAGAAAAGAGTTGTGTGCAAACGAAACTTTGGAAAACCAATGGACTAGTCACTCACAAACCCAAATATCCATTCCCTAGCCTGAGACTTTGTTACAACCCAATAAAGTCCTACAGTGATCCTATTCTGGGTGTTTGAAACATAGAGCATAGAAAGCAAGGGCAAGCCTATGGTAGTTTGTTGTTAGTGTTAAAAGTTCTTTGAGAGTGCGAGCATAGTATTTAGTCCCAAGTTTGCGAGCATAGTATTTAGTCCCAAGTTATCATGAGTGAGGGACTTCTTTGGTGTGAGGACACAGTGATTACATTTGAGAGTAGATTGAGTTAGCTAATAATTCACGGACATAAACACGATTGACTGTAAGTAATGAGATGTCATAGATTGATCCTTGTATGTTAGATTCATGGTTTTGGGTACAAAGTATGTTTGAGATGGCTGCTACGTAGTTTCAAAAGTGTTTGAATGATTTGAGGGCTGAAAATATTGTTTTCTCATCACTTGAGGACAAGTAATGGTTATAAGTTGAGGGTGTTGATGTGCCACGAAATCTTGGCACATTTGATGCTTGAAAACTAAGAATTGATACTAGAATCAAGTATATTTATATGGATATAATGCGTTTGGTAGTGTTTGTACAGGTGAAACAGGTGGACGTGAAAGATGAGAGAAAAGAAGGTTGCTGATAACCAAATGCCAAGTGAAGACCATAAGCACCTATATGGGTCGTGGTCCTTGTCACGAACCGTGGTGCTGGTCGTGAAGCTAGCCAGTGAATGGGCAAGGAAAAGTTGAAAAAGAAACTGAACCAAGTGAATACTACGAATGAATTCACGAGTCATGGTCCTCACAACGGCCTGTGGTGCATGTTGGGTAATGAGGCAGTGAATGGACTTAAGAAGCTGAAAGATGTTGGAGCCAACTGAAGACCACAGACACCTTCACGGGTCGTGGTCCTTATGACGATCCGTGGTCCTGTCCGTAGTACCCTTTCCAGTGTGATGACTTTGAAGACCCAACTTTGGGAAAGTCCAAGTGAAGATCACAGACACCCAGACGGACCATGGTCTCAATAACGGTCCGTCATGTTGTCCATGATGCATGTTCCAGTGATCGAGTATTGAAGATCCAATTTTGGGGAGTTCCCAGGGAAGACCACAAAAGGCTTTACAGACCGTGAAGCCCTCGACGGGCCGTAGAAGTGGGCGTGAAAGGCCCGACATTTCAGTCCTATTTCGAGTAGGACTCTTTTTAAAACACTATTTTTGAATTAATTAAGTCATTTTGTATGTTTTATCTTCTCATTCATTGAACGACGAAAAAGTTTCCAGAATTCATAGCTTTTGATTTTCGATTTTGGATATTGAATTAAGTTTGAAGTTCAGTTTTTCCGATTTTTGAAATATCAAAGTGGTGGTTCATTTGCTTATTCTCGTAAGTATTTTCTAACATGTTTTCATTATATGTTTCTGAACATTTATGTGAAATTATAAGTAGCTAAACTCCACAGCTGGGGTTGTGGGTCCATGACGGAATTCTAACTGTGATTTCATAAAATGAGTGAAGGGCAATTTGTGGTTACAAACTGTAGTTTAGTTTTCGTTGTTCATGTATTCTGATGAGTGCACGCATTAGGATGAGCCTGTATCTGTCATTTGTTCGAGAGAAAAATAATAGTTAGGAAAATGCTAAACTAATCTAACTAAATGGGATCAAAGTTCGAGTTAGAGAGAAAATAATCTTAACACCATTATAGGCGAGGGTAAATCGTGTAACACTCTGCGACCGAGAGGACTTGAGTGAAGATTATCTGAGTAGACTAAGAAGTGTCAGATATAGTTAACTCGCGTGTAATTTGTAGACATAAGTTGCCTGAAACTTAATTACGGAAAAAAGTTAGATGCAACGTTATGGGGAACACAATCCTAGTTTTAGTTAATTATTGAAACAACTTCAAAACCGATGTCTTGTTCATTGTTGAATTAGAGTTACTTTATAATTTTGGCTACTAACGTGTTAATGCTAAACTCAATTTTACTTTCAGTAATTGTTTATTTAGGAAATAATAACGACATTTGTGTAAAATGCAACAGTGAAATCATTTCTGTAAAGAAATTCTCTGTGGGATCGACCTCAACTCACGTTGAGTTCTATAAATTGACTTTGACCATTTATATCTCTTAATTGAGGTGTAAGTTTGGATGTATCAATAATTCGGGTAATTAGGCCTCGTTTATTGATACTTGCATTAATTTGTTATTTTTAGACCAAAACAAGCGGAAAGAATCCGAAAAGGGAAGAATCAAGTTTCTTAGGAGGATTTAAGCTTGGTTTCGAGGTAGGTGATGGTTTGATTTCATGTTTTGCGTGATTTATGTTGGTATTGTAATGCATGTATGTATGTGAATGAAGACTTGTTGATCACACCTAATGAAATTGAGTATGAACGAATGATTGTATGCCATGAATCAACACTTGGTTGTATGATTATGATAATGTACTTGTGATTGTTATTGTGGCTTGTTGAATGGATCGGGTGTCACGTTTCGACACACTAATTGGGATCAGACGTCACTTACCGACATACATATTGGATCGGGTGTCACGTTTCAACACACTAATTGGGATCAAATGTCACGTACCGACATACATATTGGATCGGGTATCATATTTCAACACACTAGCTTGGATCTGGTGCCACATTCTGGCGCATATATGGGATTGGGTGTCACGTTCCAGCACACTAATAGTTTGGGTAAGGGTTCCATGAGAGGACCATTAAATTGGGTTCCATGAGAGAACCATTGATTTGTTATATCTACTTGTTATTAAGAATGTGGAATCGTGCATTGCTCCTGAAATGATAATCGATGTGTATATATATTATGTGCATGTATGTGTTTACCATGTTTTAATTCTAATAAATGTTGTGCTTACTGGGATAGCCTCGTGATCCTACCAGTACACTGTGGTTGTGTACTGATACTGCATGTGTTCTTTCTTTGTTGAGTACAGGGCATCTTCAGGCGGCTACTGACAGACCTCGTTTAGGAGATCAATGATCAAGATTGGATTCAAGGGTGAGCCAGTTCTTTCAGGCTACCATGGAGTCCTTCTTATTGTTTAGTCCATTATGTTCGAACTTAGACATTGTTTAGATATTTCTTATGTTAATTGGGGTTGTACCCCTTTTTCTTAGACTGGTTGCACTTTAGATGTTTTGGTACAATGACTTTCAGGTTCTAGGGGTTGAATTTCTGCATTAGTTATGTTTCATTATTTTAGTTGAACCCTTGGAGTTTATGGGGACTCCATTTTTATTGTCATTTAAACCTATTTCCGTATCTTTAAATGCCTAGTTTTTCAATAAGTTGTTTAGTTTGGGTTGAAGTGATGGTTCTCCCACCGGAGGGTTAGTGTGGGTGTCAATCGTGATTGTCTGGGTTATGACAGAAGGAGGGAGTATCTTTTTAGTGAGTCCAGAACCTATTTAAGCCATAAAGAAATCAAATTGACCCAAATAATCCACAATTCTAAAAAGTAACTAAAATAAGCTCAGTGTAGATTTTTATTCCGTTTTATCCAAAAATATAAACGACAGACATTAGTCTTTTAAAGTAGACATATCTTAACATAAAACAAAACTTTTTCTCCACTTCATAAAGTGTAAGAAAAGAAAAAATTTGATTTTACAAAACATATTTTTTTTTCGTTTGACATTAAATTGTGTCTCTTTATACAGTTTTTGCAGTGTTTGTCATACAATTATATTGATTTGACATATTATAAAAACGGAAAAAATTATTACATTATATATATTTATTTTGTTTAAACTCAAACTCCTATAAGCTCTATTTAAGGATGCTCATAAATAACACCTTCAATATCTTCGATCTTCTATTTTTCTTCATTTCAATCACAAAAAAATGTCTTTTGAACCAAAAGTTAAAGTTTCAAATTATTGGGATGGTGAAATTATACATGAAGAAAATACCGTTCATAATAGTTGTCCTCCCAAATACAGAGCTAAGTATTCACTTAATGTCCGATATAAAAAATTTCTTTCATCAATTTATAAAAGAATGGGTATAAATAGTATTGATTATAATTTACTTATAGTCGAAAAATACCCTACTTCTTTTTTATCGCAAGGACAAATAAATTTAGAGAGTGAATTATCTATAATGATGAATCGTTGATCGACCTTTTGAGGGTTTCCAACAACTACACAGATCAATCAAGTTAACAATCTATGTTAGGAAGGAGTCTAAGACTAGTCAACGACGTTCTCCTTTAGCGATCAATGTCCATCCTCAATTAGAAAATCGTAATAGCCTTGTTGTATTCACCATAACTCAATCCAGTGATTTTTCTTACATGACCCATTACCAAAATATTCTTACCAATCAATATGATTTTGATTTCAACAAAACTATCAATGAAAGTTATTGGTAATACTCAATAATTATATTTTTTATGAAACATAATTTTTATAAAGTGTAAGAAAAAGTTACAATTTATAAAGTGGATAAAAAAGTATCACTTCTTTCATTCTAATAGCTCTTGATCTAGTTGTCACGCCTCGAGGATACCCCCTGACGTAAACACGGGACCTAGGATCACGAGTGACCCCAAGCTAACCCTGAGCTAGCATATCATAAGCATACTAAGAGCTCACTGAATAAAATGTACTATGTGGAAGCTTAAAACCACAATTAACTGAAAGTAGGGAATACCCAATACTGATTTGATTATATAACAAACTATGAGTTTAATAACAACTGGAAGATCAAACTCAAAACTAAAGTTGAATACAATGCTATGTTTGAAAAAGCCTCTAACTGACTAAATTTGCTGGGACATGCCCCCCGCTAACTCTAGAAAATTTAAAACTGAAGTGAAAAGACTAAATCTGAAGAAAACATGTCTATTGTCCTCGAAGTATGAGGACTCACCACTGAAGTTGCTGAAGTGTAGATCGGGAACCGATCTATACGTGATCTGGATGCTGAGTACTTGAACCTCCATCATGAAATGATGTAGCGCAAAGTATGCGTCAGTACTTGGAATGTATTGAGCATGCAGGATATAGAGTATAGCTGAATAAAATATATAACTGAACAAAGTGATCTTAGGCATATTTATGTGCCTAATAACCAATTTATCCCATATATATAGCTAAGTTTGAGAGCAAATTCCTAATTGGAATTGAAATTTTGGAGTCCAAAGATTGTGTTTCCTCTAACCAATATGATTAGATGTTTAAGGGTGAAAAGCAAAGAAAAAGGAGCGAAAAAGGACACCATGCAAAAGGTCGGAGAATAGAAGTCAAAGTTGCTAAGGAGAATGGCCAAGAAGCTAGAAAAATACACTATGAGGGAGCAACTCCGCGTCGCGAGCTGAAGCCAGCGTGTGGAAAACAATTTAGCTTAACAGTGGAGTACGCGATAGGAGAGAGTTGCAGAGTGGATCAATTTGTTCACAATGCCCAGCTGTGTTATTTTATTATTATTCAGTTTTTGAGAAATGGGAGAACACGATTTGGGCAATTTTGCTGATTATCTCTAAGGATTTTCTTCTACTCTTTCATTTTGGTAAACACTTTCATGATCCTTACACATTATTTTATGATGATTCATGCTAGGAGTAGCTAAATTCCCTTATTCTAGGGTTGTAGCTGCGATTAATGACATAATAGTATTTACTTCTAGCATGAGATGAGTTTTCTTATGATTTATGTGTGCATTCTTGTTTAACTATTTTAATGACTGATCAACATTAAAATAAATCCATTGTCCTCTCTTGAACTCGGAAGACGAACAGAGGGATAGACCAAGGAATGTGAGGAAAGTGTTCATTCTAGGGTAAAACTCAGAGTGTTTCGTATATAGGATAGGAGTACACCTATATGCCTCGTTTGGTTAATGTACATGATGATATCTTAATGCTCCGCGATTGGTTCATGCCTATCCCCGCTCAATGATATAGTTAGGTTGTCATTGGTGGTAGGCGATTAGAGGTCAAGAGACCATGATCATAATTTTCACTTTGCGAATCAATAATGAGGTTAATTTGTCAAATGCTGGAGTAATTTATTATTATGTTTGAAATCAGTGCATGCTACAACCCTGGAATATTTTCCAAATTGTGAAATCCCCTTTTTGTAATTGATTTAAGTGTTAGTAGTTAATATTTGCAACTATTTAACTTAGATAATACAAACAAATTTGTGAAATTGTCTGTCTCACAAGTAAATTTATTTTAGTTACAATAAAGTTAGTGTTTGTTGATTTGAAGTCTTTTTGGGTTCGATAATCCGGCTCGAAAGATTCGTTATACTACTTGAGTGACCATGTGCACTTGCATGTTCGTCTGAACGCAACACAAAGAATATTGAGCAATAGCATAATCTAAACTGAATGTAAATGCTGGAATATACAGAAGGCTAAACTAAATGCAATGACCAAGTACTAATTCTGAACATGACATACTCAGACTGAATGCTGAAATATAACTAAAAACCTGGTCAAATGCACTAAAGGCTGACTGTGGGAGCTACTATTAATGGACATAAAACCACGTGAGCTAAACGTGAATTTCGATGTATACGCCCCATCGAGAGGACCCAATATACCTTGCCTGGGGTATAAAGGCATGAATGGCGTGATCACTAAAGATGATGCCCAATAGAGGGGACTGATAAACCTACGACACGTAGTTCTGGGACTATGAGGGTATGATGAACCCTAGTCCAACTCGGTCTAAGCCTACTCCCAACTGGAATGTGTATGACACAACATAACTGAATTTATTGATAGCTCAATGTTCTTACATGCAAAATATGAGAATGCAACATTTAAATACGGACAATGAAACATTCATAACTGGAGCATGTATATCTGTTGAAACTGACCTAGCAAGTGTAATTCATGAACTAAAAGAATCTATACAACTAGGGTTCTAAAATTCATGCAAAGAACTAAGCAATGATTTCACGAAAACATGATAATCTGATTAGGAATAATATAATAGCTAATTCACAACAATTCTCCAAGGTATGAAAAACCCTAGGTCTAAACATGATATAGAGAATCAAGAATCTAACTGAATTCTACGGACCTAGTGGATGAAAGGAATCCACTAGTGAAATCCCACATACCTGGTGGTGAAATCTACGGAGAAATCCTTCGATTTCGGGGCTGAAACTTTGAAGAACACTACTGCTTATTCTTGGGAGTTTTGGTCGACTTTTCCTCTTTTTTTTGCTCCAAGTTTGGATGATTTTAGGTGAATGAGGGTTCTCAGTAAGTCTGACTAAGTTATTAGGCTTAGATTGAGTAAAACGATGTAATTTAAGCATAAAATAACGAAGTTTAAGTGCCCAATGCATGGGGAAAAGACCTAAATGACCGTAACTTAAAAGTTGTCGAAGGCCACCCACGGAGGGACCTACTCGCCGTAAGTCGACCTACAAACCGTAGGTGGGGTCGTCGGTCAAGTCTGCCCCACAGGGCTTCACTAAAACGAGCATAACTTTTTACTCGAAGATTGGATTTTAGCAAACTCAGTGGCGTTGGAAAGAAGATTCAATTATCTATTATTTGGTAGGTCATGGGCCACCTAATTTATTTTGCTCTAAGGGTTATGACCATTTGAAGTTGACCCAACAACAATTTCCCTCTAACTGGCTGTTGACCCTCACCTACGGTCCGTAGGTCCAACCACAAACCGTACTGGTCGACCGTGGGTGGGATCAGAGACCATAAATATTTGGTCCTTAACAACGGACCCACCTACGGACCGTGTGTCAGACCACAGACCATCAGTGGCTTTCGTGGTTCTTGCACTAGGTTTGGAAAGCTGCAATTTTTTCTATTTTCTCAAATCCGAGGTGTTACACTAGTAGTACTTTAGCATCGAAGCACTACTCGAATATATGTTTTTATAGATTTAGAGTTCATTCATCACTTCAATATTATAATTATTACCTTAATGATTAATTATATCATTGTCTACAATATCAAGCTGACATGTCAAATTTGAATATTTAACTAAATGGTATCACGTAGAATTAATATTTTTTTATGAATCTAATATTATATACATTTTTTAACAGTAAATTTGATAGTCCTTTAAGCAAAACTTACACTTGTGAAATTGACTCTAGAGTCCAAACTATGCACTTCTAGGCAACTAGGAAAAAAGGACATCAACCTAGGAAAGGAATTGATTTAAGAGTATGTGAATGCCTTACTGTTTTGTCATCTCTAATGGGATTGAATTATTTTCGGAACATGTTTAGTATTGCTATCGGGAGGTCAAAAGTGTTTTTGGCAAATTCTTAAAATTGCTTTTCGATGAAAGTATAATCGATTTTTCTAATGTTGAAAAGAAGCTAAAAATTTCTTTTTCCTAAAAAAGCAGAAACAGAAAATAATACATGTGGTTGTCAAAGAAAAAAAGTGAAAGACAAAGGCGAGCAAAAGCTACATAAGAAGTGATTGTCACGACCCAGCCCGTCGTGATTGACACCCACACTAACCCTCCGGTGGGAGAACCATTGCTACAGCCCAACTAAGAAACTTAACAAAAAAATAAACATTTAAAGATACGGAAGTAGGTTTAAATGATGGATAGAAACGGAGTTCCCATAAACTCCAAAGGTTTTAAATAAACTATTAAACAAACTATTGCAGAAGCCAACCCCTAGAACCTAAAAGTCATTGTACCAAAACTCTACCAATCAACAAGTCTAAGGAAAGAGGGTGCAACCCCGGAACTAAACATACGACTAAATCTAACTATAGAGTCTGAGTCTAAAAAGAATGGACTAAACAATAGAGGACCCATGGCAGCCTGGAAGAACTGGCACACCCTTGAATCCGGTCTCGATCAGTGATATCCTTACTGAGCTTTGTCAAAAGCCTCCTGAAGATGCCCTGTACTCAATAAAGAGCGAGCAAGTACAGTATCAATACACAACCACAGAGTACTGGTAGGATAACGTGGCTACTCATGTAAGCGAAATACAAGCAGGAAATTACAGCACAATAAACAAAGATACAGAATACATAGTTCAATTTGCTTTTCAAGAGCAATATATAATTTTCTGCTATCAATGACAGGTAGACATGAACATAATATTCACAAGTGGTTCTCTCATGGAACCCATACCCAAACTGTTAGTGTGTCGAAACATGACACCCGATCCAATGTATGTGCTGAAACATGACATTTGATCTAATATATGTGTCAGAACGTGACACCCGATCCAATGTATGTGTTGGAACGTGACACCCGATCCAATCAGCATAACCACAATCACAACCACACTATAATTAATAATACATATAGTCACATGGTCAAGTAACAGTTCATAGCACGTAGTTGTTCGCACATAATCATTTCATTAAATTTTATTAACATTTCACAATTCACATACACACATGCATACAATGAAGTAATTATCTGGCATATATCACACAAACAGGAAATCGAACCATCACCTATCTCGAAACCAAGTTTGAATCCTCTTAAGACACTTGAGCCTTCCCTTTCAAGATTCTTTCTGCTTGTTCTTGGTCTATACACAAGTAATTAACGCAAGGGTCAATAAACAAGGCCTAATTTACCCGGATTATAATCAAACTATCAATCCAAGGCCAAACCCAAGATCCTAATATTCAACTGGAGTTTTTCCCACGATCAACTTCAGGCCAAAACCCTCTCCCAACGATAATTACCCAAGATTCTAAGTCCTAGGAATCAAAATACGGATTAAGGGAGTAATTTCCTTACTTTTAGCACTAGAAGTCATGGAAGACTGTCAAGAATCGTCGTGAATCGTCTCCTATCTCTCAAGAACGAAGTTTTGCAGAAAATAACTATTTTGGGGTTTTTCCCGACTTAAGTTCGCGACTGGCTCGCCACAGCGGCCCCGCCCTGGCGGGATTAATCCCACTCTAGCGGCTTGCACAAAGACAGAAGCTCGTAGTTTGAGTTCTAAGCTACCATTTCACAATACACCTTCAACCCGAGATGTTCTAAAACTACCCTTTCACGCCAAGGTCAGTTTCAGGAGTTTTATTTACCCGAATTAGATTTAGTAAATCCGTACAGGCTCCTTAATGTCTTGGCTATCCATTCATGTGATCAAATTCATAATTAAACCCCCCATTCATTACTAGATTTCCATAGACCTCACCTGACTCAGATTTCGTCCAAGTCTGGCCTAGGCTAGAAATTTCCAAGTAACTACTCAAAAGTTTTTTGGCCCAAATTCTTTCACCATTGGCTTTTCCATAATGACGGAAATAGGTCGTTACAATAGATACCAATTTACGCATCACTTGTCCCCGAGTGATAAACTAGGAAAAACTGGCTAAGGTAAGAGTAAAGTAGTACCTGAATCGTTGAATAAGTGGGGATACTTGTCTTGCATGTCCTTCTAGGTTTCCCAAGTAGCTTCCTCAACTGGACGATGCTTCTATTGAACTTTCATGGACTTTATCTCCTTGGTCCTCAACTTTTGGACATCGCGATCAAGAATTGCAACCGGTTCCTCCTCATACTGAAGGTGTTTGTCTAATAGAACTGAGTCCCACTTTATCATGTAATCTGCGTCACCATGATACTTCTTCAACATGGACACATGAAACACTAGATGGACCCCAGATAGGCTAGGCGGTAAAGCTAACCTATAAGCCACTGGCCCTACACAGTCAAGAATCTCAAATGGCCCGATGTAGCGAGGACTAAGCTTGCCCTTGTTGCCGAATCTCATCACCCCTTTCATGGGTGACACTTTTATAAGAACTTGTTCACCAGCCTGAAATGTCATATCCCTTACCTTGCAGTCTGCATACATTTTCTGTCGACTCTGGGCTGCTAGAAGCTTAGCTTGGATACTTCTCACCTTATCCTGAGCATCTTTCACCAATTCAACCCCTAAGGGTTTCACATCTCTAGCCTCAAACCACCCTATAGGTGATCTACATCCCTCCCATAAAGTGCCTCGAAAGGTGCCATGTCAATACTGGAGTGGTAACTGTTATTATAGGAGAACTCATACAAAGGTAGGAACTTATCTCAATGCCCTCCAAAGTCAATCACATATGCCCTCAACATGTCCTCTAACATTTGAATCGTTCTCTCTGACTACCCATCAGTCTGTTGATGGAAAGTTATGCTGAAAGCGAGTTGAGTGCCCAACTTCTCATGCAATTTTCCCCAAAACTTGGGATGTGAACTGCGTACCACGGTCTGAGATGATAAAAGGAGCACCATCTGCAGCCTCACTATCTCTTCACATAAACTTTAGCCAACTGCTGAGCATTATAGTCTATTCTGATTGGAATGAAGTGGGCTTACTTAGTCAATATGTCAACCACTACCCAAATGGAATCAAACTTTCCCAATGTCTTGGGGAGACCAACCACAAAATCCATAGCTATCCTCTGCCACTTCCAGTCACAGATTGGCATTCGGTGAAGCAAACCTACAGGCCTTTGGTGCTCATACTTTACCTGCTGACAGTTTTGGCACTTAGCCACAAACTCAGCTATGTCTTTCTTCATGCCAGGCCACCAATAAAGTCACTTCAAGTCTCAGTACATCTTGGTCACACCCAGATGAATGGAATACCGCGAACCATGGGATTCTATCAACATCTTCTGAATCAAGTCATCTACTCAGGGAACACAAATTCTTCCCTTAAAACTGAGCACACCACCCGCGTCAAGAGTCGCATATTGTGCCTTGCCAAACAATGTCTTTTTTCTGAGCTCATTCAAATTCTCATCCTCAAACTGTTTTGGCCTTGATCTTCTCAATGAATGTGGGCCTAACCTTAATGCTGGCTAACATCCCACCCTTCTCTGAGATGCCCAACTTCATGAACTTAGACTCCAAGGTTTGAATCACCTTGGCCAAAAGTCGCTTAGACACACCCAAGCAAGCTAGACTACCCATACTCACTGCCTTCTAGCTTAATGCGTCTGCCACCACATTAGCCTTACCCGGATGATACTGGATGGTAACATCATAATCCTTAAGTAACTCCATCCACCTTTGCTGTCTCAGATTCAAGTCCTTCTGAGTGAATACATGTTGTAAACTATAATGGTCAGTAAACACCTCACACTTGACACCATAAAGGCAATGCCGATAGATCTTAAGGGAAAACACTATCGCTACCAACTCTAAATCATGCGTCGATAGTTTCTCTCATGCACCTTTAGCTGTCGAGATACATAAGCTATGACATTCTTATCCTGCATCAACACAACATCCAAACCCGAATGTGAAGCATCACAATAAACAATGAAATATTTACCTTTCACCAGCAGTGCCAAAATAGGTGATGTGGTTAGAAGAGTCTTGAACTTTTGGAAGCTCTCTTCACATTTGTCAGTCCAATCGAAAGGCACTTCCTTTTGGGTCAGCCTTGTTAAATGTGTGGCAATAGAAGCAAAATTTTTCACAAACCTTTGATAGTAGATGGCGAGTCCCACGAAACTCCTAACTTCCATCACAGAGCTAGATCGGACCCAGTTCTTGACTACTTCGATCTTTTAGGGATCTACCATTACCCCTTCCCTTGAAACCACATGCCCCAAAAGGCAACTGAATCCAACCAGAACTCACACTTGGAGAATTTGGCATATAATTTCTGTTTTCCAAGGACACCCAAAACAATACGAAGATGGTCGGCATGCTCTTCCATGCTCTTCCTTGCTCTTAGAATAAACCAAAATGTCATCAATAAAGTCTATAACAAAAGAATCCAGGAATGTTTTGAACACACCATTTATCAAACTCATAAAGGCTTCAGGCACATTGGTCAACCCAAACGATATCACTAAGAACTCATAGAGCCCATAGCGGGTCCTGAATGTTGTTTTGGGTACATCCTCAGGCCTAATCTTTTAACTGATGGTAACCTGACCTTAGGTCAATCTTAGAGAAAACTGATGCACCCTGCAATTGGTCAAAGAGATCATATATCCAAGGTAATGGATATTTATTTCGAATGGTGACCCTATTCAACTGCCGATAGTCTAAGCACATCCTCATACTACCATCCATCTTCTTAACAAACAAGATAAGAGCAGCCCCATGGGGAAGCACTGGGACTGATGAAATCTTTTTCAAGAAACTCCTAGATTTGAGCTTTAAGCTCCCATAATTCCACCGGAGCCATGCGATAAGGAGAAATGGAGATAGGGCGAGTGTCTGGTTCCAAGTCAATGCAGAAATCTATATCTCTATGTGGAGACATACCATGCCAATCGGTAGGAAACACTTTTTTGAACTCAGACATTATGGGAATAAACTCAATAGAGGGAGACTAAGCATCAACATCCCGAATATGAGCCAAATATGATAAACACCCCTACCACACCAGTTTCCTAGTCCGAACAAAATATATAACCTTAGCTGACTTAGGTTTGTTCTAACTTTTCCCTACGCGGGATCTCTAGAGTCACAGACTTAGCATTACAATTAAGCACAACATAATCAGGGGGAAACCAAGTCATGCCTAAGATTATATCAAAGTCAGTCATATCCAGAATCACTAAGTCAGTCCAAGTCTGAAAACCATAAACAAAACAGGACAAGCATGATACAAATGGGTGACTATGACGGACTTTCCAACTGGGGTAGAAACGTGGATAGGGGCATCAAGCACATCACAAACCGCATCAAATTCCAAGGAAAACTGAACTGTGATCACTCCATCAAACATCTCAGCCTCAGTCTTACCTAGAAAGGCATAGCATTGAGCCCTGTCATTTTGACGGGTAACCTCTTTGCCTGGCGGCACTGCTCCCCTACCTGCATTACCATTTCCCCAGCCTCCATGGCATCGCTGATTTTCTCTTCGCCCACCTTGTGGACGTCCTTTTCCATTACTACCACTGCCCGCTAGTACCACTACTCTAGTCTACTGCTGCACGGGGTCAGACATGCGCGGATGGGGACAATCTCTCTTCATATGTCCATGTTCTCCACAATTGCCACACACTTAATAACTTAACAAAGTAAGCATAGCTGCTATTTTAATAGTCGTATCATGACCCTCTTTGATATACACTCAATCTAGAAAATCGTAGTAGAGATTCTAACCTCAATTGTCATAACATAATTTCATCATTTACTAAGCAACCCATACATGTTATGACAACAATACTAAATACATTTTCCAAAGTAATGGTGTTCATTATTTAGTCGTCCCTTACAAAAATTCTTGAATGTTGTCACCTTGGCAATGTCTTCTGACTTCACCCTCTTCTACCTCCGTAAAAAATCAACCATTTTTTGAAAAGACTTTGCTGAAGCAGCCACCTATAAGCTTGAATCTGCAAATTTGACCTTAATTCCTTCACAAAGTGATGAATTTGCTCTTTTAGACTGAAGCAAAGTGGAGTACCATATTTGGATAAAACACAAAATTTGGCCTTATAGGCTGCAACAAATGTATTATGATGCTCTATATTTAGGTACTCATCTCTCCTCCTATTCCTCAAAGTTCAGGGTATATACTTCTCCATAAAGAAAGTTATAAAATGTTTCCCAAGAGTAGTGCATTTACTAGTCGGCACTCAACATGAGACAACCACCACATTTTGGTATCTCCCTTGAACTGATATATCATAAATTCAACACCAAATCGCTTTACCGTATCCATCTTATGAAGCAAATCATGACAATCAATAAGGAAATCATAAGCATCTTCAGATTCAGTACCTACGAATAATAAGGATTTCAACTTTAAGAACTTAATAAAAAGATCATGTTGGTCACTAGTCTTTACATACCCACATTGAATCGGGGAAACATGCTTACTTGGAAGGATGCATACTCTCTTGCTAGTGTTGGTATTACCACTTCTGTTGCTCTTATTATGTCCATAGAGTGAAGGAGGAAAGATACCAATTTGTATCACCTAGATACCAATTGGAATCAAGTCATAGCATAAAGAGAGAAAATGACAGAGAACTTTCCTAAAGTCCTGTAGCCTCTCGAATAAAAGTACAGACCTCTCTGTACCGTTTTGTAAGACTCTACTAGACTCGTTTTGGTACAACGGGATCAACGAACCTACGGCTCTGATACCAACTTTGTCAGGACCCAACCCGCCGTGATTGTCACCCACACTAACCCTCCGATGGGAGAACCATTACTACAACACAACTAAGCAACTTAACGAAAAACTAAACATTTAAAGATATGGAAGCGGGTTTAAATGATGGATAGAAACAGAGTTCCCATAAACTCCAAAGGTTTTAAATAAACAATTAAACAAACTATTGCGGAAGTCAACCCCTAGAACCTGAAAGTCATTGTACCAAAACTCTACCAATCAACAAGTCTAAGGAAAAGGGGTGCAACCCTGGAACTAAACATACAAATAAATCTAACTATAGAGTCTGAGTCTGAGTTCGAAAAGAATGGACTAAGCAATAGAGGACCCATGGCAGCCTGGAATAACTGGCTCACCCTTTAATCCGGTCTCGATCAGTGATCTCCTAACTGAGGTCTGTCAGTAGCCGTCTGAAGATAATCTATACTCAACAAAGAACGAACAAGTGCAGTATTAGTACACAATTATAGTGTACTGGTAGGATCACGCGGCTACTCTAGTAAGCGAAATACAAGCAGGAAATTACAACACAATAAACATACATATACAGAACACATAGTTCAATTAGCTTTTCAGGAGCAACATAAAATTTCCAAATATCAATGACTGGTAGACATGAACATAATAATCACAAGTGGTTCTCTTATGGAACCCATACCCAAACTGTTAGTGTGTCGGAACGTGACACCCGATCCAATGTATGTGTCAAAACGTGACACCCGGTTCAATATATGTGTCGGAACGTGACACCCGATCCAATGTATGTGTCAGAACGTCACACCGATCCAATTAACACAACCACAATCACAGCCACACTATAATGAATAATACATATAGTCACATGGTCAAGTAATAGTTCATGGCATATAGTTGTTCGCATATAATCATTGCATAAAATTCGATTCATATTTCACGATTCACATACACACATACAATGAAGTAATTATCCGGCATATATCACACAAAAAGGAAATCGAACAATCACCTACCTCAAAACCAAGCTTGAATCCTCCTAAGACACTTAACCCTTCCCTTTCTGAATTTTTTCTGCTTGTTCTTAGTCTAAACACAAGTAATTAATGCAAGGATCAATAAACAAGACCTAATTTACCTGGATTATAATCAAACTATCAATCCAAGGCCAAACCCAAGATCCTAATATTCAACTAGGGCTTTTCCCACCATCAACTTCAGGCCAAAACCCTCACCCAATGATAATTACCCAAGATTCTAAGTCCTAGGAATCGAGATACCGATTAGGGGAGTAATTTCCTTACCTTTAGCACTAGAAGTCGTGGAAAACTGTCAAGAATCGCCCTGGGTCGCTCCTAGCTCTCAAGAATGATGTTTTGCAGAAAATAACGATTTTAGGGTTTTTTCCGACTTAAGTTCGCGACTGGCCAGCCAAGGTGAACCCCATCACACCACAGCAGCCTCGCCCTAGCGGCTTTCATGGAGATAGAAGCTCAGAGTTTGAGTTCCAAGCTCCCATTTCACAACACTCCTTCAACCCGGGACGTTCTATAACTACCCTTTCACACCAATGAGCCACGAAGCTGACTTGTTGAAAGAGTATCATTAATGATCTTTGTAGTTCTTATTTTATTTTTTCAGATTTTTGTATATGTATATATTCTAAAAAATCTGAACGAAGCAGTGTTGTTTGACACCGCTTGTTATAAGTTGGGTCCACCCCTGCAGGTTATAGTGTTTGCGAGGTGGAGAGGGTTAGAGCTTTTGCGGGGGCGGGGCAGGTACAAAATATTTTTAAAGAAAAATAGGTGGGGCAAGGCGGGTATGTGGGTACTAATATATTTGGACATTAATCAAACTTAAATTCTTAATATATTCTTATAAAACTAGGATTTCATTCTTTACCTTCTTTAAATCCACTTCTCTCTAATTCAACAAATTTTAATGGCTCTTATATAACAATACACAATTAATCAAATCTATGTATAAATAAACGACAAAGATGAAAGAGGAATTACAGCTTAATTTAATTAATGAAACTAGCAGTAACGGGTTCAATTAATGAAATTAATACACAGGTCTTAGCTTAGTTCAGTTAATGAAATTCTATAACTTAACTTTCAAATGAAGATATATATATATATATTATTCTTTCAATATTAGCAGTAACGATTGATAATTGTTGCATTTCTGTTAATTAAAAAATTATGAATTATGCGGGGCGGATTCATACGGGCAGAGCGGGGCAAGGAAATAAAAAATTGTGCTATGTGGAGCGGAGCGGGGCGGGGTAAAATCTTTGCAGATTTATGCGGGTTTGCCCCGCCCTGCTCCATTGTCATCCCTAATTGCATGAATTGTTGTCTCTTCCGTTCGGTGTGATATTGCATATGTGCATTGATTGTTGTACACCATGAGGAGACATATTAGGGTTATGATGCCGAGGTCATTTTTTGCAAGGGTTATGATGCCGAGTTCATTTCCGACAAGTGTTATAAAGCCGATGGAAAATGATTTCGGCTAGTGATTTGATATAAAGCCGATGAGAAATGGTTACGACTAGTGATTTGATATAAAGTCAACGGGAAATGGTTTTGGCTAGTGATATTGTGCCGATGAGAAATGCTTCCGGCTAATGATATTGTGCCAATGGCAAATTGTTCCGGCGAGAGATTGATTATTGTGATTTGATGCATTTTGATGCATATGCGGGATTTACTTGTTAATTGTGATTGATGCACTTGTTACGTGTGACTGATCTATTTGCCATTGGGATTGACTTACTTGATACGTATTGAACCGTGTCAATTGTACTGTGACTTTTAATCCTTGAATTGTTTACTGTAGAAATGTTAGGTTGGGTTGATTTCTGGGCAGATTGTAGTTTGAGGAGGTTCGGTTGGGATGAAAGGAGTATTCGTTTTCTAGCTAGGTTGATACATTTATTGGATTGCTTGTTGGTTATCGTGTTGTCGGTACTCACTCCTTGCTTCTACACTTGTGTAAGTTCCGAGCCCGATACTGTGTGATTGTTCTTCTTCTCCTGCTTTCTAAGGCTTGTTAAAGGACTATTGAGAGGTAATTGTTTGTCATCCCGGCGGGTCCTCTTTTCCTTGCTTTATGCTTTATTCTATTTGAGAAACAAAGACTAAGACTTGTACTTATTTCTTAATTTCGCACTTTATTTTGTGGCTTGTACACGTGACAACAAGATTTTGGGGGTTTTAATAGAAAGTTAAGTTTTCCGCTTTATCTCGTTCTTGTTTTATATTTCCGCATTTCTTTCGTTTTTGTTGGGTTGAGGCTAACTTGTCTTGATGGGAATAGACAAGTGTCATCACGTCCATTTTGTGTCGTGACAATGACAATCACAAGTGTCAAGTAGATCAATCACAATTATCAAGTAGATCAATCATAAGCATCAAATAGATCAATCTCAAGTATCAAGTTCATCAAATCCCAATAATCAACTACTGCCAAAATCATTTCCCTTCGGTAATCACTAGTCGGAACCATTTCCTTCAGCTTTATATCATATCACATTTCCTTTCAACTTTATATTATATTACTTACCGGAACCATTCCCATTCACCACAATATCACTAGCCGGAACTATTTTCCTTCGGCTTTATATCATATCACTAGCTGGAATCATTTTTCTTCGGCATATTCATTACAGTGCACAATAATCAATAAAAATAAGCAATTTCACACCATAAGGAAGATACGACAACCCAAACAATTCAAGTCCATAATAATGCCATCAAAGCATTTCATCACTCAACCAAATAGGGTCCATAACAAGGCAATTCACAAAGCATTATAATCAACACGTTGCCTTTTTCATTAATCCCATTTTTATTCATTAAGATTAATCAAGTGGAATAATGAACCCATCACCTCATTTCCATTACTCCACAACACATACAATGAAGGAAAATACATGATTCTACTAATTTTACAAGGTTTAGGAGATCATTTGCCTCAATTCAATCAAAAAGTCAATTCAAGACTTGAGCCTTCTCTTTCCGAACAATGTCCAAAGCCACACAATCGAATTCAATCAAGTAATCACAATAAGATTCCGTAAATAACAATACCCATATCATACACTTTGAAAAATGAGTTAATCAACTCAAAAATTTAATTTCGAAAATGGGGATTGAATTCGAAAATCTTTACTTAGAGATGTTACCCAAGGCATTTGAAACTCATTGGTGAAAACCATTTCGAAAAAAGGAATTAAACCAGTTCACAATCACCACTGTAGTTTAGAACTCAAGTTTTTCATTTGCCAATCAAAATCCCAAGTTTTGATGTTACAGCTTACCCAAATGATTTAGCACAAAAAATCTCTTCAAAATCCCCTCCACAGATTTTACAAAGCTTAATAATGGAAAATGGGGGTTAAACCCAGAAAAATTTTTGCTCAAAACTCCTCTCAGATGTCGCAAAAGCGACCCGAGCGAACCCCAGAAAAATTTCAGCCTTCGCTTTCGCAAAGGTTGCAATTGCGAACAGGACCTTAGCTACCGTGAAGGTCTGGGATTCCACCTCCCTCACTTTCGCGATTAGAGTCTCGCAAAATCGCGAACACCCAATCGCAATTGTGAGGGGTAGCAAATATCAAACCTCAGCAAAACAAGACAACACAAAAATCATCAAAAGGACCATCGGAATTCGTTCGGAACCCCGCACAAATCAACCATATATATAAATTGACTAAATTCGATGGTTAGACTCAATGGAACCCTCAAAACACAAATCCGGGGTCTCTTTGACCCGAAATTCGTAGAAGTCACAAGAAATGAACACAATGCCTAAAATGGCTAAATCAATCAAGGGACCTCTGAAAATTCAACCAATACCTTGATAAGCCCTAAAAGCATATATTCCTTGAATCTAACGGAACTCTCGGAATTTCGATCCGAGCATCTGAACCCCAAATATTGACCAAAGTCAACCCAAACGCTAAAATTTCACAAATTTCCAACTTAGGACTCAAATTCTCAAAAAGACTCCAAATCTAGAATTGAAAACTCTCTTAGACCAATTTCCACACTCCGGAACTGATGGAATTGATGTAATTTTATTTAGACACTCGAAACTCCAAAAGACACCGAAAACCACTTTTAAGCAACTTTAGCATTTCAAACTCAAAACTTACAAAATTCACAACTTTTAACTCAAAACTCGAAATCAAATTCAAAACTCATTCAAAAATGACTCGGGGTCGATATCGCGAGGGGTAAAATGATAATTTCATAAAAATGACCAACCGGGTCATTACATTCCTCTGCAAAAGTTGCATCAAGCCGAATTTAAAACCCCTAAAATGTCTTGGAATAATACAAAATTTGTTATTTCATCCTTTTATACTTTGTATGCCACCCCATGCAACAAGGACATTGTTCCATGCAACCGTGAAGAGAAACCGTGTGGTCCGCATGCGATTGGAAAGAGCTACCGGATGGTTACTGTTTTTACCCAAAATGACTCTATTTTCTCAAAATTATTGAAAATGGCCATGTAGTCTCCAATTTATTTATTTTTTACAATATAGAAATGGCTACATAGTCCAATTAACACACTTTCGTGTATAAGTAGTGCCTTTTGAAATCATTTTTTTAATTTTATTTAGTTGAGTGAGGAATAAAGTATTTATTTCTAACTAACATTCTATTGGTATATACCAAATAGGGGTGGACATTTGGTTGATTGATTCAGTTCATTTTCTGAAAATTTTGATTTGACTTTTTTTTAAAAATTTGAATTTTTTTTCATATTGGTTTTGGTAAATTCGTCATTCCATTGAGGTAATATAAGAAATTTAGAATCAATGACCATTTTTGGCGTCTTCTTTGATTTTCATGTATAATCGTGTGGATATATTGTTTATACTTATACATACACGGTTATATAATGTACTTATATTGTATAACAATGTATATAAATGTATATATATCTCTTATACATAATTATACACATTATATGCATGGTATACATTATTTACACAATACATATAGTACATTATATAACAATGTATAAATATTGTATAACAATGTATATGAATATATATTCATCTCTTATACATAGTTATACATCATATATTCATAGTTATACACTATTTATACATACATCACATATACATGCGGTCAATAAGCTAGAATATTTTTTGGTCAAGGGTACATATATGTAAGAACCCCCCACCCCCCAAAAAAAATTATGATGCAAATTTTGTGTTTTCTTGTTATGTTTTTTAGGCATCTTTTAGTTTTTTAGTAAGAATGGGTGAGAGTATTCTGCCTAAACAATAGACACATGTAATAAATAAGAGAATATTAAAGATCTGAGCCATAGAATTTCTCAATTCTGATACAAGGTAGATCGAATGTACTTATTCGATCTAATAGAATGATGTTGTCATATCCGAACTAATACCAATCCAAGCCATTTCATGAATAAAATATGACCAATTAACCAACCAACAAAACCATTTGTTACAAATAAGATCTTGTTGTTGCATCGAAAGAGATAAATATTGACTAATCTGTCTAACATTAAACTTGGTAAAATGAAATGATTGAATAATTGAAAAATAAGATTATTCAGAACTACACATTGAATGTTGAGAGTACGCATTGAATTTCTGATAGTAGATTCATAATCAAAAAGGATTTTGTTCAAAAATTTACTAGAACCATTTAGGTTTTGACCCGAAGTTCTCAAACAACTCCCAAATGGTTGTTCCCTTAATTTTTAACTTGTACGAAGTCTCAAATCCTAAAATAAAGCGCTAAAACTTAAAATTTAGAATCGACTTGTTAGATAAATGTACTTTTAACTTTAATTTGTGATATTATAGTTAAATCGACTAGTTTAATATAAACGACGTGTATATGTAAGTATTTTCTTTCTTATACTATATTGTGGATCACATTAATATAAATGTCACAAATTACTAATGAATAGCATTTGAATTATGTTTTGTAGTTTATTCACAATAGATTTGGACAAAAATTTGTGCACGGATCTAATTATCTTTGCAATGGATTTTTTTAATTTCTATTTTTCATATAAAATTTTATTCAATATTTTATTAAAGTTTCTTTCAATGAGAAAAATATGGTAATTTCTATTTCTGAAAGATCTTTTAATTGGAGACTAAAATATCAAATCAAACATCTTGGGTGATATTTGTTTGAAGTTTTCAAAAATTGAATTTCAATTTTTGAGTTTTTACAAAAAAAAAAAATGCAAGGGAAAAAAATTTAACTTTGTATAAATATTCTGGCTAAAATTTTTAGATATTTGAAAAACACAAGAATTAAGTGATATTTTTTGTCCATAAAAACAAGAATTAAAAGAAGATTGTTTTGAAAAAATGTGAACTGAGAAGCAAAGGTATGGCCAGATTGTCTAATGTCTTACACTTGACATGTGTTCAAGTTATTTTCATATTATATTCAATCCTCGGATTTATTTTATATCTTTATTGTTTTAAAATTGATGATATTAAAATTATATGATGTGTACCTGTCAGTCTTACTAAAACTTTTACATATACGAGTATCCACGCATTGCACAAATATTTTAAAATATATTATTTTAAATTAAAAATAACTATTAAAACTTACTATGCGCTTAGTGATGTATATTTTAAAAATGATGACACAATTCATTAACTTATTTATTTGAGCATGTTAAATTAATATTATTAATACACAATTTAATAATTATATTATTAAAATATTATGTCTATAGCTATAATTAGCTATTAGAATAATATTATAACAAATTATTTTTTGAATTTTAAAATTGTTGAATTTTTGTTAGTATTTTATTATATTAAAATAAATACAATCCGTGTAATATAATTGGTTTAATTTACTAATTTTTACTTAATTAGGTTTTAGAGTTTGTGTTTGAGTGGGAATGTAATGGGAAGTTTTAAAACTGCCTATTATATTCCTGTTTTTATTTATATAAATAATTTAATTATTATTTTTAATTTTAAAAAGCATTCAAATATTTAATTTTTAGTTTTATCTTTATATAAATATTAAAATTTACAATTTGTTTTATTTATTAATTTTTAATTAATCAGGTTTTAGAGTTTTTGTTTGAGTGGGAATGTAATGGGAAGTTTTAAAAGTGCCTATTTATATTATCATTTTTATTTAAATAAAGAATATATTTTTTTGAATTTTTAATCTTAAAACAGATCATTCAAATATTTAATTTTTATCTTTATATAAATATTAAAATTTGTAAAATGGTTATATAATATTAATTTAAAGTAATTATTCAATAAAAAATAATTTTTAAAATTTTAGTTTCGATTTTAAAATGGAAATTCATTTTACTTTAATTATTAGACAATTTTCTGTAAATCTTTTTAGTGTGAAGTTTCATATTTTTTTTAAAAATTTTATTTTATTGTAATTTTTATCTGTTTTTAGAGTTTGTGTTTGAGTAGGAATTTAATGGGGAGTTTTAAAACTATCTATTTATATCCCCATTTTATTTAAATAAAGAATTTAAAGTTTTTTAAGAGTTTAGTTTTAAAATAGATTATTCAACTATTTAATATTTCATATTTATATTTAAAAAATTACAAATTGAAATAATATTAATTAATTATAATTACTGATTTTTAAAACTGATCCCACTATTTTAAAACAATTAACTGCAATTAGATGTGTTTTTTTAATTTTGTAATATTTATTTTTAAAAGAATTTTTTAGTTGGTTGCTCATTTTAATTTCTTTTTGGTTAATTTAAGATACATATATAAAATAATTTTAAATTATTTTTTGAAATTTAAAATTGTCTAATTTTTGTAAGTATTTTATTATGTTAAAATAAATACAATTCGTGTAATATAATTGTTTAATTTACTAATTTTTACTTAATCAGGTTTTAGAGTTGGTGTTTGAGTGAGAATGTAATGGGAAGTTTTAAAACTACCTATTTATATTCCCATTTTTATTTAAATAAAGAATTTCATAATTATTTTTAATTTTTAATTTTCAAAAATATAATTCAAATGTTTAATTTTTAATTTTATCTTTATATAAATATTAAAATTTACAATTTGTGTAATATAATTTTTTTACTTTATTAATTTATATGGTTTTAGAGTATGTGTTGGAGTGAGACAGTAATTGAAAGTTTTAAAACTATCTATTTATATTTCTGTTTCTATTTAAATAAAGAATTTAATTTATTTTTTTAATTTTTAATTTTAAAACACATCATTTAGTTATTTTTAAATTTTAATTTTTAACTTTATATAAATATAAAAATTTGTAAAATGGTTATACAACATTAATTTAAAGTATTTATTCAATAAAAAATAAATTATAAAATTTTGGTTTTGATTTTAAAATGGCAATTCATTTTATTTTAATTATTACAGAATTTTTTGTAAATCTTTTTACCGTGAAGTTTCATATTTTTTAAAATTCATTTATTTTATTGTAATTTTTTTTTCTTAATCAGTTTTAGAGTTTGTGTTTGAGTGGAAATTTAATGGGGAGTTCTAAAGCTGTCTATTTATATTTCCGTTTTATTTAAATAAAGAATTTAAAGTTTTTAAAATTTAAGTTTTAAAATAGATTATTCAAATATTTAATATTTATCTTTAAAATAATTACGAATTTTAATTAATTATAATTACTGATTTTTAAAACTGATCCTACTATTTTAAAATAATTAACTGCAATTACATGTATTATTTTTTTTTTTTGCAAAATACAGTTTTGTAATATTTATTTTTAAAAGAATTTTTTTGTTGGTTAATTTTTTTATTTCTTTTTGGTTAATTTAAGATACATATATAATTTAATTATTTTTTGAATTTTAAAATTGTTGAATTTTTGTTAGTAATTATTATGTTAAAAGAAATACAATTCGTGTAATATAATTGGTTTTTAATTTAATAATATTTACTTAATCAAGTTTTAGAGGTTCTGTTTGATTGGAATATTATTTTTTTTTGCAAAATACAATTTTGTAATATTTATTTTTAAAAGAATTTTTTTGTTGGTTAATTTTTTTATTTCTTTTTGGTTAATTTAAGATACATATATAAAATAATTTTAATTACTTTTTGAATTTTAAAATTGTTGAATTTTTTGTTAGTAGTTATTATGTTAAAAGAAATACAATTCGTGTAATATAATTGGTTTTTAATTTAATAATATTTACTTCATCAAGTTTTAGAGTTTCTGTTTGATTGGAATGTAATGGGAAGTTTAAAAACTGCCTATTTATATTCCTGTTTTTAATTAAACTAAGAATTTAATTATTATTTTTCACTTTTAATTTTAAAAAATATTTCAAATATTTAATTTTTAATTTTATCTTTATATAAATATTAAAATTTACGATTTGTGTAATAGAATTAGTTTAATTTATTAATTTTTAATTAATCAGGTTTTAGAGTTTGTATTTGAGTGGAAATGTAATGGGAGGTTTTAAAACTGCCTATTTATATTCCCGTTTTTATTTAAATAAAGAATTTAAAATTTTTTAATTTTAAAACAGAACATTCAAATATTTAATTTTTATTTTATCTATAAATAGTAAAATTTATAAACTGGTTATATCACGTTAATTAAAGTAAGTATTCAATAAAAAAATAATTTTTAAAATTTTAGGGTGAAGTTTCATATTCTTTAAAATTCGTGTATTTTACTTTAAGTTTTTTTCTTAATCTCTTTATAGAGTTTGTGTTTGGAGAGAATTTAATGGGGAGTTCTAAAACTGCCTATTTATATTCTCATTTTATTTAAATATAGATTTTTTTTAAAAAAAATAGTTTTAAAATAGATTATTCAAATATTTAATATTTAATTTTTATCTTTAATAAAATTTATGAATTTTAAATAATTTTAATTAATTAAAATTACTCATTTTTAAAACTGATCCCACTATTTTAAAATAATTAACTACAATTACATGTGTCTTTTTTTCTTTTTTTTTGCAAAATACAATTTTTTAATATTTATTTTTAAAAGAATTTTTTAGGTGGTTACTCTTTTTAATTTTTCTTGGTTAATTTAAGATACATATATAAAAGAATTTTAAATTATTTTTTGAATTTTTATGGTGCTACATGTGTCACTTTTTACTTCTACTATATATAGATAGATATAAAGTCATTTTTACTTGTGAAAAAAGATGTCTTACAGTTCTCTTGTCGTCACCATAGATTTGTAGCAATTTGTAAGTTATAAAATTTTGTTACAGATTAATTAATTATTTGTTATCCTCTATCCACAAACACAAAATTAAAGGTAATAAAATTATACATACATATATATATATATATATATATATATATATATATATATATAGAACGGTAAATTATTTATGTAACTGATTTAAAATTATTTTAAAAATAATTTATACTACCCTATTTTTTAGAACTGTTTTAAAATTATTTCTATTTAGTTATAAAAACTACTTTACAATCATTTTAAAAATAAAATAGTAAATAATTATTTATATCTATTATATATAATTAATAATTTTAGTATTTTTTAGAAAGGTAAATTATTTACGTTTAATTATAAAAACTGATTTACATAATTAATAAAATAGTAATTATTTGATATTTTATTTAAAAATAAAATGGTAATTACTGTAGGTAGTTTCGAATTCAAAAAGTTCAAACTATTCTTAATATTTTAAAATTCATGTAAAACTATGATTAAGAAAATGATTTAAAATAGAGTGAATATAAAACAATTTAATAATAATACAAAGAAGTATTATATATATTAAAAAATTAAAATAAAATGATAAAATAAAAAAGTATTAGATTAACTTCACTAAAATTAATAAAAATAACATACTATCCTAAAAAAATATTAATCACACTAAAATCCATCAAATATTACAACAGTAAAAAAAAAAAAAAAAAAAACTCATTCGATCTAAAGAATTTAAGTACATAATTTTACTGAAAAAAGTCAAATTGAATTACATGAACCAAAAAATCACAATAAGATATTATATAGACAAAAAAAAAAATCATGTGCAGGGGATTTTAACTTTGATAAACATTGTTCTTCTTTTTCTTGGACTTAACTATAATTTAAAAATAACATACAATCCTAAAAAAATATTAATCACAGTAAAAATCATTAAATATTACAAATGTAAAAAAAAAAAAAAAAAACACAGAAAACTCATTCGATCTAATGAATATAAGTACATAATATGATATAAAAAAATCAAATCTAATAAAATGAATTAAAAGAATCACAATAAGATATTATAGACCTAAGAATCACATTTGCAGAAGATTTTCACTTTGATAAATATTGTTCTTCTTCATCTTGAACTTTCACTTTTTTATTTGCAAATATTATCAATTTTTCTTCGACTAGCCATCAAATAATCTACCTATTCGCTCCAAAAAAAAAGATGAAGATAAGAAGAATGAAAATAATTCAACAAATAACATTACACATTTGAAGAAGAATAGATCAATTAATTTTTTTTAATTAACTTTATTTATGTATATATAGAGAACAAGATAATGGATAGAACCGTTTTAGGTAACCACTTTAAATTCAAATTCAAAAAGTAACTAATTTGCCATTTTCTCTAAAATAGTATTACGTGGTTGGTTACTTAATTTGAAAAAAAAAAAAACACATTTAAAATCATTTTTATTTTTTAAAAACTAAAGTATATCTTCATTTAATAGATTTTGGGTAGTTTTCCTATTTATTTATTTAAAATGTTTGATGCACAACGTTTCTATTTTATTTTTCTTTTCTACCTTTTTAAGTTATAAAGAAATAATATTATTTTTTGAAAAAAAAAAATCCTTTAGAGACCTATCAAAATGGCAGTATTTTTTTTCCCCTTTTTCAATTCTAGTAAGTTTTATACTATTATTAATTTAAATAAGTTTTAAAATGTTAATTTAAGAAATACTTTACGTTTTTATTTTAATTAGTTTTCTAAAATTGTTATCTATCTATCTATATATAATAGGGGAAGAAAAAGTGTCACGTGTCAGCACCACAGAAATCAGGCTTTTAAATAATAAAAATTAAATAATAAATTACTAATATTATTTATTTTTAAAAAATAAAAAAATAAGAATAACTATTAATTCAATAAAAAGCAGTTTTTACCGCTTTTAAAAGAAATTAGAATTTTACAGTTACATTGACTTTTTACTGGTTTTCAAAAATTTAAATAAAAAATTATTATTATTATTATTATTATTATTATTATTATTATTATTATTATTATTATTATTATTATTATTATTATTATTATTATTATTATTATTATTATTATTATTATTATTATCTTCATTTATTTTGCTATAAATACGAAGGTTATGAAAAGATAGTTAAAAAAATTTCCACAAAAAAAGGGAACCACACACACGTTACATCACTATAGTTAAAATAATTTTAAATATAAAATAGTAATTATTATTTAATTCTATTACATATAATTAATTTAATTATTTAAAAAATCCATTTTTTGTGATGCTTACACGTGACCGCTTTTTACCTCTCCTATTATATATATATATATATAGAATATAGAAAATTTTAGGTGGGTTGGTTATTTATTTTGAAAAGTCACATTATTAGTGGCCATTTTACTTTTTATTTATTATTAATAAGAGTTAAATTATTTAATTGAAAATGCTTGATTTGTTTTGATTTTTTTTTTTGAAATTTAGTATTTGAATGATTTTTCCTAATTAATTAGTGGCCATTTTTGCTTTTTATTTATCAATAAAGAGTTAAAAAACTTTAATTTTTATTTTTTGAAAATGGTTGATTCACAACCGTTTTTTATTTTCTTTTTTTATTTATAATTTTTCAATTTATTATTTTCCTAAAATTTATTATGTCAATGATTAAAAATATCTGTTTTATTTTCTGTTTTTATGATTCCAACTTATTCCTTAAAATTTTCAAATGACTAACGTGATTCTTTTTTTTTTTTTTTAATTTTAAAAGTAATAAATTACCCTCAATTTTTACAATTTTTATTTTTATTTAGATTTTGAAAACCAGTAAAAAGTTAATGTAACTGTAAAATTCTAATTTCTTTTAAAAGCGGTAAAAACTGCTTTTCATTGAATTAATAATTATTCTTATTTTTTTATTTTTTTTAAATAAATAATATTAGTAATTTATTAGTTAATTTTTAATTAATAATTATTTAAAAGCCTGTTTTTTGTTGTGCTAACATGTGGCACTTTTTCTTCTCTTATTATATATATAGATAGATGATGATGATTATTATTATTATTATTATTATTATTATTATTATTATTATTATTATTATTATTATTATTATTATTATTTACATTTATTTTGCTATAAATACGGAGGTTATGAAAAGATAGTTAAAAAACTTACCAAAAAAAAGGGAACCACACACACGTTACATCACTATAGTTAAAATAATTTTAAATATAAAACAATAATTATTATTTAATTCTATTACATATAATTTTAATTATTTAAAGAAAATCCATTTTTTGTGGTGCTGACACGTGACCGCTTTTTACCTCTCCTATTATATATATAGAGAATATAGAATATAGAAAATTTTAGGTGGGTTGGTTATTTATTTTGAAAAGGTACATTATTTGTGGCCATTTTACTTTTTATTTATTATTAATAAGAGTTAAATTATTTAATTGAAAATGCTTGATTTGTTTTGATTTTTTTTTTCCATTTATACTTTTAAATTATTTTTTTTAAAATTTAGTAATTGAATGATTTTTCCTAATTAATTAGTGGCCATTTTTGCTTTTTATTTATCAATAAAGAGTTAAAAAACTTTAATTTTTATTTTTTGAAAATGGCTGATTCACAACAGTTTTTTATTTTCTTTTTTTATTTATAATTTTTCAATTTATTATTTTCCTAAAATTTATTATTTAAATGATTAAAAATATCTGTTTTATTTTCTGTTTTTATGATTCCAACTTATTCCTTAAAATTCTCAAATGACTAACGTGATTCTTTTTTTTTTTTTTTTTAATTTTAAAAGTAATAAATTACCCTCAATTTTTACAATTTTTATTTTTATTTAGATTTTGAAAACCAGTAAAAAGTTAATGTAACTGTAAAATTCTAATTTCTTTTAAAAGCGGTAAAAACTGCTTTTTATTGAATTAATAATTATTATTATTTTTTTATTGTTTTTAAATAAATAATATTAGTAATTTATTAGTTAATTTTAAATTAATAATTATTTAAAAGCCTGTTTTTTGTTGTGCTGACATGTGGCACTTTTTCTTCTCTTTTATATATATAGATAGATTATTATTATTATTATTATTATTATTATTATTATTATTATTATTATTATTATTATTATTATTATTATTATTATTATTATTATTATTATTATTTACATTTATTTTGCTATAAATACGGAGGTTATGAAAAGATAGTTAAAAAACTTACCAAAAAAAAGGGAACCACACACACGTTACATCGCTATAGTTAAAATAATTTTAAATATAAAATAATAATTATTATTTAATTCTATTACATATAATTAATTTTAATTATTTAAGAAAATCCATTTTTTGTGGTGCTGACACGTGACCGCTTTTTACCTCTCCTATTATATATATAGAGAATATAGAATATAGAAAATTTTAGGTGGGTTGGTTATTTATTTTGAAAAGGCACATTATTTGTGGCCATTTTACTTTTTATTTATTATTAATAAGAGTTAAATTATTTAATTGAAAATGCTTGATTTGTTTTGATTTTTTTTTTTCATTTATACTTTTTAAATTATTTTTTTTGAAATTTAGTATTTGAATGATTTTTCCTAATTAATTAGTGGCCATTTTTTCTTTTTATTTATCAATAAAGAGTTAAAAAACTTTAGTTTTTATTTTTTGAAAATGGCTGATTCACAACCGTTTTTTATTTTCTTTTTTTATTTATAATTTTTCAATTTATTATTTTCCTAAAATTTATTATTTAAATGATTAAAAATATCTGTTTTATTTTTTGTTTTTATGATTCCAATTTATTCCTTAAAATTCTCAAATGACGTTGATTCTTTTTTTTTTTTAATTTTAAAATTAATAAATTACCCTCAATTTTAACAATTTAATAATAATTTATTTGTTTTAAAAATTAAATTTTAATAATAATTTAGTAATTAAATTTAAAATTTAAATATATATATATATATATATTAAACAAAGTGTTAGTTGCGACAAATTATTGTAAATAGGTATTGTTTTCAAAACCGATAAAAGAACAGATAAGTTAACACTTTAATTGAATTATTATAATTTTGAAATTAGATTAAATTTATCTATTTATAGTTACTAGATAGTAATAAAGACCAAACCTGTCACATAAGCACCTTAAACTTAAAAATTAAAATTTACTTAAAATTTTAAAGAACGGATAAGTTAACACTTTAATTTAATCATTATAAATTTAAAATAAGATTAAATCTATCTATTTATATATAGTATGAAAGACAAAATCTGTCACATAAGCACCTTAAAATAAAAAATTAAAATTTAATCAAATTTTGTTATTTAAAATTAACGTGAGTGGTAAAGAAAATAACCGATTTAAAATTTTGTAACGTTTTAACATTAACAAAACTTAAATGACGTATGTGATTCCTTATTTTGTGGAAATTATCATATTTTTAATTTTAACTATTTTTAACTATATATATATATATATATATATCTAAAAGTGCCCACGTATAAACAAGTTGTAAAATTTATTATATAAAAAAAATTAATCGGTATTTTAAATTTGAGGTTGAAAAAAAACTTCAAAATCTAAACAAATAAAGCTAAATAAATAAATTATTATTGAAATATTTACTTTGATAAAAAGAGTTAAATCCAAAATCTAACTGTAATATAATATAAAGCCAAATATTTAGGGATAAGTGATAACAGTTATCTTAAAAACGCTAAAAGAGTAGCTTATTTTTTAATCTCTATTTATTTATAAATACTTTTATTGAACATGTGGAAGAAAGTTCCAAGGATGATAGAGATAACGGTGGGCTGATGTGATTAAAGAGAGGAGCCAAACGAAAGATTCCCATTAACATTTACGACAAAATAACTTTGAAATTATTTTCTCACAAAAATCTGGAGAGTTTTGAAGCAGTAAATTATGTTGATCTCTTTTAATTAAAGGTGCAGAAAAATATCAATTTTAAAGTTAAGTTACTTCAACACTTAATAGCTTAATAGTAAAAGAAAAAAATTATTTTACAAAAAACTATTTTTGATGGTTTATCTTTTCTCTTGGAGCATTTGAAACAAAGTTACCAAATTATCAACTTTAGATTTTTTTTTATTATTTATTAATTCGTATGATTTTGCCTCCTTCTTCTTTATTATTAACAATCTCAATGTTATTATATATAGTTATTTATATGACAGGATTTGATCTATAAAATAGAAAGTTTGTTCATCAAAATTACTGATTTTTTTTCAATTGTCAAAAATTAGTTGCTCCTTTTATAGTAAAAATATTTATGCATTAACTTTGTACGAGATGATTGCAGATTGTAATTGGTGGGAATGTTGGCTGATTGTAATTGTGATAAAGATTGTAAAGGTTAGACTTCTTTCTTTTATATTTTAGAAATACCTTAATCCCAAAAGTGAAATTTAATTCAATATTTTTTTATTTTATTTTATTTTTGCATATTTTTGAGGATAAATGTTATCACTAATTTAAAATGACAGTTCACTAGAAGAAGAAAACTTATGAGAAGTTTGAAAGTAATGTATCCATTTTAAAAAAAAAAAATATAAATCATATCAATCAGATCGCGCATATAAAACAAAACGAAAGGAATAATAAATAATATGACAATTATATACTATATCACCCTTACTATCACAAGCCATCTCATTCATTACGATAAATAAAAAGGAATAAAATCAATATAAAATAATAAATCTTATATTTTAATTATATAAGTGAAATAAATATTTATTTTTTATAGTAATCAACAAAAGTGAATGGAGGAGTATATTTTTATGAGTGTTCGGCATTTTTCCCCTCATTGTCATCAAAATCAATAAATTTTGTATAATTTGTCTTCTATCTATATATAAATTGTACGTGCAATAATGACAGACGCCTTTTAACATCAAACGATTAAATTAAGTTAAAAGTTATACAAATTTCAGTAAAAATGACTAGATTTTATTATCTCAAAAAATACATTACGTTATTTTATTCACGGAAAATAAATATTTTTCTAATATTTATGTTTCATTCTTGGATCTTAACAAACTCAAAACCTTAAATTAGATGTATATTTGCTTTTGAATTTGGGTTTAACGATAAAAAAAATATCTTGAAATGTTTTTAAAAAGTTAATTGACAGATTAAGGTTTAAAATTTAAATTTAATACAAAAGAATTTTTGAGAAGGTTACAATGTTTCCATTGTCTTGATTGTAGAAGTTTTAAAATTTCAATTTTATTACAAGATAAACAAAATATTGATAGATAAAGATTTAAATTTTTTAATTTAATACTTATAATTTTAAAGATGATTATAACTTTTCCTCTTTATCGTAATTGTAGAAGTTTTAAACTACAAAAAAACATCTTTTTTAAAAAAGAGTTATTCTAATCAAATATAAGTAAAAATAAAATTAATTTTAGGACTTTAACGTATTTTAAAAATCAAGCAAGTTATACGGTAAAAATTATTATGAACAAAGAGTCATTTCAAAATACAAAATCCTATGAAGAGTAATAAACAAACGTGGTCTTAGGATCTTATTGCACCAGATATGTGCATGTGCCATGTCTGGTATTATGAAAATTATGTTATATAACATTAATAATATTAATTTAATGTGCTCAAATAAATAAGTTAATGATTAGTATTATTACTTTTAAAATATACATTACTAAATGGACGATAAATCTTAATTATTTTAAATTTAAAATATTATTATATTTTAAAATACGTATATTATTTAAAATAATTATAGAAGATAAAATAGTAATTTATTATTAAATTCTATTATTTAATAATTTAAATTTATTTGTGGTGCTGACATATGACACTTTTAACTTCTCCTATTTTATATATAGATATAGAATATAGATTATTATTATTATTATTATTATTATTATTTAACAATTTGCCTTATATTTTTAAATCTTATCTCAAAATAGTAAATTTTAAATTCAAATAAGAAAACAGTTTCGTGGAAACTGATTAGCAATTTAAATTCATTGTTATCCACATTATTATTATATTATTATATTGTATTGTATTATTATTATTATTATTATTATTATTATTTCTTTTATTAGTACGATTATTATTTATTATTATTTAAATATTTACCTCTTATTTTTAAGTTGTATTTCAAAACAGGAAAGTTTTAAAATAGTTGGTTACTTTTTTTTAATTGATTTTTGGTTAATTTAAGATACATATTTAAAAGTTTTTTAAATTACTTTTTGAATTTTAAAATTATTAAATTTTTGTAGTGCTAACATGTGGTATTTTTATCTCTCCTATTATATATAAGATAGATATATAGATAGATGTTAATAATTGCTTGGTTTGCTCATGCATCATGCGCGCTTTTTTCATTTTTTCCCAATGGATTTTATCTTTGTTTTCAATTAATTAGTGAAGAAATAAATCATCTTATGAAAAAAAATAAAATAAAGGACATTAGTTGATTCTTGTGACATTAGTTGATACGTGCATTATTACTTTTTCAAATTTAATTAGTTTTCAAAGACCAACTGTCATTATACAAAAATAATAAAGTATAAGATTTTGTTTAATAGATCGTTTGTATATTCCAATATGTTTTGTATGTGTATCTAATAAAAGGAATTTGTGTATTTTTTGGGGTCTTAAAGGGGCGTGGAAACACATAATTAGTACTCTTGATTGGAAAAGGAAACAACTCAAATTTCTTCAAAATCGTAGTCAATATATATATATATATATATATATATATATATATATAAGGTTTTTCCAAATGCTCCATAACATGTACTCCTATTTCTGAATAAGTTCTTTTTTTGCTTTTTCAAAAGAATATAAATAATTACCTACAGTTCAGATAGTACGTTACTCTTTTTATCCTATCATACATGCACAATACTTTAATTTATGTAAGAGAAATGTCATGTGTTTTCTTCTCTTTTAGTACTATTTTTTATTTTTAAATATTTTTCTAAATATCACAACGTAAAGTGCTTTTATTTAATACTATTTATGAATCAATTATTTCCAAATTGATAATAAGAAAAGATTGAGTATTTATTAGAGGTTCAACCACGAAAGGTGAGTTTATCCCTTTGTAGAAAGTAAATTGTTTGAGACATATATTTAATAAATACAACTTCAAAGTATTAATGATATTTTCATACTATATGCTAAAATTTTGTACTGATAGTCTCAGTTCTGCTAGCTGACACACAAATGAATCAAACTCTTCTAATAAGATTCGAAATTGCAGCTTCCTTGTCTCTTTCTCAAACAAACAATTTTTTTTTCATATTCATTTTACAGTAAGAAAAACAGTAATTAATTTGACATGATTTAAATTTATAATTTGAAATGAGTGATCTAAAATCAGTTTGATTTCTTGGAGTTTTGTTAAAGACATGTCATTTGAATTTTTTAATTTATATTTTTTTCATAAACATGAAAATTTCACAAATTATGGAAATTGACAAAATTTCATTTTTATGCATATCTTACTAAATAAGCAAATCATAATTCATAAACATTGAAATATCTTAAGACGTCGTATTAATAAATGTTTATTTTATAAATGAATATTTGTGATTACAAACTTTGAACTATGCATCATTTATAAAGATCCACCCATCAACAATAGTATAAGAAATTAATTATTCTTTAATATAATCTTGAGATGGATCGACTATGTGAAGAGGAAATAAATAGATGCTCAGTTCGGGGTGTGAGAGGTTGACTATAGGTGATTTCAAGAGAGGTAGAAATAGGCCGAAAAAAATATTGAGAAGATGTAATTAGACATGGCATGACATGACGCAATTCCAACTTATCGAGGACATGACCTTATTTTAGAAGGTTACGGATGACTCATATTAGGGTAGGAGGTTGTGTTGTCTCACTTATTCCTCTTTACTATTAGTTGTATTATTCTTGTAATTTTTTATTTTTTTGAGTTTGGTTATTATTTTTGGATTTTTGCAGTTGGACTATCATTGTATCTTGATATGATTATTGTTTAGGATGATTTGTCAGGTTGTTGTTTATAGTATTTTGTCATGAATGTCTTTATTTATGTTATTTCTTTCTCTATATATACTACTTTAGATTATTTTTTCTTGAGTCAAAAATCTATTTGAAGCAAACTCTTATCTCTAATATAATGATAAAATTTGTGTATACTTTAATTTATGAAATTATACGAAATATATTATTTATTATTAATATAAATGGAAAAGTATAATTTATTTATTTATTTTTTAAAAAAAACGAAGTGTAGAGTGGCACTTATGATTGAAGTGACAAAAGTAAAAGGTGAGTAGAAGTCCTGAGAAGCATGGACTTGCTTTCTGTCCTTAAAAAAGTACGTGTCGAAATTAGAGGGGCTAACACTCCAAAATTGTATTAATTAATTACTCTTTTTAGTTGGAACCTTTAAAAGGTTCATAAAGAGGTAAGGCCTCTTCACTCTTCAGACACCTTTAACAATTATCAGTTTACTAGTGTACTTGCTCTCGGTTACTAGTCTCAATTTTAATATCTACTCCCTCGGTCCTAATTTATGTGAAAAATTTTATAATGATAGAGGTCCAATCAACAATAGTCGTATGAGGCTCCATTCTTCTTTTAAAACTTGGATAGTGGACCCTTTTCTTACTTTTTACATTTTATCCACCACTTCTCTTCCACTCACTCCTCTCTTCTTTTATTTTCTTTTTTTTTACTCCTAATAAATATCTAATTTTTAAATGCATAATTAAACAATTATTACATCGGATAAAAAAAATATAGATGAACATATTTTCTGTTAAATTATTTAAAAACTTTTAGAACTGTTAATTTTAAAAATAAACTTACTGCTCAATATTTTTTAATAAAATAAGTCAATTTCTAAACGTTTCTCATGACTGAATATTAAAAATAATCTTATTATTCAATATTGTTAATAGTATAAAACTAACTAAAAAAAATCCAGTTTCTTAATTATTAGCGTTTTTCAAAAATTAAATTAATTCAAATTTATTATTTGATAGCTCTTTTTGTTTTGTATTAGACTTTAGTTCATATATGTGCAGTCATTATCTTAACATAGATTATCAGTTAATTTTTTTAAAATTTTTTTTAGTTACAATGTTTTAAATACTTAATGGAAAAACGCTAAAGAAATAAAATTGTAAGTGAATGTGAAGACCTCTTGATATACCGAAAATGTATAATAATAATAATAAATAATGAGTAGTTAATTTAAACATTGTCGAAATCAATTGATTCTTGAAGAATAAATTAAGTATTTAAAGTATTTATAGTTGGGAGTTGGATATTTATTAGGACTTAGGAGTAAAAGGAATTTTTAAAAAAATGAAAGAAAAGAAGAGTGAGTGGAAGAAGAATAGTAAAAAAGGTAAAAAAATGGGTTCACCATCCAAGTGTCAAAAGAAGAATGGAGCCTCACACAACTATTGTTGGTTGGGCCTTTATCATTGTAAAATTTTTCAAGACTTACTTTCCTTTTTAGTCAGTCCCAAAAAAAATGACGCATTTCTATATTAAGTAACAATTTAACTATAAAATATCTATTTTACCCTTAATGAAATGATTCACAGCCACACAAATTTCTATCATTCATTTTGGACCACAAGTTCTAAAAGTCTTCCTTTCTTTCTTAAACTTCGTGCCGAGTCAAACTACATCACATAAAATGAGACGGAGGGAGTATTAGTTTTGTAAGATTTACGTTATAAAAATAATACCCAATAGAGTGTATTAATAATGCAAGCATTAGTAATGCATGTATTAGTTATACTTGTATTAGTTATGCATTTTTATGCATTGTTCGGGTTGACGTATTAAAAATAGTATGCATTGTGTAAAAATATTTATTTACAAAAGTATCATTCACAATTATGGTGGAAAAGATGTCAAAGTACTTTTGAGGGGTAATTGAGTCTTCAATCATATTAATGCATGTATTAAATCTTTTGCATTACTAATACCTAGAAATCTATGGTATTAGTAACATTCCTCAATACACAATAGAGTGTATAACTAATGCAAGCATTAGTTATACATCTCATGAAAAAATGCATCAAACAAGGAAACTAATACATATAATTAATGCATGCCTTATTTTTGTTAATACACTCTACCAAACGATCCCAGTGTGTATGACTGTATGACTTAAACACGCTCAATATTCAAAATTTGAAATTCGTCTAACAAATCTTACACAAATTATGTGTTAAATTTTTTAGTTAATATTGTTGACCCTCATAATTCTTGAATAATTGAATGATACTTAATAGTTTTTTAATTTATAGAAATAAGAAGATTGAGTAATTCAAATAACAAGTTGTAGTATTGCATCTTTAGTATTCGGTAACACTATGAGGACAATTATATATTATGTAACATTTCTTTTTAAAAAATATTGCAAATTTTTACTTTTTCACTTATCGTTGGTTTTCATGTTTTTGTCGTATGTCTCAAAATTTTCATATTTTGTTTAGCTATTAGGAGTAATGATTCTTTATTATTAGAAAGTTAAGATATTAGATTGTTTATACTTGTATAATCATGTTAGAAGTTTTATTTTCTATGAGTTTCATGTTTGTAATTATTTCAAACTATTGATGTATTTTTATAATTTTGCGATATTAAATTATTATTCTATATTGTAAATAAAAAAAATTAAAGATTTATAGGCTTACGCCCCATGTCTCGAGACTTACGCCTTGCCCTATGCTAAGTAAAACGTCACACATCATGCCCCTGACTTTTAAAGCACTACTTCTAGTGAACCTTCACTGACTTGATTTCCTTTGTCCTCAACTTCCGAACATCCCAATCAAAAATTGCAACCGGTTCTTCTTCACACTACAAGTCTTTGTCTAGTACTATTGAGTCCCACTTGATAATATAATCTCCATCCTCAAGGTACTTCTTCAGTATGGACACATGGAACACCGAATGAACCCCAAACATATTGGGTGGCAAGGCTAACTTGTAAGTCACTGGCCCCTCACTGTCAAGAATCTCGAATGGACCAATGCAACGAGTGTTAAGCTTACCTTCTTTGCAAACCTCATCACCCCTTTAATTGGTGACACTTTCAACAAAACCTGCTTACCAACATGAAAAGTCATGTCTCTTACCTTACGGTCTGCGTACTTCTTCTGTTAGCTCTGAGCTGCCAACAACTTGATTTGTGTCACGCCCCGAGGCTACTCCCTTGACGTAACACGGGACCTACGATCACGAGTGACTTCAAGCTAACCCTGAGTCTGGCATATCATGAACATACTGGATATATCTAAGTAAACATGAACTAAACAGAAACTAAATCAATAAATCTCTGAAGAGGAATAAGTTCAACTAGTCTGAATAATCATAATAAAACATAACAGGAGTTTGGTGGTAACTGAAAAGAACACTTAACAACTCAAGTTGAATCTACTAATATGTCTGAAAAACCTCTAACTTAGTTGAGTTGCTGGGACATGCCCCCCCAGCTAACTCTAACAAAACTAAAACAAAAAATATAATGACTAAAATGAAGCATGTCTATTGTCCTCGAAATATGAGGACTTGCCACTGAAGCTGCTGAATGTGGACCGAGAATCGATCTATGGATGCTGAGTACCTGAATCTACATCATGAAAGGATGTAGCGCAGAGTATGCGTCAGTACTTGGAATGTACTGATCATGCAGAATATAGATATTAAGCTGAACAAATACATATGAGCTGAACAAAGCATAATTGAACAATTACATAATCTGATAAATACTGAAAAGCTAAGTTGAATGCAATGACAAAATACTAATCATGAAGATAACATGTTGGACGGTAAACTAATATAAATGCTGAAAACCTGGTCAAATGCATTAAGAGTTTGACTGTGGGAGCTACTATTATCCGACATAAATCACGTGAGCTAAACGTGAAGTTTGATGTATACGCCCCATCGAGAGGACCCAATATATCTTGCCAGAGGTATAAAGGCATGACTAGCGTGATCACTAAATCTGATGCCCAATAGATGGGACTTATAATCCTATGCGGGCATGTAGTTCTGGGACTATGTGGGTACGTTGAACACTAGTCCAACTCGGTGCTAAGTCTACTCCTAACTGAATACATATGAAGCTAAAATGCACTAAACACTGAATAACTCAAAATATTGGGATGCTAACTGAGAACGCAACATTTATATACTGAGAATGCGACATTCAAAATCTGAAGCATTATTTTCTGTTTAACTGACCTAACAAGTATAATTCATAAACTAAGAGAATTTACACAAACTAGGGTTCCAAGATTTTATACAAGGAATTAAGCAAACTTTCCAAGAAACATGCTATTTCGATTAAGGATACTACAACAACTAAATCACAACAAATCTCCAAGGTTTTAAAAACCCTAGGTCTAACCAAGATATGGAGAATCAAGGAACTGACTGAATTTTAGGGACCTAGTGGATGAAAAGAATCCACTATTGAAATTCCACATACCTGTGATGAAATCTATAGAGAAATCCTTTAGATTTCGGGACTGAAACTTGAAGAACACTACTGCTTGTTCTTGAAAGAAACTGACACCTCTTTCTCTTCTTTTCTTTCTAATTTGGATGATTTTTGGAGAATGAGGGTTTTGAGTATGTCTGACTAGGTTATTAGGCTTAGATTGAGTGAAACGACGTAGTTTAGGCATCAAACAACATAGTTTAAGGGCCCTAACGCATAGAGAAAAGACTAAAACGACCCTAACTTAAAAGCTGACGAAGGCCATCCATAGTGAGACTGACGGACCATCGTTTGGACTACTTGCTGTCGTCTGGGGTGGTTGTTCATGCTCTGCCCGACAGAGCTTCACTAAAATGAGCATAACTTTTTACTCTGTGCTTGGATTTTAGCAAACTTAGTGGTGTTGGAAAGAGGATTCAATTTTCATTCATTTGATAGGTCGTGATCCACCTAATTCATTCTATGCTAAAAGATATGACCGTTTGAAGTTGACCCAACAACTATTTCCCTCTAAATAGATGCTGACCCTCACCTACGGTCCGTAGGTTCAATCACGGACCATATTTGTCGACCGTGGGTGGGATCAGAGACCATAAAACTTTGGACCCCAATAATGGAACCAACCTACGGTCTGTGGGTCAATCAATGGACTGTGATTCACGACCGTATGTGTCATCTTTAGATCCCAAATTTTTCCTAAGTCTGGGACTGAACCACAGGACCCTACCTACGATCCATGGTTTGACACACGATCTGTCGGTGACTTTCGTTGGTTCTAACACCAAATCTTGGAAAGTTGCATTTTTTTCTATTTTCTCAAATCGGAGGTGTTACAGTTTGGATGACTTTTACCTTCTTCTGTGTTTTCCTCATTAATTCAACACTTAGAGGTTTCACATCAATAGCCTCAAATCACCTTATGGGTGATCTACATCATATCCCATAAAGTGCCTCAAAAGGTGACATATCTATACTGGAGTGATAACTGTTGTTAGAGGAGAACTCACACAGAGATAAAAATTGATCCCAATAACCTCCAAAATCAGTCACACATGCTCTCTAACACATGAATCATCCTCTTCAACTAATCATATGTATGAAGATGGAAGGTTGTGTTAAATGTGAGTTGACTGCCCAACGTTTCATATAACTTACCTTAGAACTTATAAGTAAATTGAATACCTCTGTCTGAGATGATAGAAAAGGGCACCCCGTGCAGTCTTATGTTTTCCTTGACATATATCTTAGCCAACTGTTTGTAGTTATTGTCCATATTAATTGAAATAAAATGGGCTGATTTAGTTAACCTATCCATAATAACCCAGATAGAATCATTCTTTCCCAAAATCTTAGGAAAACCCACCACGAAATCCATGACTATCCTTTCCCACTCCATTCAAGAGTGGGTATATTTTGTAGTAATTTTGCAGGCCTTTGGTGCTCATACTTTACATGTTGATAGTTGTGACACTTAGACACGTACTCAATAATTTCATTTTTCATCCCAAGACCAACAATGCTTCTGCAAATATCGATGCATTTTGGTTACTTCTGGATGAATTGAATACCACAAACCATATGACTCTGTCAATGCATATTGGATTAAGTCATCAACCCGAGGAATACAAATCTGTCCTCTGAAACTGAGCACTCCACCTGTGTCTATTGTAGCATCTAGAGTCTCCTAAGACACCACCTTGTTTTTTAGCTTGTGCAAATTATCATCCTAAAACAGCTTAGCCTTGATTTCCTGTATAAATGTGGGATTAACCTCAATATCGGCCAACACTCCACCATTTTATAAAATTCCCTAAGCTTAGATGTTAGAGTTTGGATCTCTATAATTAAGAGTCACTTAGACACCACCAAACAAGTCAAAGTGCCCATGCTGACTATCTTCTGACTAATGCATTTTTCACCACATTGGTCTTGCCCGAATGTAACTACAGGGCCACACCATAGTCTGTCAACAACTATATCCACCTCATCTTCCTAAGATTAATATCCTTTTGAGTAAATATATGTTGTAAACTACGATCATTCGTGAACACCTCACACTTAACATCATCAATATAGTTTTGCCAGATCGTTAGTTCAAACACTACCACTATCAATTCAAAACCATGAGATAAATAGTTTATCTCATGAACCTTCAATTACCTTAAAGAAGACACTATAATGTTTCTATCATGCATCAACACAACACTCAAATCTAAATGTGAAGCATCACAAAACACAATAAAGTCTTTACCTTTCACTAGCAATGATAGAATATATGTCATAGTCAAAAGTGTCTTGTACACCCAAGTAAACACTTTCATTACATGTGATTGGCAAGTTAACATTTCAGCTTATACTCCTTCATTTCCCTAACCATACATTATACATGCAATACTAATGAAATAGTTAGCAAGCATATATAACATAAATTGGAAATCAACAACCATTACCTATACCCAATAACTCTTCCTAGAAAACATACAACCGGATTACCCATAGATTACCACCCCTAAGATAACACCCAACAATAATCATAAGGTAAACATCAGATATCAAGTACCTTACCATCCTAAAAAACCATAAACACACATTCATTCATAGAAACTCCTCGCTTGAAGGCTTATACATGCAATCTCTTGATAATTTACAAGGTATTAAGTAATTAAAGTGCCTAACTATTCAATTAAATATAGTCTATCTAGATGCCAAACAACTACTAAAGAATTTTGAACATGTACTTCCAGCTCCGTGGGGGCAAATCCTAACGGATGTAGATCAGAATTCCATGGGTTTTGACCTTTCTTACACTGAAATCCCTCACATCTATTGTTCTCAAGTTTGGAGCAACTTAAGGTTTTTTTTTTTTGGAGTAACCCTCATCTATTTTATCAATAAAATATGGGAGGAAAAGTAAAAAAAATTATGTTTTCTAGGGTCTGATCCCGTCAGGCCCGTTATATAGAGACCATGCACCCGCCGTCATAGCGGGAAATTCCCGCTATAGGGGGAGGGGGGATGATGTCAGCTAAGATAAAATTTAAATTTTAAAATTTTCTTCGTGTCACCCCAATTTAATTTGACAACGTAATTCAAAAAAAAATTGGGATTCCACACGAGATGCCTTTTGAATAACGACGAAATCAGTCGTTACACTTTTATATGACTTATGAAGGATCAAACATTGTGGCTTGACTATAATTAGAGCTTAGGGTAATGGCGGACCTATGTTATGTATTATGGGTGCTTAAACACCTATTGTCTTTTGCGACAAAAACTATTATTTATGTACAAATTTAGCACGATTTAGGGCATATACAAAGAGGGACAAGACCTAAGTGAAGATGGGTGGAGATTTGGAACACTTTCAGTTATGATAGAGTTGCTTCAAGGATCAACTTTTAGCCTGTTTTTATTTACCTAGGAGATGGATGATCTGATGTGTCATTAGGGAAAGGGTTGACTTGGTGTATACTGTTTGCAGGTGACATAATGTGGATAGACAAGATTCGAGATGAAGTTAACGATAAGCTGGAGGTTTGGAGACAGAACCTATAATCTAAAGGGTTTAGGTTGAGTAGGACTAAGACAAAGTATTTAAAATACAAGCTCAATGATATAAGTAACAAGCCATATGTGGAAGTGAGTATTGATATTTAAGTCATCTCTAAGAAAAAAATTTCAAGTATCTTGGGTCTAAAATTCAAGAAAATTGAGAAATTAACTATGGTGTTACACATCGTATTTGAGCGTTTGATAAAATAGAAGCTCACATATGTTGTCTTGTGTGATAAGAAGGTGCCACCAAGACTTAAAGGTAAGTTTTACAAAATAGATGTTAGAACAACTATGTTGTATGAGGCAGAGTGTTGTCCGATCAAGAGCTTACATGTCGAGAGGATACAAGTTGCAAAAATAAGGATGGTGCATTGGATGTGAAGGCATACAAAGAGAGATAGGAATAGAAATGATGATATTGGGGACAAGTTAGGAGTGATTTCTATGGTGGACAAGATTCGTGAAGCAAGATTGAGATGACTCAAATATGTAAATAGGAGATGCACAAATGTCCCTGTGTGGAGGTGTGAGAGGTTGACTATGGATTATTACATGAGAGGTAGAGGTAGGCCAAAGAAGTATTGGAGAGAGGTGATTAGACAAGACATGACACAATTTAAGTGTGCTGAGGACACGACCTTAGATATAAGGTTATAGAGGACAAATGTTAGGATAGATGGTTAGTTAAGAAGTTGAGAATTGTCTCACTTATTACTAGTAGTCGTAGTATTGATTTGAGAGTTTTTTGTTATTCTTTTTCTATGACTATTTGATGTTTACACTTCGATTATAGTATTATTTTATCGTAGTAACTGTTTCTTTTCCGTATACTTTATCATGCTTTCTTTCGCATTGCCTTGACTTGTTCTTTTTTTTTTTTTTTTTCCTTTTTTGAATAACATCATGAGAGGTTTAGATTAGAAACGTTGGGATATTAGATTTAAAACGTTAACAGTTCAAGAGAGCAACACCTAACATTCAAATATAAAATTTAATATAATTTTGAAATATTTGAGGTATCAAATCATCTTCAAGCCCACTCTATTTTACTCTTAATTTTCTATATTTGGACGGTAAAATAGAGATTTGGGTCTCCAACCACACTCTAAAAAGCTCTCTATTCTCTGATTATGGAGAGGTGAATAGTAGTTCTCCAATTGGAGAACTACTATTCATCTTCTCTATTTTACTTTTTCATTATTTTAATATTATATCTATTATTTTGTAATTAACAATTTTTTTTCTTCATATAAGGCTATTAATTAAATTTTTAATATTCGTAATTCTTTTTAAATATAACACAACATTTTAAAAAATATATTATTTAATATATACTACTTTCTTCCCGAATTAACAATATTTCAATTTTTTTTTTCAATTTCGTTACTTTAAGTGATAATTTGATATTATTAATTTTTACTATAAAGAATGCACAAAATTTAAATGATAAGATGAAAAATTTAATTTTAAAATACAAAACATAATAATTTAAATACAAGATAACAATACAATACATAACATAACAATTTTAAAAAATCACAATAATAATTTAGTAATTCAGTAGATCGTTTTCAGATTTGACAATATTTGGGAAAGAATTAGTGTGCGATCCAGAGAATTGTTGTGTTGTGATTACAATTGTGCTTGTTGATTTTTTTTTCAATTATTCGTAATTGTTCTCTACAATTTAGTATAAAATATAATTTTATATTAAATCAAGAATTTTAAAAATAAAATAAAATTTTATATTACATAAAAATTATATATGGTGATTATTTCAAAAAAAGAACGAACGAATTTATATTATGATAAAAAAAAAAAAGTTGACATGGCAAAATGTGGTTAGAGTTGACGTGGTAAAGTGTGAGGAAGTGAAACATTAGGATTATAGGTGTTTTGGTATGGAATGATTTCTTATCTCCTCCCCCACCCACCCAACACTTTAAAACCCCCACCCTTTGATCATATCACTATTTATCACCCCAAACATTTCACCTAATAATGTTTTGTTAAATTAAATATAAATATTCTTAAAATAATATTTTTTTATTTAACAAATACAGTAATAAATATGCAAAAAACTCATGGCAAAATGTGTAGGGTCGGAGATGCCCTCACCTCAATTAAATATATGAAGTGGATTGTATATGATAAAAGAAGCTAACATGGCAAAATGCGGTTTACAGTTGACGTGGTAAAATCTGAGGTAGTGAAACATTAAAATGCAAAGGACTATGGAATGATTTCTCATCTCCTCCCCCACCCACGCAACACAACCCCACATTGCCACGCATAAGTCCCCACCCTTTGATCATAGATCTATCACCCCAAACATTTCACCCAATAATGTTTTGTTATATTAAATATAAATATTATTAAAATAATATTTTATTTATTTATTTAACAAATACAGTAATAAATATGAAGAGAAAAAGCTCACACATTACTAGAAAATATTTTCTAAAAAAAATTAAATTCATGAAAAACATTTTCTTTGGCACCAAACACACCTTTTTATATAAACATTCAAACTCTACATTTCTATAGTAGAGATAAGAAGGTAAATATGATTTATTAAAACTTCTTTTTCCATTATATTTTACTTAATTTTTAAATTTTTTTTTGGTATGGGGTACCCTTAAAAAATAAAGGCAAGGGTAGAAGAGGGAACTTTTTCTCCCTTTGAGAGGTCCAATAAAGAAAGAGTAATAATATGAGAGCTTTTTCAGAGGTGAACAAGTAGTATGTGTATTTTATAATTATAAGTAGCTAATGTAGCTGTATTTTCCAATGCACAAAGCAAATGGTACGTAAAAGCAAAGTAATTGAGTTGCTACTTTTTTATGCTACAAACAAACAATGCAGCCGTCTACAACTGCTTATTATAATACCTACTGGGTTTATACTTTAGTAAGAACCTGATTATTTTAATTATAAGGTGAGAAATCAAACTCTCATTAGTCACTAATAATGTGAAAATTTAGATAGTCAACTAATTGAGTTACTGACATTCTTCCACCCGTGTAAATAAATTTTATATTATTATTGTAATTTAAGTAGTCACAGATTGATGTATTATCAAGCTTGTAAATTACATATTATTAGTGTAGGTCAATTTAACATGATAACATACGAATTTTATAAACTATCGATGCACACGAAATTAATAGCATGTTTGGTAAAGTTCTGCAAATTAAAATCATGATTATTAAAAAAATTATTTTTTAGAAGATTTGAGGTATTTGGCCAAAATTCAAAAATACTTTTGAGGAACTACAAATTTTTGGCGCAAAAGCGCTTATTTAAAAAGTGAAGTATTTGATTAAGAATTTTTTTTTGAGAAAATAAGTAATTTTGGGAAGTAGTAATTTATTGTTTCAAAAGCTAGAAATTATGTTTCAAAAGTAGTTGCCACGTTTCGCTTTTGCAATATCAATTGGATTAACTTTCAAATCTAAATTAAATTAGATTAATTTGATATTTTAAAATTAAATTTTGATATCTAAAAATTATACAAAAAGTACTATAAATTGTAATTTTTCTTATATCAATATAATAATAAAAACAATACATCTTAAAATGTTGGTCAAAGTTCATATAAAATTTTATAAAAGAAACTGTGGCAAATAAAAAGAAATAGAGAGAGTAGTTTTCCTAAAAAGTATTTTTTTTAAAAAAAAATCCTTTCCAAAATATATTTAGAATCACTTTAAAACAATTTGGACAAACACTACTTACTGTTCGAAATTATTTTTTAAATTTATTAGCTAAATACAACATGCTTCTCACCGTTATTATTGCATTGAAAAAACACTTTTTTTTAGAAGCTTGACAGGCTATAACACAATTGAGGACCAAATCATAGAGCTAAGTTAATATTTTACATGAATAGGTTGTCCAGCAATAACTTGCTCAGAATTTACTGTAATTCGATTTAAAGCTAATATTGAAGTTTATAGAGAAAAAAAAAAATAACTAAATCATTATAAGAAGAGAAAAAAGAAAGACTATTGCTACTTTGAATGGAACTAGCCAAAATTTTATATTGGTAAATTGAATTCTTAACAATAAAAAGGTAATGTAATAGAAATATGGTTAGCGTTTATTAACTTGAATTAATCTTTTTAATATAAATAATAATATTATTATGAGAAGTTAAAATTTATATATGTGGTTATAAGAAGAAGAGGATCCACCACTGATGGATACAAAAGTCATATCACATTAAGTGTGAATAGAAGCTTCAAATCCAAATTATAAGAGTAATCATCGGACGAAAAAAAAAGTCAAATCAAACAAAAATCGAATTCGAAATTACTCTATAAATAACCAAACAAAAAATTACGACTCTAAATTTTTTGCATACATGTATATAAAATTTATCTTAAAAATTTAAGAGCTCTTATTCAAATTAGCTTTAAATCACTAATTTTATTGATCATGAATTACCCTTGTTAATATCTGATGACTTAACAATTAAAATTTGTTTGTAAGTATTATAAAAAAACAATAAGGGGCGAGAATAGTTAATTAAAAATTGCACAACATGTTGCATTTTTTTTTTCTTTTGATAAAAAAGAGTATCTTATTCTTATAATAAATGTTGAAAAATAGCAATTGGGACATATGCGAATCGATCTGAGGGATGCAAAAAAAAATTGTCTAGTATATATTTCATGTGCTTAACACCCAATTATGACATTACTCAACATGGCAAATTGGCATATATATATATATTACATATAAAACAATAATGTCATTTATTATATCAGTACATTCTTTGTAAAATTACCCCTTTATAATCGTCATATTCAAACACTGTGTAATAATATTTTATAAGAAATATATTATGTATATAAATTATATATTAAAATATTTATGATAATTATTATTAATGCACATGGTAAATTTCAAATATGGGTATCTAAAAAAGGAAAAGATTGTTATAAATGGCGTCATCAGTTACGGTCATAACTTCACGAGGAAAGATTAGTGGTGTTTGCTTCTTTTATATTCATACTCTTTCTATTTCTTATGTTAAATTGTTTCTTTTTTTTTGTGTGTAATTTTGTTTATAATAGCTAAATGAGATATAAGTGCTAAATATTAATATACATATATAACGACACATCATTCTATAACAACTATAAAATATTCAGACAAACACTGCTACTATAATAAGGTTTTAATGTATATTTATGTAAGAACTAACGAAATAGGGTACAAAAAAAAATGTACATATAGCAAACAAATGAAAGAAATGTAATGTAACATAATAGAAGTCGTCACCGTTTACATTTCATCAACTTAAATAAATACCATATATAAAGAAATATGAATTTATAAGGTCTGAAATCTGAAGTATGCTGTGAAGTAGAAGGAAGTTATTATTACCAAGATGGTTAACGGTGTATTTATTTGCTTGGATATCTCTAATTCAATCAATAACTCCTAATTATTAGGAGATTATTGAGTCAAGTGAAGATTTGATTTGCCACTACTATAGCAGTTGAATGACTTTTTTTATACTATAATATAAATGTACAACTATTTCATAATTCAATCTTAAATAAAGTAATTAACAACTCATTAAAAGAAGAAAAAGAAAAGGTAATTAAACCTAAGCAAGCAACTTGTCTATCTCATAAGTGATGGTGTTAAAAACATGTTCTCCAATTGGCACAATATTTTATTTTCACAATAATTAACAACAACAACATTTTATTTTCATAATAATTAACAACAACAACAACATTTTATTTTCACAACAACAACAACAACAACAACAACAACAACATGTGGTCTGTGCATATTTGTACATTGCTAGATCCGCACTTATGTGATTATACCTAATTAGTTATAGGATATGTTTGTTACAAAGATTAGATAGATAGTTAGGGGTAAAACTTACCCGCACTAGGTGTATTGTCACGATCCGAGCCTACACCCTGGACGTGGTCGGCACTCGAGAACCATTGTGGGTCCCCAAGCGAACCCTCATCCTGGCTGACTACAAGCGGAAGACTAACTCAAGCATACAAAGCTTAAAAACTGAATGAACTCAATTACAAATCTTTAACTTTAAATGAATAACTCTGAATAAAAATAATATATTTAACTCGCCATAAAATAGGCAACTAAAGTCTTTAAAACATTTTAAAAAATAAATGAACAGACTTCTAAAACTCTACTGTCTATCTATGAAGCCTCTAAGTGACAAAGATGACAGTCGAGACAAGACCAACGACATCCTAACAACTGATATAACTGAAAGTACAAGTGGAACCCTCCGGAAGTAAGGAGGCCCTCCGGAAGTAAGGAAGCTCACCATAGCTAACTCGAACTGCATGTGGTATCAATGAAACGCATGTTGATGATCTTGAATACCTGTATGAAACGATGCAGGCCAAATGGCTCAGTACATGGAATGTACGAGCATGTAAGGGAAGTTCTAAAGCATAACATAAGCTTGAGCTTGATAAAAAGGAAACATATTTACCTCTTCACAACTCACTCCACTAAACTCAACTCAAGAATAAGATACTTAACACAAAGATAAGATATTCAACTGAGTGAAAAAAGGCTCAACTCAACAATAAGATAGTCAACTTAGGGAAATAAGGCTCAATTCAATTATAAGATACTCGACTCTGGGTACTCAACTTTGGATACTCAACTCTGGATACATAACTCTAGATATTCAACTCTGGATACTCAACTCAATATAAAGCAACAATACCGATGCAATATATGAAAAACTTTTAAAACAGTAGAAAGCAACTCAATGCATTGAAAAATTCAATTGTAACTCAGTTTGTATGCAAGGATACAATATAAACTCTGTTTGTATATAAAAATACAAAATAAACTATGTGTATATAAGAATACAAAATATCTTTGTGTATTAAAGAATACAAAATATCTCTGTGTATTAAAGAACACAAAATATCTCTGTGTATTAACGAATTAAAAATATCTTTGTGTATTAAAGAAAACAAAATATCTCTGTGGGAGTTTTTCTAACCGACAACCATCACTATGAGCTATGTGATGATACATCGTTTTGCCTCACGCTGCCAGGGCCGTCTTATACCTTACCAGGGGTATAAAACCTAACTACTACGTGGATCCACTAGTCTATGCTAAGAAGTACTAAGGAATCATCTAAAAAGTATGACCCTTTTCTACCTATGCTCGCTACATGGTTTATGGAAACTATGAATTATCTAAACTCAAGCTCGTCCCCAAATCGGTGGTCAATACTTCTACCAAAATGTAACTAGCTCATATGTTTAAAAACATAAATATTTCTATGGTTTGAGATAATTATTCAAAAACTAGCTCAAAAGCTCTCTTGGAAATCGGTGTTTCCTCTCTTGCTTAAATATGAAAACATTTACTCTTTAGGAATACTTAGTTCCCATATACTCTTTTGAAGAAAAAGAACTTCATTTGTTACTCTTACTCAACTCAAAACTCAAGTCTTAAAACAAGTTTAAAGCATTTGTAAAAAGACTTCTTGAAAAGACTCTAAGAACTCTCTAGACTGCTCGACTCGTAAGGTTCATGCGGAATTATGGCATGAACAAATCAAATAAAAGGCTTCATGGGTAACATGTAGTAGTCCCATAAGTAGGAATATAATCTCAAAAGGATTAGGAAGTCAATGCTACAAGACTTAGAACTCGAAGATGTTACTCCTCTCGAAGACACTCAATGTATGGAGTTCATGCGGAATTTATGAGCATGAACGACTCGACTCCAGGGTCTAAAGAACATTATGGAACTCATGTATACAAGTCTTCTCATTCTCATACTTACTTACTCAAGACTTATTTCAAATCGATGGTTGATCTCAAAGGATTCATAATTGAACTCAAAGACTTTCTTGAACTCTACTCTTAACTCTCTCTTGAATGTGGATTATGAATTCAAGAGGTATGGTTCATAATAAGAAGGATCTCGTGATGCTAAAGTAGACTCATGAATACATTCTCCTCACTCTCATGCTCACTTTCTCGAATCTTGAAAATTTATTTGAATTTGTAGAAGACTCCTCAAAAAGACTCAAAGGGACTTTCTCAAAATATTCGGAAGAACTCTCAAGACTTAACTTTTAACTCTACCTTAAATTTAAGTTATAAACTCAAGGTTATGATTCATGTTATGAAAGATTTCTAGGTGTTTAGAAGTAGTTTAGAGTGTTTAGAATCAAAGGGAGTGAAGGTACACTTAAAAGGAACTCAAACGGGACAACCGATGGAAAAAAAGTTGGGGCAGGCGACCCTGGCGCGAGGCGCCAGCCCCAAACTTCAGAGACACCATCCTGGCATGCCACGCCAGCTCTTCTGGTGCATCGCACCACCATTCCCCCAGACAATTTCGATGAATTTTCTTTTTCTATTTTTGGCTCTAATTCGCTTAGAATCGAATTGTTTCTTCCCAACGTACTTAGATTCGAATACCCAACCTAAGTACACACTAATCTACCAAAAAAACACTCAAATCACTCAATTTTATCTCAAGAATTCATCAAAATCCCAACAAAACAAGATTTAGAATGAACTTCAAGAACACTTATCAAGAACTTAAATCTTTCAATCTTTATGGATTAATTCGATTATGAAAATCATATTTGGTGTGTGGGTGAACGAACCCAACACTATGAAAACTTAAATACCTCTTAGGGATCAAATCTATGGCAAAAATTCGCAACAAAACTCAAGAACCCCGACGAACGCCTTGATCCTCTCCTCTTTTCTCTTCTTTTCTCTTCTTTTCTCTTCTTGAACTCTCAACAAAAGCCCTAGGAGTATATTAGGATTATAAAACTGAACCTAATCATATTAGACCCCTAAAACATTACTAAAAATGAATTAATCTGATTGGTCAAGGAAAAGACTAAAACACCCCTTACTATTTTCGGGTAACTTTCCTTAACTGGACAACGTGACTTCAAAAGGGCATATCTCCCTTATTCGACCTTGAAACTTAGTAAACTCGGTGGCGTTGGAAAGATAATTCAAAGGCCTTTCATCTTATATCTTATGGCCCACCTAAATAATCTTGTACTGAGAGTTATGGTCATTTGAAGTTGACCCAAAACTTAGAAAAACTTAGGAATGACTTGAATGAACTCACTTAAGTTCTTCTTGGAACTCAAAGTGCTATATCTAATGACCTTAACACTCAAGAAATTTTAAATTACTCGGTAAAATCTACTTACAATGAAGGATGGTTCGAATCTTAGCTCAAAAAATTTATAAGGTGTTACAATATCTCCCTCTTTGGATCATTCGTCCTCGAATGACGATTGGACTGGGTATGGAATGAGGTTACTCTTACTAAGATCTAAGTCTAATGGTATGCTTTTACTATATTCAAACTTAACCCAAATCCTTAGGTTCGGGTTCTATACCTCTCTATAGGGAATCTCATCCTCCTCATTTAAAACATTAGATGGAATTATCACACCATCATTAACACGATAAGAACATCAACCTCCTCTTTCTAACACCACTCCATTACTAAAAGGACCTTTGAAAATATATATCCTATACTCTTTGGAACTCATTACTATCTTATTCTCGAACACTTTACTTGATTTATCATCTTGTCGTCTCCCCCTTAGGTCTAAAGTTGACACTTGAAAGCTATGGACCTTTTCCATCATCTCTAAGCTGGTCTACATCCTTTTTTACTCTAACACTCGGGAGAAGCTTATCTCATGACTACCAAACTCTCCATAAGTAGGTATTAATACCTCTTTCTAAGGTGTTTCTTTTAACCTTTTTTGATTACATACCCTCTCGATACACCTCTTAATGCTCTTGTTACTCTTGTGACTCAGCCACACTTCATTGCCCCTTGTCTAAGATTAAGGTCTTCCACTTGTACCACTCATATATTTTTGCAGCTAATCATCTCAATTCCTCAGCTACTCTATGTCAAGTCTTCTAGATACAATCTCAAGACTAATCTTATGTTGCCATTCTTTTGATCATGACACTCATCTCAAATTCAAGATTAATGTTTAATACTAAACCCGAATATCTATATGATTGCTCGCTTACCATACTAACTTACAACTACTTAGATACAAATTCAGAAACACTGGTCCCCTAGGACATTATGAAAAGTAGTCAATCCTTACCTCTTAGTCTCTATACTCACAAATCACCATCACATTCCACTTCACAACTTATAAATGCTATTTACTCACTTACTACGCATTATCTCTCAAATAGTTCTATTATCCTCTAAATACTATGGGGCTTCCCCCTTCAAAGTTTATAAGCCTAGCTTGGGTCTATCACATCATGAATACTCTGCTATTTGATTCCACACATATATTTCACCTCCTCTAACACGATGACACATCGACACCAACTCTATTCTGGTTAAAATAAACTCTAACTCATCTTGACTAATAACTATTCATCTTATCACGAACTCTTCTACAACCTTATTATTCCTTACTTGACTCATAAAGGAACTCGTCACTTATAACTGAATGGGTGCATGACTAGAATAACATAGCTTGCCTCATCATTATCTCCTTTCTTGGATTACTAAACCTTTGCATACTTTCTCTAACTCTGGGCTCTTTCGCTACTAGTGCTCATGATCTCGTAACTCATGCTAACTTTTGGGGTGAAAATATTACCCAAGATCTAAACATACCTCCTCATAAGGATCTCACCTGAAACAAGGCTTAAGGAAAATAGTACAACTCGCTTTTAGCTTGAATGCACGATTCATATAATTATGGGTGCATTCCTTTGAAACTCAACACTTAACTCACTTAAGGGCTTCTCTCAAACCCCTCTGGAATTTCATGACTTGCTTAAGAATAAATCATCCATAAGGATCTTCGGCTTTACTTTTCAACCACCTTTAGTATGAGGGAGAGTCGAATGAATGAATTTGAGAAACGCACAAGTATGAATAAATCTCTATGACATAGCTCTATTGCACGATTAAGAGTATGAAAATGGGAAACATTTCTTAAATGTCTGTAGTCCCTCGTTTATAGAAGTAGGGCCTTCACAACCATAAACAAGATCCTACTTGACACAACTTCATAGACACCCTAGGACACTTGAACTCTGTGCTCTAAAACCAACTTTGTCACGACTCGAGCCTACACCCTGGACATGGCCGGCACTCGAGAACCATTGCAGGTCCCTAAGAGAACCCTCATCCTGGCTAACTACAAGCGGAAGACTAACCCAAGCATACAAAGCTTAAAACTAATAAAATTCATTGAACTCAATTACAAATCGTTAACTCAAAATGAATAACTTTGAATAAAAATAATATATTCAACTCGCCATAAAATAGACAATTTAAGTCTTTAAAACATTAAAAAAATAAATAAACAGATGTTTGAAACTCTACTATCTATCTATGAAGCCTTTAACTAACAAAGATGGAAGTCGGGACAAGACCCACGACATCCTAACAATTGATATAATTGAAAGTACAAGTGAAACCCTTCGAAAGCAAGGAGGCTCACCATAGCTAACTCGAACTGCATGTGGTATCAACGAAACACCTGTTGATAATCCTGAATACCTGTGTCTGCATCATAAAACGATGCAGGCCAAATAGCTCAATATATAGAATGTACGAGCATGTAAGGGGAATTCTAAAGCATAACATAAGCTTGAGCTTAATAAAAAGGAAACATACTTAGCTCTTCTAAACTCACTTAACTCAAGAATAAGATACTCAACTCAAAGATAAGATATTCAACTCAGTGAAATAAGGCTCAACTCAATAATAAGATAGTCAACTCAGTGAAATAAGGCTCAACTCAATTATAAGATACTCGACTCTGGGTACTCAACTCTGGATACTCAATTCTAGATACTTAACTCTAGATACTCAACTATATATACTCAACTCAATATAAAGAAACAATACAAATTCAATATATGGAAAGCATTTAAAACAGTAGAACGCAACTCAATATATTGAAAAATTCAATAGTAACTCAGTTTGTATGCAAGGATACAATATAAACTATGTTTGTATATAAAAATACAAAATAAACTCTGTGTATACAAGAATACAAAATATCTCTGTGTATTAAAGAATACAAAATATCTGTGTATTGAAGAATACAAAATATCTTTGTGGGAGTTTCTCTAACCGACAACCATCACCATGAACTATATAATGATACATCGTTTTGCCTCACGCTGTAAGGGCCGTCCTATATCTTCCCGGGGTATATAACCTAACTACTAAGTGGATCCACTAGTATATGCTAAAAAGCACTAAGGAATCATCTAAAAAGTATGACCCTTTTCTACCCATGATGGCTGCACGGTTTATGGAGACTATAAATTATCAGAACTCAAGCTTGTCCCCAAATCGGTGCTCAATACTTCTCCCAAAATCTAACTAGCTCTTATGTTTAAAAATATAACCATTTATGTGGTTTGAGATAATTACTCAAAAACTAGATCAAAGGCTCTCTTGGAAATTGATGTTTCCTCTTTTGCTTAAATTTGAAAACATTTACTCTTTGGGAATACTTAGTTCTCATATACTCTTTTGAAGAAAAAGAACTCCATTTGTTACTCTTACTCAACTGAAAGCTCAAGTCTTAAAACAAGTTTAAAGCATTTGTAAAAGACTCTAAGAACTCTCTAGACTACTCGACTCTTAAGGTTCATTCGAAATTATGGGCATGAACAAATCAAATAAAAGGCTTCATGGGTAACATGTAGTAGTCCCATAAGTAGGAATATAATTTCAAAATGATTAGGAACTCAATTCTAAAAGACTTAGAACTCAAAGAAGCTACTCCTCTAGAAGACACTTATTGTATGGAGTTCATGCAGAATTTATGGGCATGAACGACGCGACTCAAGGGTCTAAAGAACATTATGGAACTCATGTATTCAACTATTCTCATTCTCATACTTACTTCCTCAAGACTTAGTTCAAATCGATGGTTGATCTCAAAGGATTCACAATTGAACTCATGGGTAACATGTAGTAGTCCCATAAGTAGGAATATAATCTCAAAATGATTAGGAACTCAATGCTAAAAGACTTAGAACTCAAAGAAGCTACTCCTCTCGAAGGCACTCATTGTATGTAGTTCATGCAGAATTTATGAGCATGAACGACTCGACTAAAGGGTCTAAAGAACATTATGGAACTCATGTATTCAACTATTCTCATTCTCATACTTACTTCCTCAAGACTTAGTTCAAATTGATGGTTGATCTCAAAGGATTCACAATTGAACTCAAAGACTTTCTTGAACTCTACTCTTAACTCTCTCTTGAATGTCGATTATGAATTCAAGAGTTATGGTTCATGATATGAAGGATCTCATGATAATAACATAGACCCATGAATACATTCTCCTCACTCTCATACTCACTTGTTCGAGTCTTGAAACAAGTTATTTGAATTTGTAGAAGACTCCTCAAAAAGACTCAAAGAGACTTTCTCAAAATATTCGGAAGGACTCTCAAGACTTAACTCTTAACTCTATATTAAATTTAAATTATGAACTTAAGGTTATGATTAATTTTATGAATGATTCATATATGTTTATACATTGTTTAGAGTGTTTAGAATCAAAGGCAGTAAAGGTACACTTAAAAGGGACTCAAACGGGACAACCGGCGAAAAAGGAGTTGGGGCAGGAATCCCTGGCACGGGGCGCCAGCCCTAAACTTCAGAGACACCATCCTGGAGCACTGCTGGTGCATCACGCCATCTCTTCTGGTGCATTCGTGCCACGTCGCGCCACCATTCCCCCAAAATTTTCTGATGAATTTTCTTCTTCGATTTTTGGCTCTAATTCGCCTAGAATCGAATGGTTTCTTCCCAACTTACTTATATTCGAATACCCAACCTAAGTACACACTAATATACCAAAACAACACTCAAATCACTAACTTTCATCTTAAGAATTTATCAAAACTCCAACAAAACAAGATTTAGAATGAACTTCAAGAACACTTATCAAGAACTTAAATCTTTCAATCTTTATGGACGAATTCAAATATGAAAATCATGTTTGATGTGTGAGTGAACAAACCCAAAACTATGGAAACTTACTTACCTCTTAGGGATCAAACCCATGGCAAAACTCCGCAACAAAACTTAAGAACCTCGACGAACGCCTTGATCCTCTCCTCTTTTCTACTCTTTTCTCTTCTTGAACTCTCAACTAAAACCCTAGACTTATATTAGGATTATAAAACTGAACCTAATCAGATTAGACCCCTAAAACCTTACTAAAAATGAATTAAATCTGATTTGGTAAAGAAAGAACTAAAATACCCCTTACTATTTTCAGGTAACTTTCCTTAACTGGACATCCTGACTTCAAAAGGGCATATCTCACTCATCCGACCTCAAAACTTAGAAAAATTGGTGGAATTGGAAATATAATTCAAAGGCCTTTCATTTGATATCTTATGGCCCACCTAACTCATCATGTACTAAGAGTTATGGTCGTTTGAAGTTGACCCATGACTTAGAAGAACTTAGGAATGACTTGAACGAACTCTCTTAAGTTCTTCTTGGAACTCAAGGTGCTACACTAGTGACCTTAACACTAAAGAAATTTTAAATTCCTCGATAACATCCTACTTACAACAAAGGATGGTTCGAGTCTTAGCTAAAAAAAATTCTGGGGTGTTACATGTGTACACCAATCCAATACATGCATGCCATGTGTTTAAATCTATTGTTCATTTTACTTAATCTTAATTAATTAAAATGTGTTTTACTTCATTAAATCACATAATAATGGAAATTGTATTAGTTTGGTGTAAACACCCGATGCGGGTAAGTTTTTTTCGATAGTTAGCTTAATTAATGAAGTTAGTTAGGACACTATAAAATATCTCCTTTTCAGCTAATGAGAGGTGAGTTGTCATGATCTAACCCCGCATGAGTGTAACAAATCTTTTCGAGCATTCTAAGTAATTCAATAGTGAAAGAATTGGATCAGAAAACATTTTTGGTAGTGACTTGAAAATTTTAGGTTAGGCCATTCTCAAGTAAAATCTGAATGAGATGTGGTCTAGCGTAGTCCAATAATGGATTGGGTGGTATGTTTAAGCTTGAATCATGTTTTCTGTTAGCTAAGATATTAAGGAATTCATAGGGTTTTTTGGAATAAAATTCGGGCGAGTAAAACTCTCGATATTGAATTTGGGGCGAATAGGCTAGTTTATAACATCAAGGTTTAAAAGTGTGTTGTGAAATGGGGACTTTTAGAGAGAGTTTCGGGTCTCTATCTCTGTGCAATCCGTTATAGCGGGTGTCACACTGTTATAGCAGGGGAAATTAATTCTCACCATAGCGGGTGGTCTGCAATGGTGGAACCGATATAGCGGGTTGGGCCGCTATAGTAGTGTTAGTCACAAGTTTATGGAGAAATTTCTCCTAAGCTGCTCATAATTCTGCAAATACATTTTGGGAAGAAAGAGTGGCAATCTTGAGTGAATTTCAACCAATTTCTATCAATTTAATCTATAAAGGTATGTTAATTACCTCCTACGTTGGTATTGTGATTCTTAGGCCTTAGAATTTTTGTTGGGTGACCTTAGGGGAGAGTTTGACTTGAATTAATGGTGGAAAACCCTGATTTGGGTAGGATGATCATGAGAATGACCCAGGGTTTAGAATTTTGTTACAATTCGGGTATTGTTAGGTCATTATTCATTAATTGTTGTGTTTTATTATTGTTTTAGACCAAGAACAATTCAAGGCATAACAAAAGGGGGAGACTCAAGTTCAATAGAGCTTTCAAGGCTTGATTCAAGGTAGGTGATGCTTGTTTATTTTCCCTGTTTATGTTATATGTGCTTGTCAATTGCTTTGTTAGTACTATATGCATGATATATTATTATATAAAAAGAAAGGAACATGATATAAAATAAATTATATTGTCAATCATATGCAATGAATATGTTTACTTGGGTGTACATGTGTGATTATTGTTCATTGTAGTTGTGATTGTGTTGTGTGTTTGATAATGGAATTGGGTACCATGCCGGTAGATACTATTATTGGAACGAGTATCATGCGGTACATATTATTATTGAAATAGATATTATGTTGGTGCATACTATTATTAAAACAAGTACAACACTGATACGCTAACAATGGGAACATGTACCACATTGGTACACTAATAATGGTAACGAGTACCACACTCAAACACCAACAGCTTTGTGTATGGTCCCATGAGAGAATCAGATTGGTTTTTTGTGCTGTGATGTTTTATATTTATTGTGCATATCAATTCAGGGAGAGGACTAAGGGTCCCAGTTATGTTGTACTTGCGTTTATAATGGTGTATTATTTACTTTACTAAGTTGTGGTTTCATGTTCATATCTCATATAACTAGAAATAGCGGATGATCCTACCACTACACTATGGTTGTGTACTAATATAACACTTTCTCTTTCTTTATTGAATACAAACTATATTCAGGAAGCTATTTCACGATCTCAACTGTGAGACCTTCGTTATCTAAATCCAAGGATGAGCCACTTCCTCCGGGCTGCTATTAATTCCTTTTTATTTTCTTAGTCCATTAGTCCGGGCTCATATTATTTAGACTTATGTTTTTCTTTGTTTTAGGGTTGTATACCCTCATTCTAGTCAATTAGAGTTTTGGTACTGCGACTTTCAATTTTTAGGGGTTACTTCTGCTTTGTTTGACGATTATGATTTTTTTACTATTAACTTAGTTTAATCATTAAAGACTATTTTTAAAAATCTTTGAAACTACTTACTTTTAATTCATTATTAGACTTTGTGTGAGTAGTTGGTTGGTTCTCCCATCGGGGGTCAATGTGGGTGTCACGCATGACAAATTCGGATCATGACAGTGAGAGACACCCACACTAAACCTTCAGTGGGAGGACCAATTATATGTTAACACACAATAAACTAACTAACTAAAAGGAAATAGTCTTCATTAATTAAAACAAGTATTCATAATCAAAAGGTCATTATCATAAAACAATCACTATATAACCTCCTAGAACTTGAAAGTTCTGTATCAAAACATCTAATAGTCTAGAATATGGGATGCAACCCCAAAGCAAAAAGAGTCTAAGTCAAAAAAAATGGACTAGAGGGAAAAATGATCTCATAGCTGCTCGCAAGAAGTAGCTCACTTTTGGATTCGAAAAATGTTGAACTCATAACTAAGATCGCGTAACAGCAGCCAAAATATGTCCTATACTCAACAAAGAAAGATTCAATGCATTATCAATATAGAAAATTCATAGTTTACTGTTAGTATCATCAACCATCTCCCAATATACAAAATATAAACATAAAACAAAAACTTAGTAAAACAAGACAATACACAAATATAGTCATAATCAGTAATATTAACATGAATCACAATTTTGATATTGATTAAACAACCACAACAATGTGCTTAACAACATTACAATAAATAACCGTCATTCACTCATGGAGCCAACACACAGAATAATCACATATAATTGACATGATACCCGAATCAACTAATATGAAATATGTACCATGGATGATACCCAAGCTAATCAATAGATATTTGTATCAGGCATAGTACCGACCTAATTGATATATGTATCAAGTATGGTATCCGGCCAATCAAGAGATATCTTGTACCAGGTGTTGTATCTAAGACGATTGATAATATGTACCAAATGTGGTACCCGAGTCAACTAACGATATATACCAGACGTGGTATCCAAGTCAACTAACGATATGTACCAGATGTGGTACCTGATTCAATCGAGAATTACACATCACATAATCACAATCCTCTTGTTACACAAAATAAAAAATGAAAAGTTCTTTGTATGAGATTGACAACAAGATAACATCCTAATTTCATCTATTTCCAATTTTCTTAACCACATGTTATACAAGTAATGCTAGCGAAATAATTAACATGCACATATGACATAGATGAGAAACAATTCAACCATCACCTACATCGAATTAAGTTCGAAATGCTCTATTGAACCAAAGTTTTCACCTTGTTATGAAGTTTAGCTTGTTCTTGATCTATAAACAATAATGCAACACAAAATTAGGCCTAAATGGCCAAAATACATCCAGATTATATTCTAATCTCAAATAGCATGCTAGGTTCATGATTATTCTATCCAAATTAGGGTTTTTCACAATTAAATCAAATCAAACCATCCCCTAACGTCACCACCATGGATTCAAAGACCTAGTAATTGAATTACCAAATTGGGAGAGTAATTTACTTATCTTTACGACTGGTTTTGATGGAAAATAGATTAAAAACTGCCCTAGGTTGCCTCTGCACTTTCCCAAAATGTTCTTGAATGATTTTGATGGAAAATATGTTAAAACGGCCCTAGGTCGCCTCTTCTCTTTCCCAAAATGTTCTTGAATGATAATGACACGTTTTAGAGAATTTTGTACATTTTAGTGACTTATCCCATCATAGTGGTCCGATCCCGCTATAGCGGCGACGCCGTAGCAGGATCTTCTACTGTAGCAAAATAAATTTCGTTGTTGTAGCGGTGTGCCACCTGCTATTGCGTCTTGCATGGAATAGAAACTCGAAAATCTTCTCAAAATAGCCTATTTCGCAACACACATTCAAATTTTGACATTTCAAATCAACCCCTTCACGCCAAGTTTGATATCGAGATTTCTATTCACCCTAATCACTCCCGAAAAGTTCTGCAAACTCCTTAAAGTTTCAGAAACAAGGAAACTAACTATACTTAGACGTTTCACCCAATTATTTCATCGGATTTCCCCAGAACTCTTTTTAAATTTCATTCAATCCTTACCTAACATGAAATTTTCAACTCACTATTCCAGAAGCTTATTCCATTTCTTTTACTAACAGCTCACTCATAACAACATAAAAGGGTCGTTACATGAGTCACTAGTGGGTTCTTTTTATCCACTAGGTCCTCCTTAGAATTCAATCAGATTCTTGATTCTCCATGTTTTGTTTAGACCTAGGGTTTCTAAAACCTTAGATAATTATTGTGATTTCGCTATTGTAGTATCCTAAATCGAATTAGCTTGTTTCTTGGAAAGTTTGCTTAGTTCCTTGCATGAAACTCAAAACCCTAGTTGTGTAGATTCTCTTAGTTCATGAATTACACTTGCTAGGTCATTTAAACAGATAAACATGCCTCATATTTCGAATGTTACATTGTCAGTACCTAAATGTTGCATTCTCATATTTGAATGTCAAAATATTGAGCTATCCAGTATTTCAGTTATGTTGTGGCAGATACATATTCAATTGGGAGTAGACTTAGCACCGAGTTGGACTAGGTTCAACGTATCCTTATAGTCCCAAAACTATGTGCCCCCGTAGGATTATAAGTCCCTTCAGTGGGCATCAGATTTAGTGATCACGACAGTCATGCCTTTATACCCTTGGCAAGATATATTGGGTCCTCTCGATGTAGCGTATACATCCGACTCCACAGTTAGCTCACGTGGTTTTATGTCGGTTAATAATAGCTCCCACAATTAGACTCTAGTGCAATTGACAAGGTTTTTAGTATAAACTTCAGTACTCAATTCCAGCATGTTATGTTCATGATTAGTACTTGGTCATTGCATTTAGCTCAACTTTTCAGTTATGTTTCAGTTTGTACATTCCTGTTCAGATTATGTCATTGCTCTGTTATGCATTGTTCAACTATTATCTATATCATGCATGCTCAGTACATTTCAAGTACTGATGCACACCCTGCGCTACATCCTTTCATGATGTAGGTTCAGGTACTCAGCATCTAGCTCACACATAGATCATTTCTCGATCTGTATTCAACAGCTTCAGTGGTAAGTCCTCATACTTCGAGGACAACAGACATGCATTTCATTTTTAGTCTTTTATTTAGTTTTTAGTCTTGTTAGAGTTAGCTGGGTCGTGTCCCAGCAACTCTAATCAATTTGAGGCTTTCCAGACATAGTAATAGAATCAGCTTGACTTGTTAAGTTTATCTTTCAGTCGTATTGAACTCTTAGTAAGTCAATATATTCATATCAGTTTTGGGTATTCCCCACTTTTTGTTATGTCATTTAGCTTCAGCATAGTATACGTTCTACTCAGTTATGTTATAGTATGCTTATGATATGCCAGACACAGAGTTAGCTTGGAGTCACTCGTGATCCTAGGTCCTGTGTTACGTCAAGGGGGTAGCCTCGGGGCGTGACAAAGCAATTTTATGAAGATAGTGTTTTTAGCTAAGAATAAAATAAATCTTATAGACATCAAATATCATAAGGGATACAAACATTATAATATTGTCCCAATTACTTGTTTTTCAATAAGGGTATTCTTCTAAGAAACTATGTTGCCCATTCGTCAGATTTTTGGGTACGGGTGTGGGGCAGCGCGCCACCACTGCGCTAGGACTACTAGTCACTAGTTTGGGGCTTGGCGTGGCACACTAGCAGTTCGCCCCAAACACTGGTCAGGAGTTTTGGGGTTGGCGCACCGTGCCACTCAGTGCGTCATAGTTGCCAGGTTCCTTACCCTTCTGTCCTTCTTTCTGTGTGTGTTCCCTCGAATCGTACCCACATTTTCTTCTTGATATCCCCTCTTAGAGTCTTCATTTATCCTTGAGAGATCATACAAATTCAATCACATCTCTTAATTTACATCTTTAGATTAAAGAAAATTTAAGAGGAAAGTTCAAGAGGACATTTTGAGTCAAAAGTTGAAAACCCTTTTGAAATTAACTAACGATTCGAACTAAGTCTCGAGTAAATGAGTATGACGATGAGGAGAATTGGGTTTTATGTTTCAAATGAATATAAGGGAACTAAGTATTCCCAAGTATGTAATACTTTTACATTTTAAAGAGAGGAACACTGATTCCTAAATGATTTACAAGTTTATATGAGTTTCAGAGTATTACCTCTTTTAAGAGAATCTTTTGAGTAATTACCTCAAATTGAGAAAGAGTTATGTTTTAAGCATTTGAGCATGAGTTATATATATATATATATTATTGGGAGTAGTATTGAGCATCGATATGGGGATGAGTTCAGAAAACTTTAAATCCTCAAAAACCATGTATGCCAACATGGGTAAATGGTCATGCTTTTTAGATGATTCCTTCTTGATTTTAAGCATAGCTTAATGGATCCACTTAGTTGAGGTGTTCTATATCCCGGCAAGGTATATGATAGTTCTTACAGCGTGGACAAGACGTTGTATCATCACGTAGCTCATAGTGGTGGTTGTGGGTTAGAGAATCTCCCAATTAAGAGTAAAGAGTGTTTTATTGCATTTTTATACATCATTGAGTATATTTACTTCTTTATAATGTTTTAAATATTACATCTATCATTGATGCTTTTATATTGAGTTTAGTTGAGGTGAGTATTTCTTCCAACCTTGTCAGTTCAGTTTACTATTGCTTTTAGTTTTTCCCTTACATGCTCGTATATTAAATGTACTGACATCATTCGACCTGCATCTTTTCATTATGCAAATACATGTGTTCAGGGTCATTAACATGCACTTCGTTGATACCATTTGTATTTCAGTAGCTTTGGTGAGCCTCCTTGCTTTTAGGGGGTTCCACATTTTATTTCAGCTTTATTAGGATGTCGTGGGTCTTGTCCCGACATCTATCATAGTATTTAAAGGTTTTTCAAACATTCTAAACATATCTTTTTAGAACTTATTCATTCTTCTCATACTTTCATTTTTCCTTCCTCGTCTACTGCTTTTCTTCACCCTACAAATGATTATTTCTCATGTATCACCTGATAATCATTCATACCTCATTAATTTTGGAAGGTGTTTTATTTTAATCATCTTCTCATTTTGTCCTGATCAACACATGTCTTCTCCATCACTTACCTTCGAACACCTCCTCTCTTATTTATTCTTGTGAGTCACTCTACTTTTCTTTGTCCACTATTACTTCAGTCATCAACCTAGTACCTTTTCAAAGAAGTTCTATTAGATCCATTATTTTAATTTCTTATAAAGTGGATCTCTTCACTTTTTAGTCTCTGCTTCTGAATTTTTTTCTTTTGAACAAGCTACTCAGGATAGTGTCTATGAAATATGAAATTTAAGCTCTCGATGACTATCACATTTGGGAGGTCGTTGATTAACTATTTACATGTAAAACTCTTATTGGTGTGAGTTTACAAAATTAATTATAAGTCTGATAATAGTGTTGAAAAATAAGGTTAAATTATTAGCTAAATACTTCACAAAGTAACAAGGTTTGAATTATCATGATACCCTTTCAATTACATGTTTAGGGAGCATCGAGTCCATTTGTATTATTACCATCCTATGTTGAACTTGTTGACAATGTCTTCAAACTTCTAGGATAACTTTGTCTTTAGCCTCAATATTCTTAGGAAGATCTTTCTTTGTTGATTATATATACGGAAGTTCACCTTAGAGATCACTTTAAGATAAATGCTTCTGAGTTGCCTCTTGATATTCTAACAATGTTATACGTCACCCAAAAAATAGAAAAACTCTCACAACACTTTAATAACAACCCTATAAACAACCTTGACTTCAATAGTTCTCACTTCTCATTTGGCTAACAACAACAAATAAGGCACAAGTACCCCCTAGATTATGATTGAAATGTAACATCTCAGATTTTGAAAGAACTAAAGTGAAGTTTGTGTGAGTCCAACAACAACAAAAACAACAACAATAACAACAAATGATAAGGCACAAGTAGCCCCTAGACTATGATTGAAATGTAACATCTCACACTATGATTGAAATGTAACACCTTGAATTTCGAAAGAACTAAAGAGAAGTTTGTGCGAGTCACCATCCATTTCTAGTTTTGGGTCAAATTTAATCAACCATATCGTTTTGCACATAAAGAACTAGGTGTCCTATGAGCTATCAAATTGAATGTCTTTGATTCCTCTTTCCAACGCCACAAAGTTTGCTAAATTTTGAGCTCGGAGTAAAAAGTTATGCCTGTTTGAGTGAAGCCTCTCTATTTAAGGCATTTCATCCATTTTAGAAAAGGGTATTTTGCTCTTTTCCTTTTCCCACTAGGCTTAACATGTTTTTCTTCACCCAATTAAGGGTCTAATCAGATGCTAAACCATTCTTTATTGTTCTTAAACACTTAGAAAAAATAAGAGAAGAGTTCAAGAGGAGAAAGAGCTAGGTTTTGAGTGTTCGTCAAGATCCCGTCAATTTTCACCAAGAACATTTTTCTTTCCAGGTATGTCACTTGTTCTTACTCACGCCATACATCTAATTCATCCTTGAATTTGTCCATGAAATTGTTATATTAAGAGATTCTTGAGTAGTTCTTGATTTTAGTTTCATTCTTTAACAATGGAGGTTTTGAGTTTATTGGGTTGAGGATCTTGAGTATGAGTTGTGATTCTTGAAAGGGATTGTATGAATTTTCTATGAATTTGTGTTGGGGTTGAGAATCAAGAAGGGTTTAGGAAGAATTACTCAATTCTAAATGAGTTAGGACCCTAAATTGAGAAGAAAAATTCATTGGTTTTCTGGGTACGTAGGGGCTGGGGTGGTACGCCAAGGCTGAACTTCAGAAGTTCAGGCCTTGGGGCGATGCGTCACTCAGTACGCCATGGTCACCTGATCTTTTTTATTTTCGTGCTTCTTTCCGAATATATTCCTTTGAATCGTGACTACGTTCTCCTCTTTGTATTAGCTCCTAAAGGCTCCATTAATCGTTGAGAGATCCTATATGTACAAGTCATGGTGAAATATATTGAGATTTGAGTTGAAAATCTTTAAAGCGAATATTTGTGTTTTTTTTTTGTTTTGAGTTAAAAGAGACATTTTGAGTAAAGAGTAAGTTTAACTAAGTATTCCCAAATGTATCATTTTTTTACATGAAAAAGAAAACTTTTATTCACCCGAACTTGTCTGAAAAAAGTCTGTATACGCTTAAACTAATATAGTAACCTATTACACACCTCTGCTACTAAATAGTGAATTTTTTTTAACCCCAAAGACGTGTAGCACCACTCTCAAAATGGGAGGTGTATCACACTTGCGCCACATCAGATGCCATGCCAAATTTTGACTAAAATTCTCCATATCATTCAATTGTTTCTTCTTCAATGAACACCACCATGAAATCACTACCATTGCCGCCATATTACTACCAAATCTATATATTTCACCATGAAAATCAAAATAGTCATCATAAATTTCACCACCTACGATCAAATCCACCATCAAAATCATACTATCACCATTATCCCCACAAAAATTATAAAGATCCACAACAAAATTTGACACTCATAAACAAACTCATCACCAAAATTACATCATCACCATCAAAATATTCAAACCCACCACCAAATATCACTACCACCATTGTCAATATCAAATTTTTTCTTCTCCACCACCTTCAATTCCCGCTTCTTTGTCACCCCACACAGACAAATCCATCATTATATTTTATTTTTTAAAATTAATCATTAATTTTATCAACCACCAACAAAGCCGAAGAGAAAAATTAAATATAATGAAAATGGTGAAATCGAATAAGAATTAAAATAGGATATGATGGGGGTGAGGGGGAGGAATTTGGTAGAGGTATAGTGGCGTGGATGGAAATTGGGTATGAAAAAATAATGAAACAAATAAAGAAGAAGAAGAAGAAGAAGAAGAAGAAGAAGAAGAGGTAGGGTGATAGTAAAAAGGAAATTTTAATTTATCTTTTTAACCTTATTAACTAAATGCGCTTTTCTTTTTTTATTTTTTGCTACGTCAGTTTTAGGGGGTAAAAAAATTCATTTTTAAATAGTAAAGGTGTGTAATAGGTCGTCCTGATAATTTAAACATGTAACTGACTTTTTGAGACAAGTTCAAGGGTGAGTTTATGCTTTTTCCCTCAAAGATATTTAGAGCAGTTACCTCTTTTAAAATGATAGTTTGAGCAATTATCTCAAACTAGAAAAAAGAATATGTTTTATACATTTGATCATGAGTATATATTATTAGGAGTAGTATTGAGCACTGATGTGAGGATGAATTCAGACAACTCAAATTTCTCATAAACCATGTAGCCAACATGGGTAAAGGATCTTAGACGAATCCTTAGTGCCTTCGGGCAGAGCTTAGTGGATCCACTTAGTTGAGGTGTTCTATACCCCGGCAAGGTATAGGACAATTCTGGCAGCATGAGCGAGACGTTGTATCATCACGTAGCTCACAGTGATCGTTGTCGGTTAGAGTATCTCCCAAATATAGGTAAAAGTGTATTTTTATCATATTACTTATTATGTTGAGTTTTAGAGATGAGTAAGTGTTTTTGTAAAGCTTTAAATGATTTCATTCCCTTAATCCTTTACATTCAGTTGAGTTTATGTTTCATCTATTGTAGTCTTATCAGTTCAGTTATTTGTTATTCAACTATATTACATAGTCGTACATTCAATGTACTGATGCCATTCGACCTGTACCTTTTTATGATGCAGATACAGGTTCTTAGGATCCTCAATCAGAGTCTATTGATATCACTCCATCTGCTAGTCAACTTTTGAGTAAGACCTCCTTGCTTCTAGAGGACTCTTGTTTTATGAGTTGTTGTAGTAGTTTCCTTGAGGAGTCGTGGGTCTTGTCCCGACACTCATCTTTGTATAGTAAAGACTTCATAGATAGACAGTTTTGGAGATTCTTTTAGTTTTCAAATGTTTTATTTAAAACTTATGTTTCATACTCAATATATTCAACAAAATTTTGAGATTCACTAAAATGTTTTGAACGTTTCTTTCAATTGATGTTTATGTATGCTTGAGTTAGTCATTCATTTGTAGTTAGCCAGGATGAGGGTTCCCTTGGGGAACAACAATGGTTCTCGAGTGCCGGTCATGTCCAGGGTGTAGGCTCAGGTCGTGACATGAAATTTTAGAGACACACCTTAACTAAGCTAATGTCCTATTACCCCTTTGAATTTAATTTTATACATCTTTTGACTTATGTGACACACTCTGTGACTCCATGTAGTTGAGGCACGTGAAAGATGTTTGTATACCTTGTAAGCCAAAAAGGTATACAAAATTACAAATAAAAAATATGTTTGAGGAGTAATAGAACCTTAGCTCAAAGTCTCTCTTGGAAATCAAAGTTTCCTCTCTTGCTTAATTATGAAAGCATTTACTCTTTACTGAAAAACTAGCTCAAAGACTCTTTTGGAAATCAAAGTTTCCTTTTATGCTTAAATGTGAAAGCATTTTACTCTTTGGGAATACATAGTCCCGATATACTCTTTTGAAGAAATGAACTTCAATCTTTACTCTTTACTCAACTCAAAACTCAAGTCTTAAAAATAAAGTTAAAATGTTTGTAAAAGACTTTTGGAAAACTCTATGAACTTTTTTTTACTTGACTCTTAATTTTCCTTGAATTGAATTATGGATTCAAGATCCATGATCTCATGTTATTGATGATTTCATGTTGTTTAGATGTACCTTAGAGTGTAGAAATCAACTAGGAAACATAGGTACGTTTCAAGGGAACTAGTACGGAAAGAAGTGGAAAAGGGTAGCGACCTGGCGTCCCTGGTGCGAGGCGCTAGAGGCTGAACTTCATAACTGAAGTTGGGGCACACTGGCTGGTGCGGTGCCCTAAGCCCTAACTACAGAACACCTTCTGGGGTGCTTTTAGTGGTGCGGCGCCCTAGACCTCTCCCCAGGTGTTTGACGATTTTTCTTGCTCATTTTTCAACTCTAAACCCTCTAAACTCAATTGGGTCTTTCCCCAAACATTTAGATTCAACTACATAATCAAAATATGCAAGAATCTACTCAAAACGACACCTAATTTCATGAATCCAAATCAAGAACTCCTCAACAACTCCAGCAATCAATAACCCAATAGAAACTTCAAACAAATCCATCAAGAACTCTATTTCTAAACCTTCAAGAATCTAAATTCGCTGAAATAAATGATGATTGATGCGTGGGTGAATTAACCCAACGCTATGTGATCTCACATACCTCGTAGGGATCACCCATTGACGAAATCCACAAGCAAAACCTCAAGAACGATGAACTTTGGCTCTTTCACCTCTTTTCTCCTCTTGCGTTCTTTCTCTAAAAACCCTAGCTTGAATTCTTTGAGTGCGTAAACTGAAGAAATTCAGTTTAGACCCCTAAGTAATTATCAAAAACGAAATAATTTAATTGGGTAGTGAAAATACCATAATACCCTTCTAAAATCCGGTTTTGACTTTCCTTATCTAGACAACCCAACTTCAAATGGGCATATCTCCCTCATACGAACTGGAAATTGATCAAACTCGGTGGCGTTGGAAAGATAATTCAAAGATCTTTCCTACGGTATCTTATAGCATACCTAACTCATCCTGAGCTAGGAGTTATGGTCGTTTAAAGTTGACGCAAAACTCATACTTGACTTTTTTTTTTTTGTCAAATTTCCAGATTTTTCATTCTTTCAAAAAATGACTCTTTCTAATTCTAACTCTTTCTAGTTGCGGGGTATTACACCTTGTCCCTAATAATAAAATACAATAGTCTTTTATTTTGGGATCTGATAATAGAGTGAGTTAATAGATTGGAATTCTTATATTACAGTGGAAAATATTCCCTGCTACCAAGCTAGGACTACTTGAACCTCAAAGAAAAAGAAAATACAAATAGAATAAATAAAGAAATAGTTTTTAAAAGTAGTGGATAAAGCATATTCCATTGCATTATTATTATTATTGTTGTTGTTCTTATTATTGTTATTAATTAACCAATAGGTTAATAAATAGGTGTTCCAGTAGTGTGAAAGAATGATTGTCTTTTGTCCAGTTACGCTAAATATACATACAAAGAATACAGTATTATGCATGTACGATATGATGCTTTATAAAAGTAAAAAAAAATCATATCGTAAAATGATATAAATGTAAAATGTAAAAATATATGAGATTTTGGGCTGGCATGGGGTTACAGAAACTTATGTATGAGCTGGATTCGAAGACCCACTAGCAAATATGGAAAGAAAATAAAAATTAAAAATATAAATAAAAGAAAGAACCATTAAAATAATAAAATTGTAAAAGTAAGATAAACCCCAAAAAGCAAGTAGAGAAAAAAATTTACATTACACATCCCATAAGAAAAGAAGAGAAAGAAGAGATTGAGCTCTTTTTGTTGCATAACACAATATAAACGAGATTTTAATCTTCTAAAAATTCAATCTTTTTAGTATACCAACTTTCTTCTGTCTCTTTCTGTTGCGTTTTTTGTACAATTTTTTTTTTTTAAAAATGGTTTTTTATGTGTGTGGAGATTGATATCTACTTGTTACTACTACTATTTGGGGTTGTTGTGTTGATGTATAGTTGTTGAAATTTGAAAAATAATGAATATTGGTAGTGGGTCTGTTCTCAGTTCTACTGGTTCTTGGAAGTCCGGTGATGTGGTTTCCGATCAGTTTCCGGTGGGACTTCGGGTACTTGTAGTTGATGATGACCCTACTTGTTTAAAGATCTTGGAGAAGATGCTCAGGAACTGTCACTATGAAGGTATTAAATTAAATTTGATTATTTATTGGAAATGATTCTAGATCTCTGTTTTCATGTTATTTTAGTGAGATTTAAAGTTGAAAATATTGATTTTTATGATAATTTGTATGTTACAGTGACCAAGTGTAATAGGGCTGAGGTTGCACTATCATATCTCCGGGAAAATAAGAATGGTTTTGACATTGTTATAAGTGATGTACACATGCCAGACATGGATGGTTTCAAACTTCTTGAGCACATTGGTCTGGAGATGGACTTGCCTGTTATAAGTGAGTATTCTTGTTTTTTGTTTAATTAAAAACTGTGATGTTCTTAGGTTTTTATTTGTACTGATTGGTGATTATGACTTCCAATTTTTGTGATTGGTGCTATAGTGATGTCTGCTGATGATAGTAAGGATGTGGTTATGAAAGGAGTTACTCATGGTGCGTATGATTATTTGATCAAACCGGTGCGGATTGAGGCACTTAAGAATATTTGGCAACATGTTGTTCGTAAAAAGAAACATGAGTGGAGGGACAATAATTTTGATCAATCAGGAAGTGTGGAAGAGGGAGATCGCCAGCAGAAACAATCGGAGGATGTTGATTACTCGTCTTCAGCTAATGAAGGAAACTGGAAAAACCCCAAGAAAAGAAAGGAAGAGGATGAAGAAGGTGAAGAAAGGGATGATACATCCTCGCTTAAGAAGCCACGTGTTGTTTGGTCTGTGGAGCTTCATCAACAATTTGTACAAGCTGTGCATCAACTTGGAATTGACAGTATGAACATTTTCGATTCTGTTTGTTATGTTTTTCACTTTTAATATTGTTAACATATTCCCTTGTTGCTCCGTTTGTCTGGATGTTACTTGTTGATTTGCACATGCGATTTAGCATATTTTGTAATTATTGTATATGGATGAGTTCTCCCTTAAGTGCCTTTTCAGTATGAGCTTACTCGTAAAGATTCCCAGTTTTTGTGTTGTTTGGTTTTTGGCAGTGGGAACTCAACAGAGATCTGTGACCATACAACTGGTAGAAAGAGTTGTTTTCAGTTGAATTATTCATTAGCCTAACCTAAATTTTGTCTTTTTTTTTTTTGCTTCCTCATGCTTTCTCCCTTCTTTACCCCAACCTTCGGTGGACAGTGAAGGGGAAATGTCCAAATAGAGAAAGATGCATCTTTCCCTATTTGCCAACTCCAACTAGCTTGAAGTTGAGGCTTAGTTATAGCTGTTGTGGCATCTTTCACTATTTATATTCTGTTCAAACTACCTCTTTTTAATCTCAACAAATCATGTGAACAAAAGCAAGATGTCCAACTACTCCACCCCACCTTTGTTCACATGATTACTTCTTCCATTCAATTTCAACTGACAGTTCGCTTGCTGAGATTAAAAAGAGGAAGTTTGAACAGCTTATTAAAGTAGTTGAGGGTAACGTCCAATTTTGGGTGAACATGGGTCGGGGGGTGGTTTGTTAAAACACGTGCACGATAGCTTAAGTAGAATAACTAAAGCATGGATTATATTAAATTTATGGTTTAGCTAGGTTAATTTTGGTTTGTTCAGACGTCACTTACTTACTCTGTCATATCAAATATGTAAAGTGTTAACAAAAGGTTGATATTATTCTATTCATTGTTAGTCCAATCATTTAATCAGATAATTTTGTACCTTTCTTTGAAGGGCTATTGCAGTTGAAGTAGTCAAGAACTAATAGAGGGTATAGTAAGTTAATCGCAACAGAGCATCAATTATAGGTTAAATTTTCTCAGCATGATTTTCTAAAAGAAAGAAGAAACAATGGAACATAAGCTGTATATAATGAATAAAAGTGTTGGAAAAGAAAATGAAAAAGAATGAAGTTGGAAGAAATGAAAAATGACTAGATAGGAAAAATAAACAAAAAATATTCTGGAGTGCCCAAACTTTTTATACTCTCACGATTTAATCTTGTTATAAGGAGTCATATAATTTTGTTGTACTGTCTTTTGCTGTACGACTTGGCTTATGTGAACTCTAGATAAATACTTACCTACATATTTGTTGTGTATTCAACCACGCTAAATCTTTCAACATTGGATATGAATGCAGAGGCCGTTCCCAAGAAAATCTTGGAACTGATGAATGTTCCTGGACTAACCAGAGAAAATGTTGCTAGCCACCTTCAGGTAATTTAAGGCTTCTACTTCTCACCCTTTTACAGTGTGAAGCCCAAGAAGTTTAATTGCACAAAAGTCTGTCTTGTACTCATTTTGCGTTGCCTAATACAATAAAGTTTGCCTTATCTCTTTAGTAGAGCACTCAATGGTGGCAATCATTTTCTGCAGAAATATCGGTTGTATCTCAGAAGGTTGAGTGGTGTACCGCAGCACCAGAATGGACTGAACAACTCTTTCATGGGACGCCCGGATGCAACCTTCGGAACAATATCTTCCCTCAATGGGCTTGATCTTCAAGCTATTGCTGCTGCTGGTCAAATCCCTGCACAAAGTCTTGCTACCCTCCAAGCAGCGGCCCTTGGTAGATCTGCTACAAAATCTGCCATATGTATGCCCCTAGTAGATCAAAGAAACCTTTTCAGCTTCGAAAATTCCCAGGTGAGATTTCCAGAAGGGCAACAACAACTGAATAATAGCAATAAGCAAATCGACTTGCTGCATGGAATTCCAACCACCATGGAACCGAAGCAGCTTGCAAATTTGCACCACCCTTCCCAGTCCTTTGTGGGTATGAATATGCAAGTGAACTCCATGGCACAACATAATAATTCTGTGATTATGCGAATGTCCCAATCACAACCTAGGGCTCAAATGCTAAGTGGAGCTAACAATGGCAGTCAAGCTTCGAGGCTTCCATTGTCCATGCAGCAATCTTTGTCATCAGAAGGGATACCTGGTGCGGTCCTAGCACAGAGTCATATTGTTGACAACGCACGAGCGAGTGTTTACAATCCAGTCTCCCAAGCATCTTCAATGGTAGATTTCTCAGTAAATCAAAGCAAGGAGTTGCAAAACTACAACTTTTCTCTTGGGAGTAATAGTTCAGGGATGTCCAATCGAGGGATGCTTCAGGAAGAGGCGAATTCTGATATCAAAGGATCTAGAGGTTTCCCTTCTAATTATAATATTTTCAACGATCTCCATCAGCCAAAATCCCAGAACTGGGGTTTACAGAATGTTGGTTCATCCTTCGACTCATCTCATCACCCAAGTATACAAGGAACTCAGGGTGTCTCATCGCAATTGTTACTGCAACAGGGGATTTCTTCAACACACAACAATGGACAAAATAGAAATGGTCCTATTGGGAAATCAATGTACACCAATGGTGAAGAAAGTGGACATACTAATCTTATGGGTGGACCACAACTTAACTCTGTCAGTAGGAATATGCTTGCTGTTAAAGCTGAAAGATTTCCCGACGCAGACTATCAGAGTACCAATTTCCCAGAGCAATTTGGACAGGATGACCTCATGAGTGCCTTCCTAAAACAGGTGAGTTCTAATTTGTTTACTTGAGCCGAGGGTCTTTCAGAAACAACCTCTCTACCTTCGCGAGGTAGTGGTAAGGTTAGCGTACACTCTATCCTCCCAGATCCCATCCCACTTTGTGGGCTTTCACTGGGTATGTTTTAACAAATATAGCTTCTGAAATCAATTTTGTAGTTCATGAATAAGCTCTCGTTACTAATTTGGATAAGTTGTATGTGTGACAGCAAGGAAGTGTTGGACCAGTTGAAACTGAATTTGGCTTCGATGGATACACATTGGATAATCTTCCAGTTTAAGATGTGAACAAAGCTTAGTTGATGTACCTGACAGTTTAAACATATAGTTTGAAGACGCCAGTGTACATAGTTGCTGTTACACCTGAAAATTGCCTATGAACCAAAGTCTCAGTTTTCTATTCAGCTATAGAACTTGGATTCTGGTCTAAAAAGGAGTAGCTGTCAGATGGGAAAAGACTTAGCTGTCGGATGATACTAGTGCATAGTGTGCCAAAGGCAAACATGCAAAGTTTTTGCTGGTATTGGTAGGTGATTGTTAGGAGAATCACATTTCGTGGGTGCAGACATTAGGTGCAGGGATTTTCGTAACACAGGAAAGGTCAAGTTCTAACATCAATAATCCTATCTTTTTCCCTTTCACTTTCAGGATTGATGTTTTAATGTACATATTTAAGTTGAATTACTTATTAGGACAAGTCTGTCGGATTGCTATAGTTGTTCATTGTTTTGCTCCATTTCATGTTTATTTTTAGGTGTGCAGCTCAAACTCTGAGATGTATATGTTGTGTATTAGCTAATTCTGTATAGGTCTCTATCGAAGTTGGGTTTTATACAAATATGACCAACTTCATATTTTTCCTTCACTTACTATTAATATCTATCTACAATAAGAGAGACCCATATTAAGCTGGTAGGGCAAAATCCTAAACTTAAAAGTCGAATTCTGGTATAATACATCACAACAGTAAAGAGCCAAATGCAATTCCTTCAACAAGAAACTCACATACCCAAATTTTAACAAATTGAACCAAGTGACTTAAGTTTTCTAGTTCAGACAAACAAACCATGTTTCATCTGAGTTGCATACAGACTCGGAACTGTTAGCACACGTCGCTTGTAGTAGGAGATTGAGAGAGATAGAGAGGATGATGATGATGAACAAACTGAGGTATTCTTATCTGCTAATACAGGTATTAATGTTAAAGTCAAATATTGTCTGTCTGGAATGAGAATTCCAGAGTAAGAAATAGTTACAAATCAAAACTTGCCGAAAAAACCTTGTCCCTGAATACACATTGACATAATCTGACAAACTGATTGAAAGATTGGTCACCAGCATTAAAACCTGGTAGCAGACGCTAAAGAATGAATCAATTGGCAGGTATGAACTGAAGAGAAAACGCCACTCACTGCTATTGTCGCACCAACATAAAAACCACAACTGCTGCAAGAATGGAAGTAGTGACAGTGAATGAAGACATTCTAGATGAACTGCTTGTTGGGAGTACCTTTGGCAATGAACACTCTTCTCCATTGAAGTATAATTTTGTTGGGAACCCATCACCAGCAGGAATGTTGATGTTTGGGATGTTCTTCTTTGTGAATGAGATTACTGATTGTTGTTTCCCAGGTACTCGGGGATCTTTCTCTGGATTAGCTCCGTCTGCTTCTGCTACTATATAGTTCAAGCCTGGAAGGCCCTGCATGAATATGGTATTATTAACCCCGTCTAACATAGTTCCATTGAATGAATACACTGCATCAAAACCAGCCGCTGCTTTGTCCAATTCCACTGCAGTGAACCAATCAGCAAAAGCAGCGTCCTCCCAGTTGAATATGGTGATCCTGGCAGACCATCCGCCCCTATAGTCTGTGAACAAATGCCAGTTGATGCTTACACCACAGTTATCCCCACATGGCAATGGGTTTGAAACTGGAAGATGATTAATATCAGCCCAGGCAAGGGACATCTTGGTTCTATTGTCAAATGGAACCAGAAGAGCCTGAGATGGGAGGAGAAGAGCTGGGGCTTTCGTGCTACATGTACGAGCAGTATTGGAAGGGCAACCACAGGAGCATGTTGGACAAGGAATGATAGATTCATTGTAGAAAGCAGAGAACGATACGCAGCATCTGGGGCTAGCTCCTTTTGGTTGGGTGATGTTGCATACAACTTGCCAGCTAGCAAATACTGATGTAGCAGGTAACAATCCACTAGGATCAGGGACTTGGGTGGGGCTTACACGGACTGGAGGTCCACATTTATAATCTGGATTCAGTCTGCCTTCGATCTTCCAATTCTGTGGAGGAGTGAACGAGGAGCGATTAAGATCTGGAGGCATTTTAAAGACATTCATCTGGAATGCTGAAACAGACTTGCTTGGGTCCATTGCAGGTGGCAAGATTGTCCCATTCCGACAACAAAAAGGTATCATTCCCAACTTTGTATCATTGGTCTTTTCCAGCGGCAGATCAATTAGTGTTGGCCTTCTCTGACAGTTCAAACCAGTAGAAAAGTCAAGGTTTTGGTAAAAGTTCGCCTGTGGCCCAAAAACACACTCAGAAGTATCAACAACAGAGGGATATGCGCCTTTCATTTCCCAAATAAACTCATCATTCATCCAGTCCCAACTTAGTTTCCAGTTATCAAGGCGGCCAAGGGGGTTATGGTTTGCGATGGTAACCTGTGCCCAGTAATTTGAATCATATGTTCTTAGCATATCATACATAATTGTAAGATCCCCATCTTGACGTGGACTAAATTTCTCACCCAATGTCAGATTTGTCTTCGAGTGTGAGTCTTTATTACAGCATACTTGCATAACACTCTTTCCTGAACAGTTTAGCATAGGCAATTCAGATATGCAAAAAGTATATTTTTTAAAAAACGAAGGAAGAAAATACTAAAAGGCAGGTAGAATTTCCAAATAATTCAAGGGAGAAGCTTGAAATGTCAATGGTTAACCAAATTTCCAGGTAACAATTTATAAGAATTTAGCAAACTATCCATTAGGAATTCTAGATAAGACAGAGTCAAATGACAGCTAATCTTTACGACGTATATACTTCCTTAGAGTTGTCAAGATTCAGACATAATGTTCCATCCAAGTTGACAAAGTAATGAACCAAATTCTCCAGAAAGTTATCGGTCTAATACCCGTCTTTATCATTCCCCAATAAATCTAATTTGAAAGTAAAATAGTAAAGGACCCACGATTATTTGGCCAATTGAATGTTAATTTAACCTCCAGCATCATTCATCAAAAACAACAATGAATCAGCTTATGACCATGGCCAACAGATCTAAACTAAAGCCATTTCCACTTTGCAAGTAGCACAAAACTTTGGCCTAAATTTGATAAGTAAAGCAGAAAAACAAAGTTGCATACGAATCAATCCAAATATATCATATCCTCTGCAAATTATTCAAACCATGTAATAGAGAATTCACATAACACAGTCCTACTAATTTTTGTTATTATATTAAGAGGTGCAGCAATGAATCTTAATCGAAGATCCGTACCTTGCATAGAGGGTTTAGGGCAAATAAACCCATCATTCTCCAAAGAGATATTCGAGGGCATAGGTACATTAGGAGACCCAACTCCAAACTGGGTACCCACAATTTTGATTTGAGCAGTCGTCTGTGTAGTATCTCCAGCCGTTTCAACAGCAGTCTTAAGATCGGCCACCGGAAATCCAGCAAAAACAGTACCATTACCAACTAAAGCAGGAAATGATTCCCCATCAGCAAGCACAGCATTAGAAGCAGAAACCAAAATCTCATCATGTTGAAACCCAACAAAAACCCTCCATAACTTAAGTTCATCAAGCCCGTTGTTAGTTATACTGAGAATAGACTGAAACTTGTAGGGTTGACGAGTTTTCAAAGTGGGTTTGATTTTAGATCCGGAAGTAAACACATACTGCAAGAATATACCGTTACAGTCATCGGCTGCCGGTGCCGGAGCCTCAGCCACCGGAGTTGTTTGTCCAGCGACTTGAAGGGCGGCGGTGATGATGAGGAGACAGAGAGAGAAAAATGCCATGTTGTTTGAATAATGTGGTTTTGGATTGAAAGAGTATAAATATTATATATGTCTGAAAATGTAGTAGTCGTGTGCGTGTGTATGTGTATGAGAGAAGAAGGATGAAAACGCGGAGAGGGAAAAAGAAACGAAGACGAAAGGAGTTTAGACAGCTTAGATAAAGCTGTATTAATTTTCTTGTTTTTAGAAAAAGAGTGATTTTGCAAATTTGAACAAAAAAAATGGGTTTTTATTTTTATTCCATCTCAGTGATTTCACTTTGATGTCAAAACATTTTTTATTTATTTAAACTTTGTGCAAATAAATTAAAATGAAGAGAGTATGAAATTAGAAAATCATTTATAATATGTTTGACTATATTTTATTAGCAGTATTATTTGTTACAATCTTCATGGAAATGATGAATTAATTAATGTAATAATGGTAAGGTGGCGTCTGTGAATGGGTAATCAATCTTTGTTTGTGGTATATTGGATTTGAAAATTGAAGAGTGAATGGTGAAATAGACGTGAAGTGGAGCCCAGTGTGTTACCGTTGAGAAGAGAACGTTGTTTGATTTTTTCTTTCTAAAAACGAAAGTTGGTAAGGCTGAAAGCGAAATGCTTTCTGTGGGGGCTTTTGGTTAACTGCATTTTTTAGAAAGGCCAGAAATACTTGGGAGCGGGATGTCAAATAAGCGGGTTGAGTTGAAATTGAAATTGAGTTGAATTCTAACCTGTCCAAGTTTACTTTGGGCTCAAATGAGTTTAAAAACGGGTTGGGTCTTCACCAGCCCAATTTGACCTCCATAATCTCAATAATTTTAAGGAAAAATTACTTGGATGAGTTCCTTTTAATAAATAATTACTGATTTTAGGATACTTTTTATTTGTTACTCCCCCCGTTTAAAAAAGAATGACCTCCTTTCCTTTTTAGTCTGTTTAAAAAAGAATGACCTCTTTCATTTTTTGGTAACATTTTAATTTCAGCTTTCCACGTGGCATGTTAAATGCCACAAGATTGAATGGCAGTTTAGTACATTTGACATAACTTTAATTTAGGATCACAAGATTCAAAAGTCTTCTTTATTTTCTAAAACTTCGTGTCAAGTCTAACCGTGTCAGTCTTTGTGAAACAGAGGGAATATCATTTATAGCAATACATAGCAATACTATGTTAAATCTGCAATATGTATTAAAAATGAATTATGTATGCAATAAACATGTATTATAACTGTTTTTTTAAATATATTATGCTTGTTTGATAAGAAATTGACACATTGTATTATAAGTGTATTAAAATATGTGATAAATATATTATCCATCAATAAAACCTGTATTATATGTGAATAATAAATTGTTTTTTGTAATATGTATTAAAATTATATTATAAATATATTAAAACGATCAAGTGAAAAAAAATGTTATTGCTATAAATGGTAAATGTTTTTTTAGTATAGTATATTTATGTAAGTTTTCATAATTTTAATATATTCTTATTTAAGTTTTATAACCATAATTTGAATTTCAACTAAAGAATTTTTTTCAAAAAGAAGTTACAAATGGATACATAATTCTAAAAGATATAAAATAGATAGTAATTTATACTTTAAACATAGGAATGTACATTACAACAATGCAAATAAAGAGTCTAAAAACGAGTTGAAATTGTAGATTAAATTGGACTCATTTGAGGTTTCTCTTAAAATGAGTTCGGACTTGAAGTTGAAATTGAACTCAATTCAATTTTTTTTTTAGCCCAACTCTTAAAATTATGGATGGGTTGGACGGGTTGCCTACAATTGGGCTTAATTTTGACACTTCTACGTTGGAGTGTTAAATTGTCAGTTGAAATCAAAATAAAATATTTTGATACATATTTTGATTAATTTATGAAACTAAATTAAATTAATTGAATTCATTGTTTTAATTTTCAATCCTTTCTTATATTAATGATGAAAAATATATTGTGAAATATTGATAAAAATATTTACAATTTTAACTTTAAAAAGTAAAATAAAACAAGTAAAAGGAAAGATATGGAGTACTACTTTCAAATACCACTAAACTCGTTGGGTTTTTCCCCTCAGGTAGCTCAACTACGTCATTTTCCTATTGAATCCTTGAACCACCCATAATTTGTTCCTTTTAAACATTGTTGGCTGATGTGGATCCCTGAACCACCCACCAACGATCTTCTTTCCCTTTTAACCCTAATTCCTCCCCCTTTTCTCTTATTTCTCCTCCTTTTTTTTTCTCTTCATCATTAAGTTGGAGCTGCTCATCAGAATATATCTCTTCTTCATTGATTTCTTATTAATCATCAAGTTCCAATGTCGAAGTTATCTTGTTCATCGATTTCTTCTTCTTCAACAATAAAAATGACATAGAAATTAGGGAATGAACTTACCTCACTTGATTAAACTCGAAAATCGTGATTGAACTCCAAAATCTTTTGCAATCTTCGATGATACCTTCAACAAAACACTCAAAATCACTTCAAAATCTGAGAATTTTAGTTGTAAATAGCATAAATGTCACTGAAAGAAGACCAATTTTTAGGGTTTTCTCGTCAAGAACCAAGGCACTTCGGGTCATAAGTATTTTGGGGGGGAAATGAAGGAGCTTTAGGTTTGGGAAATGAATATGTGGCGCTGACGTGTAAATGGATTGAAGTTTGATTGGTTGCAATTTCCATGTAGGAAAGGTGGATCTCACGCGCACAATCAACAAAAAATATCTGTTAAAGTTTTTTGCCCCATCAACCAATAGTGTTTAAAAGGAACAAATTATAGGTGGTTCAAGGATTCAATAGGAAAATGACGTAGTTGAAGTACCTGAAGGGAAAAACCCAACAAGTTTAAGGATCTGTTTATGTATTTAGCCTATGCATTTGCTCTCTCATCATCTTTTTTTAGTTATAGCGGTAGCATGTTATGTCTGGATGTTACTATTTATCTGTATCGATTATTTATATTTAATTAAATAATTAATTTTTAAAATTAAGAAATTAAAGTAAAATACTTATTATTTAATCATAGTTAAGTGTTAAAAAATGAAGGCTTATGTCTTACCTTTCATAAATTTGGTATAAATATTCGATGATGCAAGTGAATTTTTACCTAATTTCAAAATATCCGTTTTAATTTTTAACTCCATATTTTATTTTATTTTTCTTCAAATTTCAATATAACGCATATCCAATTGCAAGGTTCCTTTCTCTTGTATCTAATCTCTTCTTCAACTATTTGTCGTTTTATCCTATCAAACAGATATGCAGAACTTTTTAAATCAATTTTGAATTAAGTTGTAGACTCAAAGAATAATAAGACAACATATTTAGAATGTTTTAAAGGGAATTAATTATACAATTTGTGTCATTTCATAAATCAAAGAAAAGTAGAAAGCCTTGATTAATTTTGTTGTTCAAATTTTTGTTAGACTTGGTCCCAATAAAAGCTGATTGACACATTGTGGTAAGGAGGAAAAAGAGTAGGATTTGTTTGATTTTTGTGGACTTTATTTTGGGGTGGTGGGGCACCACGTCTTCTTTCTCATGCTTCCTAACATTGCGCCCTTGAATATGCCAAATCCAATACAAATATTCTTTTCATGTTATAAATAATAACAAAGTATTATTTCTTCCGTCTAAATTTATGTGACATATTTTATTTTTTGAGAGTCAAACAATTTAAATTTGATTGAGAATTTACTCAAGAAATATTCATTTTTTTAAATGAAATTTATATATTTATAAACTACGTAAAAAGTATTATAAGTCATAATAATTGACAATCTAAAATATTTAAAAGATATATGAAAAATATTACGGTTAAAAATAGACTTGTTTAAATCTCGAAATTCGAAATGTGTCACATAGCACGAAGGGAATAATATAATAAAAGTTGGGTTGGAGGGGGAAGGAGATTTTTATTTTCCTTCAAAATGATATATAAATGAATTGAATTGGCTATCTATTAGTAGAATACCATAAGCTATTGAGCTACTGCAAAATGTGTGCTTGATTGCAAGCTTATTCAATAAATTGTATAATGGACACTTATAATACGGTGTATTTATAATGATTTCCCTTGAATGTTCATTAATATACAATATATCCTGCTAAAATCTTACTAGAAATTTGGAAATTTGTGTTTTTGTAGGTATAATTTTTGAAATTTAACGTTGTGTTATGGACATGTATTTTGTTTGGATATGTATTTTAAAATTGAAGTTTTGCAAGTGAAAATGAAATTTCTCCCCAGAACAAACCCATACTAATTTTTGGGAGTTTTGAAAATATTTTGAACTTAAAATTTGAAATCTAATCAAATTTCATAACAAACAAATATTTGAAAATAATTTTTTAAAATTTAATTCGAAATCTATGACCAAGTTTAGATAAATTCACTACATATAAAAAATTATTACGTGCAATTGCTGAAAGTAATTTTACAGTAAATTTGAGAGGCAAACTCCACCAGTGTCCATCTTATACATCTTCATCTTTCATTTTGTTTCATCCTCTCGAATCTTTCTTGAAAAAATTATTTATGCCTCAAGCATCAATAGTTCAAGGCTAGATTAATTTCTTAAATTAATTACATATGAAACCATAGATTATAAATAAAATAAATCATATTACCCTTTATTATCAGGATATAAACACTCTATATTGTCATCATATAATAATTTACGTTTTCTAATACATATTTTTTTTCAGACAAAAAATATCCGAGTTCGACGTTCCCAAAGGCATACTTCACACAAAAATGTGCGATTTTTCAACTTCAATTGCCTACGTCTAATGTTGTGGCCAAAGCGATAAATTTGTAAGAAAATTTTAATATCAAATATAAACTAATCAAAGGAAAAATTACATAAATACACAACTTAAGATATTATAATTTCTAAAATTTCTTACTATTTAAAAAAATTACAAAACCCTTATCAGATACATCCCTATCCCCTCTAGATACATTTCTCCCCTCTCGGATACATCCCTCCCATTGAGTAATGTATCATTTGCAATGTATCAGACAACTAAGAAATGTATTCGAGAGCAATGAAAGATTCAAAAGTTTTATAATTGGGGAAACTTCCGAGGTAGAATGTAATTAACTCCCGAATGTACGAAATTTATATAAGTTTTCCTAAATTAAATGACAATCTTAAAAAAAGATACACTTGGACCTTTTGCGTAATCAATTTGGGCTAGTGTATTGGGCTTTGAGACCTGCAATGAGGCCCTTCTTCTCAGTAATTCTAAAAAAACCTGACACTTTCCTTATCCTAATCCGATCTAGTAAATGACATATTTAACTAGGTATAAGTTAATCCAAGCTGCGAATCAGTATTACTTCAAAGTTATTTTTTCATTCCCTTTTGCATCAAGTTTTCATCTATTCACCAAATCATTTCCTACATAGTCAAAATATGAATATTAAAGTAAACAAGACATACTTAAATACATGTACTTCTTATTTAGTCACTGCATTATATAGTAATATTTTTATCTCTTAGTGATCTCCAAAAATCACTATTTTTATGAATATGAGATACACATAAAAGAAGTGTAAAACTGTTATACATGAATATACACCGTTACATATGGTGATATACATAGTTATATATGTGTTGTCTATTACAAGTATCAGTGATATATATATATATATATATATATATATATCCGTTAGCTCTATGGGCTCAAGCCCCGACCCGGAGGTGGTGGCTGAACTCGCCACAGAGTTCAGGAGCGACACCTATATACAACACCCAAAGAATATTTTTATTATTGTTTTTCAAAGTTTGGGCTCAATAATTGAAGCCTTTAAAAAATTGGAGTCATTGGATCAAAAGATGATGAATGATTGAGATTGAATATGAGCCATATCCCATAGTTAATTGGACCGATCAGAATTGGGCTCAGATTAGCCATATTCTCCTTTTTCTTTTTAATGATGATGATTACATATAAAAACAAAAACTAAAAAAAAAAACTTAAATAAGAGAAAATATTTTATTAATTTTTTCTTAAAAAAAGAAGGGATAAACTAAAAATTGCACAAAATAAGCAAAGATATATATTTTGTAGGAGTAATTAAATACATCAAAGATTAAGTGTTCATAATAATAGTTGTATATGTGTTGTATGTAGCCTTGTGCTACTTGTGTGCTAAATGACTCAACTTTTACATGTTTTCATGTGTATTGCTACTTACTATGTGCTCAGCTTATCAACTTATGACTTGTTAATAGACACAATCTTTTAAGTTTATTGGTGTTACATTTTATATTCAGTTTAGAAAATAGCTATAATTTTTTTTTTTTTTTATAATAGTGCTAATTTAATTATTATGATAGTCCGTATAAATTAGTTCACGATTCACTCTTTGGGTAGCTTTAAGTCGAGTGTCAATCATGTCTCACCTCAATTTTGGGGCATGATAAGTTGGCAACGTACAAGACGACTCGATTTATAGTGTGTAAGGGTATTAGAGAACCACGAGTCATGTGATGTAAAGTTCTATTTACACTACAAAAAATGTGTGAATTATATGGAGATTTTCCTGGGGATTTGTATGAAAATTCACAGGAAACTATTTTTCTTGCAAATTTTCATACTAATCCCCAGAAAAATCTCCATGTAATTCACACTTTTCTTGTAGTGTAATGAATATGTAGTGTACTATATTTATAATTTAGAGGCTACGGAACATGTTAAGACAATTTCATCTTGTTGACTCTTGTATAATGTGTTAGAACTTAAAGTAAGAATCTTACTGCTTTCACTATTGGTTCTGCGAGTGATTGTAAGAATTTTATACTTTGTATCAAATTGACTAATGATGAAAATATAACTCTGAATCGGCATAAATTAAAAACTAAATTATGATAAATTAGTTTTTTGAAAATAATATTTCCTTGAAGTATTTATAACAAGAGGATTGTAAAAGAGTTTCGCATCGGCCATTCAAGGGATGCACGAGCTCTTTAAGATTACTTGGACACTTTTTATTTTTAAAATTAGTATTTTGGTTAAATTATACTCAAAATTCACCACAAAAATAATACTATAATTGTATATGTTACTGTAATATTTTATATATCCATGTGAGGTATATGAACTGTAGTACAAGAAAATTGTTTACTACTGCACCAAAAAATCAATTGTTTTGTTATTCAGATGCCACTTAATAAGTTGGAAAATAAGTGTACGTCCATACTGGAGTGTTGAAAAGAGTGGGTTTATCTTTAATTTTTGGCCTTAAATTTGATGATATTTAATTTATGTTCTAAGCATTTTAATTCTAACTAAAAAATAAGTGGTAAAAAATTACTACTAACACCGAAATAATAAATAATTTTTCACTCGACATAAGTTTATATCTTCATATTATAATATATACCACAAGTTATATCGTATACCATAATTTAATTTCTACTGAACATATGTTGAGTGATACAAAAGTTTTATTACAAAACTCACATATTATACCGTAAAAGACATATATAACAAGCTATGTCATATATACTGCATAACTTAATTCTGGCAAAACTTATATTACGTGACATAAAAATTTAACTTCAAAATCCATCAATTATATTATAAAAGACATAACTTAATTATTACCTTAACTTTAATGCAACTATTTTCATCTTTTGATATAACGGAACCAAACATGATTAATTAGTAGTATAAAATAACATGTGCTGATTGAAGAAAACAACATATGTTATGTTGATAGTGAAATTATTAAGATACTCTATGTCTCAAGTAACGGTAGCTTGATCCATTAATGACGACGAGGATGTGTAACATGATACAATTAATGAGTCAAATATAATGAAATAATATTGTTTTTTTCTGATTGTGATTTGTGAGCTAACCATACACTATATTAGCGTCACATATCATTGGTACCTACATCACTTTAATTTTCTATAACTATTAAATAATGGATTTTATGTTGGTAAACGAATAGGACCGTTGTACTTGTATATATCTATAACGTCTCTTTTGTGGACACACACATTCATAATTTCTTTGTGATTTGATACAGATTTTTTAAGAAAGTGAATAAAATTTTTGAATTTTAATGATATTAAACTAAACATGCATAGAATGTACCCAAAAATTGTGTTATTTTAAACAATGTAAAAAATTAGAATTGAAAAGTTGCAAAAAAGGGAAATAGAAAGATTTTCTTAAATGATTAAAAAGGGAAATAAGAAAAACAAATTAAAACAGGAGAAATATGAATTGGAAAAATCCTTTCGGTCAGAAAATTTGACCAGAATAGTAAAATAACACATTTCACACTATGTTATTTTACCTTTTTAAATATTTTTACCCTTTAACTTTAGCACCTTTTAATTAAAAAAATAGAAAAAAGAACAATTTATTTTAAAAGAAAAAGAATATTATAGACTTTTTAAATTTCTGGCCATTTAGCCATCACCCATATGAATTTACTTGCATCTATTGCAAAATGATGCAAAATTTTGCACTTGTCCAAGTTAACTATCTCCATTTGTTTAGGTCACTATCTCAGCCATTGGATGTTTCTTGTGACTCTGAAAGATTGGGGTTTATGATAGGTTTATCTTGTGAACTGGCTCAGCTTTAATGGTAGGTAGGGTAAGATTATTTAAGTTAGTGTTTGATCATAAATTTTTAAATATTTTTGGTAAGTTATTTTTTCGTGAAGTTTTGAGTAAAGTTTTCTTATGCGTTTGATTATAGATTTTGGGAGAAGTATTTGACTTTAAAAAAAAATGATTTATATCCATAAGTTCTAAAAATTATTAAAAACTCATAAGTTTGTATTATCATTTTATAATAAAAATGTTCCGTAAAAAGCCATAACAACGAACATAATTAGTATGAATTTGAAAAAAGAGAAAGAAAACAAAAGAAAAATACCATTGATTGTCTATGAAAAACTACTACTACTATTATTTGTAATTGGAAGTGACTTCACCACTTCAGAGAGCAAACTCGGATAAAAAAATATATAACACATGTACATAGCAATATAAATTTTGTACGACAAACTAGGAATGAAATTTAGCCCAAAATTATAAATAATGGATATTTTTATAAAATATATGAGTTTGGCCAAATTCTAGTTTTTTCTAGAATTTGGAATGTTTGTCAAATATATTTGCCTAATAATAACAAATTATATAACCAAATACTAGTTCTCAAAAATTTCAAAGTTTTTCCTATTACAACCAAATGAACCCTAAATTGGGAGAAATAAAAATCCAGTGAGTGCAATGTATGAGATAAAGCTAAGGTGGAGACAAGAATTTGGACGATAAGGATAAATATATATAAAAAAATATAGCTAAAGATAAACATAATTTTTTTTAAGAGTACATGGTTAAATCTGACCTTTTTCCCTAGCAAAATTACTTTACAATTTAGAGTTGCGTATCAATTGGTTTAGTTCAGTTTTAAAGTTTATTGATTTCACTTATTAATTATCGATTTATACACATGCTAAGCTATTATAGAATCATTAAAATATCGATTTATCAATTATCAATTAATAATTATTATGGGTTCAACCACTAAGATTTCATACACACAAAAAAAGGAAATCATTAAATATTACTAAGAAATAAGATAACAAACTAAATAAACCATGTATATAATTAAAAATAAAAATATGAAATTAAATCTTTAACTTTATAATACCAAATGATATAAATGGGAGAGTATTATTGTTACAAGTTGCTCCTGTCCATGACTAAACAGCTATCAATTAACAAAAACCCATCAGACAAAAAGACAGATGTGTGTTTGTCCAATAATATTTTAGTGGCTCCACCTTTTGAATTGTTCATTTTCTTTTTTCCAATTCGTCCTTGTAAATAAAGCCATTTGAAGAAAAAAAAATGGGTAATGTACTTAACTGATCAGAAAATTTGGTCAGAATTTTAAAAAATCTATAATATTTTTTTTTTTTAAAAATAAATTGATCATTTTTTTATTTTTTAATTAATATGTATTTAAATTAAAAGAGTAAAAATGTTCAAAAAGGTGAAAATAACATAATGTGAAATATGTTATTTCACCATTTTGATCAAATTCTGACCAAATTTTCTGATGAAAAGGATTTTCCCAAAAAAATTATATTGAGAAGATTGATGTAATATCGGGATTGATGAATTAAATTTTTAGAAGAAAGTTACATGATTGCTACTTTAATTTGTTGTGCAAATCTAATAAAGTGAGTGTGAGGTTAATTAACTAAAATATGTGGACTTGGTGATCCTTTTTTCACCTGAATCAAGGAACTACAAAATGGATCCAATGCAAAAATATGTTAAAGTTTACTTTGATTTTCTTTGCCGTATGAACCTAGTGTTGAGCTCCTTTAAAATATTGATTAACGTAAAATCAGCGATTAAAATGCCTATAAATAATTAAATTTGAACATGGTGGTCTCTTGATTGATCTCGACTGAATTGGATTCTGTCACAATTGGAAAACGGATTATGATGATGTCTACCATAAATTCCAGTCGGTATGTTAAAATCCAAACAACAAGTAATCAGAGACAGAGCTAAATTAGGAGTTTGTGGGTTCTAAATCGATTTGTTCGGGGTTCACAAGTTAATATACATTTTTTTTTTTAATTTTCTAATACAAATATAGAGTCTACGAAAAAGCTAGTGGGTTCGTCCGAACCCATGAACCCCACCTAGCTCCGCTTCTGCAAGTAATAACTATACAAAACCAATACTAAGATAGAAGAGAGGTTCATAGCATAGATATGCACAAAACGACAGAAAATATATGGAAAGGTTCCAAATATGACCAAGAAAGACGAATATATACGAACCAATCCATGAACCTGGTGTCACTGGTGCAAGAGCATCTAAACTACAAGAATAAGACTATATACAACCAATCTGTTAGGACCGAAAATAATCAGGTGTCATGCCGAAGCTAACAAAGCAAATTTCGAAAGACCATGAGTAAGAAGACAAACGAGAAATATACCAAAAAACACAAAGATTTAACGTGGTTCGGCCAATCAACCTACATCCACAAAGGAGATGACCAATCCACTACATAAATATGAGAGTACAAAATATAGAGAGAAACAGCCTCAACCAATTCACTCGAAATACAAGGGAGGTGTCAGTTGCCAAGGTTTGCTTGCTTGCCTTCTACTTAATCTGAGCGAAGGAAGCGTGAGAAAAGAGCTTTTGCGTCGGCCAGTCTCAAGGAGACTAGCTCTCTGAGCCTTCGCGGGATCTTGTCCCATAAATGGGAATACGATCGAAGAGGGTCTCTGCCAACTAGTGAGGAAGTGAGTTGGAAGTCCTTCTTGTTAAGCGTGTAAGGCAGGAAGAAATTGACTTTCGGCTACTGGACTTTCGCCATCTAAGGTGCAGCATTCGGGCTGCTTCGCCTAGCTGCACGACGCTTGTATTGCTCTACCACAACCCCGTTTTCACGGTTTAGGCAGCTCCCATTTCGCCCGCCGCTACTACGGGAATCGCTTTTGATAGCGAAGATAGGTATAGGTCTTAGATTAGAGTACCAGTGCCCCTCGGGAAAAAGGAAACCTAGCTATTCTCTTTGGTTTAGGATGGATCCGGACTGGACTAAGCTTGAAGATCTAATTACGGACTGGAAGCGAAAATACCGTAAAAATGGCTTCTTTCTTCGAGGACTCTTTTGTAATAGCTTGATGAGCCGAACCAACAAGAGATATTACGTTCTACCCTCTGCTTCGAGCCCGGCCGAGAGTGAGCTTCCCGATAGTCTCTTCCTTCCTAGAAGTATAGCGTTGCGTCTGCATCGTATGACTTTTTCTTTTTAGTACAAGTCTGACTTAAAAATCTGATTATTGAGCTTCCCACTTTACGAAGGGTCTCCTATCAACTATCTTATTCAACAACAGATTCTTTGAAATTAAAAGTCTTAGTTCATAGGTTGCTCTGAAAATGCCCCGCCCGTAAGTTCCTTTGTCGTTGGGGAAAAAAAAGAAAGAGATTTTTTTTAGAAAAGAAATTCTTCCTTTTTTGATCCCATGCTTTCCGTTGGTCAACAACCAACTAAATCTATACTTCTTCACTACTGCATGTGCTTGAGTGGTGAAGTGTATTGAGGGAATCGTTTTGTCTCAACTAAATCAATATGTTTCCAAGAATTCCGCGTATCTTTTCCTTTGATGAAGAAAGTCTCAATTCCAGTGCTACATCTGCGACAACTTCTCTTCAATCCACAACAACTATTAACGATTCTTCTAATGGTATTTTTGAGGACTTTCCAGGTCCTAACCCTTCCAGTGAACGTATAGTGGAACTTCAATCTGATATATGGGCGAAATTAGGAGAGTTGATGCCTAACAAGAGTGCCCAAGAAGTTCTGGAAGCGGCCGAAGTTCTACATGGCGAAAGCAACGATATTGACTTTCTTGACTCCCTATTGAAAGATTTGAATCAAAACGGAGTAGCGGGCATAACTAAAACTCTCAAAGCCTCTAGGACTACATCGTGAATGTTGATTAAGTTAGAAGGAACAAACCTATATTTATGGAGTCCTAAACTGTCACAACCCGAGCCTACACTCTGGGCGGGACTGGCATTCGAGAACCATTGCTGGCCCCAAGCGAACCCTTGGCCTGACTTAACTTGTAGCGTAAGACTTAAGTAATATGAAGCAATCTCAAAAGATAACTCATGCAATAACTTGAAATGTCTTAAAAGAACATTCGACTAGCCAAAATGGCAAGTCAATGTCTTAACATAAACAACTGAAAATGGAAAGACTAGAGAACTATAACTATCCGTATATGAAACCTCTAAAAACAATGAGGGATGTCTGGACAAGACCCCCGGTCATCCTAACAACTGAAATACTAAAACAATGTAAAATGGATCCTTCGAAAAGCAATGAGGCTCACCAATTGACTCTAAGTGCTCAACTGGATTAACGGGGCGCTGGATGCTGATCATGGTTACCTGTATTTGCATCATAAAATGATGCAGGCCAAATGGCATTAGTACATTAAATGTACGAGCATGCGAGGGGAAAATTAAACACGACATCCTGAATCTGAAATAACACTTACCTCAACTTTACTCAACTCATGAATACTCAACTTAAATGCAGCATTAAACAACAATAAATGTGCAGTTTGTATAAAGCATTTAAACAGGGGGTAGCAACTCAATTTAATCATAAAATAAAGTAATATAATTATGTGGGAGTTTCTCTAACCGACAACCATCACTATGAGCTATGTGATGATACAACGTCTCGCCCACGCTGCCAGAACTGTCCTATAACTTGCCGGGATATAGAATGCCTCAACTAAGTGGATCCACTAGTCTATGCTTAAAGCATTAATGAATCATCTAAAAAGTATGACCCTTTCTACCCACAATGACTACATGATTTATCGAAATTTGAGTTATTATGAACTCGTCCCCATATCGGTGCTCAATACTAATCCCAAAATATACTCAGCTCATATGTTTAAAAACACAACTCTTTCTCTATGTTTTGAGGTTATTACTCAAAAAGCTTATCTCTTAAAAGAGATGGAACTCAAAACTACTCATGAAAACTCGTTTGGAAATCGATGTTTCCTCTCATCTTAAATGTGAAAGCATTTACTCTTTGGGAGCACTTAGTCTCCATATTTCATTTTTAAGAAAATGAACTCGGCTCTACTCTTTCTCAGCTCAATGCTTGAGTCTTTAAAACAAGTTTAAAACAATTGTATAAGACGTTGAAAATATTCTAAGAACTCTCTTGACTTGACTCTTAGCTCTACCTTGAATTTGATTTATGGATTCAAGGGTCATGATCTCATGATGTTTAAACGTACCTTAGAGTGTAGAAATCAACTAGGAAACATAGGTACGATTCAAGAAAACTCAAACGGAAAGAAGTGGGAAAGGGTAGAAGACTTGGTGTCCCTGGCGCTCTGAGTGGCGCAGGGCGCCAGAGGACAAAATTCAGAGACTGGGTTGGGGCGCACTGGATGGTGCGGTGCCCCAGAGCCTAAACTACAGAAGTTCATTTGGGGTGCTCAGAGTGCCGCGACGTCCCAACCCCCTTCCCCAGGTTTTTGACGAATTTTCTTGCTCGTTTTTCAACTCTAAACTCCCTAGATTCGAATGATTCCTTCCCCAAAGACTTAGATTCGAATATAACTCAAGAACTTCTCAAGAACTTCAACAAATGAAGAACCCAATAGAACTTCAACACAATCCATCAAGAACTCAATTTCTATATTTTCAAGCACATAATTTCACTGAATTTAATCATGATTGACGCATGAGTGAACCAACCCAACACTATGTGATCTCACATACCTCATAGGGATCAACCCTTGGCGAAATCCACAAGTGAAAACTCAAGAACGATGAACTCTGGCTCTTTCTCCTCTTTTCTCCTCTTGCGTTCTTTCTATAAAAATCCTAGAGTGAAATCTTTGAGTGCGTAAACTGACCCAATTCAGTTTAGACCCCTAAGTAATTACCATAAATGAAATAAAGCAATTGGGTAGTGAAAAGACCATAATACCCTTCTAAAATTCGGTTTTGACTTTCCTTATTTAGACAATCCAACTTCAAATGGGCATATCTCATTCATACGAACTCGAATATGAGAAAACTTGGCGGTGTTAGAAATATAATTGAAATATCTTTCCTACGGTACCTAGTACCACACCTAACTCATCTTGAACTAGGAGTTATGGTCGTTTGAAGTTGACCCAAAACTCATACTTAACTTGTCAAACTTTCCAAACTTGATTATTTCCAAAACGGTTTCTTTCAAATTCTAATTTTTCTAGTTCTTACAAATAGTGAGGTGTTACATAAACCTTTTCCTACAAGAAAAGGACTAGTCAAATCTTAAATCTTTTCCTAAGAGGAAAACTTATTTATGGTAAGAAACTCAAGGCAATTAATACCCAACAAATCTCTCCTTTGACATGAATTTCTGACTAAATAAATTTGTCCACCTTATTCACATAATCTTCAACAGATTGCATCTCTTTTCCATAATCTCTTCCATGAAATCTACGTCTCGACACAGAGAACCTCTTTGAAATAATTTCTCCAACAAAAATCTTCATTACTGTCAAATAAATTGCAGCTAGAACTACACCCACCAAGATGAACACCCTTCTTTAACCTGGCTCCATTATTGATCTTGACTCTGATACTACTTGTTGTGACGAAAAGATGAAAACAAAATCTAAAAATAAAAAACACCAAGTTATCGTGGAAAACCCTTCAAACTGAAGGTAACACCCACGGGATCGACAAGATCTGAATTACTTCACATAAAAATAAGAGGGTTACAAATATTCTTCTAATGACTACACAACAAGTGCCAAAAGAGAACAAACAATAGCTACACCAACAAAATATAAAAAGGAAGACACACCACCCAAATCCAGCTGCTGTTCGGGACCTAAAACAGGATCCTGCTGACCTATGAATCCGATCTCCACAGTTCAAATCAACCACCGAGATGTCAGGAGCACTCAGTCAAAATTTCAGCCCAATCCAACAGTTAGTTAATCAGGAAACACAATCTGAAGGTTGCTGGTCGGATAAAAAAATTGCAGCAAAAGAATCTTTTTTCTTCTCTTTTCTCTCTTGTTGAAAGCTCTCTCAAAAACCTTTCTTATGTCCTAATGTTTTTTTAAAGACAGTACTAATGTGCAATTGAATAATTCTCTCAGAACCATCCTCTATTTATATAGTTGTGCTTTTCCTTACAAAGCCAAAAATCAACTCCAAATAGAACTACAATTCCAATCCTTTTCCTAATAGAATTGGAAAGCAAATAAAGAGAATAATTCCAATCCTTTTTCAAGTAGGATTAGACAATGATCCTTTGGTCGGAACATGGGCCATAGTCCAACAAACTCCCCCTCCAGTCAAGGGGCCAAATGGACTTCAAGTGGAGGAACTCTTGACAGGCTTCATGCATGCCCTAACAAAGGATCGTGCTTTTTAGATGACTCCTTATTGCTTATGAGCATAGCTTAGTGGATCCACTTAGTTGAGGTGTTCTATATTCCCGTAAGGTATAAGATAGTTTTGATAGCGTGGGTGAGACATTGTATCATTACATAGCTTGTAGTGATGGTTGTCGGTTAGAGAATCTCCCAAAAGAGAGTAAATGGGAATTTTATTGTATTTTTATATACATCATTGAGTTTATATATTCTGTTTTATAACGCTTTAAACATTGCATCTCTTGTTATTGCTTTGTATTAGAGTTGAGTTGAGTTGAGGTGAGTATTTCTCTTAGTCTTGTCAGTTCAGTTATCTATGCTTTCAGTTCTCCTTACATGCTCGTACATTCAATGTATTCATGTCATTCGACCTGCATCTTATTATGATTGCAGATATAGGTGTTCAGGGTCATTAATAGGCGTTTCATTGATACCATATTGTTAGTCTGCACGACCTAGTAATTTTACTGATTTTAATTTTTCGCCTAAGTGTGAAACATGTTACCTAACGTGTTCCAGCAAAGCAGTAAGAACAGTAAGTAAAAACACAATATTTTTACGTGGAAAACACCCGACTCAAAAGGTGTAAAAAAACACGACCTGTACCCTAACAGGATTTAACTTCAACTTCACTAAATAACTTAGCCACCACAATAAATAGATTATAAACTTTGCAACCTACAGAACTAACTCTAATTCTTTAGCTTCAACACAAACCTCCCAAGGTATGTGTTCCCAATTCTTCAAGTTATCACAACTTGAAGACAACACTCCTAATTCAGTTTATAACTCACTGAATTAAGATTACATCAAGACTCATTCACAAAGAAAAACTCCTAGCACATAAACTCTATAAAAGGATCAAGTTCTTCGATGTGTTTCTTCAGTTCGCTGGTAGCACTTGCGAAGTCAATTTCTTTTTTTGCTCTGTAAGTGCACCAGTATTCTGCACGACTTCGCCTCTATTTAAGCATAATTCTTCATACAGTTATTGCTTACTTCAAACTCCTTATTGACTTGAACTCTCTTGACTTAGAGTTCTACTTCAAGTAAGACTCCTTCTTCAATTCAAACTCTTTGCTTCTTTAGACTCCTTCAATTTTCATTCATTGATTCTTTTTTATTGTAGTCAAACTCCAACACTTCAATTCAGCAGTAACTTGAGGAATTCTACTTTAAGTGAGACTCCTTCTTCAATTAAAACTCTTTGCCTCTTTAGACTCCTTTTTCAAATCGAACTCAGTGATTCTTTCTCTTCAATTCATTAGATGTTTACTTCCTTAGGCTTTCTCACGAAATTAACATTATCCGTTCCTTTATTTCTATACTCTTGTCTTTATTCATCTTAAAAGCTTTTCCGAATTAAATTGCTCGTGATAGTGTACCTTTGGACTAGGTTGACTGACGTGTTTCATCTTTCTTTGTCAATTATCAAAACTGCATAAATTCCAACAAATTCCCCCTTTTTGATGATGACAAACCTTTTTTCTTTGTGCATTCAAACCATTTCATCTGTAGACACTGAAGCATGAAATACTAACATGAAACCAGTTAGTCAGTGGGTTATAAACACTGCACAACTCTTATCTTCCCCCTTTGGCATCATTGAAAAGCTATGTAAATCCTATAATATATGAGCTAGATTGATTATTTAAACTATTCATGGCCACTGGGCTATCATTCTATATAAGATTGAAGTCATACTGGAAGAAGCAAAAACTATTGAGCACTATTAAAAAAATAAACACTGATAAGAGTAGAATAATCCCAGAGGCACTAACATTGGAAAGTGAAGAGAAGAATGGAGCATGTGCAAATAATTGTGTCAACCAATGAATAATTTCAGCATTTTCAGCCCTTTCTTTATCAAGAACAGTCTGTAGAGCTTAAATTCATATATGATTTTTTTTTATATAAGCAATATGACTAGCCTCTAGTTCAATAATCATATCAGTTAAAATATTACTTCAACCTTTTCATTGGAGTATCAATTTTCCTCATTGGAGCATGTAGATCAGCATGATTCATCTATTCATTAACCTCTTTTTTTCATTTGGAAAGTTCATACATGAATTGGAATTGAGTATATGGGAATCATGTTATCATTTTTTTACATGCTAGCTCTAAGATCTTCTTTAATAATGGCATCTTGTTGAAAATTCTAATTTCTAGATAGGAGTTCAAGGTGGAATAGAGAAAAGATGTGTTTCAGGAGTTGGTTCTTCCTCATGAACTGAAAATGAGGAACTAGATTTCCCTCCTCAAATGAAAATTATATATGCACTAAGTTAAGAGCAATTTGAAGAGGACATCATCACAAATATCAATAGATGTACTTTTGTGAATATCTGATTTAAATTTGCAAAAAAAATAATCCAAAAAGACAAAGTGAGAGAGAACAATTTGAAAGAATAAGACTCTGGAGCTTTGACAATTATTTTATTCTGTATTAGAACAATTAATACATGGAACATGAGTGCTCAACAGTTTCACTTTAGACAATATTAACCTTTATCAATATAGAACATACCTGATAAGAGCAATTTTGTGATAATCATTGCTAGCTTGCATCGTTTCTCTGCATAATCTAATACAAAATTAGGTTAAAACAAGTCAAAGATTTGGAATTGGGACACACAACTAAATGTGTAAGACTGAATTGAATAACATTTTAGCTCATAAAATTAAGGAGAACAATCAATCTTGCCAATCATTGAGGGGAGTTCATACAATCTTAATCATCCCCAAGTCTAACTTATTCTTTTCATAATGCTCCCTACTTAGTGTTAGAATCCATCAATTGTTATCTGACTACGAACAAGGTGATCCAGCAACCACATGCTTTTGTGGATAAATCAATCTCAAGATTCGTTGTTGCCTCTATCAATGTGCCCTTAGTTTGTTCAACATTTGGATCAAGTGGTACAACATGTTTCAATGCACGCTCATTAGTTTCACTTCTATCCTCACTTTTTTCTTTTCTTTTCTCTTTTTTTTTTTTAAAATAATCTCACTTTCTCCCTCCTTACACATGCACTGCATCCTCCTTTTTTTCTTTTTAAAATGACACATTCCCCCCCTTTTGTTAAGCGAGCGAAAAGAACTTTTGTTTGTCTTCATTCATATCCCTTAAGCAAGCAATATCTATGAATTAAAACACTTGCTTCCTTTCAGCTTCACCTGCAAAATAGCTTAAGGGCTAGTCTTAGGAACCCAGACAAGCTTAGGTCCTTTCTTATTATCAAAAGGGTGAATCAGATTTCTTTTCGCCCATCTATGCAACAGGTTAGTGGATCTGTTTCTTTCAACCGGTATAAATCTATTTCCATTTGCCAATTTAGAATTTCTTTTTCTAAAACTATTAGCAACTGGACATTTCTAGATTTAGTTTTCTCACCTTTTCTTTTTCACAGAAAAAATCAATTTTACACTCCATAAAATTCGATTCAATCTTTTTCTTATCTTCATGACTCCCTTTCCTTTTTCAATAATAGAGAACTTCAAAATTTCATATTTCAAGTTCAGATTCAGTGAATCAAGTTGGTCAACCTGGTCCTTTAGGATGCTATTCTTTTTATCAGTTTCAATTTTGCAGGTTTCAAGATCAATATAATCAAACTTTACACTTGCAAGAGAACTGAACAATTGATCCTTATCAGAGGTTAATTCTTAAAATTCATCAATTAGAGCATTCATCCAGAAAATGAGTTTCGAGAAAAGGTGTAATTTTTATTTTAAGTCAAGCATACTTAGCTCAGTGTTTTCTTCTTCTTCTTCCAAGTCTGAATCTCCAATAGCCATACGAGCAATCTCATCTACCTTTCCATCATCAGTATGTTGTGATGTTATTTCTTTGTGTGCATTCATGAGAGTATCCCAAATTTGTTTCACAGTTATGCAACAAGATATTCGGCGATACCTCCGAGGCCACAAATAAGAATAAACTTAGCTTTGGCATTCTTTTCAAGAATCTTGAAGTCACCCTCCTCATATTCACTCTTTTTCTTTTGTACATCATTATTTCCACCATCCTTCTTAGTTTGGTATTCCGTTCCATTAATAACTCTATTCCAAAGTTCATAATCATAGGCCTGAATAAAAACTTCCATTCTTGCTTTCCACCACAAGTAATATTGGCCATTGAATAGCGGAGACTTGTTGATATATTGTCCTTCAGGATATTCGAGTGGAGGTGCAGAATTCATCTCAATCTTTTCTTAAGTGGTTAAACTGTTATCAAGAAAACATACTCTAATACCAATTGTTAGTCTGCACGACCTAGTAATTTTACTGATTTTAATTTTTTGCCTAAGTGTGAAATAGGTTACCTAACGTGTTCCAGCAAAACAGTAGGGACAGTAAGTAAAAACACAATATTTTTACGTGGAAAACACCCGACTCAAAAGGTGAAAAAACCACGACCTAAACCCCTACATGATTTAACTTCAACTTCACTAAATCACTGAGCCACCACAGTAAATAGATTACAAACTTTGCAACCTACAAAACTAACTCTAATTCCTTAGCTTCAACACAAACCTCCCAAGGTATGTGTTCCCAACTCTTCGAGTTATCACAACTTGAAGACAACATTCCTAATTCAGTTTATAACTCACTAAACTAAGATTACATCAAGACTCATTCACAAAGAAAAACTCCTAGTAAATAAACTGTATAAAAGGATCAAGTTCTTCGATGTGTTCCTTCAGTTCGCTGGTAGCACTTGCGAAGTCAATTTCTCAATTGCTCTTTTTTCTCTGTAAGTGCACCAGTATTCTAAACGACTTCGCCTTTATTTAAGCACAATTCTTCATAGAGTTATTGTTTACTTCAAACTCCTTATTGACTTGAACTCTCTTGACTTAGAGTTCTACTTCAAGTAAGACTCCTTCTTCAATTCAAACTCCTTGCTTCTTTAAACTCCTTCTTCAAATTTCATTCATTGATTCTTTTTTATTGTAGTCAAACTCCAGCACTTCAATTCATCTGTAACTTAAGGAATTCTACTTTAAGTGAGACTCATTCTTTAATTAAAACTCTTTGCCTCTTTAGACTCCTTTTTCAAATCAAACTCATTGATTCTTTCTCTTCAATTCATCAGATGTTTACTTCCTTGGGCTTTCTCACGAAATTTACATTATCCATTCCTTTATTTCTACACTCTTGTCTTTATTCATCTTAAAAGCTTTTCTGAATTAAACTGCTCATGATAGTGTACCTTTGGACCATGTTGACTGACGTGTTTCATCTTTCTTTGTCAATCATCAAAACTGCATAAATCCCAACACATGCACTTCAGCTAGCTTTGGTGAGCCTCCTTGCTTCTGGAGGACTTCACAATAATTTCTTTCTTTGTTAAGTTGTTGAGGGTTCTGTCCTGACTCCTATCCTAGTATTAGAAGCTTCATAGGTAGTTAGAAGTTGATGAATTTTTCATTTTTTCCCTTGTTAATATTTTGAGACCTTGAGAAGGTTATTTATGTTTATTTAAGTATTTCCAGGTATTCATTGAGTTAAGTTGTTATTGAGACACTATGAGTTTAATTATGCACTTGAAGTCCCATTTTGCTTGAGTAAATCTTTCGCTAAGCAATCATCCAGGCCAAGGGTTCGCTTGAGGAGTAGCACTGGTTCTCGAGTGCCGACCACGTCTAGGGTGTAGGCTCGAGGCGTGACATGACATTTCAAACTCAACGAAATCGACAAAACTATAAACAAACGTCATCTCATCAAAATGTTGATCAAAGTCAACACTAAACCAAAACAACTAAAAACCAACAATCAACCATACACCTCAAAGTCAACCCGACCACTATGGGATCCGAACTAGAAGTCCTCGTAGATCAAACTCAATGTTCTAGAGCTAATAACGCCGACACAAATTTTATCTGAATACGTTTATCAAGAATATTGACTGAAGTTAATTCTTTCAACATAAAAGCTCTGAATTGGGGAGAACTCACCCGAAGCTCTCCTGACCACCTTGGGAAGCACATCATCCATCCCAATACATCAACCACACAACATAAAAGCTACGGGAAGGGGCAAAACAGTAAATAAACATAAAAGTAAAAACTGACCACGAGGTTCATTACAAATTCTTAATTATTTCGTATTGATTTTTGTTTAAAAAAATGAGAAAATGTCTCACATCGATGATTAATGAGATGGCTGATCTCCTTTTAAGTCTTAAACAATCTTTCATCATTCGAGCTAGCTTTTAGGACATGAAGAAATGAATTTGGACCAACACTAATTTATAATTTTTGTTGTAAATGGATTAATGAATGTCCATTATACCCTTTTTATGCCTATAAAAAGCATTGTAACTTGTATGTAAAAACACATAAAATAAGAAAGGTACAAAGTTTTCTATTTTATCTCTCTACTACTTTCTTCCTTTATTGATTGTTATTAGTTTACTTTTAGTACTTAGTTTTTATTTTATAATTGTTATTAGCACGACACTCTGTCATCTTAAATGTTGAAGACTAAATTTGAAGGCTAAGGTACTATTATTTTTCTTCTCTTTATTATGGCTAATCTTACTAAACTTGAGTTCGTTGCCCTTCATAGTTCGGGCAAGAACTACCAGTCATGGGTATTGGATGATGAAGTCTATTTGGATGCAATGGGTCTTGGAGACACCATTAAAATTGAAAATAAAGCATCAAAACAAGACTGTGCTAAAGCAATGATATTCTTACGTCATCATATTGACGAAGTTTTGAAAATTGAATATCTCACAGTCAAGGATCCACTCATTCTGTGGAATAATCTAAAAGAAAGATATAACCATTTGAAGATGGTCATTCATCCAAAGGCACGATATGATTGGATGCATTTAAGGTTACAAGACTTTAAGTCTATTCATGAGTACAATTCTGCCATGTTCAGAATTACTTCTCAATTGAAACTATGTGGAGATACGGTTAGTGAAGTTGATATGATGGAAAAAAAGGTTCTCCACCATTTATGCCTCGAATGTGCATTTACAGCAATAATATCGAGAAAAGAGTTTCAAGAAGTATTCTGAACTTATTTCTCATCTTCTCGTGGCTGAACAAAATAATGATTTGTTAATGAAAAATCACAATAATCGTCCTACTGAATCTACACCATTTCCTGAAGTGAATGAGGTGTACGTCCACTACGCTAGGCGTGGAAGATGTCGCGGACGTGGACGTTGACGTGGTCGTAATTGTGACCAAGAGCGAAATTCTTTTTCCGGTGTTAATCATTCACCAAAGAAAAATCACTATCAAAATAGAAAAGGAAAAGATGAGAAACGTGAAACAATTAGGATAAACTGTTTTCGATGTCGTGGAAGAGGTCACTATGCATGTGATTGTCGTACCCCTAAGCACTTGGTTGATCTTTATCAAGTATCACTAAGAAAGAAGGATAAAAATTCTGAAGCTAATTTTATCACTGATCATGTTGACATCACACACTTGGATGTAGCAGATTTCTTCACACACCCTGAAGGAAAAATAGATCACTTGATTCGTGACGGTTTTGTGGATATGAAAGAATAATCATGATTGATATTTGCTAGTAATAATGTGATTAATATTTGTTGTTTTTTACTGGTCATAATGTGGAAAACAAATAATTAAAGTACTTATGTTTATCCATGTATATATTAATTGAGTCCCTTTTAAAACATCTATGAAAATGTGAGTTGAAATTTTATAATGATTTGAAGATTAATTGAAATATATTAAGATAATATTTTCTTCTTATCATTTTGTGACTATAAAAGGAAACATATAGTGTTATATTTAAAGTGAAAGTAAATGCACTATCTAAGCACTATCTAAATAAAGTAAGTGGAAAAACAATTTTTTCTTTTGTCATATCCTTTCAAGAAATTAAACAATTATATTAATACTTATTTTAGACATGTTAAACTAAACTAAAGTTTAGTGTTAAAGGTTTGGATGATAAAGATCTTGTGCATTATTAGTATATGATCATTATAATGATTCAAATGTCATTTTAACACTTCCGATTATATATTATATTTTGTAAATTATTTAATAAAAGATAATTAATGATATAATATAAATTTATTTCCTTACTTTTAAAGATATGGATAATTCTCCAAGAAAATTATCAAATTATGAAGACATTCGCTTAATTGATTCTGGTACAACACACACGATATTCAAAAATGAGAAATATTTTTCTCATTTAAGTATGGGCAATAGGAATGTTACTACGATATCTGGTAGTACTAATTTGATCAAGGGCTTTGGAAGAGCCATTATAATATTGCCTAAGGGAACTAACTCATAATAAATAATGCTATGTTTTCTCCTCAGTCTTGGAGAAACTTATTGAGTTTCAAAGATATTCATGAAAATGGTTATCATATCAAGACAATTGATGAAATGAATCTTGAATATCTTGGTATAACTAAAAATGTCTCTGGGCAAACATATGTTGTAGAAAAATTCACAGTCTTATCTTCTGGATTGTATTGGACAAAAATTAGTGCAATTGAGGCACATAACATAGTAAATTGAGGGTTTACTAATTCCGATACCTTCGTACTTTGGCATGATCGTCTGGGACATCTTGGGTCCATAATGATGAGATGGATTATAGAAAATTCTAATGGGTATCCATTAAATAATTTGAAGATTCTTTTAAATGGTGAATTTTCTTGTAATGCATGTTATCAAGGCAAGTTAATTGTGAGACCATCACCAACAAAGGTCAAAATTGAGTCCCCTACGTTCTTGGAACGTATACATGGGGACATTTGTGGACCTATTCACCCACCAAGTAGGCCATTTAGATACTTTATGGTCTTGATAGATGCTTCTTCTAAATGGTCTCATGTGTGCCTATTGTCATCTCGCAACATGACATTTACAAAATTGTTGGCACAAATAATACGATTACGGGCACAGTTTCCTGATAATCAGATTAAGTCCATTTGCCTTGATAACACTGCAAAGTTTTCATTCCAAACATTTAATGATTATTGTCTATCTATTGGGATAAGAGTTGAACATCATGTAGCCCATGTTCACATTCAAAATGGTCTGGCTAAGTCATTAATTAAACGACTCCAGTGGATAGCAAGACCATTACTTATGAAAACTAAGTTGCCCACTTTTGTGTGGGGTCATGCAATTTTGCATGCTGCAACACTTTTTAGTCTCAAACTAACAAATTATCATGAGTTTTCCCCATTGCAGTTGGTTTTGGGTCAACAACCCAATATATCTCACCTAAGATTTTTTGGATGCAATGTATATGTGCCGGTAGCACCACCACATCGCACTAAAATGGGCCCCCAAATAAGGTTAGGAATATATATTGGGTTTGAATCACCCTCTATTATTTGCTACCTTGAACCACTAACTGGAGATATGTTCACAGACAGATTCACAGATTGTCGGTTTGATGAGACACTTTTCCCAAAATTAAGGGGGAGAAAATAGTGAAATTAAAGGGAAAATTTTGTGGAAAAATCCATCATTATCTCATCTTGATCCTCGTACTTCCATTTGTGAGCAAGAAGTAAAAAAGATCATTCATTTGCAGAAAATTGCAAATCAAATGCCAGACACATTTACAGATTTGAAAAGGATTACTAAATCACATATTCCTGCAAAGAATATCCCAATCAAATTGATGTCCCTGTAGGACCATCTACTAGTGTCATAGTTAATGAGTCAAAAGCACGCCTGAAGCGTGGTAGACCATTAGGTTCAAAGGATCAAAATCCTAGAAAAAGAAAATTAAAAGGTCAAAATGGCACCATGAAAAAACTTGATATAGAAAGTCAAGATGTGAGTAATTCTAGTATCCTTGAAGGGATCAATGAACTGGAGACTCAAGAAAATAATGAATTATCCATAAAATCAAGTGATGATGAGACAAATCTGAATCGATCAAAAACAGTGGTGGATTATGTTTTTGCATACAATGTTGCATAAAAAATTATGCAAAATTGTGAGGATCTTGAGCCTCAATCTGTTGTAGAATGTCGACGAAGAAATGATTGGCCAAAATGGCAAGAAGCAATTCAATCAAAATTGAATTCACTTGTCAAGCGCGAAGTTTTTGAGCCTATAGTACAAATACCTAATGGTGTTAAACCTGCTTGCTATAAATGGGGTTTTATGTGGAAAATGAATGAGAAAAATGAAATACAAAGGTACAAAGCACGTCTTGTTGCACAAGAATTTTCTCAAAGGCCTGCCTTATTTATGAAGAGACATACTCACCTGTTATGGATGCAATAACATTGCGTTATCTCATTAGTTTCACGATCCATGAGAGGCTTGAAATGCATTTGATGGATGTGGTTACAACCTATCTTTATGGATCACTCGATAATGAGATATACATGAAAATTCCTGAAGGATTCAAAATGCCCAAAGCATACAGTTCAAAGTCTCGGGAAATGTACTTAATTAGATTGCAAAGATCATTGTATGGTTTGAAGCAATCTGGACGCATGTGGTATAACCGTCTTAGTGAGTGTTTATCTAAGGAAGGTTATATAAATGATGTGATTTACCCATGTGTGTTTATAAAGAAAACAATATCAGAGTTTGTTGTATTTACTGTTTATGTTGATGACATAAACCTTATTGGAACTTCACAGGGAAATAGATTATTTGAAGAACAAATTTGAGATGAAAGATCTCGGAAAGACAAAATTATGTCTTGGTTTGCAAATAGAGCATTTGACAAACGGTATTTTTGTTCATCAATTTGCATACACAGAAAAAGTGTTGGAAAAGATTTTATATGGATGAAGCACATCCATTAAGTACCCTAATGGTTGTTCGATCACTTGATGTGAATAAAGATCCATTTCGACCTCAAGAAAAGAATGAGGAAATCTTGGTCCTGAAGTACCATATCTCAGTGCAGGTGCACTAATGTATCTTGCTAACACTACAAGGCCTGATATAAGCTTTTTGGTTAATTTATTAGCAAGATATAGTTTTGCTCCTACTAGGAGACATTGGAATGGAATCAAACACATATTGCAGTATCAAAAAGGGACTATCGATATGGGCTTATTCTATTCTAACAATTGCAGTCCAGACCTTGTTGGTTATGCTGATGCAGGATATTTATCTGACCCACATAAAGCTTGATGTCAAACAGGTTACGTATTCACATGTGGGGGTACTGCCATATCTTGAATATCTACTAAGCAGTCTATTGTGGCCACTTCATCAAATCATGCTGAGATAATAGCTATTCATGAAGCAAGCCGAGAATGTGTGTGGTTAAGGTCCATAATACACCTTATTCGAGAAAAATGTGGTTTGAAATGCGACAAAGTACCCACAATTTTATATGAAGATAATGTAGCATGCATAGCACAACTCAGGGGAGGATTCATAAAAGGAGATAGAACGAAACATATTTCATCGAAGTTTTTCTATGAACATGAGCTCCAGAAGAATGGTGATATCAACGTACATCATATTTGTTCGAGTGATAATGTGGCTGATTTATTCACCAAGTCTTTGCCAACCGCAACTTTCGAGAAGATGGTATACAGGATTGGAATGAGAAAACTTGGACAACTGAATCGTAGTTTTCATCAGGGGAGTAAAATACGCGTTGTACTCTTTTTTCCTCAATCAAGGTTTTATCCCACCGGATTTTTCTGATAAGGTTTTTAATGAGGCAACAAGTAATGCGTATTAGTAACAACTATTTATACTTGTTACTTTACTAAGAATTTTATTTTACATGGACATCCAAGGGGAGAGTGTTGTAAATGGATTAATGAATGTCCATTATACCCTTTTTATGCCTATAAAAGACATTGTAACTTGTATGGAAAACACACAAAATAAGAAAGATACAAAATTTCCTATTTTATCTCTCTACTACATTCTTCCTTTCTTGGTTGCTATTAGTTTAATTTTAGTACTTTAATCGTTTGGTTGAGAACAAGTTATCCCAGGATTAGTTATCCTGGGGTTAGCTATCCTAGGATAACTTATCCTACCATGTATATGGGATAACTTATCCCATCACTATGATATAAATGGTGGGATAAGTTATCCCAAACATGGCAACCAAACAAGATACAAAATTTTTATCCCATCACTATTTTCTTACCCCATCACTATTTATTTTTATCCCTTACACCAAACGATCCCTTAGTCTTTATTTTATAACAATTTTGATATAAAACTGAGACATTATTGATCATACTTTATGTCGTCTGTACTGTGTGCTTGGGATATATGTCATTTCATTTTGATTGAGTCACATCATTTGAGCCCAAAAAGCTTTTGGAAAAAAGAAAGTGAAATGAGAAGGGAAATTAAAGCATAAGAGAGGAGACAAGTCGAGAGAAGGTTTAATTAGACCTCCAATTTAGAGCATTAGAAAATTGACAAGTGATAATAGTTGAAGACAGACATTTAATGTTTGTCCACTGCCTGGAAAGTTTCATAGTGCCTCCACTCATCTCTTATTTTCCTTTTTTCTTCTTCTAAACTTCTTCTCCCTTCTTTTTCTGGTTAGACAGTTTTTTATTCTTTCCTTTTTGCCCTTAATTTAATGTTGAACCAATAACACCTTGTTTGGATGGTTGTTACTCGTTTTATTGTATTATATTATATTTGTTAGTTTAATTACAATGTTAGTTTTGATTGTTACTTAAAAATTCTATTGTATTGTATCGTTTAAATCCATTGTTAGGTAACGACAAAAATTAAATGCTAATTTCATGTAACAATCAATCTGGTGTGATTGCATCATTACCTTAATATTTCTTTTCATTTTATCTTTATTTATTATTTACTAATATAATTCTATTTCATCTTTTATCTACCTTTTTATAGTAGCTTTACCCAGACCCTACTTTACTTGTAGGTTTATCATTCAAATTATGGATGCGTGATATTATGTAATGACAGAGAACGATACAATCTGTCCAAACATTATATTCATTAAAACAATACATGAGTATCAGAGTACGATATAATACAACATTATACAATACAATATGATACAATATGAAACAATACGTAACAACCATCCAAACAGAATGTAAATAGTTTAAGCTAAAGCATTTTTCTTTTCGGCCTTAGGAATTATCCAAAAGGCTAAAACAAAGGGTTGATAACTAATTAAAAACGATAAATGGTCGTTCGGTTCACATACTATAAGTATGCGAGTATGAAGGATCATTTTTGTGCATTTTACAATTGTGATTTATATATATGATCGAGATTATTTTTAAATTGAGACATAGTTATCGTTGTTTGATTAATTTTTAGAAATTGCACGAGTCAATTTTTCACTAACAATTACGTTGACCTACAAAATTTTTGTCACACCTATAAACCCAGAAAAGAAAATTTCATAAGAGAAGGATTGAGATGCAGCGCAGTGATAACCTAAAAAGGATCAAACTCCATATTGGTGCTAAGGTTACACAAAAAGGACCATATATTAAATTTGTTATTGTGTCATATTTAGTTTTGCAGCCTCTTATAAAAAGAAGATATATAATGCTTGATTTGGCCTTTATAGTTTATAGTTTATAAATAATGTAAAATGGATTGATATAGACATACCCTTCAGTGTCTATTATTATTACTTGTATAGTTGTTCAAAATTAAAAATGATTTTTTTGTTAGTTGTAAAGTTGGTTATAGTGTAATAAGCCAATTAATCATCACGTGAAAAATTTCATTCAACACATAATTATTCTATTCTTTTCATATATCTGTCCAAAGATTTGGAATAGTCCAACTTTGATGTGATTCCATTAACCCGGCAATTGCATTAATTTTGAAGCCTTTTGTTTTATTTTATTTTTTATTTAAAGATTCCCCAAAAAAAGTAGTTAAGAAGTCCACCAAATTGGAACTAATTAAATTGACACATATGCAATCTTGAAGGTTCCTTGTAGAATCATGGGTCCAAATTGTACTCATTATGGTTGATGGTTGTAACCTAACTATTATGTATGATCGAAGTGTAATGTTGGACCATGATGGTCTAACATAAAATAAACATATTATTTAGAATTCGAATGTATAATCACAATTTCCTCATATGTACGATAATCAACATGTATATATAACTCATACATGAATACAATGAATCAAGAAAGTTTCTACAATTATTTTCTCGACAAATACATTTGTTATATGACTCGTTTCTTGATAGAGGTCAGAATATAAGACATTGACGATATGACAACAGAATTAACTTGGACACAATCTCTTCTGTTTGAATTACTTTCTCGTGTGATATATATATGATCTTCAATAATTTTAGTTAGTGGTGGTCTACATCATTCCCTCATTTGAGCAAAATCCAGTTTTGATTGGTATTCTGCTTTGGTTCTTTTGTGAACAGATTCCTCAATTGCCACTCCATTTTCGTAAAGTTCACTCTTTATTGCTTCTTTTGCTGAGCCTCTCATAATTCACTTTCTAACTTTGCACTCACATCGTCAAAGGTCCTTTTGGACAATCCACTCTCCAATTACCTTTACTTTATTTCAAATTTTAGCCATACATTTACTAACACAAATGTACTAGTAATAACTTACATACTAAGCAAATACCAGAAATTTAAATATAATGTATCTACACCCTCCTAAGATTTTATGGTTGCTATTTTCATCTACGAGTTGTAAAAGACATTTCAATATATCCCGAACTAGCTAGGATATTATGGAATATGACATGACTCCTCATTATCTGTATTTCCAATATAAACTCAACTTTGTACAAAACTTCAAAAAAAAAAAAATGAGTACTTCTAAAATTTGTCGTCATATGTCAAAATATTTATAGTTACTTGCGTGTTGATAAGAGAGTTAGTAACCTAGTAGGTATTTCGTGAAATTAGTTGAGTTTTACGTTCACAAGGTATCCACGCCTCCCATTAGCACTATACCGCGTGACACTTTGTCTGCCAAAAATTGGACCGTTGGAAACTCGAATCATCTAATTATTTTTCCATATGTTAAAATTTAAACTTGAGAGTCCTCATATTTCCCAAACTACTTCATTAATCACAAACTACACCCTTGCGTGTTATAACTAGCTCGAACACTAACACCACAATTATAAAAAAAAATTGTATGATCTACCCATTGTCCGAAGGATAATCTAAATTATATGGACAAGAATACCCTTTGTTTTGCGTTCGGTGTAAGAGAGAGAAAAGTAAAACGTGTCGGTGGGTCTATCTTTTTGAACATGAAGGCTCCTCACTTTCACTTTAATTTTTTACACCTTACTCCACTCTACTATTGTATATTTTAACACCTTTTCTTAATGCCTGCCTCTTAAAAGATTAGAGCATTTTCTATAGCTTCATTTACAAGTGACCCCTCTCCTTTCCCCTTTCCATCTCCATTTTCCACTGACACTACTGTCTCAACTCCACTCTTCCCTAGCCAACTTGATCAAACAAAATCTTGAGAAAATGGAAGTGAAGTTAATTTTTTCGATTCTCATACTGATTATGATGATAACGGGTATGAAAAATGAGGGTAGTTTGGTAAATGCCAATGGAACGACTTGGGCAGGTTCAAAGTATCAGATTGAATGTACAATGTGTGCGGCATGTGACAACCCTTGCGGCACTCCATCTCCGCCGCCACCTCGGCCGCCGTCGCCTCCTCCTCCACCGCCTTCTACCTCTTATAATTGTCCTCCTCCACCTTCTCCGCCTAGTTCCGGGGGAAATTACTACTACTACTCTCCACCGCCACCACCGCCTTCCTCCTCCGGCGGCGGCGGCGGCGGAGGGAATTACTACTATTCACCACCTCCACCTTACCAAAATTACCCTTCTGGACCTACTCCTCCACCTCCAAATCCAATTGTTCCGTATTTCCCGTTCTACTTTTATAATCCTCCACCGCCTTCACAATCTGCTGCTTTTAAGCTCACTGTATTTTCACCCAAATCTTCTATTTTCGTTACGGTGTTCATTGCGTTGTTGATTTTGCATTGAAATTAATGGGGGGAAAATGCGAAATTAAATAAAGTGTCGGAATCACACAGATCTACAAATGAGAGCAAAGATTTTGAAGAAAAATGGAAAGCTGAAGTGAATTTGTCTTGTTTCTCTCATCTTCTGGTAATCTGTAAAATTCTTGACCATTCTTCTTATTATGCTCCTGTAATTTTTTCTTTCAGTTTAACTTAATTCATATTCGTATAGAATGTAACAAAACTTTTGTCAATTTTGTAACAATTATAAAGTCAACTTCTCATTCACATTCTATATTTTCATTGCAATTTAATTGATTTTTCGTGCAACACTTAATTACTCAATCTTCTGATGCATAACTCATATGCTATAGAATTGATTTATTTTAATTTAAACTCGAAATTTAAGATTTTTTTTTTTTTTAATTAAGGGTGTGTGTAGTATATTTTATTTTTAGAAAGACTGAAAAATGTACTTGTCTCTTTCCGTTTTAAAACTATTCTGAATGAATGTTACGTTACATTATTTGACACTATTTAATATTATTTCCATTTTTATTTTTATTAGGTTCCGCTAAAAATAATTTTAATAAAGACAATAACTATAATAAAGTATTTCTTTTATTTTTTAAGCTCTAGTCAAATAATCTCATATAAATTGAGAGAGTTATAATAAATTAAAACGGAGGTAGTATTTTGATTTTCATGTACCACCTAAGAAGAAAATAAGTGGTCAGGCCCGTTGCCATTAAGGTAACAACCACCAAATTGACAAGGGTTTTATTGACAGTTGAAATTATAATGTTTAATAAGTATTTTGATAAAGAAAAAATTAAAAAGTATATAAAAAATTTTAATTAAGAAAAAATGATTCTTGTTGTTTGAATATAATTATTTTAAGTTGTTTTCTCCGTTCATATAAATAATTATTTAGGAAAGCATGAAACGACGTTTAGTGAGATAAGAGAACAAATCTTTCCACATGGCCACGTTGATTTTGCAAAGAAATCGAAGATTCTGGAAAGCTACAACATGTTTATACACGTTCCTTTCTGCTACTTGTCGATATCAACATGCTTTTTATACGTTCTCAACATGTTTATACGTTCTCAATTTATATGATATATTTTTTCCCTGACAAATTTTAAAATAATAAGAGCTTAGTTTACCTCATTTATAACATGTAGCATGTTTAGTTATGATGTTCAAATGTCTTAACTTTTGGTTCTGTTAAATCACATTATAAAAAATAGTTAAGTTAAATAAGTATAGGATCATACATATCAGTTTAAAAAACTTTCTTTGCCCAAATAATAGAGCATATGATATATATTATTATAGTTGAATAAAATGTTATGTTGAATGAGGTAGTAAGATGAGCCGCCACCCTTAAAGATAGAGTGAGCAGAAAATGTCAGAAGAAAGAAGTTGCTATTAATAATTAATTTCTATCTACTCGCACGATGTTAAGGTTGGATCACCTTTTATTGTGTTTCACATTTCAAATTTACAGCCCACTTTATCTATTTCAATTCACATTTACTTGTGCTCCATTAATGTTCCAATATTCTTTTAATCAGTTTATGATAAAGTATTTATATTAATAATTATTTTTTAAAAAACGTCTCAATTGTAAAATAAATAAATAAAAGCTTGTTTATATGGCTCGGTATATCAATGTTTTTCTAGTTTTATGACTCGTTTCATATTGGGTTAATAGAGGCTAAAGTATATAAAGAGACTTTTAAATTTGATTTCAGTTGATAAATAAGTATTCCAATTTTTAGAATGCACATCTAGACACTTTAACTTAGTCTCAACTGGTCACTTAACACTCCAATTCATTCTCACTTTATTTCATGGACATCCGACGCTGAGTGACACATAAAATTTGAAAATGTTTAAATAATCATTTGTGAGTAACTGACACTGAAGATAACTTGAGATGTCTAAATGTGTATATTCAAAGTTGGAGTGTTTACTTGTATGGTCAAATTTAAGTGTGTGTTTATATATATATATATATATATTATGCCATTACTAAAATATAACACATGAAATTGATGAACAAGGTACAAAAGATATTTGTAAAATCATTTCTCTTGTATTTGAACCGATTAAAAATGGATGTATCTCACTTAATACTTCGTCTGTCCCTAATTACTTGTCTACTTTTAAATTGACACGCCTATTAAGAAAACAATTATTGACATAGTAAGTTTACTATTTTACCCCTATTAATTATGAAGTAGATGAATTAAAAACTTAAAATTTTCAAAATGTGCTACCTTTTTCAAAGTAATTAATTGAGGGTATAATAGATATAAAAAATTATTCTTTCTTGATTTGTCAAAATGAATAAATAATTAAAGATAATTATAAAAGGAAAAGTGGACAAGTAATTAGGAACATAGGAAAGTTCTAACGTTATTTATAGCAAGCCCAACGAAATAAATAGTGTATGAAATAGTTAATAAATGTATGTGAGTTTTGAGTATGTGGGAAAAGGAGGAGATAGGGGTCAATAATTGAGGGACAAGGACGAAATAAATAAAAGGCATGGATGTTTGATGAGCTTGCCGTCCCAAAAAAACACTACTTTGTACAAAAGGGCCTCACAACTCACAAGGCAGGGTGTACAAAATAGAACCGAGAATTGAAAATCAAATTAAATCAGAATCGAAATAAATCAAAAAATTTACTTGTGGTTTGGTATTTAAAAAAAAAACCTGACTATATTTGGGTTTATTTGGTTTTAACTAAAAAAACCAATCCGAGACCAAACCAACCCAACATTTTATATATATATATATATATATATATATATATATATATATATATATATATTTTTAACATTTTATTTTATAAATAAAAATATTTACTTTGATATAATTTTAAAATTTCTTATACTTTTTCATCGTTTTTATCTTTTAATATATTATTTCAAGTTTGAAACTTAAAATTCTGAATGGTCAAATAAAAATTATAGTCCAAAGATGTTGGTAATTATAATAAAACTTAAATCAAAATCAAACTAATATTAATGCAAAAAGAAAATCAATTCAACACTAAACATGACAATAATATTGAATATTTGTTCTTTAGTTTTACATTGGTTCAGATAATTAAAATACATAATCTAATTTTAATTTCCTTTAATATTTAGTCATGTAACTAATACTTATTAAACTTATTTTAGCATGATTTAGTGCTTTAAAATTATGTCATTTTCATTATGACTTGTTAATTTGCAATATTTGTTCATTTTTTTTTGTTGGATATTTTAGTGTCATTAATCATATCATATTTTGTGTTTTTTTTTTTTAAAGAAACACCTTAGATAATTGTATTTTGGTGGGACTAAAGAAATATTTGAAGTACAAGTAAATTATATGTTTGCATGAATACATTACCGGAAAAACTTGAAACAACCCGAAAATTCGAAAAACCCAAAAAAATCCAAAAGACCCGAGGTTGAAAAACCCAACTTTTATTGGTTTGGTTTGGTTTATGAATTTAAAAATCCGACACAAATGGTTTGGTTTGATATTTGAAAAATCCTAACCAACTCGGTTATGTACACCCCTATTACAAGGATACCCTATGGGTTACTTAATCCTTAATCCCCCAATACCAATTCTAATAAAATTTTGGTTTTAAAGTTCGATTAATTTGAATTTACACAGGAAAGTCTCAAACTAATGCTAAAGTGCTTCTTATCAAATGCGACGTCATATCTTGAATTTGAAATCAAAGTTCTAATTAAGAAGAGGGAAGTATTGAAACACATATAAACTCGACGCGAAATATTAGTTTCATTTCCAAACTATTGACAATCTTAAAAACATTCATTTACTTGACTTATTGAACTTAAATACACTCTCAATCTTGCAACATGAGTGAATTTCACTCCTAAATTCTCGCCATGTTCAGGAGTGTTTTCAACATTTCTCTAGTCATTTTACTAAGAGCCTCATGCTACTACAAGAGTTTGAAACCACTTTTTATCTCACGTGGCAGATCGATGGTGTATCTAAGTTTAGTTAGTTAAATAGTGTGATTTTTGAAATTATCAATAATTTAAGGATAAAACTAATAATTTACACTAAGTTCACAATTATTTTTAATAGTTATCTTGATTAAGAATAAAAGAGTATACCACTCTAGCACTACTAGTAATCATAGTCAATTTTTCTTTCTCCTCTTATGCCAAACCTGTCTTGTCTCTTGTCCTTTCCTGTTTAAATGGATTCTCTTATATTCTCTTAGATAAATTAGATATCACCAGCCAAGTGTTAGATTCTAATCTCTTTAAAAAGAAGATGAAAACTACTACTCCATTTCAGTTTGTTGTGTATCCACCGGTTACACAACAAAATCAAGATGTGAAACTATTTATATTCTTATCTCCATCGTATATTCTCTATCCTCTAAATTAGTCTAGCTAAGCTCAATACCTTTTTTTGGACTTTCCTGACGTTTTGTCAAGACATAATTTTTGGTACCAATTAAATTCACACGAGTCATTTGGTAGAGTGTATTAGGAAATATAATGCATGCATTGTGTATAAGTAGTACCTTGTTTGGTACACTTTTTCTTGCCATGTATAACTAATGCTTACATTAGTTACACTCTATTGAATATTAAGTTGTGTATTACTAATATCAAGTAATTGTAGGTATTAGTAGTACATAGCATTTAACACTTGCATTAGATTAAATAATTACAAAACTACCCTCAAAGCCTTTTTAAAACATTTCCTAACATTTTCTCTTCTTTTCATTTTCTTTCTTGTCATATATTTTTATTTTTATTTTTATTTTGTTTTTCAATATCTTTTAATTTGTTGGTGTCTTGATAGACTTATGGCCTCTTAAGTATCTTTGTTTTTTTTTTTTTTAAATAATCTAATTTCAACATAATTTAATAAATTTTTTTACTATTGTGGCGATAAATTTGATAAAAAAATTATTTGCCAACTTTTGACAAAAATATTTTGACTCAATTAGTACAACTATTTAATATTATTTTTGAAAAAAAGAAGAAGAAGAGGAGTTAATGATGTTTTAGCAAAGAACTTTGTTGCAAGGAAGTGTAAAAATAAATAAAGTGTGAAGAGTATTTTTGTAAACATATATTTTTAAATAGAAATTATGCAAGATTTGTTATTTCTAATACATCAAACCAAACAGTGTATAAGAAATAATGCTTGCATAACTAATGCAAGCACTACTAATGCAAACACTACTAATGCAAACACTACTAATGCACCCTATTTTGCATTATTCTTATACACTCTACCAAACGTATCCCTAAGACTTGAGATAAAATATCAAAATGGGGTAGGTGACTATTAATTGAGAAAATGTTACGAATGACCATTTTTAAAATTTTTGTAATTGAAAAATAGTTATTATCATGAAGAGTTAACTTTTATAGATAGAGTTTCAAAATAATTGATGTTAGGTGTATTTATATATCTTTATGCATTACTTTACTAATATTTCTTTGTTGGGTTTAGGATTTTTTTTCCCCTTTTTATGTGGATAAATAAAGGACTTATTTGGACCATCCCACTTTTACCCATAAGCCCAATATTATATGACATATACAAGACTTGCTTAGGTCTTATTTTCAGACACACAAGAGAGAAAAATCAAGAGAGAGCTTATTTTCTGATACACAAGAGAGAAAAATCAAGAGTGCTATTTTAAAGATTGAGAGAAAGAGACATAAATTTCGTGTTGCTTCACGAAATTGCTTGGACAGTCTGCTTTAAACAAAGTTTTTTGCTTCGTTAACCGTTGGATCGTGCTCAAATTTGAACTGGGAGTTCTCAGCATTTGACTCTTGTAATTCAATGGTGGAGATCGGATTTTCTTGTCTATAGCTGCTGATTTTGGGGCGTGAACAATAGCTCCTTTTTGGGTGAATTCTCTCCTTTAATTCTCTAGTTTTGCTGCAATCTTATTTCGTTGTTGCTCATTGTTTGATACTTATTTTGTGGCTAGTTTTGGAGAACAATATTGTAACTCTTGATGATTATAGTGGAACTTTTGGTCCTGTGATTTTTTATCCTTCACATCGAAGGGATTTTCACGTAAATCTTTGTGTGTTTTGTGATTGATTTATTCTTGTCATGTTTTGTTTGGTTGATACACTTGTTGTCCATTCTTTGCATTGCTTGATTTACTTTTTCTTCTCTTGGTTCAAATTGAAAGGGAAAATTTAGACTTGGATATTATTCCGCTGCTATCCTATCGGACATTGTCTATTAGTGTCTTGTCATACCCAACAAAGTGGTATCAGAGCACATTAGGTTATTGTTGATTATCAATTTGAATGATGGAGTAAAATATGAGCAAAATGAGTTGTTTGAATGGTAGTAACTATCATACTTGGAAAGGCAAGATGAAAGAGATGCATTTACCTATGTTTGCTTCTAATAAACCTCAGTCCATGACGGATGATGAATGACAATTTGAGCACTTGTAGGTTTGTGGCTGTATAAGATAATGAGTTGAAGATAATGGTAGAAATCACACTGTGAATAAGGCACACGCCAGAAATTTATGGAACAAGCTTGAGACACTTTATGCTTCGAAGATTGGCAACAATAAGTTGTTTCTATTGAAACAATCGATGAACATCATGTATAAAAGGGGCACTCCTATTTCTGATCATATTAATTATTTTCAAGGTGTTCTTGAAAAGTTGTCTAGAATGAATGTAAAGTTAGATGAAGAGATACATGAACTTTGACTAATTCTGCTCCTAGTGGTGTTGTAACTATGAAATATGCTAAGAGTGGTGTCTTAAATAAAGAGATGAGAATAAGATCTCAGGACTCTATCTTTTTCAACTTTACACTCTAATGTTTTGGTTACTGAAAATAGGGAGAGAAGCAAGTTCAGAGGTCAGGCTGACTGAGATAAAATTAGAGGCAAGTCAATGTCTAAATATAATAATGTTACATGTGACAATTGCCACAAGAATGGGCATATAAAATAAATATCGATACATGTACAAGAGAGATATGAGACAAAAAAAATGATTAGAATGTATGCGTCCACTATACATCAACAGAATAAGTCCCTTGACTTAACAAGAACAGTAACTTAAATAAAAGCATTAAAATAAATGACACAAGCAGTTTATGTGGAAACCCCCTTGCTCAAGGAAGGAGAAAACCACGACTTGTACTCATAAGATTTCAATCCAACTCCATTATCATCAAAGAGCAAAGATTCAGATTTCAAGCTCTTGCAATATAGGAATTTAACTATTAATCCCATCCCCCTAATTGTAACACCTTTGTTACGAACAAGCTTCAAAAAAACAACTCTGTTGCCCACTAAATCAATTAACCCTAATCGATTTAGACTTCACTAACTCACCATAGCTAACTCTAGCTACAACTCAGAATCAATGTTGAAGACACTAACTGATCTGATTTCTTTATAACACAAGAATAGATTTACAAGATTAATCACAGAAATATAAACCTACAATAACTAAGAACAATGACAACTCTATCAGGTCCCTTGTTGTTCTTGAGGAGAATATTTCTGGAGAGAATGACTTTTGCTCTTTACAAACTTTCAGGATGCAAAAACTAAGGTTATGTCCATTGTTTTAAAGCTTATACGTGATGGACACAAAACCCTAGAAGTAATGCTATTGGCCAACAACCTTGCCACTCTGCACCAGATGCGCACCACCTCCTATAGATGGCAGAGTGTGCAGAGTACCTTTTGCAGCTGTCCTTTTCTCGTACAGGTGCACTATTCTCACATGGGATCAGGTCCCCTTATCAGATCCCATGGTTTGTCAAATCATCAAAACTAAATAGTAACATTTTCGCCCTTTTTGATGATGACAAACAAACTTCTCTTCTTCTTCCCGCTACTTCCCCCTAACAACCACATCAGGATAGTCTCTTCTTCTTTCCACTAATTCCCCCTATCAACCACACAGTGAACTGGTAGAATCTATCCTATGCATACCAATATTCCCCCTTTTGGCATCATAATAAAAGAAGACAGTAAACCAGGATTAAAAGTAAGCAAGAATGGTAGAACCATGGCCAATTGGCAACACAAGCATAAATGAAAAGTAGGAAATTAAGAAAGGGAATTAACAAAATTGGGAATTCATGTCATTGCATAAAATGTGCATTCAATACATCACAAACAAACTACTAAGAGAACCACGGGACAATATCCACACAAAAAATATAAAGGGAGGACTGATAAAGAGGACCAGACCAGAATTAGAATGGGGAGCCTTTTGGGTGATGGATTGTAAGATAAGAGTGAGACGAGCATCTGCATCATCATGGGTCTTGATAAACTTTTCTTTGAGTTCAACATTTTAAGTCATAAGGCTGTCATTTCTAGCCCTCAGTTCGGTGACTTCAGCTGAACCTGCTCTCTCAGCTTGAACTTTTACCAACTGCGCCTTCAACAAAGCTATCTCTACCTCTTTCTTGCTCAACAATACTATCATTTTTTCTAGCTCATGACTCAGTTAGCTCTATTCTAACACCAACTCAGACATTTTACTCACGTGCCCTGTATTTCCTTCCACACACTCACACTCAACAAGGGTGTTCATGGACAAGATTTGCTTCACTGTTCCTCTTACACCCTCTTCAAGAGGAATGTCTAAGTGTTTGAAGACTCTTGTTAAGAAGTAGCCATAACCCATGCCATGTTTCTTTTTTTGCTCTATAATAGTCTTGTGCATGTGTTCTAGCATAATGGCTGGAAGGGTTATGATATCAAACTTGCTCAGTGCTTCCATGAGAAACAAGTCAGCTGCAGAAGCAATTATTCTCTTCTTAGATCTAGGAAGAAGCACTTTGTTCACAAACTCGAAAAGTAATTGATATTCCCCATTTAGAAGCTTCTTGGGAATACCAACACAGTTTAGCTTTGAGAGTTTGCCACGTTCTTGAGCAAAAGTTTTGGAGCAAAAGTGTCCAACCACAGAGCTGATCCCTTCCATGGGTACACCTAGAATCTCTCCCAACCTTTCCTTATTCAAGTGAAAAATTCTATCACCTACTTGCATATTGAGACTTCCATCTTCTGTGAATTCAACATTATAGTAAAAATCCCTTACTTAAGCCTCATGCATCACTGGAATGTGGTTTATGAACAGGTGAGTCCATGCATGTATTTCCACAGAGTCTGCCAGAATACACATTCCTGGCTTAGTGATTATCTCACGGTCAAATATCCTTCCATTTAGAACCTGTTGTTTTTTCAAGTTGTTAACTCTATCATCTCGAGTTAACTCCTTTTCAACCTTCTTCTTCTTACACTTTGAACCTGGTCCTTTCTCAGACGTATATTCAGATTATCTTTTTCTTTTAGTTGTCTCCTTCACTCTCTTCTTCACTGGCTCCTTCTTCCCTCCCTTCTTTGAATCAACTTCTTTTCTAACTGGTGATTTCTTTGTTTTTGGTTTCTCCTTTCCTAATGGCTATTTCTTCCTCTTTTCAACTGCTAAAATGATGTCTTCTGCTATAGTTTCACTCTCATTCTAGTCATTTGATAATTCAACCACTACTTTATCTGGGACCAGTTTCTTTTCCACTGTAGTCTTTTTTCTTCTCATGTTCTCAGTGGTGCTAACCTTATTCGCCTTCATTGCGTCACTCATTAACTTTCTTTTTGAAACCCTGGTAGGCTTTGTGAATACCTCTTCTGTTACTTTCTCTTTTCCCTTACTAGAGATGGGAACCATCCTTCTTTGCACAACCTAGCGTAGAGGAAAATTGTCCTCATCCTCTTCATCATCAGCAGTAGTAGAGGGTAGAATGACTTCTGGAGTTTTGTCAAACTTGGGTTCAAAGGTCTCGAGGGGATGCTCTTGAGTTCTATCTCCTTACTTAGATAATGGAGTTCTTATGCTTTCCCTAATTTCCGTGAGACTCTCAACCACTAACTCCTCACTAGCAGCCGAAATATTAGAATCAAAGTTCTTTTCTTCAGTAAGGTCTCCCTCAAAGAGAAGTTCAGAAAAAACAAAGGGAAAGGGACCAGGTTGAGATGAAGACAAGGGGGCTTCACTTTCCTGACCCACTTTGGACAGCCCAACTTCGTCAGGAGAAGAATTTTGGGGGTCATTTAGATCTAAAGAAAGGGAGCGCACTAGAGGGGCTTTGTCAATGGAATATGGAATGACCTCAGTGGTTGGGGTTTGACAATCATCAACTAGAGGACTGGTTGAGATTGGTGTTGGAAAAGGGTTACTGGAGGGGGAGACAAAAGCCACATGGTCTATTTCATTTAGAATATCCATCTTCTTTTGGGAGGATGATGGAGTTTGAGACATTTTTGGGGAGAAGGGAAGAGAAATGAAAGATAAAGATTTTAGGGTTTCTGGAGAAAAATAGAGAGAATAGTTCAAAACTTTGTAAAGAAAGGAGAGGGAATAGAGTATAAAAAGAAATGAAGATATGTGTCAGGTCCCTTCATAAGATGCAATGCTTGGATTTAAAGCGATAGGACAACGGTTGACTGACATGTGGCAGTCACAACGGTTCTCATTAGAAGTTTAAATATAATGTAAAGAGTAATAACCTTTGAGATAGGACCATATCTCTCTGTACAATTTGAAGATGCTTATCCCAGAATTGTTTTTGTCCTTCCTTTGTTCCAACAATTCATTATGAGTGTATACCTACACAAGGTATAAGATCGATTTTACCAAAACAAGCATTACAAATAACTAGGATACCTGCCTCCTAGTCATAGCTAATGAAGGTTGGATGCTTCAGATGGAATCAACTCAGTCAAGCTTCAACATTCCTAACCTCAATCTATTTTTCTCAAAACTGGTCCTTGCTCAAAGCTTTCGTGAGGATTTCAATGATTTGATCTTCAGTCTTATAGAATTGCATACAGATGTTTCCCTTTTCTACATTATCTCTCAAAAAATGATGTCTCACATCAATGTGCTTAGTCCTTTTATGCTGAACTAGATTCTTTGCCATATTGAGTGCACTTGTGTTATCACATAAGAGTGGGATAGTGTGAGTGATCACTCTAAAGTCTTCAAGTTGTTGTTTTATTCATAGAAGTTGAGCACAACAAGATGCAATTGCTATATATTTTGCTTCAGCTGTAGAAAGAGCTACTGAATTCTGCTTCTTGGTTCCCTAGGAAATGAGTGAAGAACCCAGAAAGTGAGCCATTCCTGAGGTGCTCTTTCTATTAAATCGATACCCTGAATAATCTACATCTGCATATCCCACCCGTTCAAACGAGTCTCCTAAAGGATAGAATAGGACCAGGTCCCCTGTCTTCTTGAGATACCTTAGGATTCACTTGGCCACTTTCAAATAGGACTCTTTGGGGCAAGATTGAAACCTAGCACACATACCCACACTGAACACAATATCAGGTCTGCTTGCTATCAAGAACAACAATGAACCAATGATGCCTCTATACATAGTTTCATTTATCATAGGACCAGGTTCATCTGCATCCAGTTTTGAGTTTGTTCCTATAAGAGTATCAATAGGCTTTGCATCCATCATATGAAAATTTTTCAATAGCTTCTTGATGTACTTTTCTTGACAAATAGAGGCACCATTTGATGTTTGCCTGATCTGCAACCCAGGAAGAAACTCAATTTTCCCATCATACTCATTTCAAATTCACTTCCCATTAGTGAAGAAAATTCTTCACACATGACTTCAGACGTTGCTCCAAAGATGATATCATTAACATACACTTGGATAATGAGCAATTCCTTACCTCATGTTTTAATGAAGAGAGTGTTGTCAATTTTTCCTTTCTTAAAACCATTTTCCAAAAGGAACTTGGACAACCTTTCATACCAAGCTCTAGCAGCCTGTTTCAGCCATAAAGAGCATTATCTAATTTAAGCACATGATTTGGATAGTCAATATCTTCAAATCCAGGGGGGTTGCTTTACATAAACCTCATCCTTCAAGTAACCATTCAAGAATGCACTTTTTACATCCATTTGAAACAATTTAAATTCCATGAAAGCTGCAAAAGCAATGTGAATTCTTATAGCTTCCATCCTTGCCGTAGGGGCAAATGTTTCATCATAGTCAATGCCTTCTTCTTGGTTATATCCCTGCACCACCAGCCTTGATTTATTTTTTGTAATAATACCATGTTCATCCATCTTGTTTCTAAACACCCATCTGGTCCCTATAACAGTTTTATCAGGGGGTCTAGGGACCAGGTGCCATACTTTACTTCGTTCAAATTGGTGAAGTTCTCTATGTATGGAATTCACCCAATCAACAACTTTCAAGGCTTTCTTGATATTTTTGGGTTGAATATTTGATATGAATGCTGAGATTGAAACTGGATTTCTAGTTTTGGACCTAGTATGCATTCCAGAATTCAAAGGAGAAATAAGATTATAGAGGATGAGAAGACTTGTGTTTCCATGCATACTTAGTTGTCAAGGGTTGGGGTTGATCTGCTTGTTCCACTTCATTTTCAGAAACTTCATTCTCAGGTTGAACTGCATCCTTAGGTTCATCATTATCAAACAGACTAGGTCCCTCTTTAGGTTCAGCATTTTCATTGACTTCTTCAGTTTGATCTGGTTCAACAGTATTTGGATCTTGAGTTCTTTCAGCTTGTGACTCATTCAGACTATCTCTCTGAATCTGAAGTAGTTCTTCTAGCTCATCATCATCCTAGTTTATTAGATCTTTGATATTGTAACGCCGAGTATCCTAGAAAGACCAACCAACAAACTTTTCAGAAGTTGCAAGTGCCATCGATGGGTGCCACCTACGGACCGTAGGGTGACCCATGGACCGTAGGTATGGTCTATGGTTGGCCACCTACAACCCCCTCCCCAAATCCCAGAAAATTCAGCCAAGGGTCGACCAATGACAGGACGGGACCACGGTCTGTGGTCCAGGGCCGTGGGTCAGACCCTCAACTTCTAATCCTAGACGCTAGACGCCGGCTCACCAGGACGGACTGTAAGTCAGTCGTTGGTCAATCGGTCAGGCCCGTCGTTGGCCCCGATAACTCTTAAGTCAGTCGTTTGGTCTTTTCCCCTATGTGTTGGACATATAAACTACATCGTTTAATCCCTAAACTACGTAATTTTGGTTAGTTTAGGCCTAAAAACTTAATCATAACTTACCTTAGTCAATTCATTCTCTAAAAATTTGATCAAAATAGAGAAAAAGGAAAAATAGTCGACCAAACCCTCTCCATGAACGCAACAAGTTTTCCTCAGTTCCAACCCCGAAATCAAATGATATCTCCATGGAATTTGTCACTAGGTATGTGGGATTTCTCTAGTAGATTCGTTTCTTCCACTAGGTCCCTAGAATTCAGTTAGATTCTTGATTCCCTTCATATTATCTAGACCTAGGGTTTCTTGAATGTTAGAAATTATTGTGATTTAATTGTTAGAATACTCTTAATCAGATTTTCATGTTGTCATAACATTGTTGCTTAGTTTCGTGCATGAAATTTAGAACCCTAGTTGTGTAGATTCGTTTTGTTCATGAATTACACTAGCTAGGACAGATAAATAGATATACATGCCTCAGTTTTTTAATGCTTCATTTTCAGTACCCAATGTTGCATTTTTAGTTAGCATGTCAGAACAGTGGGCTATCCATTATATTTCAATTATGTTGTATTGTGCATATATTTAGATGGGAGTAGGCTTTACACCAAGTTGGACTAGGGTTAGTCACCCTCATAGTCCCAGATCTACGTGCCCCTGTAGGTTTATAAGTCCCCTCTTTGGGCACCATATTTATTGATCATGTTAGTCATGCCTCTATACCCTTGATAAGGTATATTGGGTCCTCTAGATGGGACATATACATCGGACTCCACATTTAGCTCATGTGGTTTTATGTCTGTTATTAGTAGCTCCCAGAGTCAGATTCTAGTGCATTTGACCAGGTTCCAATTACATTTCAGTATTCAGTTTCAGCATGTTATGTACATGCTCATTGCATTCAGTTCAGTTCATTTCAATATATTTCAGTATTTCCATCATGTTCTAATTATATTATTGATCAATATTGTTTATTCAATTATGAGTATATTTTTCAGCTTTATCCTATTCTACATGCTCAGTACCCTTCAAGCACTGACGCATACTATACGCTACATCTTCTCGTGATGTAGGTTCAGGTCCTCAACATTCAAATCACGTATAGATCAGTTCCCAATCTCCAACTCAGTAGTATCAGTGGTGAGTCCTCATTTTTTGAGGACGATAGTCATGTTTTCTATTACTTTCGATCTTTCAGGTTCAGGTTTGCTAGAGTTAGCTGGGGCCTGTCCCAGCATCACTAGTCAGTTAGAGGCTTTTATTCATACATAGTTAGATTCAGTTTTTGATTTGAGTTTGATCATTCAGTTGTTATTGAACTCATAGTCTTTTATATATTTAGACCAATATTGGGTATTCCCCATCATTCAGTTATTTCATGTTTTAGCTTCTGCATAGTATTTGTTTAATTATGCTTATGATATGCCAGCTTAGGGTTAGCTTAGGGTCACTCGTGATCCTAGGTCCCGTGTTTATGTCAAATAGGTAGCCTTGGGGTGTGACAGATATCACCAGTTTCATCACACATAACATAGACACTTTCTTCAATGCACAATGTCCTCTTATTGTAAACTTTGTAAGCTTTACTTGACGAGGAATATTCCAAAAACACTCCTTTATAACTTCTAGGATCATATTTTCCTAGATCATATTTCCCATTGTTCGGAACAAAACATTTGCATCCCAAAGTCCTTGAATAACTCAATTTAAGCTCTCTATTGTTGAGTAGCTCATAAGGAGTTTTTTTTTTTTTTTTAAAAATAGACCTGATCAAACACTTGTTACTCATATAACAAGCTGTATTAACCTCTTCAGCCCAAATTTTTTTTGGAAGATTTGAATCAATGAGCATAGTTCTGGCAATATCAACCAGAGTTCTATTCTTTCTTTCAACAACACCATTTTGCTGCGGTGTTCTTGGAATTGAAATGTTATGATGAATGCCATTTTCTGGACAAAAATGATCAAGCTTGGCATTTTCAAACTCAGTCGCATGATCAGACCTGATCCCTGCAATCTTGCAGTTATGCTTTGTTTGAATCATCTTGACAAAATCATCAACACATAATACATTTCATCTTTGGACCTCAGAAACATAGTCCAAGTGTACCTTGAATAATTATCCACAATTAAATGTATATACTTCTTTCCACCTCTACTTTGAATCTTCACAGGGCCACACAGATCCATGTGAAGTAACTCAAGAGGTCTTGTTGTATTCACTTGCTTCTTTGATTTGAAAGATGATCTGATCTACTTTCCTTTGACATATGCATCACACACCTTGTCATCACTGAATTTTAGCTTTGGTAATCCATGGACCAGGTCCCTGGATACAAGTTTGTTTAACAAAGATGAGCTCATATGACCAAGTCTCCTGTGCCACAAGTTAGCATTTTCACTTTGGGCACTAAGACAAGTAAGATCATCTCCTTGGGCAGTATCTAGATCAGTAACATACATATTCTTGTACCTTCTTGCAGTTAGAATTACTTCCTTTAATGTCAGATTCGTAACAATACAACTTTCTGATAAAAAAATTGACCTCATTACCTTTGTCATAAATTTGAGAAACACTAAGAAGGTTGTATTTTAAACCATTCGCATAGTATACATTCTCAATAGAGTGCTCAAGAGATTTTCCAATTCTTACAACTCCTAAAATGTACCCCTACTTTCTATTTCCAAACGAGACACCTCTACCTTGAAGTGCCTAGAGTGAGATGACGTTTTCAATCCTTCCAGTCATATGCTTCGAACATCCCTTATCCATGAACCAACACCGACTACTACTTCCTCCACTCACCTGCAACACAGATTACTTGTTAGATTTGGGAACCCATTTCAGTCTGAGTCCCTAGTAAGCAGATAGAGGCATAACAGGGGAATTTCTCATCCAGTATAACAAGATAGTCTTTTTTCATATCATGAAAAGTGTCAGAACTAGGACCATTCTGTATGACTTTTTCTTTGGAGTAGTTTGAGAAACTTTCTTGAGTTCTTTTTCAAGCTGGACACTCCTTATTCAGATGACCATTATAGCTGCAATGAAGACACAAAATATTGTTAGACACTGACACATATTTGCTATGAGGGTAATAGGGAGGACTTATGTTCAAGCTTCCTAAACCCTTCCCATCATTTTGACCCTGATTAGTAAGATTGGCAAGCAGTTTTGAAGAAGTGGTCCATTTGAGAGATTTGTTCTGTTATTCTTTGACCCAAACCAGGTCCCTTTCTAATTGATCATTTCTTTCCAAGGCCATAGCTAGTTTCATTTCAGCAGTATTCAAGCTAGTTTCTAGCTTGAGTTGGAAACTCCTAGCTTCACCCTCTCCTGTGGCATAGTTCTCAGTTAACTTCTTTAATTTTTTCCTAAGTTCTAGATTTTCAGATTCTAGAACCATCATTTGTTCTTCCATTACTGACATTTGCAAAACCAAGGCTACCTTTTATTCATGAAAATATCTAGACTGTTATTCATCAAATCCTGTTCAGTGGTTAACTCAGTGATTGAGTCAATCAAAACAACTGCTAGTCTCCTCAACCTTTTAATAGAATAAACAGGCATGTTCTGTTTAAAGTCAGAAAGAGTTACTTCTTCTTCAGTTTCTTCATCATCAGATTTTTCCATGAAAGCACACATTGCATCAAACACATCCTCATCATATTTCACTGTAAGCATGGAGGCATCTTCAGGATGTTTCGAATCTTCTGAGTCACTTGAAGAGTCTCCCAAGATTGCAAGGGCATTCTTGACAACATAGTCAGCAGTAGCTTTTCTTCCCTTCTTATCAAGGACCAGGTCCCTTCTCTTGTCTTTGTCTCCTTTTGCCTTGACATAGTCTTTATATTCATGTTTGTGCATAGGACAATCTATGATGAAATGTCCTATTTTTCCACACTTGTGGCACAAATCATTTGCATTAGTAGCCCTGCTAGAGTTTCCTGTCTTCCTAACCCCTCAATGTTTCCTCACAATTTTCTGAAATATTCTAGTGAGATATGCCATGTCTTTATCTTCTTCAGACACTTTACTTGATGTCACTTTGAGAGCCAGTAACTTGTCCTTCTTTACCTCTTTCTTTGAAATTTCCTGATTTCTGTTCATCTTATGATTTTGCAGATTTCCAATCAAAACACCATTGTAAGCACCTTCAGTAATAACATCAACTTTACTTGCCCATGACTTAGGAAGAATTTTAAGAATCTTCCTGACTTGTTTACTTGGAAGAATGGGATCTCCCAAGCAATGTAGCTCATTTGTGATAGACGAGAACCTAGTGTGGATATCATGAATGGTTTCTCTCTCCTTCATGGTGAAGTTTTCATACTGAGTATTAAGCATGTCCACCTTTGATTCCTTCACTTGCTCAATCCCTTCATGAACAGTTTTGAGGCAGTCCCAGATTTCTTTAGCTGATTCATATGCTGAAATTCGATTGTATTCCTCAGCTCCTATGCCACACACTAACAATTTCTTTACCTTGTAGTTTTTCTCAATCTTCTTTTTTATCAGCCTCAGTGTTTTGTTGTCGAGTTTTAGGAATAAATCTAGTAATCTCTCCTTCCTTCACTTCAGTTGTAGGAACATAGGGACCATCAAACACGACATCCCATAGGTCACTATCCTCATCCATTAGAAAATCATGCATTCTAGTTTTCCACCAACTATAGAACTGTCCATTAAAACGAGGTGGCATTGTTGATGATTGTCCTTCCTCCAAATTTAGTGGAGCAACCATTCTTCTACAAGATTCTTTCTTGGTGTTAAGTAATTAGAGAGCCTAGACTCTGATACCAATTGTTAGAATGTATGCTTCCACTATACGCCAATGGACCAAGTCCCTTGACTCAGCAAGAAAAGTAACTTAAATAAAAACATTAAAATAAATGACACAAGCATTTTACATGGAAACCCCCTTGATCAAGAGAGGAGAAAACCACGACCTGTACTCACAAGATTTCAACTTATCTCCATTATCATCAAGGAGCAAAGATTCAGATTACAAGCTCTTGCAATATAGGAATTTAACTCTAAATCTCTTCCCCCTCATTGTAACAACTAAGTTACGAACAAGCTTCAAAGCAACAATTCTGTTGCCCACTAAATCAATTAACCCTAACCAATTTAGACTTCACTAACTCACCATAACTAACTCTAGCTACAACTCAGAATTAATGTTGAAGACACTAACTGATCTGATTCCTTTATAACACATGAATAGATCTACAAGAATAAGCACAAAAATATAAACCTACAACAATTAAGAATAATGATAACTCTATCTTGTCCTTTGTTATTCTTGAGGAGAATATTCCAGAAGAGAATTGGTTTTGCTCTTTCCAAACTTTTAGGATGGAAAAACCAAGGTTGTGTCCATTGATATGAAGCTTATATATGATAGACACAAAACCCTAGAAGCAATGCTATTGGCCAACAAACCTGCCACTCTACACCAGACGCACACTACCTTCTACAGATGGCAGAGTGTGCATAGTACTTTTTCCAGCTATCATTTTCTCATACAAGTACACCATTCTCACATAGGATTAGGTCCCCTTATCATATCCCATGGTTTGTAAAAATCATAAAAACTAAATAATGACAAATGAAATTAATGAAAATCGTGTTGCTGTTGTTGCTAATGATGATCTTCTTATTTCTTGTGATGAAAATGCTGTTAATCTTGTTCGTGATGAGTCTAGCTTATGTGTGGATTCTAGTGCTACTTCTTATGACACGCCAAAGAAGGAATTATTTACTTCTCGTACTCCAGGTAATTTTGGGATGCTGAAAATGGACAATAATCATAAGGTTGAAGTTTTTGGCAATGAGACTGTTTGTTTGGAAAGTAACAATGGTTCAAAACTAGTTCTCAATAATGTCAAGCATGTTCAAGTTGTTTGCTTGAGTTTGATTTATGCGGAATACCTTGATGATGATGAGTATTCTAATACCCTTGGTGCTGGTCAATGAAAGCCTACTAGAGGTTCGATGGTTGTGGGTCATGGTGACAAGTTATCTAACTTGTATGTATTTTAGGGCTCCATCTCTAGAGACTCATTATACTTGGTAGAGAATGATACTTCATTAGAGGTATGAAATATAAGGCTGAGTCATATGAGTGAGAATGGGGATTGATAGTTTGACCAAGAAAAAATTACTTTCTGGAGTGAAACAAGCAAAGTTGAAGAAGTATGTTCATTGTTTAGCCGGTAAATAAAAGAGTTTCTTCTCAGAGTTATCCACCTTCGAGGAAGCTTGATTTGCTGGAGTTGGTACATTATGGTTTATATGGTCCTTTTAAGATAAGGTTTCATGGTGGTGCACTTTACTTTGTAATTTTTATTAATGATTATTCTCGCAAACTTTGATAATTTCTTTGAAGTCCTAGGATCAAGTCCTTGACGTGTTTAAGAGTATTCAGGCCTTGGTTGAGAGACAAACAAGGAATAAATTGAAATGCATCTTCTCAGATAATGGTGGTAAGTATATTAGTCCTTTTGATAGATGTTGTAGAGAGTAGGGTATTCAGCATAAGAAAAATCCTCCAAAGACTCATCAGTTAAATGGTTTAGTAGAAAGGATGAACAAAATTCTAGTTGTGAGGATTAGATGTATGCTTTAGGATGCTAATTTAACACCTAGGAAAACATAAAGGAAAAGTTTAAGAAAATTTTACTTCTGGACTAGTCATACGAGACCCATCTATGGGTCACAGAAGGTCCTAGGGGTCAAATATGATATCTATAGAAACTGAGGTGAGTTAAAATTTTAAGTCCCAGTAATGCATCCTAAGGATTTACAGGATAATTCATAGAAACCTCTACGGGCCATAGGAAGTGCCCGTAGAAGCGTTCCAGACTTAGAAAGAAAAATTGGATAAAACTTGGGTTCTATGAGAAGGACCTATAAGTCGTAGGAAGGACCTGTAGGAGTGATCCATACTTAATGAGATTTTTGAGTTTGAACTTGAGGTCTACAAAAGGGACCTAAGGACCATAGAAAGTCTTACGATCCTTAGACAGGAACTGTGGAATGTTGCCCAAAAGTTGAGCCCTAGTAAGTGATTCTATAGTTGACTAGTACTGATTATAGATCACTCTAATAGTTTTAAGTAAGGGTGTTTTGGTCTTTCCCCACCTCTTCTAAACCTAAAACCCACTGTTTTTACATCTAATTATGGGTTTAGGCAGTTTTAATAAATTATTTTACTTTCATTAACACTTTCAAGTCTTAGAGAAAGGATCCAAGAGGATAAAAGCTAAGATTCCAAGCTAATTCCTGAGTTTCGTCAAGAACTTTGTTCTTCCAGGTATGTAAGGATAATCATAGTGTTGGACTAGTTCATCCTCATGTCCTACATCCCAATTCTGTCAGTAAAAGTTTAATCTAGGGTTATACCCATTGTTTCAGGGATTCTTGATATGAGTTATGTTGTTGAGTTTGAGTTTTAAATCCTTGATCATTGTTATATGTATATATATATATATATATATATATATATATATATATATACATATATATATATATACATACACACACATATATATATACATACACACACACACACACACACATATATATATATTGAGACCCTTGAGTTGATGTTCTTGCTTATATTCAACATGAACCCTGATTTCTTAGTTTTTGATTGAAAGTCTTTTGAACAAAACTCTTTTGTCATAAATTGATTTTGAGGAGTTAAAAGTGAATTCAAGAGTAAAATTTACAACATAATTTTTGAGGTAAAGTTAAGGGAACTATATGATTCCTAAATGTTTCATATTTACACGACGAAAGGGAGTATTGTTATTGAGAAATGTATAAGGAGTTTTCAGAGTTTACAAGAAATTAAGTACAGAACAGTTACCTCTTATAGAGTCCCTTTTGAGAACAAAATCAAATCCAAAGGGTATCTTGTCATGATAATTGAGTTATATATTTTGGGAGTAGTACTGAGCACCGACGTGGGAAAGAGTTCAGACAACTTACCTTCCCCATAAACCACGTAACTAGCAAGGGATAGGATCGTATCGACATTCGAGTGACTACTCACTGCCTTTGAGAAGGCTTATTTGATGGATCTATGAGTTGAGTATGTTCTATACCTCGGCAAGGTATAAGACACTTCTGACAGCATGGGTGAGACCCTTCATCACCACAAAGCTCATATTGATGGTTGTCGGTTAGAGAATCTCATAGAAAGAATAAAAAGTATTTCAGTATCATATTTATATATGTACAGTACTTTGAGTTGACATATTTATTTGTAAAGCTTTAATGATTTTATCTCTACTTCTGCTTTACATTTAGTTGAGTATCTTGCTTATGTTTCTTGAGTTCAATTATTTATTTTCCTCAACTATATTACATACTCTTAGATTCAATGTACTGATGTCATTCGACCTGCATCTTATCATGATGCATATACAAGTGTTCAATATCATAAAAGGCACTTCTTTGAGATCACTTTGCACTTATTGCTAGCTTTGGTGAGCCTTCCTTGCATTCCGAAGGACTCCACTTTTGTCTTTCAGTTTAGTAGTTTTGAAGTGTCGTGGATATTATTCCGACATCCATGTTTAACTATTGAGGCATCATAGATAGTTAGTTTCAAGTTTCTTTCAGTATTTTATTTGAACTATATTGAAAAAATATTATTCTTTTCAGAGTATTTTCAGACAATTTTGAGTATAATATTTTGAGATAGTTTGAGTTTTGAGACTTTTGAATTTAAATTCTATTTAAAGCTTAAATCTGTTTGAATTAGTCTTCCGCTAAGTGGTCAGACCATGGGTTCTCTTGGGGATCAATAATGCTTCTCGAGTGCCAGCCACGTCTAGGGTTTAAGCTTGGGGCATGAAAAACTTGGTATTAGAGCATATAGTTTATGTGTCCTAGGGTGCTTATGAAGCCGTGTCTAGTAGAGTCATTCTTTTCAGTGTGAAGTGTGCCACATATATAATATGGAAGCTACATGATATTAGAAATTGTTTCTTTTCTTCATACTCCTATTTGTGTGATATATTTTTGTCTCTATGATAGTTTTTTCTAATTCGTACTTATGTTTATCTCTTCAGATCATGCCACCACAAAGAAATGTTAGAGGACATCCTTTTATGAGGAATATTAATCCTTAGGAACCACTAGTTCAACACGAACCAGAAGGTCCCAATGCACCAGTAGTGTAACCTCCTCAGGGTGATGTTCAGATGTTGACTCAAGTTGTGACAACATAAGTTGGTCACTAAGGAGCTGGCCGTTAGGATGTGATTGATACGTCTAGAATCCTAGAGTTTCCAATAATAAATCCTCTAGAGGTCTCTAGGTCAAAGGTTAGTGAGGATCCCAAACACTTTGTGGAAGAGCTTCAAAATGTGTTTGAGGTTATGCATGTTGTTGATGCAGAACGGGCGGAGATGGCTTTTTATCAGCTCAAGGTGTTGCAAGAATTTGGTACGATTAGTGGAAGAAGACTAGGTTAGACAATGTTTGAGAATGTGATCTTGGGTGTTTCTTTCCCTAAGAGCTAAGGGAACCAAAAGTGAGAGAGTTTCTCAATTTGAAATAGGGGACTATGAGTGTGCAAGAATATAACCTTTAGTTTAGTCAGCTATCCCGCTATGCTCTGGAGATGGTGGCTGATATGAGGAGCAAGATGAGTTTGTTTGTGTCTGAGCTTTCCCGTGTATCAATCAGGGAAGGTAAGATAGCGATGTTGATAGGGGATATGGACATTTCTAGACTTATGATTCATGTGCAACAGGTAAAAAAGGATAAGTTGAAGGACATAAAAGAGTTTCACAATAAGAGGGCCAAAACGATAAATCATGAATTGGGCCAGCAGAAAATCTGGAATTGGAACTGGTCATTTTTTCAGCAAAGGTCATCTGGAGCTGTTCCATCATCAGTTAGTACACTAGTACCAAAGAATATGAATGATAGCAGAAATTCAATTTTTCAGAATTTCAGAGCCCAGGTTACTTAGTCCCTAGGTAGTGTGGCACAAGGATCTTTTTGGACCCAACTTGTGCTAGGTGTGGCAGAAACGACCTAGGAAAATGTCATGATGGCTTGAATGATTGCTTTAGGTGTGGTTAAACAAGTGAATTTATTAGAGACTGCCCAAAGGGGAGACAAGGTAACAGGGGAAATAGGGCCCAATCTTCTTCAATGACTCAAGAAAATAGAGCTACCTAGAGGGGAGCTACTTGAGGAACATGCGGATGTGAAAATCGTCTATATGTGATGACTAGTCACTAGGATCAGAAGAACTCGCTAGATGTGGATGGTATGCTCAAAGTGTTTTCTTTTATGTGTATGCCTTACTTGATCCAAGTGTGAGTTTATATTTTGTAACTCCGTATATAGCCATGAGGTTTGGGATTTTCCCTAAAGAACTTCTTGAACCTTTCAGTGTTTCTACACCTGTTGGTGAGTCTATTTTAGCAAAAAGAATCTATAGAAATTTTACTATCTTTGTTAATCATAAAGGCACTATGGTTGACATAGTTGGATCAAACATGGTGAATTTCGATGTCATTTTAGGCATGAACTGACTTTATGCTTGTTATGCCTTAGTCTATTGTAGAACTCGAGTAGTCAAGTTTTAATTTCCTAATGAGTCAGTTTTAGAGTGGAGGAGTAATTCAACAATTCATAAGGATCATTTCATCTCATATCTTAAGGCCAGAAAGTTAGTCTCTAAGGGGTGCATTCATCACTTAGTCTGAGTTAATGACTCCAGTATTGAGACACCACCTCTTCAGTCAATTTCAGTAGTGAGTGAGTTTTCAGAGGCCTTACGAGAATCTTCCCCGAGTCCCTCCCAAAAGGGAAATAAACTTCAGAATAGATATTCTTCGAGATACTCAACCTATCTCTATTCCACCATGTAGAATGGCTCCGCTAGAGTTAAAATTTTTAAAAGAGAAGTTGAGAGATCTTCTTGATAAAGGTTTCATTCGACCAAGTGTTTGACCTTGGGGCTGCTATGGTGTTATTCGTAAGAAAGAAAGATGGTTCCCTTAGGATGTGTATTAGTTACCATCCCCTTCCAAAAATTGATGACCTTTTCAACCAACTTCATGGTGACACTTTCTTTTCTAAGATAGAGCTCAGATCAGGCTATCATCTGTTAAAAGTAAGAGAAAGTGACATTCTGAAGATAAATTTCATAACCCGTTATGGTCATTATGAGTTCCTTATTGTGTCCTTTGGTTTGACTAATGCTTTCACAACATTTATGGATCTCATGAACAGAGTATTCAAGTAGTATCTGAATATGTTTATTATTGTATTCATTGACGACATGTTGATCTACTCATGGAATGGGAAAAATTGTGCCAGTCATCTAAGAATAGTTCTCCAAACTCTAAAAGATTGGGATATATATGCTAAGTTTTTTAAATAAATTTTTTGGCTTCAATCTGTGGTACTCTTATGCCACGTTGTATCTGGCGAAGGAATTTGAGTTGACACTCAGAAAATTGAGGTAGTACATAATTGACTTAGTCCCACCTCCCCAATCAATATAAAAAGTTACTTGGGTTCGACAGGATACTATAGGAGGTTCGTTGAGGGGTTATCATCTATTTTATCCTCGTCGCCTAAGTTGACTTAGAAGGCAACTAAGTTTCAATGGTCTAAAGCTTGTGAGAAAAGTTTTAGGAACTAAAGACTCGGCTAACCACATGTGGAGTGTTGACCTTACTAGAGGGTATAAAGGGTTTTGTTATCTTTTATGATGTGTCCATAGTTGGGATTAGTTGTGTATTTATGCAGAATGACAAGGTTATAACATATGCTTCTAGGTAGTTTAAGATCAACGAGAGAATTATCTGACTCATGATCTCGAGTTGCCAACTGTAGTATTTGCTCTCAAGATATGGTGTCACTATCTCTATGACATGCATGTGGATGTGTTCACTAAACATAAGAGCCTACAATATGTTTTCAGTGAGAAAAGGCTTGATCTTAGATAGAGGAGGAATTACTCAAAGATTATTACATAAGTATTCTCTACCACCTAAGTAAGGCTAATGTTGTTGTTGATGCTAGAGCAGGTTGTCCATGGGGAGCACTTCTCATGTTGAGGAAGGAAGGTAAGAATTGGTGAAGGAAGTACACATACTTGCAAGTTTGGTGTTCGTTTGTTAGATTCTAGTAAAGGAGAAGTTGTTGTGTTGAATGGTGCTGATTGTCACTAGTAGCTGAAGTGAAGAAGATGCAAGACAATGACCCCATTTTACTGGAGTTAAAGGCAAATGTTCATAATCAGAAGGTAATGGCTTTTGGACAAGGAGGAGACGGTGCGTTGAGGTATTACGAGAGATTGTGTGACCCAAAAATGGATGATCTCCAAGAAAGGATCATGACAGAAGCTCAAAGTTCCATATATTCAATTCATCCAGGTTCCACAAAGATGTATCATGTTTGAGAGAAGTCTATTGGCGGAGTGGCATGAAGATATATATTGCAGAGTTTGTTGCTAAGTGTCATGCAAGTCAAGGTAGAACATCAAAGGCCATGTGGGGTGGCTAAAAAATAGCTCTTATAGAGTGGAAGTAAGAGAGGATTAATATGGATTTCCTTACATCTAGACTAGTCCCATGAGACCCATCTACGAACCATAGAAGGTCCTATGGGTCGTAGATTACATCCGTAGTAACTAAGTTGAGTTTTGGAAAATTTAAGTCCAGGTATTGTGTCCTCTCATAGGAAGTGCCTGTAAAAGGGTTCCAGACTTAGAAATTGGATAAAACTTGGAACTACGAGAAGGAGCTACAAGTTGTAGAAAGTTCTACGAGTCATATGAAGGACCCGTAAGAGTGATCCAGACTTAGTGAGATTTTTGAGTTTGATCTTGAGGTATACAAAAGGGACCTACGGACCTTAGAAAGTCCTAAAATCCATATAAAGGACCCATAGAAAGTTGCCCAAAATTTGAGCACTAATAAGTGATTCTACGGTTGACTAGTATGGACTGTAAAAATTCCTATGGACTACAGGTCGGAACCATAGATCACTCTGATAATTTTAGGTAAGGGTGTTTTGGTCTTTTACCATATTTTCTAAACCTAAACCTTAATGTTCTTACATCTAATTAAGGGTTTAGGCAGTGTTAGTCAATTCTTTTACGTTTATTAACACTTCCAAGTCTTAGAGAAAGGATCCAAGAAGAGAAAATCTAGGGTTTCAAGCTAAATCCTGAGTTTTGCCAAGAACTCTATTCTTCCAAGTAGGTAAGGCTAATCATAGTGTTTGAATAGTTTGTCCTCACACCCTACATCTCAATTTAGTCAGTAAAAGTTTAATCTAGGGTTATGTTGTTGAGTTTAAGTTCTATGGTTGGTTCTCACGCCCTACATTTCAATTGAGAACTTATTTTAGCCTAGAGAGAATATTTTTACTTGAGCATTGAGTTATATGTTTTGAGAGTCATATTTAGCACCTATGTGGAAAAGAGTATAGAAACTCACCTTCCTCATAAATCACGTTGCCAGCGTGGGATATGATTGTACCGACATTCAGAGACTCCTCATTGCTTTTGAGAGGACCTATTAGATGGATCCATTATTTTATAATGTTCTATACCCTGGCAAGGTATAGGAAAGTTCTGACAGCGTGGGTGATATATTGTATCATTACGAAGCTCAAAGTGATGGTTGCCGATTAGAGAATCTTCCAGATTGAGTAAAGAGTGTTTCATTATCATATTTTATATGTATAGTTAATTGAGTTAGTGTATTTATTTGTAATGCTTTTAAATGATTTTATCTCTACTTTTGCTTTACATTCAGTTGAGTATCTTGCTTCAGTTTCTTTAGTTCACTTATTTAACATACTGATGTCATTCAACCTGCATCTTTTCATGATGCAGATACAGGTGTTCAAGATCATCAACAGGTGCTCCGTTGAGATCACTAATTTTCACTTCTTGCTAGCTTTGATAGGCCTTTCTTGCATTCAGAGGACTCCACTTTTGTGTTACAATTTAGTAGTTTTAAGGTGTTGTGGATCTTATCTCGACATTCAAATGAACTATGGAGGCTTCATAGATAGTTAGTGTCGATTTTCTTTCTGTATTTAGTTTGAACTATTTTTGCAAACTATTATGGATTTTTAAGTATTTTCAAAAAATTTTGAGTATACAATTTTGAGATAGTTTGAGCTTCGAGAAGTTTGGGGATATTTGAATTTAAATTTTGTTTTAAATCTTAAATATTTTTTGAGTTAGTCTTCCACTAAGTAGTTAGCCAGACCAAGGGTTCGAATGTGGATCATCAATGGTTCTTGAGTGCCGGCCACATAAATGGTGTAGGCTTGGGGCGTGATGACTAAGTTTCTAGATTCTTTTTAGGTAGAAGCACGTAATACTGTTGCTTATGTTATCAATTTAGCTCCCGCTGTTGCTTTTGATGGTGATGTCCCTGTCAAAGTTTGGTTTTGTAAGAATGTTTCTTATGATCATTTAGAGTCTTTGGATCTAAAGCCTTTGTCCATGTTCCTAAGGATGAAAGGTCATGGATGTTAAAACTAGGTAGTGTATCTTCATTGGTTATGGTCTTGATGAATTTGGCTATCTGTCATGACCCAAAGTAAACCTAGATGTGATATAATGTATAAGACCCCAAAAGACCCTACACAAGCCACTTGACATACATATACACATAGTAATAGAAAAAAGTGAAGAATTTCATATCAATCAAAGAGTTTGACATTTAAAAGCGGAAGTCTAACATAGTCTTGACAAGCCATCTATTACATCAAAAGGAGTGTTTGGGATATAATCCATACACCACGTATAACATGTAAAGCATAAAGAAATACCATACCAAAATAGAAGTTACATGGTCCTCAGAATGTGAGGATTCACTAGTTCTTCAATATCAAATTGATCAACTAGCGACGAACGGAGGAAGATGAATCGTAAATCCTTAAATTAGTAAAACAATGTAGGCACAGGTATACATCACTATGGAATGTACTAAGTATGAGGGATACACTTGACAACATAAGACATGATCATAAGGGGACATAATCGAAAACATGATATGCATGATTAAGCTAAACATAGTTAAAACCTTTGAAAAAGAATCATAATCATGAACATGGTAAATGCATCTTGAAATCATAGAGGATGTTTCTTAAAATATTTGAAAGAAACTTAGTTCATTTTGTGGGATATTAGTTTTAACTGACAACAGACCATGCGAGCTATACATGGAATCCGATGAAACTCCCACATCGAGAAGGGAGAGTCTACTAGCCAAGATAGGACTTTATATCATGTGATATGCTATGTGGATCTAGTATATAGGGTATTTAAGGCAATCCTACGGGGCACATATTTTGGAAATAGAAATTTCCACTAGAGTCTACCTATTTGAACCTTCACCTCAAGGTTCTCTGGGTGCTAAGTTAAATCCCAATGGAATAGTCATTTTCATAAACATATCATCATGCATGGAAAAACACAATTAAGGTACCAATCCAAGTTTAAAACATCGTAGAGTATCTCATTAAATCTTGAATCAAGAATATGAGAGAAAACCTCTCACCAAACTGTGATTCCTTAATATGTGAGAAAATCTTTTACAATTTCATTGATGCTCATCTAAAGCGACCTTGATCATAAAACTTTTGTTTTAATCTATAATGCATAAGGTCAAGAAAAACGTAATTTATATATTCATAATATCTCTACAAATTCATGTGAATTAGGATTCATACCTAAAATCATGATCAATACATTGGAAAACATGTAATTGACCCTGAATAATCATCATATGATCAAAAGGAAAAAATTAAATCCATACAAATAGAACCCATGAGGAATTCTATGAAAACATAACCAAATTTAGAGAATTCGACTTGGAGAATTGAAAAGATCTTTGGGACTCAATGGTTGAATGGAACCCATTGATGAACTACCTACATTCCTTGATCTTGAAGCCCTAAGCAATTGATGAAGAAAAAGGATACTTGAACTTGATGAACCCTAGAATCCTTGAGAGCCTTGGAGAGAATATCCTCTAAGAGAAACTTTGGGGATTTTGGGGGAATGAAGGAGACTTGAGGTAGATAAGGACTAAAAATTAGCTATACGACCTTCTTTATAGGCAAAACGACGTAGTATATGAATTAAGTGCATAGGAAAAATACCAAAACACCCATTAAAATAGCTTTTGGTCAGGCCTACAGTTGCGACCAACACACTATAGAAATTCCTATGGACCATACTGGTCAACTGTAGGTCGAGTGACTGGGGCCTAAAGTCTTTTGACAATTCCATGACTCATTTCTATAGACTTTCAAACCTCCTACGGTCTTTAGTCCATTCGGCGGACCATCCTAGTCAATCGTAGAATGAGTTATTGGGGCTTGATTTCCAAAATACTTTTCCCACTTCCCACGAGACTGGTCTATGACCCGCAGACCTTTCTACGAACCATATACTTGTCTTGTGTACTTGAACACTATCCATCTTTTCACTTTCTTTCCTTTTTTGAATTACAAGGTGTTACAATATCTCCCCCTTGAGAACATTCATTCTCGAATGAGATTCAAGCTAGTATGAATGGATTAGGAGAGAAACTAACAACCCCGCGTGAATGCAATTTCATAAAAAAACACATAAACATGGAGAATCACTCCATGCTAAATCATAAATAAAAAAAATTAAGTTTCATGAACATGCATGCATATGGAAATATGAGAATTACTAAAATGCATGAATCCGAAAGAATGAACCATGAGGCGCTAATACCTCAAGCTAGAGTAGGAGTGGAGGGAAAGACATGAGGATACTAGGATATCATATCGGCTTTGGCCTCCTAAGTAGAACCGTCAACTAATTGGTTCCTTTGAAGAACCTTTACAGAAGAAACTTCCTTATTTCTCAACTTCCAGACATGCTAGTATAAAATCTCAACTAGAACCTCTTCATAAGAAAAATTCTCTTTAACTCCAAAACCATCCAAAGGTACGTTGGATGACCAACACACTTTTTCAACAAGGAGAAATGGAATACTCGATGTACCGATGCTAAATCATTAGGTAAATCAAGTTCATAAGCAACTTTTCCAATACGCCTCAAAATCTGATATGTGCCCACATAAAGGGGACTAAGCTTTCCTTTCTTTCGAAACCTCATGATACCCTTCATGGGTGAGATGTTCAAGTAGACCAATCACCAATATCAAATTCTAGTTCTTTTCTTCTAACATTGGATTTGGACTTTTGTTGACTTTGAGAAGTTTTCAACCTCTCACGAATAAGTCAAACCTTTTTCATAGCCTCATGTACCAACTCAGACCCTATGAAAGTGACCTCACTACTTCAAACGAACCAATTGGAGACCTACACCTCCTACCATAGAGAGCCTCAAATAGTGCCATCCCAATGCTACAATGATAATTATTATTGTAAGCAAATTCAATCAAAGGCAAGTGATCATCCCAACTACCCTTAAAATCACGTCGCACAAGCTCTTAACATATCTTCCAAAGTCTGAATGGTATGCTCGGCTTGTCCATCGGTTTGAGAACGAAAATCCATACTAAGTATCACTTGAGTACCAAGACCTTTTTAAAATGACTTCCAAAATTGTGATGTAAATTGAGTACCATGGTTGGAGATAATGGACAAAGGCACTCCATGCAACCTTACTATTTCCCTAATCCTCTGATAATAATGAAGTCTTTACGACAAGAAAGTGAGCCAATTTCGTTATTTGGTCCACTATGACCCTAATTGAATCAAACTATCGACGAGTGCAAGGTAAACCCATAATGACATCTATATTCAAATCTTCTCAGGTAGGAATACTAATGTTTTGAGTCAAACCGCCTGGTTTCTGATGCTCAACTTACAGTTGTTGACAATTTGGACATTTAGCCAGAAGTTCAGCAACATCCTTCTTCATTCAATTCTACCAATAGACGTTGCGTAAATCACGACAGATCTTTATTGCTCCTGGGTGGATAGAATACTGAGAACTCTATGCTTCTGTTAGAATTTGAATTCTTAACTCATCAAGCATTTGGAATAAATAACTGACCTTGATATCGAAGGACACCACCTTTGGAAGAAAGCCTCAATGGCTTTTTTGGAAACCAACTTCTTATAGTTAACTAATAGCGGATCAAGATCTAGCTTAGCATTATCATTTGATACAGAAGACGATTTCAAACCATTATGAACAATAACACCACCCTCACTTGAATCAACCAACTGAAAACCTAAATGGGATAATCTATGAACATCGCAGACCAACTCCTTATTATCATCTCTAAAATGAGCAACACTACCCATTGACAACCGGCTAAGAGCATCTGCTACCACATTTGCTTTTTCGGGATGATATAGAATACTCATGTTGTAATCCTCAATAACTCATACCATCTCCTTTGGTGAAGATTCAAATCTTTTTGAATACATACTTCAAACTCTTGTAATTGGTGAACACATCTACATGAACACCATACAAGTAGTGTCTCAAAATCCTTAAAGCAAATAACACTGCTGCTAACTCCAAATCATGAGTCAGATATTTTTCTCATGCACCTTCAATTGCCTTGAATAATAAGAAATGACTTTCTTATGTTGTATCAAAACACAACCAAGACCAATTCGTGAAGCATCATAATAAACCACAAAACTATCCAACCCTTCCAGTAAAGTCAAAATAGGAGCCTAAGTGAGTCTATCCTTTAACTCTTGGAAACTCTTCTTACAAGCTTCCGACCATAATAATTTTACTTTCTTTTGAGCCAATATCATCAAAGGTGAAACAATAGAGGATAGTCTGTCCACGAACCTTCTATAGTAGCTGGTCAAACCCAAGAAACTTTGTATATCCAAAGTGGACAAAGGTCAAAGCTAGTTCTTAACGGCCGCAGTTTTCTTAGGATCGACTTCTTCACTGGAGACAATATGGTCAAGGAAAGCAACGGAACTTAACCAAAACTCAAATTTGTTACACTTAGCATACAACTAACAGTCCTTAAATGCACAACATGCTCATCCTCACTCCGTGAATAAATCAAAATATCATAAATAAGCACAATCACAAACATATCCAGACATTTCTTAAAGACCTTATTTATCAAATCCATGAATTCCATAAGGGCATTAGTCAAACCAAAATACATTATCAAAAAATCTAAATGACCATAGCGATTTGATTACACCGTCTTAAGAATGTCACCTTCTTTCACCATCAATAGGTGATAACCCGACCGGAGGTCAATCGTAGAGAAGTGGCTCACTCATTGGAGTTGATCAAACAAATCATCAATCCTTGGAAGAGGATACTTATTTTTAATGATAACCTTATTAAATTTCCTATAATCAATACACATTGAGAGAGAACCATCCTTCTTTCTAACAAACAACATTGGGGCACCCCATGGAGAAATACTCGGTCTAATAAATCCATTATCCAATAAATCTTTTAATTGATCCTTTAACTACTTTAGTTATGCCGGGGCCATAGAATAAGGAGGAATAGAGATAGGGTGCGTATCTGGGTGAAGGTCAATGCCGAAGTCTATTTCCATTTCAAGAGAAATACCAGAAAGATCATCTGGAAATACTTCCAGAAACTCTTTTACAATCGGAACTAACTATAAAGTAGAGTGTCATGCCCCGAGCCTACACCTTGGGTGGGAATGGCACTGAAGAACCATTGTTGGCCCCAAGCGAACCCTTGGCCTGGCTAGACTCTCAGCGGAAGACTTTACACATTATTACATAAATCAAACACATTTTTAAAACAAGTGTCTCAAATAAACTTAGAACGTTTATGGATAAACATTCCAACTTATCCAAAATGGCAACTCAAGTCTTATAGCAAAACAACTGATATGCATGACTAAAGAACTAGTAAATAGCTATTTGTGAAGCCTCTAAAACTATGAAGGATGTCGGGACAAGATCACCGATCATCCTAACAACATAAAATACTGAAATAATGTAAAAAGGGGGATTCTTCGGAAATCAAGGAGACTTACCAACTGACTCTGAGTGCTCGACTGGATCAAAGAGGCGTTGGATGCTTATCCTGGTTACATGTATCTGTATCATAAAATGATGCAAGCCAAATGGCAGCAGTACATTGAATGTACGAGCATGAGAGGGGAAAACTGGACATGACATAAGATTGTACTGAATTTTGAATGAAACACTTACCTCAAGTTTACTCAACTCATGGATACTCAACTCAATGCATAAATAAACAACAGGAAAGATGCAGTTTATATAAAGCATTTAAAAAATAGGTAGAAACTTAGTGTATTTTAAAAATACAATAACAACTCAATGTATATGTATATAATAAATTAATATACTTCTGTGGGAGTTTATGTAACTGACAACCATCACTATGAGCTATGTGATGATACATCGTCTTGCCCACGTGCCAGAATTGTCCTTTAACTTGCCGGGATATAAAACGCCTTAACTAAGTGGATCCACTAGTCTATGCTAAAAAGCACTAATGAATCATCTAAAAAGTATGACCCTTTCTACCCACATTGGCTACATGGTTTATGGAGATATTGAGTTGTTATGAACTCCTTTCCACATCGGTGCTTAATATTACCCCCAAAATACTCAGCTCATATGTTTAAAACAAAAACTCTTTATGTGGTTTGAGATAATTACTCAAAAAACTAGCTCAAAGGCTCTCTTCGAAATTGGCGTTTCTTCTCTTGTTTAAATGTGAAAACATTTATTCTTTGGGAATACTTAGTTCCCATATACTCTTTTTGAAGAAATGAACTTCATTTGTTACTCTTACTTAACTGAAAACTCAAGTCTTAAAACAAGTTTAAAGCATTTGTGAAAGTCTTTTTGGAAGGACTCTAAGAACTCTCTATACTTGGCTCTTAACTTTTCTTGAATTCGAATTTATGGATTCAAGGATTATAATTTGTGATAGGATAGATATCGTGATGTTTAGGAGTGTTTTTATATAGTTAAACATGATAAATGATTAAGAAATCATTGTTTAGAAGCAAGTCTGTGACGCGGATATGCATTTAAATATTTGGTCGCGAAATAAATTTTGAGGCAAAAGGGTTCGTGACCACTCTGTGATGCGGAGAGAAACATTCCCATCCTGAGGAATAGGTCCGCGATGCAGACCTGGTACCCAGATCTGCCCGACTTTTTCCTTCTTCATTTTCTAACCCCAATTCACCTAAATTTGATTATTTTTCTCAAATCCTCTTTAGATTCAGATACCTAGAGTATATACACTAGATCTAACTCAAAACAACTCTAATAATCGATATTAAACTCTTAAGAACTCATGAATCTCATTCCAAATTCAAGAACAAAAGCAATTTAAGAACACAACTCAAGAACATCATATTCTCAATCTTTTAGGATGAAAATCATACTGAAATAAACATGTTTGGCACGTGGGTGAATGAACCCAATGCTATGTGAACTCACATACCTAGTAGGATTGAATCCTTGGCGAAACCCGTAATCAATTCCTCAAGAAATCGATGGATCTAGACCTTTTATTCTCCTTCAGAAAACAAGATTTAGACTTTGACATCTCATTTAGTTTCGCATAAGAGAATCTAAAAAACTCCATCCACCAACAGTTGGGAATTGAGATGGAGTGAATTTTATGGATTTATAGTATGTCTCCACTTGTGCCTTTAGATCTATAGTTTTCTCCAATATCTGTATCGAGCAAAGGCTTATTTTGCCAGTGTCATCTTTGTTTATAGAGCTAGGAAAAAACTTTTGAATTACATATAGAACATCACCCACTATACCTCCAACCTTGTCCATAACCTCATTCAACGAGTTACCGTTAATAACATGATTTGACACATCTGCATAAAGGAAAACCAACAAGTACTCTATTGCTACATCAATATTTTGAGCAGAATTATTGTTAGGAAAGTTCTTGAGCTTTTTGTTTCTGAGATACATCAGCAGACTGTGGAGATGATGAGAAAATCCTTTGGGTAATTTCTTGTCCTTGAAAGTTCTTGATTGAGTAAACTTGGAAGCCTTTAGTTCACTGAGAAAAATCTTCTTCATTTCCAGCTTCACTAACACAATCAAGCATAATACATATGGAGGTTTATCGAAGAGATAATACGCTTCCTCATCTATATCTTCAAAATCAGAATCAATGACAACTGAAACAGCAAGATAGAGCTGTCCCACATAGTTAGCCATGCACTGAATTTGAGTCTCCAAACATTCCAGCTTCTCATGGTTGACGTAACCATTTATCTCTGTCGCATATAAGTATGTCAAAAATATCAGTTTCTTTTGAACAATTTTCACTTGCATTATAAATCTGTGTATTTCAAGGTTTTCTTCAGGAGGTTCAGAATTAACGTCTTCTAGTAAAATCATCAGTACATCATTTAGATTCTTTTCAAGGCAATCCATATATTTTGATAAATCAAAATCATTCAACTCATAATTGTAACTTAAATTGGTATTACCTTTAAGGAATTCCAACAAATGTGATTCTAACCTTTCCAGATTAAGGTTAGTTTTACATTCATATGGAATTCCATCAAATACCCACTGAAGCCTTTTCACAATCCATTTGCACTTCTGTGTGCGTTTGACTAAGGAATCAGACAAAAGACCATGATGATACTTAAGCACCATTTCAAGTTTCTCAATTAGATTAATCTTGACGCTATCTGGATTACCTCCACTATTGATCCTTCTCAGGTGATCAAACATTTCATCAATTTCATTTTGAGCAATCTTTCGTAGAAAAATTCATGCAGTTCACCAACTCTTGGAATTAGGTTCATTAAGAGAAACATTTTTATTCATCTAGTGTTTGAAGTTATGTAAATGCTTGTGAAAGATTATACATCTTATGAACTATTTTTGTCTAACAAATGGTGCATATTTACCTTTTTCATATGGTCGTCTTTCTTCTTACTTTCAATTTTTGAGATAACAACTACTAGTTGAGTGGACCATTTGAGAAATCGTCTCCCTAATTATGTATCTATAGGAAAAAAAGTAATTCATGAAGAAGCAAGACTTACAGTTTTAACAAGTGAAACTAACTTGTAATTTTGTCTTCTCTTGCGCTTGTTTAGTATCTTCAATTTTCTGATCCAATCATAAAAAAGGGAGCAAAAGAGATTATAATTAATATTGAAAGCAGGTTCCATCAAGAGAAAAAACAAACATCGTGGGTAAAAAAGAGAGTAATAATTCTCTGATCGATATTCCAACAAAGATATATTTCTGAGTTCAACTCCTCGAACTAGGTTCATTAAGAGAAACATTTTTATTCATGTCTTTCAATATCTAGGGTTTGAAGCTATGTTAATGCTTGTGAAAGATATGGTTACTCAACTAATAATTATTATCTGAAAAAATTACATTTCTTCTTGATTCCAATTCATGAAGAAGACGGCTTACAACTATCACGTCATTAAAAAGTGGCCGGATATATTGCTTTCAAATGACCTTTTGCGTGAAATAACGAAAAAAAGTAGTAACTTTTCAAATACAATAATGACCTTATTAACCTATTTTTTCAATAGTTTAATAACCGTTTAAATAATGTATTTTTTATTCAACCTAACTATCCATGTAATGTATAGAACTCGATCATTCTGTGAATCTTTCATGATGAAAGATTTGACTGATAGAAAAATTACACTAAAAAAACAAGAATTTACAAATTTAAAAGAGAAAAAAAATATATATCGTGTGAAGGTCAAAGAACAAGTTGAAAAGGAGATTAGTTTTTGCGGTGTGTCTTTTTATATTTGTTTTTTCAAAAATATTGTGTCGAATTAAATTGGGGCACATCACGATCACAAGGGTCTTGCCGCGATCGCGATGGTCAACTTTAATGAGTTGGTTGTGTTACTTATCGCGATCGCGTGACTTTGGGTCGCGATCGCGATAAGCAATCGAGACATGGGCAGAATGTTTTCTAAAAATTGGGATTTCAACCTCATTTCACAATTTTTGAGTTTGGGAGCTTTGAGGAAGGCGATTTGGACCAGATTTTCGAGGGAAATCTTTTGGGTAATGATTCTTAACTCTAAACCTTCAATTACCCACTATTGTTTATGGATTTATGTGTTCAAATCAAGCTTTTAAATGAGAAATTTGGAGTTATCTCCAAGAACCCAAGAATTTAGTAACATGGTGATTTTGAAGTGGTTTTGATCCCTTTTTCGAAATGATTTTCACTTATAAATTCCTAAAGTCTTAAACATCATTTTCAAGTATTGTTTTCCCGATTCAAACCTTCATTTTGATATTGAGTTTTGAGTTGATTGACTCATTTCATTACATAATTGGTGTGAGAATTGTTGTTTTCGATGAGTGATTGTAAATACTTGATTATTTCATATTGTTTGGCTTTGGATGTGATTCGGAAGGGGAAGACTCAACTTTTGGAGTGATTGTTCTTTGAATTAAGGCAAGTAGCTTCCTAAACCTTGTATTCTAGTTAAATTCGTGTTGCTTGTGTGTTAGGAGTAATGGGAATGAGGTGAATGGTTAAATTGTCCACTTGCTACATCTAAATGAATAAAAAGGGATTCAGATGAAAAAGGTTATGTGTTGAACATGATAATATAAATTGCCTTATTGTGCCCTTATTGATTGATTGATGAAATGCTTGAAGGCATGAATGTGGACTTGAATTATGCGAATTATTGTCTCTTCTTTGTGGTGTGATATTGCTTGTGTGTATTGATCGTTGAATACTGTGACATGTGATGATTATTATGCTGAGGTCTTTCCCAGCAAGTGCTATTATGCCGAGGTCTTTGCCGGTAAGTGCTATAATGTCGAGGTATTTACCAGCAAGTGTTAATATGACGAGGTCTTTGCCGGTGAGTGTTATCAGGCTGAAGTCATTTCTGGAGGAAGTTTATGAGGCCGAGGTCATTGCCGGTGAGATTTATTATACCAAGGTCATTTACGAAAATGGTTACAAAGCCGATGAGAAAAGGTTCCGGTGAGAGGTTGATTATTGTGACTTAATATTTTTGATGCTTATGCGTGACTTGCTTGATAGATGAGATTGATGTGCTTGTTGCGTGTGACTAAACTACTTGACTTTGAGGTTGAATTTTTTGATGTGTTTGATTGTAGGATAGTGGTTATTGAATTGTGAATGTTGAGTCTTGTGGACTGTGTATTATAGAATTGCTAGATTGAGCTGATTTATCTGCAGGTTGTAGTCTGAGGAGGTTCGGTTGGAGAATCAGGGGTGTTCGTTTTCTTTCTAGATTCTTTGTTTAGTAGGTTGCTTGCTGGGTACCGTATTGTTGGTACTCACCCCTTGCTTCTACACTTGTGTAGGCTCCATGCCCCGATCCATGTAACCCTCCTCTTCTTTTCCTGACAATCGAGATTCGTGAAGGATTTGAGAGGTAGCTGTTTGTCATCTTGGCGGGTCCTCTTTTCCTTTTCTTTTTAAGCTTTGTTCTACTTGAGAAACAAAGACTGAGACTTGTATTTATCTTTCAAATTCAGTATTTTCATTAGTGACTTGTACACGTGACAATCAGGTTTTGGGGTATTGTTTAGAATGAATAAGTTTTTCACCTTTGTCTTGTTCGATTTTTATTATATTTTCATTTTCTCTTTCGTTTTCGTTAGGTTGAGGCTGACTTGTCTTGGTGGGAATAGACAAGTGCCATCACCTCCTTTTTTGGACCATGACAAAACTTCTTCCACTTGTCAAAACAAGATACTTAAATTGGAATGGGGGAGTATATAGATTCAGAGGATAAAAATTTCCTGTTAGTATGAAAATAATTTTTGAATCAATAAAACTCACCTTAATCTTAACTTATCGAATCTCCTGTTATTTCTCAGTAGCTCAGTCGTAGTAGATTGATCGATTGTTAACTCATTGGTAGTAGATCTGAATCCTATATGGCACAAGGTGTTGTTTAGTATAGAGAGATGGGTGAGGAGATCAAACAATAATTCTAGTTGGCAATGGCACAAACAGACTGGAATGTGTATTGTATGAGTCTGAATTATTGCATTATTAATTTATTAATTAATGGTAGGTAAACAACAATTAGTGATTTATTAATTAATGAAAGTGTTTCACTCCTTTTGATTGCTTTAGTAAAAACAACATCAACTTAATCATTGTCTTTGAGAATTATGTCTTATTCCATTTATAATAGATTAAGAAAAGACCCGTCATTTTCTTTAAACAAAAGGAAATCAACATCACTAACGCTAATGATGGAGGGCAGACCAATAAGAGCAAATCAAAGAAAGTGATTGACAAACATTTAGGCAAGCAAACATCTTAGTCAAATCACACATGGGAATAGCCCAAATAGGAGAGGGAAGTTTTTTTTTTTTTTTTTTTTTTAAGTTACAATACATATATAACACAAGTTTACTATACTTAAAATTGTTGTACCCACCAACTTAACATATAGAAATGGGAAAATGAATCATCAACTTAAAATCACTTATTTTATATAGATCTCAAGCACATCTAATGTGTGTCTAAATGGTGACAAATGTCGAGAAATTAAAACAATCTTCATCTAAAAGGGGGAAAATGATTTTCCTCACTTATAAAAGGGAATTATTTTCCTTATAATTGTCGTAGCTTTTATGTTCACAAGACTTGCTTTAACTAACTATAATATATTAGTATCTGGGCATGTGTGTTGTACATGTACTCCATAACGATGAGTATGAACTATTAAGAAATCACATAAAAATTCTTTAAAATTGTGTTTCAGTTTACCATATAAGAAATTAAAACATAAGTGTTTTGAAGTGCCATAGTGTTTCATACAAGACAATCATAAATGTGTACATTAATATACATCAAAACCATATTCACAATATTTGTGGTTTTGGAACTATGAAGGTTATTGGTAAAATGGATTAATTACTCAGGTGTTGTATCAATTTAAGAACTTTGAGATTTTGGAAAGCAATAGAAAGTTAATATTAAATATATCTTACAATTTTCAAGCGTGACGAGTAGTCGATCGATCGATCTTCTTTTGCCTTTTTGTATCTCCAAGTTCTGATCCAATCCTAGAAAAAGAGTTGTTGATAACTTATATAAAAAGCAGACTCCAATAAAGAAAGGATAAAAATTTTAAGACAGATTAGAAAAATGTTTATTGAAAAATACCTCATAAAGGATGAAGTAGGATTAAGCTAACAAGAAAAGATTAATATGAGGATAATCAACTTGGAACAATGAGGAAATATTTTTGTCATACTCTAAAAAGATTAGTGGATGGATAATTATGGTTTAACCAAAAGACTGGATCTAAATCTTACAAAACAGTCAATGGTTGTATTATTTAATGAATAACTCTTGGGTTTATCATATTAATTTTAGACAGCTAATACATTGGCAGGTTAATATGCATTCCCATTGGACTTCAGTTAGTGGTTGCATTATTTAATGAAATAGCATGGCTTATCGTATGAGTATACAATAGACAACTAATTAATGGAAGGTTAGTATCCATTCCGAATGATCAAATCTTCATATCGGTGAACAAAATTGAATCTAAAATCAGACCAAATTATAAATTGAGAAAAAAAATTTGATCAGTGGTTTGGTTTGACTTGATTTGGTATTGAAGAAAAAAAACCCGTCTATATTGGGTTTGTTCGGTTTTAACTTTGAAAAAGTCAATCCGAGACCAAACCAACCCGACATCATATATATAATTTTAAATTATTTTATACATAAAAACATTTACTTTGATATAATTATAATATTTCTTATACATTTTCATAATTTTTATCTTTTAACATATTATTTCAAGTTTGACTTAAATTTTTTTGAATAGTCCAATAAAAGTTATATTCCATAGATATTAGTAATTCTAACAAAACTCAAATCAAAATCAAATCAATATAAAAATCAACTCATATACTAAGAATGACAATAATGTTGAATATTTATTTCTTTAGTTATATATTGTTTTAGACTTATTTAAGCATGATTTATACTTTAAAAGTATGATCGTTTTCATTGACTTATTTATTTGATTTGATTTCACTATTGTTTTGTTGAATATTTTAGTGTTAATCATATGTTTGTTTGAGTATTTTACCATCAAATATTGTGTTATTTTCTTAAGAAACACCTTAGATAATTTGGTAAGACTAAATAAATATTTGAAACACAAGTTAATCATATGTTTGTTTGAGTATTTACCAGAAATATCCGAAAACCCAAGAAACCCCAAAAAACCTGAAAAAATTTTGAGGTTGAAAAATCCAAATTTATTGGTTTGGTTTGGTTTATAAATTTAAAACCCGACATCAATGATTTGGTTTGGTATTTAAAAAACCCGAACCAATCTGGTCCATATATACCCCTAATTATCATATATATGTGTGTGTGTGTGTGTTATTTTTATTTTTATATTAAGGAAAGTAAGAAGCTCCAAAATTTATATATATATATATATATATATATATATATATATATATATATATATATATATATATATATATATATATATATATATATATATATATTTTTATTTTTATATTAAGGAAAGTAAGAAGCTGCAAAATGTAAAGTTGGTTTACCATTTTACCCCTAGACTAAATTAAAATATTAAAACATATAAAGAATTAATTATTCATTTAAAATCCAAACATGATGAATTTGAGTAAATTAAATCAAGTATAGTCTAAGTTCATTTAACTAATAGGTCATTTAGTTTTCATTTGGCAACGTTTAAGGCTTTTAGCATTCTTTTTGTATGTAGGTATAATGCATTATGTGCAGGAATTTAATTTTTGTTTTAAAAAAGTAAGAACATCTCAAAATAACTTTGGTCTTTTCTACTACTCCAAACATCTCATAATAAAGTGAGTCTCTTCTACTTCTTATATCTCATTATAAACAAGTCTTTTCTACTATTTCATTGGTTAGAATATTCACAATTTCTTGAGTCTTCTTCTCCACCATATTCAGTTTTTTGTACTTATCATCCCCTACCCCTACCCACATCTTTTTTTTTTTTTTTTTTTTTTTACTTTTTTAATATTCATATGTTTGAATAAAAATAAGGCTCTAAGATCATGATGCAACTCAATATATGCATCAATTTAGTTTTTATTTTTATGCATAATAGTTAATTTCACAAGATAAATATTTTTACAACAGTATATATTTATCTTTAAATTAAAGTAGTCACCAAAGTAGCATCAATTTTGTAGAAATTTCTAATCTCAATTTATGAGTTTGTTACTTCTTTTTACTGTATGCTTTAATTTTTATTTTATAACACAGAGAAAGTCTAATATATATATGTGTTGTTTAAAATTTATCATTTGCTATATAAAATTTATATAAAGTATTTTGGGATAAACGTGCGAAGATGTCCCAAAGACTAGTTAATCAAAGTGTGTGAAGGAGAGAACCGTATGTAGCTCAGTTAGTTGGCTACCTGAACTTTCACCTTCAATTCCTCCACCCCAATTTTAAAAAAAGAAGTAACATAAGAGGTGAAGTTTGAGAAATCTCTTACGGGGCACTAACATCTCGAAGGTCTTGCCTATTTACGGATCTGTTGATGAGGACTCTACCTGCAAAAAAAAAAACTGATATTAGAATTGTATTGTTATAAGAAAATAAAGGTTTTCACTTTGTATGTTTGGCTCTGCTCTCTGCTTTGCCAATTTGTATCTATAAAGACACTACAACAAGCCGTCTGCTTTGATCACTTGAATTATTTAGTCTTATTCACACTAGTAAATCTTATTTTGTTGTATAAATTCAGAGACGCCATCATTTTCCTCCTGCAAAGCTGAGTAGGGGTTTGATGTTAGTGCAAGATTTTAAGGGTCCGTTTGCCCTACGATATGGAATCATGATATGATATCATAATATGGAATCATGAGATGAAGTTGAAGTTTTGTTTGGACATGCGATATGAAATTTTTGTGTTGTATATTTTCTCATAAATATAAAAATCTTGTAAGTTGTAAAACTATTAAAATAGCCCCAATTGTTTATTCAATCTTATCAAATAAACAAAAATTTATAAATAATAAAGTATTACAAAGCTATCTGTTCTCCACTTAACTAATTATTTCATCCAGCTTTAATTGATCAAACTTTAATTCAATAAAAAAAAGTTAAACATAAATTGTAGTGTACTAGTCTTTAATATAATCCTCTCACATACTACGGACAATCTTTTAACGTTGAACTTGCATTTCTCTATCATGACCGAAAAGACAAACCAACATTGTTACTTTGAGCCATTTGTTGGTCAATATCATTCGCAACTATATTTTCATGCTCATAGACCATAAATATTTCATCACCCCTTTGGTATTATCGCAAATAATTATGTAACACTGTACAAGTTATGACCATTTTCACTTGTGTGTCAATATCATATGATTCATGCCTTGTTTAACTTGTGTGCAATTGCACATTTTCCGTGCATTAATTTCGTGCTAAAATCAAACATAATGGAAGTAGTGATTATCAAACATACATCACCAATTTTGTCCTTTTTCATACTCCCTCCATTTCAAATTAATTGAATTATTGAGACATTTTTCATTTTTCAAATTAACTTAATTGTTCAATTTTCAAGAATACTTTTAGAATGTTCTTCCAATTTTACCCTTCATTTGTTAGTATTGGAATTAGTTATTAATTAATGTTTAGTTGTTTTAATCATAAATTTGACAATAATTAATAAGAGTAAAAATGAAAAGTTATGCCTAATTTATGTTTTAATCTTCTTTTCTTAAAGGGTGTGAAACACCTCAACAATTCAATTAATTTGAAATGGATGGAGTATAAATTGTTTTAAACATTTTCATATGTAGCCGAAAGAGAAGTTTTTCTATTATGAAAACCCAAAAATGTATTACTCCCTCCATTTGTATTTATATTCATGAAATCAATTCTTGCTTTATCATTTATATTCACCAAATTGAAAGCAATAATAAATTTTATGTTGGTGAGAATAATAAATTTAAAAAAGTAATGATGTGATTATTAATTTTATTTACATATGAAATAAATGTTTAGTAAATATAACGTGGGGTTGTTTTAACAAAATATAAGCTTATGGGTCAACTTTTGTATTTAAAAAATCTAAAATCATGATATGGAATTCCCATATCATGATATTTGGAGAATATGGTATTCCATCTCATGATATGAAATCATGAGATGGAATTAGCGTAAAATCGCATGTCCAAATGCTGATTCCATCTCACGATTCCATATTGTGATATGGTATCGCATGGCCAAACGCCTACTAACAGTGGCAGCGCCAGAATTTTCAATAAGGGGGTTCAAAATCTGAAGGAGTAAACATATGAATCAGTCAAAGGGGGTTCGACATCTATTATATACATCTAAAAAATAATTTTAAACATGTATATATAGTAATATTTTCCGCCGAAGGAGGTTCGGATGAACCCCCTGAAGACATGCTGGCTCCGCCCCTGCCTACTAATAATAATTAATTGTACATTTTTGCAGGATAACAAGTTGTCAAAAAGGAAAGAAGTAGGTGAAGTACCAACGTTGCTATATTAAGGAAAACACTAAAATCAAGAGATCTTATTATTGAGTTGTATATCGAGTATCAAAATCAGATCATTCCATAGAAATCAAAGCATCAAGAGCATTTGCAATCATGCTAAAATCTTGCTCTTCTATATCAAGTACATCTTGATTTAATAGGAAGATAAAATGGCTACACAATCAGAAGTCCTCAATCGAAGATTTAAAGATAATCAAAAAAGTAAAGAAGACCTCAGTGAAGATACAAAGATTCTGTAAAAAGCAAAAGAAGATCTACGAGTCAATCAAATAAGGATGCTGAAGATTAGCCTTTTCATTATTCTTGGAAAATAAGATTACTAATTGCCTTTATCCAAGAATCAAATTTCTTGGGTTGCTAACTCTTCATCAAGAAGATTCAAGTCTCGACTAATCTATAAAAACTCACACACTGTCGAGGAAGAACTCATACAACAAGTCTGAATCATCTTAAATTCTCTACTCTCCTCTTAACAAACATTGTATCACTTAATTTCTATTGTGTAAAGAAAAAAAAAAAAAAGAGAAGGGAGAATAATATTGTTGGTAAGACTTTGTATCAAAAAGAAAAAGATAGAAAAAGTTGAGTGTAGACATAGGAACTATACTCAATCTTGGAATCACAACAAAGTTTACCAAGGCTAGATGAGAATACCCTTGCAACCCAAGGGGACTGGAAATAAGACCCATTTTGAATTCCAACCAGTACAAAAATATACGGTGTCAAGTTTACTTTACACACTTTCATCCTGATCATTTGTCTCTGATAACAATAGTTGCTTGATGAATCTTATAAGTCAACTATTCTAAAAGAAAATTGAAAAATGAGCATTTCACCCCACCCTCTTGCACTTTCATTTGGTAATAGAGTCTCGTCCCACAAATATCTACTTAACAAAATGTGAGGAAAAGATCATGGCACATCAAATTATGGACTCACTATTTCTCGAAGGAACCTCTCAAACAAGACCTCCCTATTTCAATGGTAAGCACTTCTCTCACTAGAAAGAAAGAATGAAAACTTTCATCAAATCATATGATGTGAAAATCTGGGGAGTGATCAAACTTGGTGACATTCCTATTCCTACTCAAAGAAGTCATATGACAGTCAAATCTCCATAATTCCAAGCCTCGAGAATTACACAGATGAACATATGGAAATTATTCAAGTAAATTCTAAGGCCAAAAATGTTCTATACAATGCTATTAATGGAGAGGAATATGAAAAAAATATCATTCTGTGAAATTGCTAAGAAAATGTGGGACAAACTAGAGGTTACATATGAAGGAACTGACAAAGTTAAGGAAACCATCAACAGTCTGTTGGTATATGAATTTGAACTATTTCAAATGAACGAAGGAGAAACAATTGAAAGCATGTTTGCACGACTCAACAAAATCATTGGTGAATTGAAAGCTTTAGGAAAAAACTACCCTCCAATTGAGCATATACGAAGAGTTCTTAGAAGCCTATTGTTGACCATATCATATATGATTCTAAAAGATTAGGGACAATATTCTCATTTAACTACGCAGAATCACACCACTGATAATATGCAAGATATGGTGTGATATTGTGCTAGAATCATGCTTGTATATATGGATCTTTGTATATAAATAATGGACAATTTATTAATTTGTATAACACAGAAATACTGAACAATTTCAACTGATTATTGTTTTTCAATAGTAATCACGGTATCAAGAGCCTAATTTTTTTTCAAGAAAATACTTTACTTTTTACTCTTTATAATTTCTGTTTGATTTATCATCAGATTATCTCTTGTCTTTCTAATAGAGTCACATTCTCATGATATTTTATCTACCAAGTTTGATAGAAAAAATTATCCGATGTGGAAATTTCATTTCCAGATCTGTTCAAGGGGAAAACTTGTTTGGAATCTCGATTGATCAACAATTGAGCCAAATGAAGACAGTAAAAAATAAGTTTGACACGCTAGCAATGCTCATGTCATTTCGTGGATCCTCAATTCTATTCACGCAGATGTTGCACTCAGTCTATGTCTGTTTCACTTGGCAGAAGAGAAGTGGAAGTATCTCAAAAAGATATATTCTCAATGTAATCATGCTCGTGATTTTGAGTTAGAACATACTCTTTTGAAATATAAGCAGGGAGATGAAGACATTCAGGGTTATTACTCGGGGACTTATAACAATCTGGTCTGAACAAGACCTAAGCTTTGGAGGAAACCTTTATTCCACAAGTTCAAAGAAGTTATACTGGAGAGGAAGAAGACTCCGATTGTCCAATTTCTCATAAAATTGGGGCATGAATTTAAGTCTATTAGAGATAACATTCTTAACAAAGAAACTCTTCTAGAAATTGATGTAGTTTTTGGAGAACTGATTCATGAGAAGACACACATCAACACTCTGATATCCATAGATTCATCCTACATAATTGATGCGACTATGTATACATCAAAAGCTACTCATAAATCTTACACTGAGAGCTCATTTCAAAATTTCGAACCACAATGCTTTGAGTGCAAGGAGTATGGCCATATTGCGTCACATTGCAAGAAAATAAACATATGCAAATATTTTAAGAAGTCTGACCATATAATTATGGAGTGAAATTGACACCCAAACATGTATCAAACCAAGCAAAAAGCTTATCAAGCGTCTGAAGCTTATGCGAGTCAAGTAGAGATCACAACGCGATCTGCTTTAGTATTTCAAAAGATGATAAAAGATTCAGTTGCAACTGCTCTCCTCGAGGCTATTTCTAGTGCTCCCGTTGTTTCCTATCATGGTAAAGAATTAAATAAGAATCCAAAAGTTTGGCATATAGATTTGGCATAGGAGATATCCATAATTTACACTCTTTATCAACTCCACCATAATATCATCTTATTTTCGCAGTCAATGGCGATACATTACCCGCCTCTAAGATTGAAAAATCATCTTACTTCACTAATGTCCTTTTTGTTCCTAAAATCTGTGTTAATCTTATTTTCGTTGGACAATTAGTGGAACAAAATTGCCTTATTATTTTCTCACGTCTTGGTTGTGTTGTTCAGAATCTGGTGAAAAGGAAGGTTATAGCCAAGATTTATAAAGTTGGGAGAATGATTCAGTTTTTCGTATTTGAAACACCTCAAATGAATTGTGGTACTTGTGGAATAATCGCCTTGGGGCATCCACATGCTCAAAAACTTTCCTCCATGTTACAATATTGTCTTCATTTGAATAAGAAATCATGGGTTTTGTCATAAAAATTACCTTGTGAAAATTGTGCTAAATGTAAAAGCCATAAACTGGCTTTTCCTTATACTACTTCATACAACTCGACTTTTTAATTTGTTTCACAGTGATGTATGGGGACCTACACCAATTTCATCTAGATTGGGGTATCAATATTTTATTTTGTTTATTGATCATGTTTCAGGATATACATGGGTGTTCATTTTTAGAAACAAAAGTGAAGTTCCTAAAATCACAAAACAATTTGTCACCTATGTTGAGACTCAATTCAATAAATGACTCAATTGTTTTTGATTAATCAGGTGGGGAATACATGAAGTATGAACTCATAGTCAAAGATAGAGGCATTACTTTGCAACACTGAGTTGTATGGAAAGAAAAAAATATGCATATTTTGGAAACCACGTTAGCTCTTCTTGATACATCATATGTTCCTAAAACATTTTGGGATGAAGCCATCCAAACTTCTGTCCATTTAATAAACAAAAACACCATCACCATTAACAAAGATGATAGTCCATATTCCATTCTTTTTGGTAAACACCTTGATCATTCTCATCTAAAAGTTTTTTGTTTTATCCATTTGCCTAGATATGAACGCCATAAATTATTTGCTAAAAATGTGAGGTGTGTTTTCTTGGGTTATAGTGATGTTCAAAAGGGATATCTTTGTTATGATTCTTCTAGACGACAATTGCGGGTTTCCTGGCATGCAATTTTCTTTGAGCATGTATTTGCTTACCCTATTGCCTCTTCAACAACATTAGACTTTGTCTCCTTTCTATATAATTTTGAGAATCAGCAGTGTCACGTCCCAAACCGCTGTGATTAGAATCCACACTAACACCTCGGTGAGAGAACCATTACTACACCCAACTAAACCATACTAACCAAAATACATGAATTTAAATATGTGGAAACAGGTTTAAATAATCAATTTAAAAGCCGAGTTCCCATAAACTCAGTAAGTTATCAAAAATAACATAAACAAGAAGAAATTCAACTCATAAAACCTGAAAGTCATTGTACCAAAACTTCTAACTAAACAATCTAAGATAAGGGGATGCAACCCCAAAACAACTAAACATAAAGTAAGAGTCTCAAAAGTCTAAATCCGAAGGAAATGGACTAAGATCCTAGATGAATTCATGGTAGCCTGAAGGAACTGACTCACCCTTGAACTTGACAAGTCAGTGATCTCTTAGCTGACGTCTCTCAACAGCCGCCATAAGAGGCCCTATACTCAACAAAGAAAGAGCAAGTGCAATATCAATACACAAACAACAGTGTACTGGTACGATCACATGAATATCCAGTAAGTAAGATATATACAAGTAACTACAACATAGTAACCCACATATATACAGATGAATAACAATTTACCAGTTCATGCCCAATATATTAGTTCCACAATATCAATCTTAAATGCAACATTCAATGATAGTCCTCTCACTGAACCCACACTCAAACTATTATTGTGTTGGAACTTGACACCTAATCCAATAATGTGTCGGAATGTGACATTCGATCCAATATGTATCAGAATGTGACACCCAATCAAATTATGTGTCGGAGCATGACACCTAATCCAATCAACCAAAATCACAAACACAATAGCACCACAATGAATGATTTATAGACTTGTATCATACAATCAAATATCAGGTTCAATGTATGCTACAAAATCACAGTTAGTCGTTTCATTAGATTCATATCATTGTACCCTATTCATATACATACACGAATACAATAGAGCACCTAGCAAGAATATGTAACACAGATGGGAAATCAAACTATCACCTACCTCGAAACCAAGCCTGAACACTCTTAAGGAACTTGAGCTTTCCCTTATTGGAGTCTCTCAACTTGTTCTTGGTCTAAAACAAGTAAATTATGAAAATGATCAATAATAGAGGCCTAGTTTACCCTGATTATATCCAAATACTAACTCTTGTCCAATCCCATGGTCCTAACATTTAACTAGGGCTTTTTCCACCATTAAATTCAAGCCAAACCCAAGGATAAATAGCAAGGATTCTAAGTTCCAAGAATTAATTTACGAATGAGGGGAGTAATTGACTTACTTTTAGCACGAGAATTAGTGAAAAACCAAAAGAAATAGCCCTAAGTATCCCTTTTGCTCTCCAAGAACAAAGTTTTCAGAAAAATAACATTTTTGGGACTTTTCCCATTTTTACTCGCGACTGGCCCGCCATGGCGGGAATAATCCTACCGTGGTGGATTGTACAGATACAGAGACTCATAATTTGTGTTCCAAGTCTCAATTTCACAAAACACCCTCAAACCTTGACGTTCTAAAACCACCCATTCATGCTAAGATCAATTACAAGAGTTCTACCAGCCTGAATTCGATTATGTAAAGCCGTACAGGCTTCTTATCATCTTGTCTATCCACTCAAATCATTAAATTCATAATCACATCCCCCATCCATTACCGGATTACCTTAGACATCACCTGACTCAGATTTCAACAAAGTCTAGCCTAGGCTGGAAATTTTGAAGTTACTACTCAAAAGTTTTCTTACCCTAATTCCTTCCCCATTGGCTTATCTATAACGATGGGAATAGGTCGTTACAATAGATACCAATTTAACCATCACTCATCCCCGAGTGACAAACTAGGAAAATTAGGCTAACGCGAGAGTAAAGTAGTACCTGAATCGTCAAATAACTGGGATACTTGTCTCACATGTCCTTCTCGATTTCCCAAGTAGTTTTCTCAACCGAAAGATGCTTCCATTGAACTTTCACTAAGTTAATCTCTTTGGTTCTCAGCTTATGGAAATCACGATCAATGATTGTAACCGTTTCCTCTTCATACTAAAGATTTTTGTTTAACAAAATATAGTCCCACTTGATGATATAATCTCCATCCCCATGATAATTCTTTAACATGGACACATGGACACATGGAACACTGCATGGACTCCAGATAGGCTAGGTAATAAGGTCAATCTATAAGCTACTGGCCCTACACAGTTAAGGATCTCAAATGGGCCAATGTAGCGAGGACTAAGCTTGACCTTTTTGCAAAATCTCATCACTCCTTTTATGGGTGACACCCTTACCTTACGATCTGCATCCTCTTTCTCTTGACTCTGAGAATCTAGCAGCTTAGCTTGGATACTCTTCACCTAATCCTAAGCATCCTTTACCAAATCCATCCTCAATTATTTCACATCTCCAACCTCAAACCATCCTATGGGTGATCTACATCTGTCACGCCCCGAGCCTACACCCTGGGAGTGACTGACACTCGAGAACCATTACTGGCCCCAAGCGAACCCTTGGCGTGGCTTAACTCTTAGAAGAAGACTTACACATGATAAAATACTTTAAAAAGTAAACTGAACTGCTCAATCAATAATCCAGAATGTATAAAGAACATTCACTAGCCAAAATGGCACTCAAGTCTCAATATCAAAACAGGAATGGAAATACTCAAGAACTAACATCAACTACTGTCTATGAAGCCTCTAAAAATTAAGATGGACGTTGGGATAAGACCCACGACATCCTAATGAACTAAAGTGATAAGTAATGAAAAAGGGGATTATTCGGAAGCAAGGAGGCTCACCAACAAATCTAAAGCTCAACTGGATCAACGATGCACTGGATGCTGATCCTAGTTACCTGAATCTGCATCATAAAAAGATTCAGGCCAACCGACATTAGTACATTGAATGTACGAGCATACGAGGGGAAATTCTAAAACAAGACATAAGCTTGAAAGGAACTAAAAGAACATACCTGGGCTCAACTCAACTCAACTGACTCATTTCAATATAAAGCAATAATGTAAATTCAATATAAAGAAAATCTTTTTAAAACATGGATAACAACTCTGTGTATTTAGAAATACAATAATAACTCTGTATGTATGCAAAGATACAAATAAACTCTGGATGTATATAAAAATACAATTAAATCAATGTATATAAGAATAAAAAATACTTCTGTGGGAGTTTCTCTAACCGACAACCATCACTTAAGAGCCATTGTGATGATACAACGTTTTGCCTCATGCTGCCAGGATCATCCAATACCTTGCCGAGGGTATAGAACCTGACTACTAAGTGGATCCACTAGTCTATGCTAAAAAGCACTAAGGAATCATCTAAAAAGTATGAACCTTTTCTACCCATGGTGGCTACATGGTTTATGGGGCTGGGAGTTGTCTGAATTCTCACCCATATCGGTGCTCAATATTACTCCTAAAATATGATACTAGCTCTTATGTTTAAAAACATAACGTTGTGGTTTGAGATAATACCCAAAAACTAGCCCAAAGGCTCTCTTGGAAATTAGTGTTTCCTCTCTTGCTTAATTGTGAAAGCATTTACTGTTTACTGAAAACTAGCTCAAAGGCTCTTTTGGAAATCTCAGTTTCCTTTCTTATTTAAATGTGAATTTTTATTATTCTTTGGGAATACATAGTCCCGATATACACTTTTAAAGATCTGAACTTCAATCCTTACTCTTTACTCAACTAAAAACTCACGTCTTAAAAGAAAGTTAAAACATTTATAAAAGACATTTGGAAGACTCTGTTAACTTCTCTTGACTTGGATCTTAACTTTCCTTGAATTTGAATTTATGGGTTCAAGGATTGTGATTTGTGAATAGATCTTATTATGTTTAGGAGTGTTTTTAGATAGTTAAACATGAGAAACTATCAAGAAATCACTGTCTGGAAGCAAGTCCGCGACGCGGAGATGCATTTAAATATTTGGTCACAAAATAAATTTTGAGGTAGAACGGTCCGTGGCCGCTCTGTGATGTAGAGAAAGATTATGTGAAAATGGTGGGGCAAGTCCACGACTAGGACTGGGATGCCAGATTTGCCTGACTTTTTGCTTCTTCATTTTCTAACCCTAATTCGCCTAAACTCGGTTCTTTTTCTCAAAATCTCTTTAGATTCAAATACTCAGCGCATGTACACAAGAATCTAACTCAAATTTAGTCTAACAATCAACCTTAAACTCTCAAGAACTCTTCAATCTCATCCCAAGTTCAAGAACAAAGCAATTCAAGAATACAACTCAACAACATCAAAGTCTTAATATTTTAGGACGAAAATCATACTAAAATAAACATGTTTGGCGCGTGGGTGAACGAAACCAATGCTATGTGTACTCACATACCTCGTAGGATTGAATCCTTGGCAAAATCCGTGACCAATTCCTCAAGAAATCGATGAATCCTTGCTTCTTCTCCTCTTCTTTTCTCTTCTCTCAAAACCCTAACTTAATTTTATGAAGCGTAAATTGAACCAACTCAGTTTAAACCCCAACTTAATTATCAAAAATGAATTTAATTAGTTGGGTAGTGAAAATACCATAATATCCTTCTAAAATCAGGTTTTGACTTTCCTTATCTAGAAAACCCAACTTCAAATGGGCATATCTCCCCCACACAAACTCGAAATTGAGCAAACTCGGTGGTGTTGGAAAGATAATTCAAAGATATTTCCTACGGTATCTGGTATCACATCTAACTCATCCTGAGCTAGGATTAATGGTCATTTGAAGTTGACTCAAAACTCATACTTAGCTTAACTTTGTCAAAGTTTCCAAATTTGATTATTTCCAAAAAATGGTTTTTTTCTAATTCTAAGTCTTTATAGTAGCGGGGTGTTACAATATCTTCCCCTTGGAAACATTCGTTCTCTAATGAGATTACTCTTAGTAGTCTAAGGCGTAACATCTAACATCTAGCTCAAACACCCAAATGGAATCATGCTGCCTGTGAGACCTTGATAAACCTGTGACGAAATCCATATTGATCATCTCCCACTTCTATTTCGGAAGTTCTATGTTCTAAGCCATACCATCAGGTCTTTGGTGCTCTACTTTAACTTGTTGGCAATTCGGGCACCTAGCAACAAACTCTACAATGCCCTTTCCATACTAATCCACCAATAAACTTCCCTCAAGTCACAATACATCTTTGTGGAACCTGGATGGATAGAATATTTGGAGCTATGAGCTTCCTCCATGATCCTCTCTTGAAGTTTATCCTCCATTGGTACACACAATCTACGTTGATACCTCAATACACCATCTCCCTTTTGTTCAAGAGCCATTACTTTTTGCTTATGAAAATTTTCCTTCAATTCATGAAAAATAGGATCTTGATCGTGTTTCTCTTTCACTTCTGACACCAATGATGATATAGCCTCATTCATCACCACTACTCCTCCTTATGTGGATTCCATTAGTCAAACTCCTAATCGTGCAAGTCTATGCACATCTTTTGCTAACTCTTTCTTATCTTACTGAAAATGGTCGGTACTACCCATAGACAATCTACTCAAGGCACCAACAATAACATTAGTCTTACCTGGGTGATAAAGAATACTCATGTAATAATCCTTGAGTAACTCTAACCACCTTCTGTTTCTGAGATTAAGCTTTTTTTGACTAAACGCATACTAGATACTCTTGTGATCGGTGAACTCATCCACATGAATACCATAAATATAGTGACGCCATATGTCAACGCGAATACTACGACAGCCAACTCTAGATCATGGGTTGGGTAGTTCCTCTCGTGAACCTTAAGCGGTCTAGAGGCAAAAGCTATAAATTTGCCATTCTGCATTAACACACAACCCAAACCAACTCTAGATGCATCACAATATACAACAAAGCCTTCCGTACCTTCTGGTAAGGTCAATACTGGGGAAGTAATCAACTTTTTTTTCAATTCATGAAAACTTTTCTCACAAGCTTCAGAACATTGAAATTTCACTGTTTTCTAAGTCAACTTGGGCAAAGGGGATGAAATAGATGAGAACCCCTCTACGAACCTTCTATTATATCCTGCCAACTCCAAGAAATTCCTAATATCAGTAGGAGATGTGGGTCTAGGCTAATTCTGCGCTGCCACTATTTTCTGAGTGTCAACTCTAATTGCATCACCCAAAACAATATGGCCTAAGAATGCCACAGACTAAAGGCAAAATTCACATTTAGAGAACTTAGCATATAACTCATTATCCTTTAAAGTTTGGACAACAATTCTGAGATGACTAGCATGATCTTTATCATTCCTCGAATAGATTAGAATGTCATCAATGAATAAGATAACAAACATATCTAAATAAGGCTTCAATACTTTATTCATAAGGTCCATGAACGCTACATGTTCATTAGTTAAACCGAATGACATGACGAAACATAACGGTTCTTGCAAGCCGTCTTTGGAATATCACATTCCCTTACTCTTAATTGATGATAGCCTAATCTGATATCTATCTTAGAAAAAGCATGAGGTAATCTGAAGTTAATCAAAAAGATCATCAATTCTCAGAAAAGGATAGTTATTCTTGATGGTAACCTTGTTTAACTGACGGTAATCTATACACATTCTAAGAGAACCATCTTTCTTCCTCACAAACAAGACCGGAGTGCCCTAAGGTGAGACATTTGGTCGAATAAAACCTTTCTCTAGGAGATCTTTCAACTGCTCCTTTAACTCTTTCAACTCCGCTGGTGCCATCTATATGGCAGAATAGATATAGGATGAGTATCAGGAATAATATCTATACCGAAGTCTATTTCTCTCTCAGGAGTGACTCTAGGAAGATCATTTGGAAAGACTTTTGGAAACTCTTTTACTACTGGAACTAACTGAATAGGAGGTATCTCAACACTAGAGTTATTAACTCGGACTAAGTAATAGACACACCCCTTGGAAACTAACTTTGTTGCCTTAAGGTACGAAATTAAATGACCTTTAGGCACTGCTGAACTGCTCTTCCACTCTTTAATTGGTTCATTGGAAATTGAAACTTGACTACTCGAGTTCTACACTCTATTGATTTATAACAGGCATGAAGCCAGTCCATACCTAGAATGACATCAAAATCTACCATATTTAACTTAACTAAGTCAGCTATGGTACTCTTGTGATTGACAGAAATTGTACAATCACGATAGACTCTATCAGCTAGATTGGACTCACCAACAGGTGTAGAAATACTGAAGGGCTCAAGAAGTTTCTTAGGAAGAACATCAAAATTCATCGCAACATAATGAGTCACAAAATATAAACTCGCTCCTGGATCTAGCAAAACATAGACTTCAAAGTTAAAGACTTGGATCATACCATTGACAACATCTGGTGAATCCTCTTGCTCTTGGAGACTAGTGATAGCATAAAGACGGTTTGATCTTCTGCCTGCCCCTGAAGTAGCTCTTCTAGGTGAAGCTCTGTCTGGTGGAGCAGCTGAAGAAGACTGGGCTCCATTTCCCCCATTACCATTACCCTATCTGTTATTATGACACTCTCATAAAATGACCATTCTGACCACACTAGAAGCAACCAGTGGAGCCATTACGACACACCCCTGAGTGGCTCCTACCATACTTAGAACATGTAGGAGTCTCATTAACTCCTTGTTCAACACTGCCTTGAGAATATACAGGTCTAGCTCTGAAATTCTGGGAATTCTGACTATTGGACTCACCTTTGTTCCCTTGTGCAGGTGCACTAGCAAATGATGGAGCATGTCCCTTCTGCTTAGATTGGAAAGATGACCGGCTCACATTACTCTTTTGCTTCCCGAACTCATCCCCTGATGTCTTAGCCCTCTTATTCTTAAAATCTTATTTATCCCTCAGCTTATCCTCCTCAACTTGTTGCACATAGATCATTAGCCTTGATATGTCCATCTCCCCTATCAGCATAGCTGCCTTGCCTTACTTACTTGACAGACGAGACAACCCAGCAATAAATAAACTCATTCTGCTCCTCATGTCAGCAACCATCTCTGGAGCATAGTGGGAAAGTTGTGTGAACTTCAGACTATACTCATGAACACTCATAGATTCCTACTTAAGGGTGATAAACTCTCTTATATTTGCCTATCGCAACTCACGGGGAAAGAATTGCCCCATGAAAGTACTCTTAAACACAACCTAACTTACAAGTGGTGCACCTTCAGCTCTGTTCTTTTTCCACTGATCAAACTAGATTCTAGCGACACCCTTTATTTGGTATGCAGCTAGTTCCACTCTCTCAACATCATCAACATACATGATCTCGAAACCTTCTAAAGCTCTTCAACAAAGTTTTCTGGATCGTCAGTGATAGTTGAACCAGTGAAGCTTGGAGGATTCATCCTTAAGAACTCACTGATCCTTGAAGTATTTGCCACTACCTGTCGCTTCTCTCTCTATTGCCCAGCTTGGCTCAACATCTGGATGGCCTCATAGAACTCATCATTGGTGACCTCTCCTTATGGTTGCACTTCTGGTGCATTAGGTAGCCCTTGTTCCTCAACATTTCTGCTAGCGGGACGACCTCTGACAGCTCTTCATGGAGGCATGATCTGAAAGACACACGCAAGAAAGAGTCATAGAGAGACTTTATAGAGATGAAATCTATCACACGAAGTAAGTATGAAAGAAGTGAAGGAATTCCTAAATGTTGCAGCCTCCTAATTATAAATGTGACGCGCTTCACATCAATAACTAGGACTCTACAGACACGGCTTCATAGACTCCCTAGGACTCTTGAACTCTATGCTCTAATACCAAGTTTGTCTCGCCTTGAGCCTACACTCTGGGCGGGACTGGAACTCGAGAACCATTTCTGGCCCCAAGCGAACCCTTGGCCTGACTTAACTCTTAGCGGAAGATTTACTCATGATAAAATACTTTAAAAAGTAAACTGAATTGCTCAATAAATAACCCAGAAGGTATAAAGAATATTCACTAGCCAAAATGGCACTCAAGTCTCAATTATCAAAAAAGGAATGAAAAGACACAAGAACTAACATCAACTACTGTCTATGAAGCCTCGAACAACTGAGATGGACGTCAGGATAAGACCCAGGACATCCTAATGAACTAAAATGATAAAGTAATGAAAAAGTGATCATCCGAAAGCAATGAGGCTCACTAACAACTCTGAAGCTCAACTGGATCAACGATGCACTGGATGCTGATCCTAGTTTACCTGAATCTGCATCATAAAAGGATGTAGGCCAACTGGCATCAGTACATTGAATGTACGAGCATGCGAGGGGAAATTCTAAAATAAGACATAAGCTTGAAAGGAACTGAAAGAACATACCTGGGCTCAACTCAACTCAACTGACTCATTTCATTATAAAGTAATAATGTAAATGCAGTATAAATAAAAGCTTTTTAAAATATGGATAACAACTCTATGTATTTAGAAATATAATAATAACTCTATATATATGCAAAGATACAAATGAACTCTGGATGTATATAAAAATACAATTAACTCAATATATAAAAATACAAAATATTGCTGTGGGAGTTTATCTAACCGAGAACTATCACTTAAGAGCTATTGTGATGATACAACATTTTTCCTCACGCAAGCAGGGCCGTCCTATACCTTGTCGAGGGTATAGAACCCGACTACTAAGTGGATCCACTAGTCTATGCTAAAAAGCACTAACGAATCATCTGAAACGTATGACCCTTTTTCTACCGATGGTGGCAACATGGTTTATGGGGTTGTCTGAACTGTCTTTCATATCGGTGCTCAATTCTACTCTGAAAATATGATACTAGCTCTTATGTTTAAAAACATAACTCTGTGGTTTGAGATAATTACTCAAAAACTAGCCCGAAGGCTTTCTTGGAAATTAGTGTTTCCTCTATTGCTTAATTGTGAAAGCATTTACTCTTTATTGAAAACTAGATCAAAGGCTCTTTTGGAAATCTCAGTTTCCTTTGTATTTAAATGTGAAAACATTTTACTCTTTGGGAATACATTGTCCCGATATACTCTTTTGAAGAAATGAACTTCAATCTTCACTCTTTACTCAACTCAAAACTCACGTTTTAAAACAAAGTTAAAACATTTGTAAAAGACTTTTGGAAGACTCTATGAACTTCTCTTGACTTGGCTCTTAACTTTCCTTGAGTTTGAATTTATGAATTCAAGGATTGTGATTTGTGATAGGATAGATCTCATGATGTTTAGGAGTGTTTTTAGATAGTTAAACATGGGAACGATCAAGAAATCACAATCTGGAAGTAGGTCCGCGATGCGGAGATGCATTTAAATATTTGGTCGTGAAATAAATTTTGAGGTAGAACGGTCCGTGACCGCTCCGCAACATGGAGAAATTCTATTAAATGGTGGGGCAAGTTTGCGACGCGGACTGGGATGCCAAATTTGCCCAATTTTTTCCTTCTTCATTTTCTAACCCAATTCGCCTAAACTAGGTTCTTTTTCTCAAATTATCTTTAGATTCAGATACCCAGTACGTGGACACAAGAATATAACTCAAGACAAGTCTAACAATCGACCATAAACTCTCAAGAACTCCTCAATCTCATCCCAAATTCAAGAACGAAAGCAATTCAAGAATACAACTCAACAACATCAAAGTCTCAATCTTTTAGGATGAAAATCATACTGAAATAAACATGTTTGGCGCATGGGTGAATGAACCCAATGTTATGTGTACTCACATATCTCGTAGGATTGAATCCTTGGCGATATCCGCGATCAATTCCTCAAGAAATGGACAAGTCCTTGCTTCTTCTCCTCTTTTCTCCTCTTCTCTCAAAACCTTAACTTAATTTTATGAAGCGTAAACTAAACCAATTCAGTTTACACCCCAACTTAATTACCAAAAATGAATTTAATTAATTGGATATTGAAAAGACCATAATACCCTTCTAAAATCCGGTTTGACTTTCCTTATCTAGACATCCCAACTTCAAATGGGCATATCTCCCTTTTACAAACTCGAAATTGAGCAAACTCGGTGGCGTTGGAAAGATAATCCAAAGATATTTCTTACGGTATCTTGTAGTACACCTAACTCATCCTGAGCTAGGAGTTATAGTCGTTTGAAGTTAACCCAAAGCTCACACTTAGCTTAACTTTGTCAAACTTTTCAAATTTGATTATTTCCCAAAAACGGTTTATTTCTAATTCTAATCTTTCTAGGAGCGGGGGCTTACAACATTTCCTCTCATAAAGTGCTTCGAATAGTGCCATTTAATGCTGGAGTGATAGCTATTGTTGTAGGTGAACTCACACAAAGGTAGGAATTTATCCCAATGACCTCCAAAGTCAATTACACATGCCCTTAACATGTCTTCAATCACTTGAATTGTCCTCTCCGATTGTCTATCAGTCTGTGGATGAAAAGTTATGCTGAAAATGAGTTGAGTGCCCAAATATTCATGCAACTTCCCCAAGAACTTTGATGTAAACTGCGTACCACGGTCTGAGATGATCGAAAGGGGCACCCCATGCAACTTTACTATCTCTTTAACAAAAATCTTTGACAACTATTGGACATTATATTCTACATTGACTAGAATGAAGTGGGCTGACTTAGTCAGTCAGTCAACCACAACCCAAATGGAGTCAAACTTTTTCATGGTCTTAGAAGACCAACCATAAAGTCCATAGTTATCCTTTCCCACTTACATTCAGGGATAGGCATTCTTTGAAGCAAATCGGCAGGCCTTTGATGCTCATACTTTACCTGCTAATAGTTTTGGCACTTAGCCACAAACTCAACTATGTCTTTCTTCATGCCCGACCACTAATAAAGTCAATTAAAGTCTCGATACATCATTTTCACACCTGGATAAATAGAGTACCGCAAACCATGAGATTTTGTCAACACCTTTTGAATCAAGTCATCCACTAGGGGAACACAAATCCTCCCTAAAACTAAGCACACCACCTGCATCAAGAGCAACATCTTGTTCCTTGTCAGATATTGTCTTCTTTCTGAGCTCATTACAACTCGCATCCTCAAACTGCTTGGCTTTGATCTCCTTAATGAAAGCGGGTGTAACCTCAATGCTAGCTAACACCCCACCTTTCTCTGAGATGCCCAACTACATGAACCCAGACTCCAAGGTCTAGATCTCCCTAGCCAAGGTTTTCTTAGACACGCCCAAGCAAGCTAAACTACCCATATTCACAATCCTCCGCCTAAATACGTCTACCACCATATTAGCCTTACCCGAATGGTATTGAATGGTGACACCATAATCTTTAAGTAACTTCATCCATCTTCGCTGTCTCAGGTTTAAGTCTTTCTGAGTGAACACATGCTCTAGACTGCGATGATTAGTGAAAACTTCACACTTGACTCCATAGAGATAATGTCGCCAAATATTGAGAGCAAACACTACCATTGCCAGCTCTAAATCATGCATCGGGTAGTTCCTCTCATTGATCTTCAACTGTCGTGAGGCATAAGCTATGACATTCTTATCCTACATCAACACAACACCCAAGCCTGAATACGAAGCATCAAAATAAACAATGAAATCCTTACCTTTCACTGGCAATGTCAGAATAGGTGTTGTGGTCAAAATAGTCTTGAGATTTTGGAAGGTCTCTTCACATTTATCAGTCTACTCAAAAGGTAAATCCTTTTGATTTTGCCTTGTCAAGTGCGTGGCAATAGATGCAAAATTCTTCACAAACCACCGATAATAGATGACAAGCCCCCCAAAACTCCTAACCTCAGCCACAGAACTAGGCTAAACCCATTTCTTGGCTGCTTCAATCTTTTGGGGATCTATCATTACCCCTTCTTTTGAAACTACATGCCCAAAAAAGGCAATTGAGGACAATTAAAATTTACACTTAGAAAATTTTTCAAAATACAAAGATGGTCTGCATGCTCTTTCTTACTCTTCGAATAGACCAAAATCTTATCAATGAAGACAATTACAAAGGAATCTAGGAATGGTTCGAGCATACCATTCATCAAACTCATGAAGGCTGCATGTACATTGGTCAACCCAAACGACATCACCAAGAACTCATAGTGCCCATATCGAGTCCTGAATGCTGTCTTGGGTACATCCTTAAGCCTAATCTTTAACTGATGGTACCGAGACCTTAAATCAATTTTTGAGAATACTGATGCACCCTGCAATAGTCAAAGAGATAATCTATCTGAGGCAATGGGTACTTATTTCGAATAGTGAGCCTATTCAATTGCGGTAGTTTATGCACATCCTCACACTAGTATCCTTCTTCTTAACTAATAAAATAGGAGCACCCCACATGGAAGCACTAGGATGGATGAAACCCTTATCAAGGAGCTCTTGGATCTGGGTCTTAAGCTCTCTTAACTCTAGTAAAGCCATGTGATAAGGAGGGATAGAGATTGGGCGAGTGCCCGACTCCAAGTCAATAGAAAAATCTATATATCTATCAGGAGGCAACCAAGTAAATAAGTAGGAAACACTTCTTTAAACTCAAAAACTAAATGAATAGAATCAATAGAGGGGGACTTTGCATCGACATCCCATATATGAGCCAAATATTCCAAATAACACTGCCCCCCCAGTTTCCTAGACTGGATTAAAGATACGATGTTAGCTGGCTTAAGCTTGTACACCTCTTCCCACTCTAACTTTTTCCTACTCGGGATCTCTAGAGTCCCAATCTTAGCATTACAATTAAGCAAAACATAATAGAGGGACAGCTAAGTCATGCCTAAGATTACATCAAAGTCAGTCATATCTAAAATAACCAAATCAGTCCAAGTCTGACAACCCATAAATAGGATAGAACAAGCACGATAGACATGGGTGACTATGACAGACTCTCCAACTGGGGTAGAAACATGGATGAGGGCATCAAGCACATCACAAATCACATCAAATCCCAAGGCAAACTGTACTGACACATAAGAGTAAGTAGAACCTGAAACAAACAAAATAGTAGCCATCCGGTCACATTCAAGAATAGTACTTGTAATCAGTGCATCAGATGCCTCAACCTCAGTTTTTCCCAGAAAGGCATAAAACTGAACCCTGTCATCCTCATGGGCAACCTCTCTGCCTGGCTGCACTACTCCTCTACATTTATTACCATTTTTCAGCCTCCATGACCTCTCTAATTTCATTCCCGCCCACCTTGTAAATGTCCTCTGCTATTATTATCTCTGCCCGCTGTTACCACTGCTCTGGTTTGCTGCTGTACGAGTTAAGGCATGGGTAGGGACAATCTCTCCTCATATGTCTTGGTTCTCCATAATTGTAACAGCTGTGATAAAGAGAAAGCAAGTTGCTTGGCACAAAAGGCTCCCTGACCGTCAAGAGTAGGATTCTTCTGCGGATTCCCTAAGTAACCCTTCGTAGAAGTGGGCATATCTGACTGAATTGACCGAGCTACAATTTTTGGCCTACATGAACCTCTAGAGTAGGAGCCATTAAAGTTACATGTATTCGTGGGGGTCTAAGCCAAAGCCTTGGCCTACCCGTCCCATCGAACTCCTTTTACCTTCTTCAAAAAGTGTGTCACTTCATTAAAGCTTTTACCTGCAAGGGTCATGTGAACAGACAATACCTGCAACTCGGATTAAATCCCTTGACGAACAAACATATCTTCTCTTCCTCTGTAGTTACCAACTGCGTAGAATATCTGGAAAAGGCATGGAACTTAGCCTCATAAGACCTACAATCATACCACCCTGCTCCAAATCCATGAACTCATCCTTCTTGCAGTCTCTCAATGTCCGAGGTACATATTTCTCTAAAAACAAGGCATTGAATTGAAACCAGGTGAGTGGAGGCAAGATTGGTGATCGACATTCCACAAAGGCTCTCCAACACTACTTAGACTTACCTTGAAGTTGAAAGGTCACGAACTCAAATCCATGCTAGTGTACAATGCATAAATTTTGAAGTCTCTCATAGAATTCTAGGAAGAACTCATAGGCATTCTCACTTTCAGAACTATGGAACACTGGCAGGTATAGCTTCAAAAGAGAAGGTATAAGCACCCAACACTCCACCCATCTGAGGGACAGTAGCAGCAGCGGAGCGGTTGACTGGAGGTCGAGCAGCTTGCACCGTGGGAATAGTTCTAGAGCCGATCAACCCACTCAGAAAAGTCAAAATCTACTGAGCTAGCTTGACCCAAAGGGAGATGCCGTGCAGTCCCAACCTTTGCATCTTCCTCTAGTCCAACATCCTCTTCCACCTCAATCTCCACATTCTCTTCTACCTCTTCCTGGGTGTGGGAGGGGCCTCTTCCTTGTGTACATTCTCAGCTTGGGCTTCAATACTGGTGGGTGATACCTTTCCTTGGCCTCTCGCCCTTTCTCTTCCTCTACCCCTGCCTCAACACGTTCTCTCACTGCAAGCTCCCCTACTGGCTCATTGATGGGAGCTATTGGTGTGGCACCATTGTTTCACGTGTGAACCATCTGCGGACCAGAGAGTGAAAGAGGTTAGATATCAATTCAGATCCCCAGATACCAATTAAAATCAAGTTATAGCATGAAAGGAGAAGAAGATAGAGAGATTTTACTTTGGTCCTGTAGCCTCTCGAAGAAAAGTACAGACATCTTCGTTCGCTTCGCAAGACTCTAATAGAATCATTTGGATACAACGAGATCAATAAACCTAGGGATCTGATACCAACTTTGTCACGACCCAAACTGTCGTGATTGGCACCTACACTAACCCTCCGGTGGGAAAACCATTACTACAACCTAACTAAACCATAAAGATATGGAAACATGCTTAAATAATCAATCTAAAAGCCGAGTTTCCATAAACTCAGTATGTTATGAAAAACAACATAAACAAGTGGAAATTCAAACCCTAGAACCCCAAAGTCATTGTACCAAATCTTCTAACTAAATTGTCTAAGATAAGGGGATGCAACCCAAAACAACTAAACATAAAGTAAGAGTCTTGAAGGTCTATGTCCGAAGGAAATGGACTAAGATCCTAGATGAATTCATTGTAGCCAGAAAAAACTGGCTCACCTTTAACTCGACAAATCAATGATCTCCTAACTGAGGTCTGTTAACAGCAGTTTGAAGATGCCCTATACTTAACAAAGAAAGAGAAAGTGCAGTATCAGTAAACAAACAATAGTGTACTGGTAGGATCACGTGACTATTCAGTAAGTGAGATATACACAAGTAACTACAATATAGTAACCCATACATGTACAAAAAGAATAACAATTTACCAGTTCATGCCCAATATATTAGTTTCAAAATATCAATCTCAAATGATGGTCCTCTCATGTAACCAACACTCAAATTGTTAGTATGTGGGAACGTGACACCTGATCCAATAATGTGTCAGAACATGACATCCGATCCAATATGTGTTGGAACGTGACACCCGATCTAATAATATGTTAGAACATGACACCCGATCCAATCAATTACAATCAGAAACACAATCATCACTACAATGAATGATTTACACACTTGTATCATTCAATCAGATAATAGGTTCAATGTATGCTATGGAATCACAGTTAGTCGTTTCATTAGATTCATTTCACCGTTCCCTATTCACATACATGCACAGATGAACTATAGCAGTAGCAGACATATATAACACATACATGAAATCAAACCATCACCTACCACAAAACCAAGCCTGAACACTCTTAAGGAACTTGTAGCTTTCCCTTTCCGGAGTCTCTCAGCTTGTACTTGGTCTAAAACAAGTAAATTATGCAAATGATCAATAATAGAGGCCTAGTTTACCTAGATTATATCCAACTACTAACCCTTGTCCAATCCCATGATCCTAACACCTACTTAGGGCTTTTTCCACCATTAAATTCAAGCTAAAAATTTCCCCCAAGGATAAATAGCAAGGATTCTAAATTCCAAGAATCAATTTATGAATTAGTGGAGTAATTGACTTACCTTTAGTGTGGGAATTAATAAAAAACAGAAGGAATAGCCCTAGGTCACCCTTTTGCTCTCCAAGAACGAAGTTTGTAGAAAAATAACATTTTTGGGACTTTTCCCCTTTTTACTAGCGACTAGCCTGCCATTGTGGAAATAATCCCACCATGGCGAGTTGCACAGAGATAGGGACTCGAAATTTTTGTTCCAAGTCTTAATTTCACAACACACCCTCAAACATTGACGTTTTAAAACTACTCATCCACGCCAAGATCAATTACGTGAGTTCTACCTACCCAAATTTGATTTCGTAAAGTCGTACATGCTCCTAATCGTCTTGACTATCCACTCAAATCATTAAATTCATAATCACATCCTCCATCCATTAATGAATTACCCTAGACCTCACCTAACTCAAATTTCATCCAAGTCTAGCTTAGGGTTGAAATTCCGAGTTACTACTCAGAAGTTTTATGGCCAAATTCCTTCACCATGGACTTATCCATAATGACAAGAATAGTTCATTACAAGCAGGTATGGAATCCTATATTGCTAATCTTGGTTAATCAAATACATTCACTATAGATAATTCAGGTAATGCCCCCGAGAAGTTGTAAAGTATTCATGTGGCACACCATCCACAAGCACTCTAAAGCCTTCATTAAATAAAAAAAATAGTACCTTTTTACCTAATTCCTCATCTGACAACAACGATAATTCTGATGGTGAACCCCTAATAAATGACAAAAATATCCTTCCATTCTTTATCTTCATCACTCTGAACGTTAAACATCTATCCCAGATTAATATGGATACTCTCTAGGTAGATACAATTGATCTTGTTCCTTACTAGCTACTTTGAATTCTATTTTTCTCCTAATTCCTTACCAACAGGCATCAAATCATGATTGCTGGAAGAAGGCAATGGAAGAGGAACTTTCAGCTTTAGAATAAAATTATACAATGAATTTTACATCTAAACCGGATGAATCTTTTGGTGTTGGGAGTAAATGGATTTATTTTTGTAAAATGAAGTCTAATGGCACATTGGATAGGTAAAAATCTCGACAAGTAGCTCAAGGATACAAAAAAGAATGTGGGTTAGACTATGAGAATAATTTTGCTCCTATTGCAAAGATGATGATAATTCTGTGCTGCTCACTATTGTATCCATCAAACAGTGGCAACTTCATCAAATGGATGTAAAAATTGCATATTTGCATGGTGAACTGCATAAGATTATATACATGATGCCTCCTCTAAAAGATACAACTTGATATGGTTAGTCGTCTTTGTAAATATCTTATTGGCCTCAAACACGCACAACATGCATGGCCTGAGAAGTTTCGATCTACCAGCATAAATGCTGAATTTTGTCAATTGGTTTCTGATTATTCATTATTCATTCAACACTCCAATACTGGTGCGACAATTATACTACTATATGTTGGATGATATGATTATAACTGACGGTGATGAGAATGGAATTGAACAACCTAAGAATCTTCTTAAATCAACCTTCAAAATGAAAGGCCTTCACAGGTTAACATAATTTTTAGGGTTGGAGTTGAATATTTGCAGAATGGTATCATGCTAAACCAAAGGAAGTATGCAGCAGATCTTGTCACACAAGCTTGTCTAAGTGATCATAAGGTTGCACACACACCTAAGGAGACCAATGTGAAGTACAAAGATGATAATGGTGACCCTCTTGAAGAATCAACATTGTACCAAAGGGTCATTGGTTGTCTAATTTATTTGACTAACAAGACCTGACATCTCTTATCCAGTTCAAGTCTTGAGATAATTTGTTACAAATCCTTGCTAGCATTATTTTTTCCCTCATCGGGATCATTCACTATGTTAAGTGTACCATTAATTGAGGTATGTTCTTCCATTCAACGTCATCTCTAAATCTTGAAGGGTATGTAGATACAGATTGGGCAGGATTTCCAAACTATCAAATGTTTATGAAAAAATGGTGTATGTTAATTGGATCATCATTTCTCTCATGGAAGTGCAACAAGCAACCAAGAATTTCAAAATCATCAATGGAGACAAAATATAGATCAATGTCAGCTGGTTTCTCTAAAATTGTGTGGATACGTCGGTTGATGGCTGAACTTCATATCTCTGTTGATGGCTCCACGACATTACATGCTATCAATACTACTACAATACAAATAGCAACAAATCCATTCCATCATAAGAACACAAAGCACATCGAAGTGGACTACTATTATATTGAAAAACTGTTTGTTGGTCAAGTCATCAATCTTCGACATATCATGTCTCATGATCAATTGGCAGACCTATTTACGAAAGCAATTACAAGGAACCGACACCAGTTTTCAATATCCAAATTAATGCTACTTGATAAGTAGCATCAATTTGAGAGGGGATGTTGATCACACCATATATGATTCCAAATATCAAATATGATTCTAAAAGATCAGGTATAATATTTGATACGCTCAAATTACACCTCCCTAAAGAAGTATAAGCGATCATTGTCAAATAAAGAACCCAACTTGTAGGTTGGAGTCCATCCCACGAGGAATATGGTTCAGACTTAAACTTAACTAACAATTATATCCGTTTAGTAAAACTATTTCTGAGAAAAGTAAACACGGGGGATTTTGTAAGTAAGTAATAGATTTAAATGCTTAAATAACAAGTGAACAAGATTCAAACTTTGAGTTATTAATATGAGAAGGAAACTAGGGCATATGTGTTCCCCACAAGCTCTTAACGCAGTAATCCTAATAATAGTAATCCTTTCCTAGTGTTTGACATGCAAAGTTGGTAAGTTAGGTATCCCTAAGTGATTGGTCCTTCAAGTAGGGAATTTCACCACGCAACTTGGTCTGTTTACGGGTGTATGCTTTACTAACCCTTGCCTTTACCCCTTATTAATCGTCATATCAATGTAGTTTAGTTATCACCCTCACTTCAATTGAAATCAAACTATAAGATAGCATCCACTAAATCTCTGTTGTTTAATCCTTTTCCCATTCATTACTAGGAACAAGGCGAGTTCTAACGTTTGCAACCGTTAAAAAGACTTCTAAACGAAAAGATTCACAATACATGCATAAACACTATTCAAGAATTACTTAATTATTATTCATACTTTGTTAATTGCTCATGGTTCTCACAACCCTAGTTGTGGATTTAGCTACTCATGCTTGAGAGTTCACAATTCATAATTAAGTTAAAAGAATTCATGAACTTACAGTTAGAATAGATGAACTCGAAATGTTGAATTGAATTTCAAAGTGAGAAATTGTATAAAACGAATTCCAGAAGTTAAATTGCTATGAGCTTGCAAAATAATTTCAAAAGACCAAAAACTAGAAGTATACAATAATGTCTAACTACCAAAAACTAGAATTAGAACTCCTATTTATATAAAACAAATCCCAAACTAAGTAGGAAACAAAATAAGGAAATAAATTGCTCAGACACGATTTCTGTTGATGCCTCGGCCTACAGACCGTGAGTCTACCTACGGTCAGTAGATCACCCTCTGTGGTTCCACACTTGTGCAAAATTTCAAGGAATTCAAACGACGACTCCATCCACGGCCTGTCTCTGGACCTACAGTCCGTGGTTGGCTCCGTCATTGGCTACTTCTGCAATTTTCAGCTCGTATATTTATCAACCTCATCCAAGCCTATTTCCTATAAGAATTACACACAAAACATTATTTCTAATAACAAACTAGCCCAAAACACACACAAAATTTAAGTGAAATGCATCAAACAAAATCGTAAACTCACGGTATATCAACACCCTCAACATAAACTTGTTGTTTGCCTCAAGCGACACACTAAAACTCTGAACGACATTTATGTATATAAAAACACACAAACTCAAGCAATCACATGGCTTCCTCAATCAATTCCATCGCTTAGTGCAAATTTTTTCATCTAGACTCAACAAGCTAACTCATGTGGATCAAAACATGACATAGATCGACCAATGAACATCACAACATCCACTTTTCACAATCACCAAGGTACCAACTCTCCAACAATGTAACTAGTGTCCTCACTTCAAAAGAAATCCTTTTCCACACAATAGATATGAATTTCAAGTTTAAGGATTCATTCAACACTCACACTCAGAAGTGACTTCAAGTACAGTTAGTGCTCAATACCATAGGCTTGCCCTTATTTTCACTGCATAGATTCTCCAAACTAGTCACTAGGATCACTATAGGAGTTTCTTAGCTTGTAACGTAGGCTCGGGGTCAAGTAGGGTACATTTGGGTACTTTTTAGTGACTTTTCTTCCCTCCTTGACATTACATTGGCTTTTTACCTCTTTTCTCAACCAATTCTTGGCTTCTTTTATTTTCTGCTCTTTCCCTTAACTCTCTTCAACACAGATGTGACTTTTGACTTTATAGCTCTTATTTTTCACTTTCTTCTTTTTCTTTTACTTCATCTTTCTTTGTATCTCTCAACACTTTTGTCATTCATCTTTTTTGTTTCTTTTGACTTCAGTCACATGTTCTTCTTTTTCTTTTTTCTACACAAACTCTTTTCATACCCTTTTTCTTTCGGTTTCCTTTTTCATAGCCACCCTCAACTTATGTATTTTGCTTGAGTGGAGGTGCACAATATCCGATGTTGGACCAGGGCCAAGATTAAGGTAACTTTTTGAATTAGCCATTCTTAACTTAGGCTTTTGGCCTAAGTTAAGGTGTACATGTCCAAGGAGGGACCGAGGCCAAAACAATCTTTTAGAGAAGGCGAATTAAGTGTATTGAAAGAAGTGGTATTCATTAGGCTCAAACATTTGGATCAAAGGGAGAATTTATTTCTTTTGGTTGACTTTTAGGCTTGAATGGACTTATTTCAACAAGGGCCTATGATTATTTCCCAACTTTTAGCCTAGATTATCTTAGTAGGACCAACGGGGCAAGTTCTAGATTGGCACATACTGCATGAACATTCAAACTTTTCTCACACACACTTGGCACATTGTTTCTTTATCAGATTATTGAATTACCCAGTTCAAGTTTTAGCTTAAGTCATGCTATTATACCGGTTCCTTATCATGTCTTATGAAGATCCAACACATTCAACTCATTCCGCCTATAGATCTAGCACATTTCAAAAAATTTGGACAGGTATCAATTTCATGCTCTTTATACCATCATGCTTTCATTCTTCTACTTACTTCTACACATACAATCCTAAATAAGATAGTTCAACATAAAAGTAAGCAGTCCCTTAGGGAAAGAGAACACAAGCAAGAAAACCCCAAAGGAGGGTTAAGAGTTGGGTTACTTAGACTTCACCCTAGCACTCACACTCAATTTACCCCACCCCCAACAAAATAAGGTGAAATTTCCCTCAATGAACAAAATAAAAAGTAAAGCATAGGGTGAAGCAAACCTGTGGCGCAAATGCGCTGAAGACCCCTCAAGAAACGGGTGGGCCTGATTTCCCGGAACCTGCTGGATCAATACTCGGGGCGCCAAAGGTAGGAACACCCTCAGTAGTGCTCTCACCAATAGTAGTGCTCACCGAACTTGGACCTTGAAACCTTTTGGAGGAAAATAGAGGTGATGTAATCTTTATTTGGAACTTTGGGATGATGGGGGAAGTGAAAATGGAAGGGGAAGATATAGGGGAGTAAATGGGGGACATTAAGGGTTGAAAATGGAGTGAATGAACGGTTTATAACGGTTGGGGGGGGGGGGGGGGAAGGATGAAAGTGGGAAATGATTTAAAAATGAAGGATTATATTAATACGGGGTCCGGGTTGGGTCAGGTAGAAACTTTAACTTGGACCCACGAGACCCCGTCGACGGTCCGTGGGTCAACCTATGGTCCGTTGATCGGGTCCGTAGGTCACTTTGACACTTAGAAAAAATTTCAAAACTTAGCTGGGATCTACGGATGCCATCCACGGTCGGTGGATTGACCGACAGACCGTCGATATGATCCGTGGACCACCGCACAACTTAATTTCTACAAATTTTACCTTTTTGTCCCTACACATTTAGCAAACATTAGGCTTTTTTTTAACATTATCTGGACACTTTTTAGACACGGACCCTATTCTACCTATATCTAGCCAACACTATAATGAAAAATTAATAAACACCTATCTAAAAGGATAAAATTTTAAGAAAACTCCTATATAAAAAAGAAATACATATAGTTGGATAGATTGTACATCTTGGGTTACCTCCCAAGCAGTGCTTGATTTAATGTCCCGGCACGACGCAGACACCTTGATTACTCAGACTTCATCAAGATAATAAGCCTCTATCACTTCATGTACACTCTTATATTTCCCCAAGTAGACTTTTATCCTCTTTCCGTTCACCTTGAACCTCGTCCCTTCCCTGTTCTAGAGATCAACCGCTCCATGTGGAAATACTTGGGTTACTTTGAATGGCCCAGTCTACTTGGACTTGAACTTCCCAGGAAACATGCGCAACCTTGAATTAAATAAGAGCACCACAACACCGACAATGAATTTACGCTTTTCGATCATCTTATCATGGTGTTACTTCGTCTTCTCTTTGTACGTGGCTGAACTCTCATATGCGTTGAGGCGAAACTCATCAAGCTCATTCATGACTTCAATATTTTCACTGCCACAATTCATCGTTACTACTGCTAGTGCATCAACACTTAACCTCTCCTTAATAGGCACTTTAGAATCTTGCTCCACAATATGATTCACCACCAATACCGACTTAAGATCACCTTCTTGCTTCATAGACCTAAAGATGTTAAAAGTGACTTCCTCATTATTTAGTTGGAACTTCATCTACCCTCTCTCCATATCGACTAAGGCACGCCCAGTAGCAAGGAATGGTCTCCCTAAGATGATAGAAACCTTAAAATCAACCTTATAATCAAGTATCACAAAGTATGCCGGAAAGATGAACGACCCCATTTTCACAAGGACATCTTAGAGCACTCCAATGGGCCTCTTCACAGTTCTGTTGGCCATAAGTAAACGCATCGCAAATGGTTTTAGAGCCCCTAAACCCGATTTATTATAGATGGACAATGGCATCACATTAATGCTGGCCCTCAAGTCACACAAAGTTTTCACAAAGTGTGACTCTAGGATTCTCTTTCTTTTGCACAAGTGACCTAGTAGCAATAACACTACAATGTTGCAGTCTTTATTCATTCTCAAAACTAACAACCTTCTTTTTGGTCACCAAGTCTTTCATGAATTTAGCATACCCAGACATTTTTCAAAGCTTCTATTAACGGGATATTTATGGACAATTACTTTAGCATAGCTATGAACTTGTGGTATTTTCTCTCTTCAGTCTTTTTCACCAATCCCTGTGGGAATGGAAGTGGAGGTCTAGGCATGGGAACGATCTTTTGGGTCACCTCGACTTTCTTTTCAGCATCATTTTTTGGAACTTTAGTAACCTCAATCTCATTCTCATCCTTTTCTATCACTCTTTCAACCTCAGACGACATGTATACGTCAATGGCCTGTTTTTCTTTGTGAGTCGTGATTGCCATACAATGCGCATCATTTTTCAGATTCTGGATAGTGTTGCTAGCAAGTGTGCCAGGTTGGCGTTGAATCACAATAGCGTACAACTGACTAAACTACTATTCAAGTTGCTTGATTGACAATGCATGTGCATCAATTTTTTGCCGATTCCAGACAATCTCTTTAAAATTATCATCAGTTGCATCAAACCTTTTTGCATCATATCCTCAATGAATGACATACTATTACCACCCTCTTTATTGCCAGGAGGAACATAGGGCCCAACCTTATCTTTCCTATTGCCATAATTGTTTCGGTTGTAGTTGTTGTCACAATTGTAGTTCCCATCTAGGACATAGTTACCCTCACGGTTGTAGTTACCCTCACAGTTGTAGTTTCCATAGTTTCGACCTTGGTTTCCTTGACCCTGGCGCCAATTATCCGTGTTGGAACCTTGGGCGTTGGCTCGGAAACCCCCATCTGATCATTAACCAAATTTGCATCCTCATCATAGTAGCACTCCTCAACTGGTGGTTGTAGAGATCTAGTGAGATAATTCACATCATTTACTTTTTCTGCATTATCACTCACATGTTTCAAGACCAAACCAAGTTCTGTCCTCATTTGAGCCATCTCTTCATGAATGTCATCATTAGATTGATTAGGTGCAGTTTGGACATCGAACATGCTTCTACCAGTATTAGCTTTTCTAGTGCTCCACGCCTTATTATTTTGGGAAATCCTCTCATGTTTTTCAGCGATCTCCTCAAAAGTGCACTCACCATATGATCATCCAGCAATTGTATCTAACACAACTCCTCCATTCTCATCCTGTCCTCTATAGAAATACTACTTCAATGACTCATCATCAATGCAGTGATTCGAAACACTTCTCATAAACCCTGTGAACCTATCCTAAGAATTGCTTATAGACTCTCAAGGTAGTGTGGTGAAGTTATTCAATTTATGCTTATGATTTAGTTTCTTGGACATCGGAAAGTACCTCGCTACGAACGCCTTATACAGCTGATCCCATGTATAGATAGAATCGTATAGTAACTCCAAAAATCACACAACAGCATCACTGGTCAATAACAATGGGAATACTCTCAGACCTATGACATCCATATCCAACTCCAGTCGTCCTATACAACTCATACAAACACTAGATAATTTGGCAGTGTGAGCGTATGGATCTTTCAAAGCCAACCTAGCAAACAACCCTCTCACTGTAAACATCTGTATCAGACTGCTGGCTACCACGAATGTATGACCTGGAGGTAGAGAAGGGAGAACAATAGGCCTATTTGATCCAATCGTATCATAGTTAGCTCTGTAGTGATCACGAAACCTCGGTGCTGGCGGATTCTACCTCCTTTCTGTATTTTCGATTAAGTTACACCATGAACCTGAGCAGGCACATTAACAACCCCTGGAGACTGCAATTCAACTCCATCACCTAGACCCTCACTGATTGGACTATTGTGTACCCCTTGATTATTCATTCTCCTCAAAGTCTTACTCAATTCAGGATCGTAGGGTGTCAAAGGTTCTCCTCGGCTCCATGTACTTGGCATACACTAGAGTAGAAACCTGTAGAAAATAAAAACAAAACAAAAACGTAATATCAGGAAATACTTGACTAAATTTAAACAATGTTGTTAGTTTAATCTAAAAGCCTTATTCCCCGGTAGCGGCGCCAAAATTTGATACACTTAAATTACGCCTCCCTGAATAAATATAAGTGATCATTGTCAAATAAAGAATCCAACTTGTAGGTTGGGGTCGATCCCACGAGGAATATGGTTCAGACTTAAACTTAACTAACAATTATATCCGTTTAGTCAAACTATTTCCTAGAAAAGTAAATGGGGGGGGGGGGTGAGTTTGTAAGTAAGTAATAGATTTGAATGCTTAAGTAATAAGTAAACCAGATTCAAACTTTGACTTATCAATATGAGAAGGAAACTAGGGTATATGTGTTCCCCATAAGCTCTTAACGCAATAATCCTAATAATAGTAATCCTTTCCTAGTGTTTGACATGCAAAGTTTGTAAGTTATGTATCCCTAAGTGATTAGTTCTCCAAGTAGGGAATTTCACCATGTAACTTGGTCCGTCTATGGGTGTATGCTTTACTAACCCTTGCCTTTACCCCAAATTAGTTGTCATATCAATGTAGTTTAGTTTTCACCCTCACTTCAATTGAAATCAGACTATTAGATAGCATCCACTAAATCTCTGTTGTTTAATCCTTTTCTTATTCATTACCTCCTTGGTCCGACAAGTAGGAACGAGGTGATATCTAACGTTTGCAACCGTTAAAAAGAATTCTAAATAAAAGGATTAACAATACATGCATAAACACTATTCAAGAATTACTCAATTATTATTCATACTTTGTTAATTTCTCATGGTTCCCACAACCCTAGTTGTGGATTTAGCTACTCATGCTTGAGAGTTCACAATTCATAATTAGGTTAAAAGAATTCATGAACTTACAGTTAGAATAGATGAAACCCAAAATCTTGAATTGAATTAAAAGTGAGAATTGTATAAAATGAATTCTGAAAATTAAATTGCTAAGAGTTTGCAAAATAATTCCAAAAGACCAAAAACTAGAAGTATACAATAATGTCTAACTACCAAAAACAAGAATTACAACTCCTATTTATATAAAACAAATCCCAAACTAAGTAGGAATCAAAATAAGGAAATAAACTGCTTAGACGCTATATCTATTGACACCTTGACCTATGGACCATGGGTCGACCTACGGTCCGTAGGTCACCCTCCATGGTTCCACACTTGTGCAATATTTCAAGACTTTCAAAGGACGACTCCACTTACGATCCATGGATTGGACTACGATCCACCCTTTCACTCCATGGTTTGAGTACTAGAACTCAACTTCCTGACCAGGACCTATGATTGCCCATCCACGGCCTGTTACTGGACCTACGGTCCGTAGTTGGCTACTTCTGTAATTTTTAGCTCGCATCTTAATCAACCATATCCAAGCCTATTTCCTGTAAGAATTACACACAAAACATTATTTCTAATAACAAACTAGCCCAAGACACACGCAATCTTTAAGTGAAATGCATCAAAAATACCGTAAACTCATGATATATCAATATTCTACTTTAAGTATGCATAATCACACTACTAATATTATGCAAGACATGGTGTGATATTATGCTAGAATCATGCTTGTATTTATGGATCTTTGTATATAAATGTCACTCCCCAAGCCTACACCCTGGACGTGGCCGGCACTCGAGAACTATTTCTGATCCCATCTGCAAACCCTTGGCCTGGTTGACTACTTAGCGGAAGACTCCTCAAGAAATAATAGACTTAAAACATAAATTTATCTCAACATAAACTCAATTGTAATGTCTGAAAATACTTATTTGCAATAATAATAATAATTTGCAAAATTGTCTTTAAAGGAAAGAAAGTACTGAGAAAATCCTCAACTCTAACTATCTATGAATCCTCTAATACTAGGATAGATGTCGGGACAAGACCCATGACAACTTAACATTAACAGGAAAATAAATGTGAAATCCTCTAGAAAGCAAGAAGGCTCATCAAAGCTATCTAAAGCACAAAATGATCTCAAAAAAATGCCTGTTAATGATCCTGAACACCTATATCTACATCATAAAAAGATGCAGACAAAAGACATCAGTACATTTGAATGTACGAGTATGTAGTATGGCTGATTATATAATAACTAAACTGAAGGTAACTCAACTAAATCAATACATGAATATGAAGTGAAAACCCTTTAAGCTTTACAATAAGACATGCAATAAAACAATATGAAAATAATATACTTTACTTGTGGGGAGTTTTTCTAACCGACAACCATTACTATGAGCCTAGCATGATACAACGTTTCGCCCATGTTGCAAGGGCCATCCTATACATTGTTGGGGGTATAGGATGCTACTGTTACTGTGGATCTATCTAATAGGCATTCTCAAATGGAGTGATGAGTTACACGAAGAATCAATGCTATCCTATCCTATGCTGACTACATAGTTATATGGGAATTTTGAGTTATAATAGACTCTTAACCAATTCGGTGCTTGATACTACCTCTAAAATAATCAATATCAATTATGCTCAATTCACTCTTTACAAAGAAATGGACTATTACTTTACTTGTAACTTTGCTTTTCTAAAATATTTTTCAATGCATTAGCTATTTTCTTTCTCAATTGTCAAATGGTACATATGAAAACATTTGATCTCGTTTCAAGGATTTTGTTAAAAACTTACACTTTTAAAATGTATGTTTATGAACTTATCTTTCAAGCCCAAAATCAATATATGAGAAACTTGCATGCAATTTCCTTTGAAAACATAACTTTACTAAATCAATAGGGTTCATGTACTACTAAGAATGAACAACATTATAAGATATTCATTCAAAAATATGAATCGAAACCTCAATTGTTAAGTAATTGAATTCAAATATCAAGAACTATGAATAGATCTTTTGAATGTAATGGTTTCTGACTGAATTGAGATGTAGGGTATGAGGACAAGCTAGTCCAAGACTATGAATAACCTTACATACCTGGAAGAATGAAGTTCTTTGGCGAAATCGAAGAAACTTGAAGAATGCTCGAATCCCTAGCTTTTCTCCTCTTGGAACCTTACTCTAATGGATTGAAGTGTTAATGAATGTAAAATAACTGATTAACACTTTCTAAGCCCTTAATTAGGTGTAAAACTTCATGGTTTAGGCTTAGATTAGGGGTTAAAACTATGTAGTTGAAGTACCAAACACATAGGGGAAAGACCAAAACAACCCCAACTTTTAAAACTGTCAAGGTGCCTTAAAAGGAGGTTTATAGACTGTTTAAGGCTTCATGGTCCGTGAAACACTTCATAGGATGTAAGCCGGTTGTGAGACTTCACCTGCCTGACAAAGCTTCACTAAAACATGCATAAATTTTTACTCCAAACTTGAAATGAGGAAAACATAGTGGCGTTTGATAGAGGACTCAAAGAATATAATTTGATAGTTCATAGGCCATCTAATTCATTATTTGCTAAAAGATATGACAATTTGGAGTTGACCTTAACTTGAAAACTAAAAAGGTTATCTAAATGGAGGGTTGGATGGCTGTACAAGGCCCCATGTGTCGTATAGGGAACTGTCCATGAGACCTCTTGCCTGGCAGCTCTGGACGGAAGGAGATCCTCCTCTGAACGAACCGTCCAAGACTTCACAGACTGTTTAGGGGTCCTTATAAGTGCACTCCTCCCCTAGTAGCCCTTAAACAGTTGGGCCCCTTCCCTAAATGATATGTGGTCCCTTTCACAAGCCATTTAGGCTTCAGTGAGAGGTCCATGGTCTATTTTAGGACTCTGGACATTCCAACTACCATTTTAACCTTTTTCAAAGTTCGAGGTGTTACAATACATAGTGGATAGTATATCAATTTATATGACACAAAAATACAGAACAATTTCAACTCTTTTTTATTTTTGTTTTTCTATAGTTATCACCTACCACCTCAATGGCATGCTAAGGTAATAGTTCTTGAAAGAATGAATTTGAATACTCTAACCTATATGATGAGGTAAGAGAAGACTTAATTTCTTTAAGAAAATACATTTTAACAAAAGAGGGCAGGAAGATATCAAACATAACTCAAGTAAAACGAGAATAATCATCAATGAAAAGGTATACATTTGTAATTATTGATGATTATTCTCGTTTTACTTGAGTTATGTTTCTATTTCATAAAGATCACACTTTCAAAAAATTTTAGTTTTTCTATGAAAAAGTTCAACGAGACAAAGGTTACTATATCACGTCTATAAGAAGTGACCATGGAGAAGAATATGAGAATAAGTCTTTTGAAAACTTCTATAATGAAAATGGCTACTCTCATAATTTCTCATCTCCTTGCTCACCACAACAAAATGGAGTAGTGGAATGATAAAATAGAATTCTACAAGATATATGGTAATAACAATGATTGTCGAACACTCTCTTCCGCACAAGTTCTGGGTAGAAGTAGTAAGTACTGCATGTCATGTACTAAATCATTGTCTGATCAGAATTATTTTGAAACAGACTCCACATGTATTATTGAATGGTAAGATACCAAATATTGAATACTTTCATCCATTTTGATTTAGGTGTTTTGTTCAAACAACAAAAAAGACAACATTGATAAGTTCGACGCACACAGTGACAAAAGTATATTCCTTGTTTACTCTAATTCTAGTAGATCTTATAGAGTCTTTAAAAAAAGAACATTAAGTATTGAAGAGTCTATTCATATCGTATTTGATGACTCTAGTCAATCTATTGAGAAAATAATGAATATAGATGAAGAAGATAGTTAACTAATGATATCAACTCAAAGGGAGGTAGTTGATGCAGAAGAGTCAACTATCGAAGAAACCCATGCTGATCCAATTATCAAAACTGTCCTAAACAAATGAAAAAGTGAGTCAAACTATCAAAACATTTTTATCATCGGGGATCCTAGCGAAGGGATGAAGACTTGGGCATATTCAAGTAAGTATAATATCTACTTATTAGATAAAACTCTTTAATTGTGCCTCCTAACAAAACATCTCGCATTTGACAATCAATGTCACTCAAATGGTGCCTCACATTTGTCAGCTCTGTGCAAATCTCGTGAATTTGATCATTGTTATTATTACCAAGTGCCACAATTTTGTAATTAATTAATTACTAGACAAAAAAATGAGAAAAAAATATATGTCACAATAAGACTTCTCTATAACAGTTATTGCTATCACAATAAATAAAAATAGATGATGCAATTATAGAGAGATTTGACTATGTAAGTTTACACAATAGATCATTGAATTTATACAGATAATTAAGTACTAATTAAACTAACCTCGGTGAGATGATGGTCAAATGTGATTAAATGAAATGTTAAAGCCTTCGATATTTATAGAGGATTTGTGGTCCTAATTTCATATAAACTTTGATATTTCATAATAAATTTGATGATTACATGAATTTATATGAAATTGATATGCGTGCACACCTTAATTCTACCTTGTGAAGATAATAAATAATAAAATAGAAAACATACTTATACTTTAACACAAACACATCATTTAGATATAAGAATTTCAAATCCAAAGAGAATAAAATCTCTCTAATTTTTTTTTTCAATTTTTCTCCCAATAATCAACCATCATAACAATTCACATAATCTTCCTTCTTATATATAGAAAAATTAAAGAAAAATTAGTCAATGGTATATACGATAAAAAAAGTTATAATTAGTCCTAAGTTCACATTCAATCTCAAATTCTATATCCAAGTAAGTCGAATATCTACTTATCAGATAAATCAACTCTTCAACTGTGCCTCCTAACATAACATCTCCCATTTGACAATCAATTTCACTTATATGGTGCCTCACATTCGACAACTCCGTGCAACTCTTGTGAATTTGATCCCTGTTATTTTTATCAGGTGCAACAATTTTTGTAATTAATTAATTACTGGAAAAAAAAATTATATGTCACAATAAGACTTCTCTATAACAGTTATCTCTATGACAATAAATAACAATATATGATGCAATTATATAGAGATATGACTGTGTATGTTTGCACAGTAGATGAGTGAATTTTTGCAGATAATTAAGCACTAATTAAACTAACCTCGGTGAGATCATTCTCAAAATATGATCAAATAAAATATTAAAGCCTTCAGTATTTATAGAGGATTTGTAGTCCTAGTTACATATAAACTTTGATATTTCATAATAAATTTTATGGTTACATGACTGTAATGCTATTGATATGTGCGCGCACCTTACAACTACCTTGTGAAGAAAATAAATAAATAAAACTGAAAACATACATATACTTTGACACTAACACATCATTTAGATATAGAATTTCAAATCCAAAGAGAATAAAATCTCTCTGATACAAATTATCTTTTTTTAGTTTTTCTCCCAATAATCAACCATCATAACTATTCACACATTCTTCCTTCCTATAAATAGAAAAGAAAATAAAAATTAATTAATGGTATCTACGATAAAAGGAGTTATAATCAGTCCCAAGTTCATATTCAAACTCAAATTCTCTATCCAAGTAAGTAGAATAGCTACTTCTCAGATAAAACTCTTCAATTGTATCTCCTTACATAACATCTCGCATTTGACAATCAACTTAACTCAAATAATGCCTCACATTTGTCAACTCTATGTAAATCTCATTGATTCAATCCCTATTATTATTATTATTATCCGATGCCACAATTCTTGTAATTAATTAAGCACTAGACAAAAAAAAAAAAAAATAAGATGTCACAATAAGACTTATTCTCTATAACAGTTATATCTATGACAATAAATAATAATAGATGATGCATTTATAGAGAAATTTGACTGTGTATGTTTACACAGAAGATGAGTGAATTTTTGTAGATAATTCAGTACTAATTAAACCAACCTCTGTGAGATGATGCTCAAAATGTGATCAAATAAAATGATAAAGTCTTGGGTACTTATAAAGGATTTTTTGTCCTAATTTCATATAAACTTTGATTTTTCATAATAAACTTGATGGTTACATGATTGGAATGAAATTCATATGTACCCACCTTACATCTACCTTGTGAAGACAATCAATAAATAAAATAGAAAACATACATATACTTTAACATAAACACATCATTTAGATATAGAATTTAAAATCCAAAGAGAAAAAACTTTCTCCTATAAAAATTATCTTTTTTAGTTTTTTTCCCGACAATTAACCCTCATAGCAATTCACATTATCTTCCGTCTTATATATTGAAAAGAAAATAAAAATTAATCAATGGTATCTACAATAAAAGAAGTTATAATCAGTCTTAAGTTCATATTCAAGCTCAAGTTCTCTATCCAAGTAAGTAGAATATCTACTTATCAGATAAAACAACTCTTCAATTGTGCATTCTAAAAAACATCTCTAATTTGATAATCAATTTCACTCAAATGGTGCCTCACATTTCTTAGTTTCGTGCAAATTTCATGGAATTGATCCCCGTAATTATTACTAGGTGCAATAATTTTTGTAGTTAATTAATCACGGAAAACCTTAGAATAAAATTAGATGTCACAATAAGACTTCTCTATACAATTATCTCTATGTCAATAAATAATAATATATGTAATTATAGAGAGATTTGATTGTATATATATACACAATGGATGAGTTTATTTTCACAGATAATTAAGCACTAATTAATCTAACCTCAGTTAGATGATGCTCAAAATGTGAGGAAATAAAATGTTAAAGTGTTCAGTATTAATAAAGGATTTGTGGTCCTAGTTTAATATAAATTTTAATTTTTCATAATAAATTTGATGGTTACATGACTGTATATAAAATTGATATGTGTGCTGTCATTCCCCGAGCCTACACCCTAGGCGGGACTGGCACTTGAGAACCATTGCTGGCCCCAAGCGAACCCTTGGCCTGACTTACTTACTCAGCGAAAGACTATATGCAATAAGAAAGGAATTCAAATTCTAAACAACTTAACTATCTCAAACTGAACTCATAATGTTTTGCAAATAAACATTTAACTTAGCCAAAATGACAACTCAAATATGAACATAAGTCAGTAACAAAATGATGATGAATGAACTAACATCTGACTGACTATCTATGAAGCCTCTAAAACAATTGATGTAGATGTCGGGACAGGCCCACGACATCCTATTGAACTATCTAATACTGAAAGTAAACAAAAGGGATCCTCCGGAATACAAAGAGGCTCACCAACAGACACTGAACTGCTCACTGGATCAACGATGCACTGGATGTCGATCTTAGTTACCTACATCTCCATCATAATAAGATGCAGGCCAACTAGCATCAGTACATTGAATGTACGAGTATGCGAGTTGGAATGCTAAATAACATAGGCTTGGGAAGAATCTAAAAGGAACTGAATAACTTACCTGGCTCAACTCAACTCAACATGATTGAACTCATTTCAATATAAATCAATTTAAAACAAGTGCAATATAAAGAAAAAAACTGTTTAAAAACATGCTGTCAACTCTGTGTGTATGCAACGATACAAATAACTCAGAGATGTATGTAAAAATACAAATAATTTGATGTATATAAAAATACAATGTACTACTGTGGGAGTTTCTCTAACTGACAACCAACACATAAGAGCTATTGTGATGATACAACGATCTTCCTCACGCTGCCAACGCATCCTATACCTTGCCACAGGTATAGGACCTGAACTACTAAGTGGATCCACTAGTCTATGCGAAAAAGGTTCAGCTAAAAAGTATGACCCTTTTTCTACCCATGATGGCTACATGGTTTATGGACACGTGAATTATCTGAACTCAAGCTCATCCCAATATTTTGCTCAATACTACTCCCAAAATATGATACTAGCTCTTTATGTTTAAAACATACTTCTTTCTGTGATTTGAGATAATTTCTCAAAACTTATCTCAAAGGCTATCTTTGAAATCAAAGTTTCCCCGCTTGCTTAATTATGAAAGCATTTACTCTTTTCTGAAAACTAGTTCAAAGGCTCTTCGGAAATCATGGTTTTCCATTCTTATTTAAATGTGAAAACATTTTAAACCCTTTGGGAATACATAGTCCCCATATACTTTTGAAGAAATAAACTTTAAGCTTTACTCTTTACACTTTACTCAATTCAAAACTTAAGTCTTAAAACAAAGTTAAAACGTTTCTAAAAGACTTTTAAAAAAAGAAACTTTATGAACTTTTCTCAACGTAACTCTTGACTTCTTGACTTCTCTTGACTTGACTCCTAATTGATCCTTAAATTGAATTATGGATTCAAGGATCATGCTTTGTGATAGGAAAGATCTCATGCTGTTTAGGAATGAATTTAGATAGCTAAACATGAGAAAAGGACCAAAAATCAATAGCTGAGGGTGGGTCCACGACGCGGAGACATATTTAATTTTTGGTTTCAACAATGATTTTTGAGGCAGAAGACTCCGTGACGGCTCTGCGATGCGAAACAAAAATTCCTAAAACTGGGAACCAGCTCCACGACGCGCCACTAATGTCAAATTTGGTCCGACGAAATCTGTTCTTCATTTTTCGAACCTAAAATCACAAATTAGGATCAAACAACTACAACTCCTCAACGAATTCAACGAAACAAGAATCTAGTGAAACTTCAACAAACCCATTCAAGAACTCAATTTCTAAGCTTTCAAGAACTTAAATTCACTGAAATAAATCATGATTGGTGCATGGGAGAATTAACCCAATGCTATGTGATCTCACATACCTTGTAGGGATCACCCCCGACGAAATCCACAAGCTAAACTCGACGAACTTGACGGTTTCCTTGCTCCTCCTTCTCTTTTCTCCTCTTCTTTCATCTTCTCTAAAACCCTAACTCTTTTCCAAAAGCGTAAAACTGACCAAGTTTAGTTTAGACCCTTAATTAATTCACTAAAATGAATTTAATTAATTCGATAAGGATAAGACTGAAATACCCTTCAAAAATCTGAATTGGACATTTTCTTATTTGAACAGCCCAACTTCCAATGGGCATATCTCACTCATACGAACTCAGATTCGGGCAATCTTGCCGGCATTGGAAAGATCGTTCCAAGAGATTTCCAACCATACCTGGAAGTATGCCTAACTCATTCTGAGCTAGGAGTTATGTCCGTTTGAAGTAGACCAAAAACTCACTATTTCCTAACTTAAGTAAATTTCCATATTTTCCTTCTTTCCAAAGAAATGACTATTTCCAATTATAGGCTTCTTCCTATTTATTTTAAATTGCGAGATGCTACAATATCTCCCCTTGGGAACATTCGACCTTGAATGAGATTACTCTTACTAGGCTAAGGGTGGTAACATTAAGTTCAAACACCCAACAAGCAAAGCAATTACAACATGCTAACTTATAATTTAAAGAGTACTAAGAAGAGAATTAGTAGCTTGGTCTGCATTTTCTCCGAACTCAAAGAGATGTGGATATCTCTTTTTCATATCTTCCTCAGCTGCCCAAGTAGTTTCCTCAACAAATTGGTTCCTCCAAAGAACTTTGACTGATGCTATTGATGCTTGTCGTGACCAACGACAATAACCTACAGTTCGAGTGTCTACGATCGTCAATAATATAATAACCCAACCAATGGTCGGGGTCGGGGTCGTGTCCCAAGGAAGTGGTTTTGAGAATTAATAGAAAAAAAAATTAAGTTCTAATTAGTCTTAGCTAAAGACATTAACGAGTAAAAATATAGTAAATTAAAGGGGTTGACATGAAAGTGTCAAATATCAAATGGGAGTTTGTCACAAGTGTAATAAAAACAACAAAGTTAAACGGGAGAGCAAGTATGGGGAGACGTTCTTGGGGTGTGAACGCAATATAAATTGATATAAATCATTGAGTACATGATTTCGATAGGAAATTTGCAAGCTAATAGTGACTAGGCTAAACTTTACATGGAAATAAGTTCCCTCTCGAGCAACTTACCCTGTTTCAAATGGGTTCCTCTCGGACACCCATTTGCCGCATGAAGGCTAGCCTATGCCTTACCCCACTCACTCTCTCGAGTTGAGTGTTAAGAATATGGTACTAGGGCTCACCCTCTCGGGCTGAACCTCATGTTGACCCACTCCTTAGGCCATTAGTCTAGCGGTCTTGGTTTCGCGACCTCTCTCTCTCGCAAGCCGAAAACACATGGGTGGTTTGTATTTGCAACTACAAACGCATTAAATTAAACCACAACCACTAGATGAAATCACCATTAAAATACATCTAACCTATCAGCAAACAAGACCCAACAATAATATCAACACATATTTGTTAAATCACACCCCAAGAATGGGGTTTCTTAGCCACACATCAAGAGATAGAAATTTATACCTAAATGAGTTTGCATTCAAATGGGCATGAAGATTTAAGTCTTGTTATAGGCCAAGAATGAAGAATCCAAGAGACCCAACTCCAAATCTAGAAAATGAAACCCTCTTCTTCTACAAGTCTCCAAAACCCTCTCAAACTTAGAGCAAAAATATCAAAAAAGTACTATTATATTGTGAAATTTATAATAATTGTTCGACCCTTTGAAAATTAATAAAGAGTTTAGTATTATAGACTTCAGAAAATAGTGCTGGCGGATCGCTTGGCGAGGTTAGACGGAATCGCCGACTACCTCGGCGATTCACCCTCTGGTGTAGTTCATTGTCGTCTTGCACTAGCCTTCAGCATCGTTGTGCTCTGTGTCATTGGGTGACATAGTACTGCTTCACGGAACTATTTGGCGAACCGCCGACTGCTCCTTTTATCACCTTTTTTATCCTGCTCCTTCCGGGCTTCGCGTATTGGAACAAAAGGCTGAGTGCGTCCCTTCAGCAAATCACCAAGCGTTCTTGGCGATGCTCAGGTTTCAACTTCTTTGTTCTTTTCATCCTTTTTGTTTCTTTTTGCGCCTAAGTGTCCATGCTTCCACTAAAACTTCAAATACCTGAAACTTGAGTATTTTCATCAGATATTTAGAATAAATAAGCATTTGAGGACACTATTTCTATTAAAATATAACCCTAAATGAGTCCAATTTTTGGACTCATCAGCTACCTCTTTTGTTCTCAACTTGCGAATTTGGCAATCTAGAATCAGAACATGAATCTCCTCATAAGACAAGCTATCCTTGATACCAATATCTTCGGTTGGTATGATAAGTGAAGGATCTCCCATGCACTCCTCCAACATGGAGACATGGAATACCGAATGAACCGCTGGTAACTCTTGTGGTAACTCCAATTCATAAGCTACCTTGCCAATCCTTTTGGAAATTCTATAAGGACCAACATATTGGGCTAAGTTTCCCCTTCTTACCCAAACCTCAAAACACCCTTCATGGGTAAAACTTTCAAGTACACCCAATTACACAATCCACCTTGATACCTCAAAACACCATCTCCCCCTTGTTCAAAAGCCATCACTTTTTGATTATGAACACTTGCCTTTAATTCAAGCAATAAAGGATTGTGGTCATGCTTTCCTTTTACTTCTGACACTAATAATGATTCAGTCCCATTCATCACCACCACTCCTTCTTCTGTGGAATCCATTAGTAGAACTCATAATCGTGCAAGTCTATGCACATCTTTTTCTACCTCTTTCTTATCTTCCTCAACATGGGCGGTACTACCCATAGACAACTTACTTAAGGCATCAACAACAATATTAGCCTTACCTGGTGGTAAAGAATACTCATGTCATAACCCTTGAGTTCTAGCCACCTCCTTTGTCTGAGATTAAGCTCTTTTTGACTAAACACATACTGAAGGCTCTTATGATCGGTGAACACATCCACATGCACACCATAAAGATAATGACACCATATTTTCAAACAAAATACTACAGCAACCAACTCTAAGTCATGTGTTAGATAGTTCTTCTCATGAACTTTCAACTGTCTGGAGGCATAAGCTATAACTTTGCCATTCTGCATTAATATACAACCCAAGCCAAGTCTAGATGCATTACAAAACACCACAAAACCTTGAGTACCTTCTAGTAAGGTCAAAACTGGGTAGTAGTTAACCTCTTTTTCAATTCCTGAAAGCTTTTTTCCACAAGCTTCAGACCATTGATGCTTCACTATCTTCTGAGTCAACTTGGTCAAAGGAGACGAAATAGACGAGAACCCTTCGACGAACATTCTATAATAGTCATCCAACCCCAAGAAACTCCTAATATCCATTAGAGATGTGGATCTAGGCCAGTTCTGCACTGCCTCTATCTTATAAGTGTCAACTCTAATTCCATCACCAAAAACTATGTGGCCCAAGAATGCCACAGACTCAAGCCAAAACTCACACTTAGAGAACTTGGCATACAACTTCCTATCTTTCAAAGTCTAAAGAACTATTCTGAGACGGCTAGCATGATTTTCTTCATTCCTTGAATATATTAGTATGGCATCAATGAAGACTATAACAAACATATCTAAATAAGGTTTGAAGACTCTATTCATAAGGTCCATAAACGCTACTGGTGCATTAGTCAAATCGAACGACATGACCAAAAACTCATAATGACCTTAACGGGTCCTGAATGTTGTCTTTGGAATATCACATTCCCTTACTTTCAACTACTCTTATAACTCTTTCAACTCTGCTGGTGCCATTCTATATGACGGAATAGATATAGGACGAGTATTTGGAAGAAGGTTTATACCGAAGTCTATTTCTCTCTCAAGAGGGACTCCAGGTAGATCATTTGGAAAGACTTCTAGGAACTCTCTTACTACTGAAACTGACTGAATATAAGGTATCTCAACACTAGAGTCATTAACTTGGACTAAGTGATAGACACCCCCCTTAGAAAATAACTTTCTTGCCTTAAGGTGAGGAATAAAATGACCCTTAGGCACTGCTGAACTGCTTTTCCACTCTAAGACTGGCTCATTTCGTAACTAAAACTATACAACTCGAGTTCTACAATTAACTGAGGCATAATAGGCATGAAGTTAGTCCATACCTAGAATGACATCAAAATCTACCATAGTGCTCTTGTGATTGACGAAAACGAAACAATCACGATAAACTCTTTATGCTAGAATAGAATCACCAACAGGTGTAGAAACACTGAATGGTTCACTAAGTTGTTCAGGAATAACATCAAAATTCATAGAAACATAAGGAGTTACAAAATGTAAACTCGCTCCTGGGTGTAGCAAAGAATAAACAGTAAAGTCAAAGACTTGGATTATACCAGTGACAACATCTGGCGAATCCTCTTGCTCTTGGCGACTATTGATAGCATATAAGTGGTATGTTCCTCCGCCAGTACCTGAAGTAGCTCTTTTAGGTGCAGCTCTGTCTAGTGAAGCAACTGAAGAAGACTAGGCTTTATTACCCTCTTTACCATTACTCTGCCTGTTCTCAGGACACTCCCCTATAAAATGACCATTCGGACCACACTTGAAACAACCAGTGAAGCCATCACGATACATCCATGAGTGGTTCCTACCACACTTAGTACATGTAGGAAGCTTACTACCCCTTTGTGCAGTACTACCTTTAGAATAGGCAGGTTTAGCTCTGAAACTCTGGGAATTTTGACTATTGTACTCACCTTTGTTCTTAGGTGCAGGTGCACTAGCAGATGATGGGGCAGGTCCCTTCTGTTTCTGTTGGAAGGAAGATAGGTTCACACTACTCTTTTGCTGCCTGAACTCGTTCCCTAAAGTCTTAGCCCTCTTTTTCTTAAACTCTTCTCTATCCTTCAGCTTATCCTTCTCAACTTGTTATACATGGATCATAAGCCTTGCTAGGTCCATATCCCCTATCAGCATAGCTGCCTTGCCTTCATGCTTGACTGACGAGACAACCCAGTAACAAATAAACTCATCCTGTTCCTCATGTTAGCAACCATTTCCGGAGCATAGAGGGAAAGTTGTGTGAACTTCAGATTGTACTCATGAGCACTCATAGGCTCCGGATTAAGGATGAGAAACTCTCTTATCTTTGCCTCTCGCAACTCACGGAGAAAGAAACGCCCCATGAGAGCACTCTCAAACACAACCCAACTCACTATTGGTGTATCCTGAGCCCTATCTTTTTCCATTGGTCGAACCAGATTCTAGCGACACCCTTCATTTGGTATGCAGCTAGTTCCACCCTCTCCACATCAGCAATATGTATCACATCAAATACCCTTTTCATCTCCTCAATGAAGTTCTCTGGATCCTCAGTGACACTTAAACCTATGAAGCTTGGTGGATTCATCCTTAAAAGCTCACGGATCCTTGAAGTATCAGCCACTTCCTATCGATTATCTCTCTGTCCAACTTGATAGGTCGCAGCTTGACTTAACATCCGGATAGCTTGAGGGAATTTAGCCTTGGTGACCTCTCCTTGGGTTGCACTTCTAGTGCATTAGGTACCCCTTGTTCCTCGACATTTCTCCTAGCAGGACAGCCTCGGACTGCTCTTCGTGAAGGCATGATTATCTGGAAACACGCGCAAGAATGAATTAGAGGGAAACTTTTTAGAGATCAAACTCTAACGCATGAAATGAGTGTGAAAGAAGTGAGAAATTTTGCTAAATGTTGCAGCCTCCTAAATATAGATGTGGCACGCTTCACACCAATAACTAAGACTCGATAGACATGGCTTCATACACTCCCTAGGACTCTTGAACCTTGCTTTGATACCAAGTTTGTCACGCCCCGAGCCTACACCCTGGGCGGGACTGGCACTCAAGAACCATTGCTGGCCCCAAGAGAACCCTTGGCCTGTCTTACTTACTCAGCTGAAAACTATATGCAATAAAAAAGGAATTCAAATGCCAAACAACTTATCTATCTCAAACTGAACTCATAATGTTTTGAAAATAAACATTTAACTTAGCAAAAGTGACAACTCAAATCTGAACATAAGTCAATAACAAAATGATGACGAATGAACTAACACCTAACTGACTATCTATGAAGCCTCTAAAACAACTTAGATATATGTTGGGACAGGCCCATGACATCCTAATGAATTACCTAATACTGAAAGTAAACAAAAGGGATCCTCCGAAATGCTAAGAGACTCACCAATAGATTCTGAACTACTCACTGGATCAACGATGCGCTGGATGCCGATCCTAGTTACTTGTGTCTGCATCATAACACAATGTAGGCCAACTAGTATCAATACATTGAATGTACGAGTATGCGAGTTGGAATGCTAAACAACATAGGCTTGAGAAGAATCTAAAAGGAGCTGAATAACTTACCTGGCTCAACTCAACTCAACATGACTGAACTCATTTCAATATAAAGCAATTTAAAACAAGTGCAATATAAAGAAACAAACTGTTTAAAAAATGATGTCAACTCTGTGTGTATGCAAAGATACAAATAACTTTGAGATGTATGTAAAAATACAAATATACTGATGTATATAAAAATACAAAGTATTGTTGTGGGAGTTTCTCTAACCGACAACTATCACATAAGAGCTATTGTGATGATACAACAATCTTCCTCACCCTTCCAGCACATCCTATACCTTGCCACAGGTATAGGACCTAAACTACTAAGTGGATCCACTAGTCTATGCAAAAAGGATTCATCTAAAAAGTATGATCCTTTTCTACCCATGATGGCTACATGGTTTATGGAGACGTGAGTTATCTGAACTCAAGCTTGTCCCCATATCGGTGCTCAATACTACTCCCAAAGTTTGATACTAGCTCTTTATGTTTAAAACATAATTCTTTCTGTGATTTGAGATAATTGCTCAAAACTTACCTCAAAGGCTATCTTGGAAATCAAAGTTTCCCCTATTGCTTAATTATGAAAGCATTTACTCTTTTATGAAAACTAGCTCAAAGGCTCTTTGGAAATCAAGGTTTTCTGTTCTTGTTTAAATGTGAAAACATTTTAAACCCTTTGGGAATACATAGTCCCTATATACTTTTGAAGAAATGAACTTCAAGCTTTACTCTTTACTCTTTACTCAACTCAAAACTTAAGTCTTAAACCAAAGTTAAAACGTTTGTAAAAGACTTTTTAAAAAAGAAACTTTATGAACTTCTCTTAACTTAACTCTTGACTTAACTCTTGACTTCTTGACTTCTTGTGACTTGACTCCTAACTAATCTTTAAATTGAATTATGGATTCAAGGATCGTGATTTGTGATAGGAAAGATCTCATGATGTTTAGGAATGAATTTAGATAGCTAAACATGAGAAAATGACCAAAAATCAATATCTGAGGGTGGGTCCGCGACGTGGAGATGTATTTAATCTTTAGTTTTGAAAAAGACTTTTGAGGCAGAAGACTCCATGATGGCTCCATGAAGCGGAAGAAAAATTCCCGAAATTGGGAACCAGCTCAGCGACACGCCACTGATGTCGGATTTCGTCCGACGAAATCTCTTCTTCGGTTTTTGGCTCTAAACTCAGTGGGTTATTTTATCCAACACTCAAAATCGATTAAATGTTCAAAGTACATCTCATTCTACTCAAAATTGAACCTAAAATCACAGATCAGGATCAAACAACTCCTCAACGAATTCAACGAAAGAAGAATCTAATGAAACTTCAACAAACCCATTCAAGAACTCAATTTCTAAGCTTTCAAGAACTTAAATTCGCTGAAATAAATCATGATTGGTGCATGGGCGAATTAACCCAATGCTATGTGATCTCACATACCTTGTAGAGATCACCCCGACGAAATCCACAAGCTAAACTCGACGAACTTGACGATTTCCTTGATCCTCCTTCTCTTTTCTCCTCTTCTTTCCTCTTTTCTAAAACCCTAACTCATTTCCAAAAGTGTAAAACTGACCAAGTTCAGTTTAGACCCTTAATTAATTCACTAAAATGAATTCAATTAATTAGATAAGGAAAAGACTGAAATACCCTTCAAAAATCCGAATTGGACATTTCCTTATTTGAACAGCCCAAGCTCCAATGGGTGTCTATCACTCATACAAACTCGGATTCGCATAATCTTGGCGGCGTTGGAAAGATCGTTCCAAGAGCTTTCCAACCATACCTGTAAGCCTAACTCATCCTGAGCTAGGAGTTCTATCCGTTTGAAGTTGACCAAAAACTCATTATTTCCTAACTTAAGTAAATTTCTAGATTTTCCTTCTTTCCAAAAAATGACTATTACCAATTATAGACTTCTTCCTATTTATTTCAATTGCGAGATGTTACATGTGCAAACCTTACATCTACCTTATGAACACTAGAAATAATGAAAACAGAAAACATACTTATACTTTAACACAAACACATCATTTAGATATAAAATTTCAAATCGAAAGAGAATAAAACCTCTCTTATAAAAATTATCTTTTTCAGTTTTTCTCCCAACAATCAACCATCATAAAAATTCATATAATCTTCCTTCCTATCTATTGAAAAGAAAATAAAAGTTAATCAATGGTATCAACGATAAAAGAAGTTATAATCATTCCTAAGTTCATATTCAAGATAAAATTCTCTATTCAAGTAAGTAGACTATCTACTTATCAGATTAAAACAAGTCTTCAATTGTTCCTCCTAACAAAACATCTCGCATTTGATAATCTATGTCATTCTAATTGTGCCTCACATTCGTCAGCTCCATGCAAATCTCATGAATTTGATCACTGCTATTATTACCAGGTGCCACAATTTTGTAATTAATTAATCACTAGACAAAAAAATGAGAAAAAAATATATGTCACAATAAGACTTCTCTATAACAATTATTCTATGACAATAAATAACAATAGATGATGCAATTACAGAGAGTTTTGACTGTGTATATTTACACAATAGATCACTGATTTTTTTTTTACAGATAATTAAGCACCTATTAAATTAACCTCGATGAGATGATGGTAAAAGTGTAATTAAATGAAATGTTAAAGCCTTCGGTATTTATAGAGAATTTGTGGTCCTAATTTCATATAAACTTTGATATTTCATAATAATTTGATGGTTACATGAATTTATATGAAATTGATATGAGTGCACACCTTACTTCTACCTTGTGAAGATAAGAAATAATAAAACAGAAACATACTTATACTTTAACACAAATACATCATTCAGATGTAGAATTTCAAATCCAAATAGAAAAAAAAATATTTCTTATAAAAATTATGTTTTCAGCTTTTCTCCCAACAATCAAACATCATAACAATTAACATAATCATCCTCTCTCTCTCTCTCTCTCTCTCTCTCTCTCTCTCTATATATATATATATATATATATATATATATATATAAATTAATCAATGGTATCTACGATAAAAGAAGTTATTATCAGTCCTAAGTTCATATTCAAGATTAAATTCTTTATCCAAGTAGAATACCTACTTATCAGATAAAATAACTCTTCAATTGTGCCTCCTAACATAACCACTCGCATTTGACAATCATTTTAACTCAAATGGTGCCAAACATTCGTCAGCTGCGTGCATATCTCGTGGATTCGATTCCCGTTATTATTACCGGGTGCCACAATTTTTGTAATTAATTAATCACTAGATTAAAAAAAGAGAAAAAAATTAGATGTCACAATAAGTCTTCTTTATAATAGTTATCTCTATAACAATAAATAACAAAAGATGATGCGATTTTAGAGAGATTTGACTGTGTATGCTTACACAATAGATGATTGAATTTTCGCAGATAATTAAGAACTAATTAAACTAACCTTGGTAAGATGATGCTCAAAATGTTATCAAATAAAAATTTAAAGCCTTCGGTATTTTTAGAGGATTTGTGGTCCTAGTTTTATATAAACTTTGATTTTTCATAATAAATTTGATGGTTACATGACTGTAAACAAATTATTATGTGTGACTACCTTTAATATACCTTGTGAAGACAATAAATAAATAAAACAGAAAACATAAATATAATTTAACACAAACAGACCATTTAGATATTTAATTTCAAGTTCAAAGAGAATAAAATCACTCGTATAAAAATTATCTTTTTCAATTTTTCTCCCAACAATCAACCATCATAGCAATTCACATAATCTTCCTTCCCATATATAGAAAAGAAAATAAAAAGTAATCAGTTGTATCTACAATAAAAGAAGTTATAATCAGTCTTAAGTTCATATTCAAGCTCAAATACTCTATTCCAGTAAGTAGAATATAAACATCTCTTCAATTGTGCATCCTAACAAAATATCTCGCATTTGACAATCAATTTCACTCAATTGGGGCCTCACATTCGTCATTTAAGTGCAAATCTCACGGATTATATCCCTATTTTTATTACCACAAGCCATAATTGTAGTTAATTAATCATGGGAAAATGAGAAAAAAAATTAGATGTTGCAATAAGACTTCTCTATAACAGTTATCTGTATGACAATAAATAATGATAGATGATGCAATTGTAAAGAGATTTGACTGTATATATATACACAATAGATGAGTGAATTTTCGCAGATGATTAAGCACTAATTAAACTAACCTCGGTGTCCGCACAAAATGTGATGAAATAAAATCTTAAAGCCTTCAATATTTATAGAGGATTTGTGGTCCTAATTTCATATTTACTTTGATTTTTCATAATAAATTTGATGATTACATGACTGTATATGAAATTGATATGTGTGCACACCTTACATCTACCTTGTGAAGACAAGAAATAAATAAAACAGAAAACATACATATATTTTAACACAAAACATCATTTAGATGTAGAATTTCAAATCCAAAGAGGATAAAATCTCTCTTATAAAAATTATCCATTTCAGTTTTCTCCCAATAATCAACCATCATAACAGTTCACATAATCTTCCTTCCTATATATAAGAAAGAAAATAAAAAGTCAATGGTATCTACGATATTGTCAGTCTTAAGTTCTTATTCAAGCTCAAATTCTCTATTCAAGTATGTAGAATATCTACTTATCAGAGAAAAATAACTCTTCAATTGTGCCTCCTAACATAACATCTTGCATTTGACAATCAGTTTCACTCATATGGTGCCTCACATTTGTCAGCTCTATGCAAACTTGTGGATTCGATCCTTGTTATTATTGACAGGTTCCACAATTTTTGTAATTAATTAATCACTGGACAAAAAATGAGAAAAAAAATTAGATGTCACAATAAGACTTCTCTATAACAGCTATCTCTATGCACATACGAAGGGAATCATCCTTCCTACGAACAAACAAGTCTGGAGCACCCCTTGGAGAGAGACTCGGTCGGATGAAACCTTATACAACAAATCTTTCAATTGTCATTTCAATCTCTTAAGTTATGTCGAAGCTATACGGTAAGGAGGAGTCGAGATAGATTACCTATCTAGGAACATGTTAATACCGAAGTATGTTTCCCTTTCGAGAGGAACACCGGGTAAATCATCGAGAAATACTTCCAAAAATCATTAATAAAGGGGAATGACTCAAGAGTAGGGGTTTCAGAATCCGTATCCCTAACCCGAACAAGATGGTATATGCAACCCTTAGCAATAATCTTTATAGCTTTAAGACAAGAAACAAACAGACCCTTTGGCATATAATTTCCCCCATTCCACTCTAGGATGGGTTCATTTGACAACTGAAACTTAACTTCTCGGGTTCTACAATCAATAGAGGCATAACATGAATGGAGCCAATCCATACAAACAATAACATCAAAATCTAACATATCATTCTCTATAAGATCGACATGAGTGAATTTATGGGATAAGGAGATGGGACAATTTCTATAGATTCTTTTAGCCACAGTAGACTTACCAATAGGAGAAGAGATAGAAAAAGAATATAAAAACACATTTGGAGAAATATCAAGCCTATTTGCCACATATGGCGTCACAAAAGACAAGGTAGCACCGGGATCAAGCAGAGCATAAACTTCAAGATGAAACACTTTCAACATACCAGTAACTACATCGGGAAAACCCTCTTGCTCATGATGAGTTTGAAGACCATAAAATATGTTTTACTTCTGACTTACACTAGATCCCGTCAAAGGGTATCTTTGAGCCCGTCGATGATTATCTCCTTCATTCTTAGCATCAGAGGGACAATCTTTTATCTTATGATCCGTCTTGCCACAAACAAAACATGCATTGGAACCGGCTAGACATATACCCTAATGCTTTCTTCCACATCTAGCAAAAGTAAACAATGAAGATCCACTACAATATCCTCCTTGAGGCTTACGGTTACACACCCTATCTTTGTTGAATTTAGGAGCTGGAGCATTGGAGGAACTTAAAGCGAAAAATCTTTGTCGGAACTTAGAATGACCATATCCATCAAACTTCGAATGTGAAAAGTTACCATCACCAATATTTGCTCTCTTTGCCTCCCTAGACCTTTCATTAAGCTTTGCCTCCTCAATTTGTTGAGCATGAAGCATTAGGTGAGAAATGTCCATATCATAGATGATCTTGGAGCTAAGACAATCTTTAACCACCATCTCAGACATGCCCAAAACAAACTTGCTCATCCTTGGCCTTGGATCGACAACCATAGCTGGAGCGTATCTAGACAATTGCATGAACTTCAACGCATACTCCTTCACACTCATATTTCCTTGATAAAGGTTGATGAATTCTAGTACCTTTCCCACCCTCATCTCAAGGGGAAAGAACCTATCAAGGAAAGCAACCTTAAACTTTTCTCAATTAAGAGGACCCGCATCAACCGCACTCACTTCCTTCAATTGGTTGAACAAAACTTGAGCAATGCCTTTAAATTGATTGGCGGCCGATTCCCCTTTTTCCACTAGTGCCACTCCTATGATCAGAAACACCTTGTACACCTCATCAATGAACTCTTGAGGATCTGCCTCAAATTTTGAACCATGAAACTCCAGAGGATTCATTCTTGTAAATTCCCTCACTCTAGTTGTCTTCGTACCCACATTTGGGTTCACAAGGATCACATCCTCCGTATTGGTTTGAGTCATCATGGCTTGAGCCAACACTTGAAAAGCAGCCCTAAAATTCGCATTAGTCACTTGTTCGGCCAAAAGGTTGGCCGAAACTTGAGGAGCTTCTCGTTCCACATTCTCATTCATATTCCTCTTAACGTATCCTCTTCAAGGAGCCATATCCTAAAAAACATCATATAAGGACTCAGAGGGAGACCTATAGAATTACACTTTATCGCATGATTTTAGAGGAATGAAAGAAGTAGAATTTCATAAACATCTTATTGCCTCCTATTCATAAATGTGGCATATTTCACACTTATGAACAAGACTCTACTTGATGTGGCTTAGAGACTTATTAGGACCATTCAAAACTTTGTGTTGAATACCAAATTTGTCACGACCCAAAGTATATCCAAGGATTAACATGGCGTATAGGACCCCAAGAGGCCCTACACAAGATACCTAGCATACATCATACAAGATAATAGAATTTCAAGAATGTAAAAGACAATTTTATATCATAAAGAGTTTGACAACAACGGAAGTCTAAAATAAGTCTCAAAGCCATCTAATACATCATAAGGAAAGTGATTGAAACTTAACTCATACATCACATACAAGTCTGAAATGAAAATTACATAAAGCAATAAAAGAGTCTCGGTCCTCAGAACATGAGGACTCACAAATCTACAAAATCTCTAAAGGATCAACTAGCCGCAAGTGTGCGGAATAGGAGCGTCAGACCCTACTTTAGTGAAACAATATAGGCACAAGTATGCATTAATACATGGAATGTAATAAGTATGATTGCAATGCATAAGGGTGATGAAATAGGGCTAAAAGGGACTTCACATGACATGCAATAACCAAGATAAGTTATAAAAATAACATGTTAGAAAACATAAGCATAATCATGGTCAATGCAAGCTAAACATCTTTAAAACACATTAGAGATACTTTTAGAAAGTAACCTTAGTTCAGTATTGTGGGAAGTTTGCCATTAAGCGACATAGACCATGTGAGCTATAACATGGAATCCAGTGTCTATCCCACACCGAAAAGATATTTCTTTACTTTCCAAGGTAAGAACCATAAACTTGAGCTAAAGTGGATCCTCTAACTAATGTCTATCTAACATAGACCTATGGTGGCATATAGTTATGGGGCATAGGTAATCACCGCTAGTCCTTTCAGTGCTAAGCATAAATCTCATGGAATTGTCATTAATCATATTCATCTTATTATCCATGGAAAGGCACAATTAAGTAGCCAATCCAAGCTAGAGTTCATTTAGAATAGTTCCTAAATCGTGATTCAAATGTAGTTGAGAAAGCCTTTCAACCATATGAATCCTTCGTGTGAGAATAACCATTCACAACAATAACATCAATATTTTATTCTCAAAGCAACCTCAAATCTTTCATATAAATTCCATAAAAAAGAACATGTATATCTTCATATATTCATAATTCATAGTACATAAACTTAATCATATGCTCATAGTCTAAAATCATGGGCCAAGCATGGGTTCATACGGATTTAACTCCAAAACATGTAATTTCTTCAATTCATGCATAAATAGAAAGAAAACAATCAATTTGATCAAGATTGAAAGAACCCGTGAACATTGAATAAAACCTTAACTTTGTTTGGGTAATCTACCTTATAAAATTGGAGAATTGAAGAACCCTATGGAGAAAAGGACTTCATAGGTGAATACTAATATACATTGATGTTAAAAGCCCAAGAAAGAGGGTGAATTGGAGACTTGAAAGGAACCCTAGCTCTTCTTCTTGTTTCTTACTCTTGAGAAAATTTGAGAGGATGACTTTGGTGAGTTTTAGGGAATTAGGAGAATGAGTTGAATGTGGTTGATTTGGGGGTTTAAAAAGTTTATATGTGGCTTACGGTAGATGGTAAAACGACACAATATTGAGTCAAAATAATCAGGAAAAGACCCAAAAGCTCCTTTTAAAATAATTGTGAGCCCCTATCTACGGTTCAATCTACGGTCTGCAGGTCCTTCTACAGTCCATAGGTCCTTCTACAGACTATACTGGTCGATTGTAGATGGGTTACTAGGGCTTCAAATGTTAATCAATTTTTAACGGAATCCTATGTATGGCTCGTAGGTCTTCCTACAGACTATACATACCAACCATAGAACCTAACTTTTACCCTCAAAATTTCATCAAGTTTGGGACTCACCTACGAGACTTATCTACGACTTGTATGAAGATTGACAGATCATCCTAGTGAACCATAAAAAGGATATAGGGACTTGAGTCAAAAAAATTATTTTCCCCAGTTCCTACGGTTTCCATCTACGGCCCGTAGAAGCATCTACAGTCTGTAGATGGACCCGTAGAAACAAACACCAGCCCAAAAACTACATTTTCCTTTTTTTCCAAATACGAGGTGTTACAATATCTCCCCTTCAGGAACATTCATCCTCAAATGGAACTCAATAAATCATAAGGATGGTAGGAAGAAGATCTAACACTCCAACATGAATGCAATCACATAAATGCACATATCCAAGGAGTAAAAATAGAAAACATCATTTCGTTAGTCCTATATACAACTCATACACAAATGCACATAAACATGGAAAAATCAATCAAGGTAACTCATTTTCTCAAAAGCAAGTTTTCATGAGCATGCATGCATTAGGAAACATGGGAATAACTAAGACTCATGAAATCAAAAGAGTGAACCATGAGGAACTAAATACTTCAAGCAAGTGTAGGAACCGAGGGAAAGAGATGAGGGTATCGATACATCATATCGGCCTCGGCCTCCCAAGTTGCACCCTCAACTAACTGATTTCTCCAAAGAACCTTCATGTAAGCAACTTTTTCGTTCCTCAACTTTCAGCCTTGTCGGTCAAAAATCTAATTGGGATCTCCTTATAAGAAAGACTCTCCTTTATACCAAGTCTCTTGAATGGTACTATGGATGTTCAACAAGGAAACGTGGAAAACTGGATGCACTAATGCTAAATCATTGGGAAAATCAAGTTCATAAGCAACTTTATCAATACGCCTCAAAATATGATATGGGCCCACATAATAGGGACTAAGCTTCCCTTTCTTCCCCTTGGGAGAAAGCCTCAACGGACTACTTAAGTACCGTTTCCTTCAATTCAATTAGAATTGGATCACGACCTTGCTATGCTTTTACATCCGACACAACAAGATCCATTACGAATCATAACACCACCTTTGATGGAGTAAACCAACTTAACACCCAATCGGGCCAATCTATGAACAACACGAACCAACTCCGCCTAATCTTCCTCAACATGAGTAACACTACCCATTGATAGCCAACTAAGAGCATCTGTCGCTATGTTCGCTTTGTCGGGGTGATAGAGAACACCCATGTCATAAATTATTTAGTGACTCAAGCCACATCCTTTGGCGAAGATTTTAGATTATTTTGCTTGAGCACATATTGTGAGCTCTTGTGGTCAGTGAAGACATCAACATGAACCCCATATAATTAATGCCTCCAAATCTTTAAGACAAACACAACTGTCACTAGTTCAAAATCATGGGCAGGATAGTTATTTGCATGAATCTTAAGTTGTCGTGAACCATAGGCAATAAACTTCCCATTTTTCATAAGTACACACCCTACTACAATCGTTAAAGTGTCACAATAGACAACAAACCCATCTGATCCTTCTGGTAAAGGCAACACCAGAGCGGAGACAATGTGACCAAGAAAAGCCAGAGATCTTAACCAAAACTCGCATTTACTAAACTTTTCTATGAGTTGTTAGTCCTTGAGTACTTGCAACACAATTCTCAAATGATCGGTATTGTCATCTTAACTCCTTAAATAAATCAAGATATCATCAATAAACAAGATCACGAACATATCAAGGTATTATCTGAATACCCAATTTATAAAATCCATAAATGCGGCCGGAGCATTAGTCAACCCGAATGACATTACCAAAAACTTATAGTGACCATACAGAGCCTGAAAGCCATCTTCGCAATGTCATCCTTCTTCACCCTCAATTGGTGATAATCCGACCGAAGGTCAATCTTAGAGAAGTAACTTGCTCCTTGGAATGGATTGAATAAACCATCAATCAACAAAAAAGGGTACTTATTCTTAATAGTGACTTTGTTCAACTAACGATAATCAATGTGCATATGAAGGGAACCATCCTTCTTATGAACAAATAAGATTGGAGCACCCTATAGAGAGATACTTGGTGGATGAAACCCTTATCTAACAAATCTTTCAATTTCTCTTTCAATTCCTTAAGTTCTGCCGGATCAATACGGTAAAGAGGAATAGACATAGGTTGCGTATTGGGTAGAAGGTCAATACCGAAGTCTATTTCCCCTTCGGGAAGAGCACTAGGTAAATCATTGGGAAACTTAGTAGCAATAGGGACCAACTCAAAAGTAGTTCTTCTAAATCTGTATCTCTAACCCGAACAAGATGGTATATGTAATCCTTAGCAATCTTCTTTCTAGCTTTAAGATAAGAAACAAACTGAATTATAGGCATAGAATTTCCCCCTTTCCACTTTAGGATGGGTTCATTTGGAAACTAAAAATTGAATACTTCAGTTCTACAATCAATAGAAGCGCATCAGGAATAAAGGCAATCCATACCAAGAATAACATAAAAATCTAACATATCAAGTTCTAAAAGATCAACATGAGTGACTCTATGGGATAAGGAGATGGGACAATTTCTATAGATTCTCTTTGCCATAATAGACTCACCAATAGGAGTAGAGAAAGAAAAAAAAAATCTAACAACACATCCAGAGAAATATCAACCCTCATTGCCATGCCATCTATGACGTCACAAAGACAAGGTAACACCGAGATCAAGCAAAGAATAAACATCAAGATGAAAAACTTTCAACATATCGAAAGCTACATCAGGAGAACCCTCTTGCTCATGACGAATTTGAAGTGCATAAAATATGTTTTGCTTCTAACTTCAACTAGAACCTGTCGAAGGGTAAGGTTGAGCCCTTCAACGATTATCTCCTTCATTCTTAGCAACTGAGTGACAATCTCTTATCTTATGATTCATCTTACCACAACAAAAACATGCATTCGAACTGTCTAGACGTTTACCCTCATGTTTTCTTCCACATCTAGCACAAGTAGACAATGAAGATCCACCACCATTTCCTCCTTGAGGTTTAAGGTTATATACTCTATATTTGTTGAATTTTTTAGCCGGAGCACTAGAGGAATCTTGACCAGAAAAACTTTGTCAGAACTTAGAACGGCCATTTCCATGAGACCTCAAATGTGAAAATTCACAATCACCGATCTTTTCCCTCTTTGCCTCCCTAGACCTTTCTTTAAGCTTCTCCTCTTCAATTTATTGAGCATTAACCATTAGGCGAGAAATGTCCATATCAATGATGAGCATGGCGGTACGACATTCTTTAACCACCATCTCGGATACTCCCAAAAAAACTTGTTCATCTTTTCACTAGGATCGGCAACCATAGTTAAAGCATATGTATACAATTGCAAGAACTTCAAGGCATACTCCTTCACACTAATATTTCCTTGACGAAGATTGATGAATTCTTGTACCTTTGCCTCCCTCATCTCAAGGATAAAGAACCTATCAAAGAAAGAAACCTTAACCTTTTCCCAATCAAGATGACCCACATCAACCGCCCTCTCTTCCTTCAATTGGTTAAACCAAACTTGTGCAACACCGTAAAGTCTATAAGCGGCCAATTCCATCTTTTCTACCGGTGTCACTCCCATGATCATTAACACCTTATAAAACTCAGTAATAAGCTCTTAAAGATCTTTCTCAACTTTGGAGCCATGAAACTCCGGAGGATTCATTTTAGTGAAGTCGCTCACTCCAGTTGTCGTCGTACCCACTATAACACCCCAGAAATCTAATGACCTAAGCTAGAGCCTAACATATAATCTAGTGTCCTAAATAGGGTTAACGTTAAGATAATAGTCGTAAAATTACTTCCCTAACTTAGTACTAAGGTCCTAGTGCCTAAACGTCAAGGCATGGCTCCCACAAGCACCCCCCAAGGGTCCTTGATGAGAGCCAAGGGGCTGCTCTAAAAGCTGTTAAAAACAATATCATTCACGAGCTATGGACCACGAGGCGTGGACTGAATCACACCCCATAGATGGGAGTCGTGAGTCCAGCCTTAGCCTCCTCAAAAAGGCCCCAAAACTCCAATGTCCCAGTCCCAATCCATGAGCGTGCAGTACGGTCCGTGGACCGACTCACGCCCCGTGGAAGGGTCTTGTGAGTTGAGACTTAATCTCCTCACCAACACCTTGAACCACCCCTCTATGACCAAAACCACGAGTGACCAGTATGGTCCGTGGTTTAGACCATGCCCCGTGGTCGGGGACTCGTGGATAGGGCTTGGCTGGACTACCTTAAGTCGGCCATGTGGGGTTAGTTTGGTAAAATCACTAATAAATTAAGGGAAAAAATGGTTATTATTAGCAATATTAAGTATATTAAAGTATTTTTAAGTATTAAACAAATCTTTTAACTCTCATAACTCACAAACTCAAAATCAAACCCACTTCCCTCTCAAAATATTCTCTCTCTAAACTCCATTGAAGAACTAGGTCAAAGCTCAAGCTAGGCCACCAAGAACAAGTCTTTATTCTCCAAATTCGTGAGGAATTCAACCTAAGGTATGGATACTTTTCATTCTTGGGTAGCTATCCCTAAAGAAGTCCCTTCAAAGTGTGTTTATAAGACTTCTAAAATCTAGGGTTTTACTCTAAACATGGGTCTTCTTCAAAAACGCTTTCTATTATTAAAATATGATCTATTGTGGTTAATTATGATGGTTTATGGTTAGATTGTTGTAGTATTGATGGTTTTTGATAAAAATCTCTCTTGGACCCATGGTTTCTCTTTCTTCCTAAATTGTGAACTAAGATATGACTTGATTGGCCATGGGTATTGATAATTGATTATGTTTATGTTTAATTGATGGTTGAATCATGAAATCTCTCTAACTATTGTGGGAATTCTATAATGTTAGGGTTGTTGTTGATTCATGGCTTTGAAGGGTAATTGGCTAGGGTTTGTATATGTTGATGTTGATCCTAAATGAGTAAGTGGTTTACTTGGAGGGCAATGATCATATATATAATGTTGTGGTATAGATGTAAGATCCTCTTTCCCTATACCCTATGCATTTGATTATGTATGAAGTATGTATGTATACATATAATGAACTTGTTGGGTTAATTGAAACGACATTCTCATGATCACAATCCGACTACAATGTGAAAGGTTTACTCACATGCTAGTGTTTCTAAAGTGAGAGGAGCATTCTCACTTAAGGAACCAATGAGCTATTATGCTGATATGTTGACATGAGTGTCTAATACACTCTCTTGTGACTAATGAACCTAAGTAAAGGCTAATGGTGACTTTCAAAGGAAATAATGCTTAGCACCGAGAGGACATGAAAGTGAGATGGGGCTTTTACGTTTAGCAAGTCTGACTTCCCAATGTAGGATATCTCATGAGATGGAAACCTTCTACGTTTAGCAAGTCCGAGTTTCTAGTAGAAATATCCTTGTCCCATAACTATGTGCCCACATAGGTCTTAGCTAGTGGATCCACCTAAATAGCTAGAATGTATGTTCTACCTTAGGCAAGTAGAACACCTCTTTTCGGTGTGGGGGTAGAACACCGGATTCCATGTAGCTCACATGGTCTATGTTGGTTAATGCAGTCTTTCCCTAAAAAGGATAATTAATGAACTCTAGTAAGGACATGGACTTTAACTAAGACTTCTTAAGGGGTATTAATTAGTGTGAGTGGGGTTATGGGACTTCACTTATGCATTGCACAAGTAAACTCTAAGAGGGGTTTTGGTAAAGTTTTCTTATATTTTGATGACTTATGAATGATGCATGGATGGTATGCATGGAAGTTATGAACATGAATATCTTCACTTTTATGTATATTGTTGGTGACCTAAGTGTGATACTTAGCATTTGGTAGGCTTATAGGATCTTACCTTTGTATTGCACTAGTGTGGCATTGGGTTGTTCATGTGTTGAATTGGCTTATATTTCTTGTAAATGTGCACAATGGTTTCTAAACTTGACTAAATGCATGATTTTAATTAAATGTCCCTTTTATGCATATTTTAAAGATTTTGTGCATGGTATCCATACTTAGTACAATTCATTGTGCTAACCCATATTTTCTACTTTACTATGAGTGTAAGCTCCAGTCGTTGATACTTACTACTTCCTTGAAGGTAAAGCATGGGTTGACTATTCCCTACGTTTGGTGCGCCCTAAAGTTCGAGGACGAGTTGCTATTGATTCTAGTTTCTAGTTTACTTTCTATGTTCTAGACTATATTGTATTTCCCATTGTTGGGAACTTTATTAATGTCAAGGGCTTTGTCCCTATTTGTACTCTTATGTTTAGATGGTGATTGAGACAAGTCTACTTTCCTATTTTCCTTATATGAAGAAGTTGACTTCTATTGTAAAAGTTTTTAATTTCTCCTTATTTTTCTATGTCTTTATGTGATGATGATGCTAAGGGTTTGTATGCGACCCCTTCGGGGTCAATTACGTCGTGTCACACCTAGGGGGTACTCTTGGGTCGTGACAAACTTGGTATCAGATCTTAAGGTTTAGAAAGATTCTAGGGTGATGTCTCATGAACCACATCTAGTAGAGTCTTGTTCATAAGTATGATGCGTGCCACACTTATGAATGAGAGGCTATGAGATAGATAGGAACTTTTCACTTCTTTGATTATTCATTAGTCGTGCCTTAGAGTTTTTACTCTATGAAGTCCTTTTCCTAACCCTTTTCTTGTGCATATAGGAATATGAATACAAGAAGAGCGGCTGCAAGAAGAGTGGAAGAGGAGGTTGCTAATGATGAGGGAGTTTTTCCCGAAGGTCATCAAGGGCCTCAAGTTCCTCTAGGTGAGCAAGCTCCGGTCGATCCGGCAAATGTGACTCAAGCCGAATTTAGGGCCTCTATGCAAATGATAACCCAAGCCATGATGGCCCAAACTCAAGCTATGGAGACCTAAGCCGAAGCTATGACAGCTCAAGTCAATAAGGATGTTAGTTCTTGTGTGAACTCCATTGCAAGTACTCCCGCCTCAAGAATTAGGGATTTCACAAGGATGAATACCCCTACCTTTTATAGCTCTAAAGTGGATGAGGATCCAAAAGACTTTATAAATGAAGTACTTAAGGTGGTGGATACCATGGGCTATCTTCTCAAGAAAAGGCGGAACTAGCCGCCTACCAATTGAAAGACGTAGCTCAAATATGGTTTGAGAAATGGAGAGAAAAAAGACCCATTAAAGCGGGCTTGGTTGATTGGGGGACATTTAAGACGGCCTTCCTAGATAGGTTTTTTCCCCTAGAATTGAGGGAACAAAAGTTGGTGGAATTCATGAACCTTCGTCAAGGGGGGATAAGTGTGAAGGAGTACTCTCTCAAGTTCACCCAGCTATCCAAACATGCTCCAACATTGGTGGCCAATCCAAGGGCTAGGATAAATAAGTTTGTCATTGGGGTGTCCGGTTTCGTTGAAGAAGAATGCCGAATGGAAATGCTCATTCATGACATGACTATCTCAAGGCTCATGGTATACGCTCAACAAATCGAGGAGACCAAACTCAAGAAAATGAATAGGGATGTGAAGAGGCCTAGGGCCGAGGATGGAAATTCGTCTAAGGGTAGATTTGAGGCTCAAGGCACACCAAGGTTTAAGAAGAGGTTTTCTAATCAAGGCACTTCTAGCACTCCTAAGGTCAACAAAGAAAGGGCGACCACTCTAAAGCCACAAGGTGGTAGTGGAGGTGGTTCTTATGTTGATAGACCTACTTGTGCAAACTGTGGCAAAAAGCATGGTGGCAAGTGTCTTGTGGGAACGGATGGGTGTTTTAGTTATGGAAAAAGTGGGCACATGAAGAGGGATTGTCCTATGCTAAAGGTTCAAGAGAGAGAGGGCAAGCAAGTCCCTCCTAGTGGCTCAAATACTGATGCTCCCAAGAAGAATCACTTTTATGCTCTCCAATCTAGAAGTGATCAAGAGGGGTCTCCGAACGTTGTCAACGGTATGTTACAAGTATTTTCCATTAATGTTTATGCATTATTAGACCCCAGTGCCACTTTATCTTTTGTTACCCCTTTAGTGGCTATGAAATTTGATGTACTCCCCGTAAAGTTAGACGAACCTTTTTCAGTTTCCACCCCCATAGGAGACTCGGTTATTGCTAGAAATGTTTATAGGGATTGTCTAATAGAGTCACTTTGGTTGATTTGGTAGAATTATATATGTTGGATTTTGATGTCATATTGGGGATGGATTGGTTGCTTGCTTGTTTTGCTTCCATTGATTGTAGAACTTAGGTAGTAAAGTTTCAATTTCTTAATGAGCCCATTTTAGAATGGAAGGGGGGAAGCTCAATTCCTAGAGGTCGTTTTGTTTCATATCTAAAAGCTAGAAAAATGATTTCTAAGGGGTGTATCTATCATATTGTAAGAGTTAAGGGCCTTGAATTCGAGACTCCTCCTTTAGAGTCGGTCCCCGTAGTAAGGGAATTTTCAAAAGTCTTTCCCAATGACTTGACCAGAATCCCTCCCGAACGGGAAATAGACTTCGGCATTGATCTTCTGCCGAATACACAACCCATATCAATTCCCCCATATCGGATGGCTCCGGCCGAATTGAAGGAGTCGAAGGAACAACTCAAGGATTTGCTAGAAAAGGGCTTTATTCAACCAAGCATATCTCCATGGGGTGCCCCAGTATTGTTTGTGAAGAAGAAAGATAGGTAACTTAGGATGTGTATAGACTACCGCCAATTGAACAAGGTTACTATAAAGAATAAGTATCCTCTCCCTAGAATTGAAGATTTGTTGACCAACTTCAAGGGGCGAGTTACTTGTTGAAGATTGACTTAAGGTCGAGCTATCACCAACTTAGGGTGAGAGGGGTTGACATACCTAAGGCAGCCTTCCGTACAAGATATGGGCACTATGAATTCCTAGTTATATCTTTTGGTCTAACAAATGCCCCGGCGGCGTTCATGGATCTTATCAATAGGGTTTTTAGGCAATATCTTGACTTGTTTGTGATCATCTTTATTGACGATATTTTGATATATTCGAGGAGTGAGGGTGATCATATGAAACATTTGAGGTTAGTATTACAAGTCCTCAAGGACCACCAACTTTATGCTAAATTTAGCAAGTGCGAGTTTTGGCTAAGGACGGTTGGTTTACTTGGTCACATTGTGTCAAGTGTAGGTATAGAGGATGATCCGAAGAAAATGGATGCGGTGAAGAGTTGGCCTAGACCCCTAAGTCCCACCGATATTCAAATATTTTTGGGTTTAGCTAGATACTATAGGAGATTTGTGGAGGGCTTTTCATCTATTGCTTCTCCATTAACGGCCTTGACCCAAAAAAAGTCCAAATTTGAGTGGACAGAGGCTTGTGAAAAGAGCTTCCAAGAATTGAAGGATAGACTCACCTTCGCTCCAATATTAACTTTGCCGGATGGTACCGACAGATTTATAGTATATTGTGATGCTTCGAGAATAGGGTTTGGGGTGTGTTCTCATGCAACATGGTAAAGTAATTGCCTATGCTACAAGGCAACTTAAGACTCATGAAAATAATTACCCGACGCATGATCTCGAACTAGCGGCGGTGGGTTTTGCATTGAAAATATGGAGACATTATCTCTATGGAGTGCATGTAGATGTGTTTACCGACCACAAGAATCTGCAATATGTGTTTAGCCAAAAAGATTTGAATCTTTGACAAAGAATGTGGTTAGAGCTTTTGAAGGATTATGACATGAATGTCCTTTACCACCCCGGCAAAGCTAATGTGGTTGCAGATGCCCTAAGTAGATTGTCTATGGGTAGTGTGGCTCATGTAGAAGATGAGAAGAGCGAATTGGTTCATGATGTGCATAGGTTGGCCCAGTTAGGTGTCCAACTAGTGGATTCCACCAAGGGTGGATTTATGGTTCATCATAGTTCTGAATCATCCTTTTTGTTGATGTGAAGTCTAAGCAACACCTAGATCCTATCTTGATGGAGTTGAAAGAATCGATTCTCAATAAGTTCGTTGAGGCTTTCTCCCAAGGGGAAGATGGGGTGCTTAGGTACCAAGGTAGATTATGTTTTTCGGATGTTAATGGTTCGTGATATTCTATTCATCTGGGAACCACCAAGATGTACCGTGATCTACGGGAATTCTATTGGTGGAATGGCATGAAAAAGGATATAACGGGTTTTGTAACCAAGTGTTTGAATTGTCAACAAGTCTAAGCCGAACACCAAAAGCCCAGAGAATTGTCCCAATATATAGATATTCCTACGTGGAAATGGGAGGATGTGAACATGGACTTTGTAGTGGGTTTGCCCCGTACTAGAAGGCAACATGATTCTATTTGGGTCATTATTGATAGGATGACTAAATCAGCCCACTTACTTCCGGTTAAGACCTCATTCTCGGCGGAAGACTATGCTAAGTTGTACATTAATGAGATAGTGAAGTTGCATGGGGTTCCCTTATCTAAAATATCGGATCGGGGTGCCCAATTTACTTCAGACTTTTGGAAGGCATTCCAATAGGGGCTTGGTACAAATGTTAAACTTAGTACCATTTTTCACCCTCAAACATATGGTCAAGTGGAAAGGACCATTCAAACCTCGGAGGACATGCTGAGAGCGTGTGTGATGACCACTCTAGCATTGCCATGGCTCCATTTGAAGCACTTTATGGGAGAATGTGTAGATCTCCAGTTGGGTGGTTTGAGGTAGCCGAATTTGCTCTTATTGGTCCCGAACGAGTTTATGATGCCATTGAAAAAGTTTGACTTATTGAGGCTATGATACCATATAAGAACGAGTTTATGATGCCATCAAGTTAACAAGATCTTCTAACTTCAAAATATATTATTTTTAAATGTTCTAATTTCTTCTTCTTTTTTATTTGTTTAAAAGAACTCGGATGGAATAAACGTGAAACGCACGAGAAGCTTTAAAGTGCAAAGTTGGATTACCATTTTTCTCCTACACTAAATTTAAATATAATTAACTATTTAAGTAAATAGTAAAATTAATTAGAAGTCATATTTATTTAAGTAAATGCAGAATGAATAAGAAATTCAGTTATTGCACTTTAATTCTTTAGTTATGACATTATAAATTCTCTTAGTTATCACTTATTATTGCAAATATTATTCACATCATTTTACATTCTTTAGTTATAGTATTATGAATTTTGTTAGTTATTACATTAATTATTTCTATCTTTCATCTTTCCTTATATTAACGTTTTGTCCAATAACTTTTCACATTCTTATACCACCCCTATATACCTGCTAGCAAAATGTTGTTATTGACCCTTGAACGATTCTGGTTCAAAAAATTAAAAATTATTTACAAGGATAAGAACAATATCTTTGTTGAGTCTACGGTAAACATGTGATAATGATTTCACATATTGAATTTATTTTTTATGTTTAATTTTTAGTTTATCAATAGGGAAAAAGGAATGGAAAGTCAAATAACTATCTTTGATTTATGTAATCATTCAACTGAGAAGTCAAATATGAGAACCAATAACAAGAACATTATCTATTTATTTTCTTCACATGCTCATATGACATCTAATCAAATTAATTCAAATACTATAACTTTTAAAATATTTATATTATTAAGCATGAAATACATGTGCAATGCATGTGTTCGAGAACTAGTATATATAATACATAAATGAATGACATAAAAGAACTTGACAAGAATATAAATTGGTCCTTAATATAAACCTTTAATTCTATGCAATCATAATTACATCTATCACTTCATTTTTATGAAATAACGAGTTTAGATATTTAAATGTTTGCGCTTAAATTAAAATCACAAACTCATTTTATTTTATCTCAACTTCACTATATTTGTTGGTTGGTTATATGTGTATAATGTAGTATATATGCCCAATCTTACATAACCTAAAAGCCTTGCTCTTTGTAGTGTTTCTCCACAACTCAAGTGTTAAATTGACAACACCATATATAGATCTTTGTATATTTCCTACTAATATTTTTGTGCTAGTGACAACACCATACATAGATCTTTCTTTTTTATTTCTCGATAAATCTCCATTAATCTTCATATTAAAGATATAGTCTCAGTTGTATATAAATATTTAGTAACCATAAATCTACCGATTCTTTACCACTCTTGTAGTGTCATGACTCAGACCATCGTGATTGATACCCACACTAACCCTCCGGTGGGAGAACCATTACTACAACCCAGAACCAAGAAATTTAACCAAAAATACTAAACATTTAAAGCTACGAAAGCAGGTTTAAATGCAGAAAACTGAAGTTCCCATAAACTTCAAAAGTCTAACATTCGATACTAAAACAATGTGAAAATAACGCCTAGAACCTGAAAGTCAATGTACCAAAACTCTAACCAACATGTCTACGAAAGTGAATGCAACCCAAACTAAACAAGAGAATTATCTAAAGAACTAGTCTAAATTCGGAGAAATGGACTAGGCAAAAAAGGAGAACTCAAGGCAGCCTGGAAGAACTGGCTCACCCTTGAACTCGACGACGATCACTAATCTTCTAAACGAGGTATGTCAATAGCCGCTTGAAGATGCCATGTACTCAACAAAGAAAGAGCAAGTGCAATATCATCACACAACCACAGTGTACTTGGAGGATCACATGGCTATCCTACTAAGTGCAATATAAGCAAGTAATTACAACATCATAAACATGCATACACCGAACATATACAATATTAATATCATTTCAAGATCAATGTACAATTCCACATTCTCAACAGTAAGCGTGTGCATAACAAGTCATTGGTCCTCTCATGAAACCCAAACCCAAACAGTTAGTGTACCGGATGGTCGTACCCATTCCAAGTTAGTGTGTCGGATCATTACACTTGTTCCACTATTTATGTTGGTATGTGACATTTGATCCCAGTTAGTGTGTCGTAAGGTGACACACGCTCGATTCAACATACCACAATCACAATCACAATGTACATTCTCACAATCATACAATTAAGAGGTGATTCATGGTAAATAGTTATTCGTTCATACTCACGAAGGATTAGTGTGATCAATAATGCAACATTTGCATACATACATGCAATATAATGAAGCAAGTACAAACATATATCACACAACATGAAATCACAACCATCACCTACCTCGAACAAAGCTTGAATCCCCTAAGAAACTTGATTCTTCCCTTTCCGGATTCTTTCCGCTTGTTCTTGGTCTACAAACAATTATAATAATGCAAGGATTAATATACAAGACCTAAATATATACCCGAATTATAATCAATAACATCAACCCTAAGTCAAACTCTTGATCCCCATACCCAGATTATGGTTTTTTCCACCATAAATCCCAGATCAAAACCCTTTCCCATCGATAATTACCCAAGAAACTAAGTTCTACGGAGCAAAAAATGGATTTAGGGAGTGAATTCCTTACCTTTAGCCTCAAGAATGGTGAAACACTGTCAAGAAAACACCTGGGGTCGTTCCTTATCTCTCAAAGTTGAAACTTGCACAATCAAACATTTTTCGGGTTTATTTCCGACTTAAGTTGCGTCTGCCCCGCCATAGCGGTCTAGCGGCACTAATCCCGCACTAGCCTTAATCCCACGACACTAAAAAATTACCGTTCACGCTAAGATCAGTTTCGGGAGTTCTACTCGCCCGAATTTGATTTCATAAAGTTGCATGGGTTCCTTAACGTCTTAGCTATCTACTCATGTGATCAAATTCATAATTAGATCTCTCATTCGTTACTGGATTTCCCTAGATGTCACTGACTATGATTTTGTCCAAATCTAGACTAGGTTAAGAAATTCCAAATTACTAGCAAAAAGTTTTCTGGTCTCAATTCTTTCCCCATTGGCTTTTCCCTAACGACGAAATCAGGTCATTACAATAGATACCAATTTACCCATCACTCGTCTCCGAGTGATCAATTAGGTATGATTGGCTAAACTAAGGGTAGAGTAGTATCTGAATCGTTGAATAGCTGGGGATACTTATCTCGTATGTCCTTCTAAGTTTACCAAGTCACTTCCTCAATCGAATGATGCTTCCATTGGATTTTGACAGATGCAGTATCCTTTGACCTTAACTTTCGAACTTCCCCATCTAGAATTGTTATAAGCCCCTCCTCATAAACCCCAAATATCTGACCTTCCATTCTGCATACTCTTTATGCCTGTTCTGAGCTGCTAGAACATCTTCCGAATAAATTTCACATTCCCTAATGATTCTCATCAGAAGGTCCCTCTTAAAATGCATCAAACAAACCACTAGGAGACCTACATCCCCTACTATATAGTGCATCAATGAAGACATCTCAATACTCAAGTGATAAATATTGTTGTACGTAAAATTAACTAACCCCAAAAGCTATTCTCAATATCCACCAAAGTTGATCATACCCACGTCTGCCACATGTTATCAAGGACCTTGACACAATCATCAGGACTAATCCTTTCTCACATAAGCATGATAAAATTCTAAATCAATACTCGCTACAATTAGAGGTGGACCTGAACCAACCAACACACCCTTGCAATACTCAAACAATCATAGTTCTTATCAACATCTCCTTCTCACAACATAAATTTTCATGAGCTTAAGTTATAAAAATTTGTTCTTTAGACATCAGATATTCATCGAGGAATATGTCCAAGCATACAAACCCTCCAACAACACTATCGAAATGCTAGATTTAGTAATTGTAGATTACCTCTTAAGAACAGTAGAATTGGACCCGATGATCCCCACATTCAACCACACATAATCGATACATGACCTCGACGACAAGATGAGTATTAAGATTGTCAAACAACCATAAATACGCATGGTAGCTCTTCTATAAATTCTCATAATCAAGCTGGTACATGTAGAACCACTGAAATATTTTAACAATTCCAAGACAACACCAAATATGTCATTTGAAATAACCAAGTCTTCCCAATCATTCTACTCAACCAAGAGAACATTGCAGGATTGGTACCCCTGATCCACCACTAGGGATCCACCCACAAAAGCGAAAAACACGTGAACATAGCTAGCGACTCATACTCACAACCATGTGAAAAAAATGAAATAGATGGTCACATAAGAATTTATCAAATAATACTAAAGGTTTTCCTTTGAAGAGTCGATACCAACCATTTCCATTCACTTGACTCCACATACTTTTCACCTCCTTCCACTGAAGCCCAGACTCTCAATACTAACAACCATCATAAACACCTATTTACTTACTCTAAACCAATACTTTTAAATAAAAACCTTTCTTAGGTACTTAATAATCAACAGTAATAAACTTTACGACTCAACACAGGTGTAAGTCCTTCCAAATGCTCAATATCTGATACAATTGATCATTTCTCACCTTGTAAATTCATACCTTGACAAATAAATCACCACAAATGTAGACTTACAATGAAAAAACTGAATTGTAAATTCAATCGTATAATACAATCTCCTTAACTATCAACATTAGCTTATACCTTGAAGATTGTTTATGAATTCATGGATCTTCGCTTGTCATGGATCGCATCTCCATCGATCTTACAATATCTTTCATTAACAATTCAATCGTACGCATTACTAAACTCAAAACAAAAACAAAGCACTTATCATCACACTCGAGCTAATGTTTGTACTCTCCTTTCTCAAGTCTTTTCCAATAATTTTTAACCAATTTGATAGACTTGTGACACTATTACCATATCCATAGCAAAACGAATGAAATCATACGTCTCTGAACCCAATTATCTATCCCTCTAAAGATATCTCTTCAGCCTTTGCAATCAAAAAAAATATTCTTGCTCTCGCCTCTCTCTAAAGGTCGTACTACATCCCACTATTTTTTCTTCATTATGACCCTAGCTCTTTTAAATTCTATTCGAGTGGTGTCCCACCATCTCTTAAAACTTTCCATACAACCACATTACTCACCAAATATTAGAAAACCACAACCTTAGATACTCATAAGTCTTAATTACTGTACAAATTTTGCTTAACCAACAATCTTATTATATATTTGCATCCCGTAACAATCCATCACGAACTTTTATTACCATTATGCTCAGTTAGCCCTGGCTATTACTACGAAGTCAACCTTTTCATCGACATGACACCTCAAACTCAGGTATACTCATCAAATTCAAAGGACTAGCCCAATTTATACACACTTTATTACTAACATTTTCAATTGCCTTCACCCAAGTATACTCAAAGGGACATTCTTTATCCATAAGTTTGTCATTCCGGTATCAATCCACTCATTTATGGCTTAAGATAAAATCACCAGTCCTCATACTACCCTCCTTCTTCTCAACAAACAAGACACGAGCACCCTACGGGGAAGCACTAAGACAAATGAAACCTTTATCAAGAAGCTTTTTTATTTGAGTCTTAAGCTCTTTTAATTCTACCAGAGCCATACGATACAGAGGGATAGAAATGGGACGAGTACTAGGTTCCAAGTCAATGCAAAAATATATATCTCTATCCGAAGGCAAACTAGGAATATCGGTAGGAAACATTTCTCTAAATTCTGACACCACATGAATAGATTCAATAGAGGGATATTCGACCTCAATATCCCGAATATGAGCCAATTACTCCAAACAATCCTGCCCTATTAGTTTTCTATCTCGTATGAAAGATATGACCCTAGATGACTTAGGCTTGTACCCTCTTCCCGCTCTAACCTTTCCCTACCCGGGATCTCTAGAGTTACCGACTTAGCAGTACCATTAAGCACAACATAATAGGGGGGCAACCAAGTCATGCCTAAGATTATATCAAGTCAGACATATCCAGCATAACCAAATCAAGACAAATCTGAAAATCCATAAACACAACAGGACAACACGATATCCATGGGTGACAATGACTGACTCCTCAAATAGGGTAGAAACATAGATGAGGGCGTCAAGTAAATCACAAATCATATCAAACTCTGAGGCAAACCACACAAACACATAAGAATAAGTAGAACCCGGATCAACAACACATTATCATCAGGTCACAAACAATAATAGTACCTGTGATCATTGCATTAGACCCTCAGCCTCGGCCTTGCTCGGAAAGGCATAAAACTGAGCCCTGTCATCTTGACAGGCAACCCCCTTGCCTGGTTTCACTGGTCCTCTGCCCGCATTACCATTTCCTCGGCCTTCACGGCCTCGCTGATTTCCTCTTCATATGCCAAAGTTCTCCACAATTTTAACACACTTAATAACTTAACTAAGTAAACATCGCTGCTATTGGAATAGTCATATCCTAACCCTCTTTGATATACAAACAATTCATGAAATCGTAGTATAGCTTTTAACCTCAATTGACATCCATTAATTTCATCATTCGCTAAACAACCCATACATGTTATGACAACTACTAAATGCATTTTCCAAAGTAATAGTGTTCATTATCTAGTTGTCCCTTACCAAAAATTCTTGAATGTTGTCACCTATAACTTGAATTTGCAAATCTGACCTTAAACCCTTCACAAGCGATGATAGTAGCTAGCGAGCCCCACAAGACTTTTATTTTCAGTCATAGTACTAGGTCGGACCCAATTCCTAACTTCTTCAATATTTTGGTGATCTACCATTACCCTTCCCTTCACACTACATGCCCCAAAAATGCAATCGAAGTAAACCAAATTTCACACTTAGAAAATTTTGCATTCCACTTTTGTTTCTTAAGAACACCCAGAATAATATGAAGATGGTCGGCATGCTCACTTTTCGAATAAACCAAAATGTCATCAGTCAATACTATAACAAACGAATCAAGAAATGGTTTAAACACACCATTCATCAAACTCACAAAAGCTGCAGGCACATTTGTCAACCCAAACGACATAACTAGAAACTCATAGCGTCCATAGCGGGTCCTAAATGTCAATTTTGGTATATCCTCACGCCTAATCTTTAACTGATGATAGCAAACCTTAGATCAATCTTAGAGAAAACTGGTGCACCCTTCAACTAGCAAAAGATCATCTATTTGAGGTAGTAGATACTTGTTCCGAATGGTGACCCTATTCAACTATCGGTAGTATACAGACATCCTCTCTTGCTAGTGATGGTGTTACCACTTTTGTTGTTCTAGTTTATACCATGGGAGAAGGAGGAAAGATATGAATTTGTACTACCCAAATACTAATTGGATTCAAGTCATTGCACGAAGGAGTAGAAAGATTTGAGTTTTCCTAAAGTCGTATAGCCTTTCGAAGAAAAGTACGGACATCTTTGTACCGTTCCGCAAGACTCTACTAGACTCGTTTTGGTACAATGAGATCAACAAACCCAGGACTCTGATACCAACTTTGTCACGACCCAGACCATCGTAATTGGCACCTACACTAACCCTTTAGTGGGAGAACCATTACTACAACCCAAAACCAAGCAACTTAACCAAAAATACTAAACATTTAATGCTATGGAAGTAGGTTTAAATGTAGAAAACTGAAGTTCCCATAAACTTCAAAAGTCAAACATTTGATAGTAAAACAATGCGTAAATAATTCCTAGAACCTGAAAGACAATGTACCAAAACTCTAACCAACATGTCTACGAAACTGAGTACAACTGAAACTAAACAAGAGAACTATCTAAACAACTAGTCTAAGTCCGAAGAAATGGACTAAGCAAAAATGAGAACTCAAGGCAGCCTGGAAGAACTGGCTCACCCTAGAACTGGACAACGATCACTGATTTTCTAAACGAGGTCTGTCTATAGCCGCTTGAAGATGCCCTATACTCAATAATGAAAGAGCAAGTGCAGTATCAGTACACAACCATAGTGTACTGGTAGGATCACGCGGCTATCCCACTAAGTGTAATATAAGCCAGTAATTACAACATTATAAACAGGCATACACCAAACATATACAATATCAATATCATTTCAGGATCAATGTACAACTCCACATGCTCAACAATAAGTGTGTACATAACAAGTCATTCGTCCTTTTATGGAACCCAAACCCAAATAGTTAGTGTACTAGATCGTGGCACCTGTTCCAAGTTAGTGTGTTGGATCATGACACTCGTTCCAATATTTATGTCGGTACGTGACATCCGATCCCAGTTAGTGTGTCGGAACGTCTCCATGCAACATACCACAATCACAATCACAATGTACACTATCGCAATCATACAATTAAGAGGTGATTAATGACATATAGTTATTCGTTCATACTCATTTACGATTAGTGTGATCAATAATGCAATATTTGCATACATACATGCAATATAATGAAGCAAGTACAAACATATATCACACAACATGAAATCACAACCATCACCTACCTCGAACAAAGCTTGAATCCCCTAAGAATATTATTCCCTTTCCAGATTCTTTCTGCTTGTTCTTGGTCTACAAACAATCATAATAATGTAAGGATCAATAAACAAGACCTAAATACCCGAATTATAATCAATAACATCAACCCTAGGTCAAACCCTTGATCCCCATACCTAGATTAGGGATGTTCCACCATAAATCCGAGATCCAAAACCCTCCCTTATGGACAATTACCCAAGAAACTAAGTTCTACGGATCAAAAAATGGATTCGGGGAGTGAATTCCTTACCTTTGGCTTCAAGAATGGTGAAAAACTGTCAAGAAAACACATGGGGTCGCTCCTTAGCTCTCAAAGTCAAAACTTGCAAAATAAAATGTTTTTGGGGTTTATTTCCAACTTAAGTCATGTCTGCCCCGCCACTGCGATCCTCACCCCGCTACAGTGGCCCCGCCCTGGCGTACTAATCCCGCTCAAGTGGCTATGGCGGAGACAGAATGGGAATTGAGTTCCAAACCCCTATTTCACAACACATCTTCATCCCACAATACTAAAAAAATATCCATTCACGCTAAGATCACTTTCGGGAGTTCTACTAGTCCGAATTCGATTTCGTAAAGTCGTACGGGTTCCTTAATGTCTCAGCTATCTACTCAGGTGTTTAAATTCATAATTAGATCTTTCATTCGTTAGCAGAATTCCCTAGACCTCACTGACTCCAATTTTGTCCAAATCTGGACTAGGTTAGGAAATTCCAAGTTACTACCAAAAAGTTTTCTGGTCCCAAATCTTTCCCCTTTGGGTTTTCCCTAACGACAAAATCAGGTCATTAGATGTAGTGACTCTTAACCTATGTTCTATTGATCGTTTTAGAATGTTATTGTATGACTTATAATGTTAAATAGTTTGGACAAATTTGAATATCTTCTTTATTTTTGTAAATTAAAATAGAAATACTTTTTAGTAGCTTATGGAGCCTCTTACAACATTCTAGTTAAATTTAATATCTTAGTAATAATATAATAAATAAAAGATATTTATATGAAAATATAAGTTATTTATAAGATGATATAACACTATTGAAACTTGTCGCTCTATATCGCTAACAAGTAGAAATAAGAGGTAGTAGACTCTACATTTCTCAAAATTGATTCGTGAAGCTACACTTTTATTATTGTAAATTTATAATTAAATTATCGTGACTTAAATATTTTCTTCAAACATAGAATTTCCAAAAAGATTTATATTTAAGAAAAAGAAATTTGAATACAACTTATAAAATTGTTATCATGCAATCAAGGTCACAAGTTTGAAACATCAAAATAACTTTTCCAACCCTTCTCGAACTCAAAAAACTTTAGCTTAGTGCATTGAGCTATTATTGATCATCCCAGATCCCTCTATTAGATCCACTTTTTTCAAGATGATGAAATCCAGAAACTCAATCATAAAAATAATATTCCAAAAATTAAAGAATATTAGTAATCCCCAAAAAAAACCCTTTTTCATTATCATCAATTCCAAGAGAGAAAGTGGATTGTTTGGTGATTGAGGCAGGTATAGTGGGTATCATAGTGGCTAAAGAGCTTAGCGTAAATCATGGTAGACAAGTTTTGATTTTTGATCATGCCCCAATTTATGGTTCTTGTACAAGTTCTCATAATACTGAAGTCATTCATGCTGGCATCTATTACCCTCCTAATTCTCTCAAGGTTCTTTCTTGTTTTCTTATTTCTAAGTTCTACTGTGAATCTTGTTGTTTCTAGGCATACCCAATTTAAGGATTTAGTTAAAAATAGAATCTTGGGGTAGCTTATTTGTTGAGATTTCCCTTTTTTGCTGATAAAGATTCATAATAAAGCATTATGAGAAATCTGGATTTTGTTTTTAGGCATAATACGTAAACAAACACTTAAACTTGAGCTCAACTAGTTAAGTTATCGTTCTAGATAACTTTACTCGTCTCCATTTTGTCAGTTGAACACTAGAACTTATAAAATTATCATCTACATACCTCCAAATTTTATGTGTCAAGTTAGCATTGGGTGTCCCTAAGACACACTGGGGATGAATTGAAGTGTTTAGTTACCTAAGCGTGTCTTCATTGTTCTAGTTGAACATTCCAACTTACACAATGATCATCTAAACACCTCCATAATTTATGTATCACGTTAGCATCTGGTGTTCACGAGACAGAGTAAGGACGAGTTAAAGTGTTTAGTCACCTCAGCTCATGTCCATTGTGCCACTTGAACACTCCAACTTAGAAAATGATCAACTATCTTATGGGTGAAAGATTGGATTTTGAAACTGCTAATCAATCTAGTTTCTCGTATTCTTTACAGTAATCTTGTTTTAGAGGTCACAACATTTCCAATTAAAATGAGATGAAAGTTTGAATTTGATTCTGCTGACGGTTTGTCTGCGGCTTTAATCTTGCTTCTATAGGTACCGAGTATGCATGAATGGGAACTTTGAATTTTGAAGTGAGTATTTCCTACTATTTGTAATAGGAGAAAAAAGAGGTATCTCTTAAGCTTTAGTGGTGAAAGCTGAGTTTCTGAATGACTTGATTAGAGGTACATTTACCTAATGTTTGAATTTCAATTTGAGTTCAAGCACAATCTAGTAGTTGATTATCATGAAAGGAAGAGGAGCTTACTCTTTTGAATTTATTGAGGCTATGATACCATATAAGAACAAGAGTAGTACAAAAGGTAATTAATCTTTACAGATCTATTACAATATGTGAATACCTAATTTTTGACGTATTTAAATAACTCTTACAAAATATTTATACAAGAAGATCATTTCACTTATATATATTTTTTTATTTTATTTTATTTTATTTTTTATTTTATAGTGTTTGAGCTTCAAAACGTTTGAATTTTGTGTTAGGAGGGTGATTTGTTCTTTCGGATCTTGATGACTAAAATCTAATGATTTTTACTTAATGGGCCTATTTTTAAATTTGGATTTTTTAGATTAATGAATTATTTTAGATTGATTATTACTCTTTTTGGGATAACTTTTTATTATTACAACCTACAGCCTAATATACCTTGAAATCACATATTGTTCTCCTCATCTCTCTCCTTGTCACGGTCCAAAAATAGGTGCGATGGCACTTGTCTTATCCCACCAAAACAAGTCAACCTAAAACCCAAAACCTAACGATAGAAATACAGAAAGTAAAATATTAAATTATAAATGCGGATAACTTAGTCAAACTCATAAATACCCCAAAAACCTGGTTGTCACATTGTAACATCCCGCCATAGAAAGAGCTAAATTTATAACGAATTAAATTGAAACGAGCCAAATCTGGAATTTTGCAAGTTATGCTTAAGTTGTGAGTTTTGGGTCAACTTCAAACCACCATAACTTTCAATACAGAATGAGTTAGGTAGCCCATAAGATATCAAATGAAAGGTCTTGGAATCCTCTTTTCAATACAGAATGAGTTAGGTAGCACATATTGCTTAACTTTCAATACATAATTTTCTTGCTTGTATGAGGGAGATATACCCGTTTGAAGTTAGCATGTCCAGTTAAGGAAAGTCACCCGAAAATGTGAGGGGTATTTCAGTCTTTTCCTTACCCAATCAGATTAAAACATTTTTAGTAAATATTTTGGGGTCAAATCTTATTTGGGTCAGTTTACAATCATAAACTACGCTTAGGGTTTTGGAGGAGAATTCAAGAAGAGGAAAAGAGGAGAAAAGGAAGAACGAACAATGTTTTCACGATTCGAGGATTTGTTTCGCCAAATCGAGGTATGTGAGTTTCTCATAATGTTGTGTTCATTCACCCACACGCCAATCATGTTATTTTCAGCGAAGTTTCATTCTTCACGTTGAAAAAATTGAGTTTTTGATTTGTTTCTTGAAAGTATTGTTTTCGTTATTGAATTAGGATGGGTTTGATGAGTTTTTGAGATAAAAATTAGTGAATTAAGGGTGGTTTGGAGTATATTATCATGTACATAAGTTGATTATTCAAATCTAAGTGATTGGAAAAGAAACCATGCAATTCTAGGCGAATTAGGGTCAAAAAATGAGTAATAAAAGATCAAGCAGAAAATAAGGTACCAAGTCTGCGATGGGGACTTGTTCCTCAGAGTGAAATTTCCCTCTCCAAATTGCAGGGACAATGCGGACTCCACTATCTCAAAAAGTATTTCACGATCAAATATTATAATTCATCTCCGCATCGCGGACTTTCTCCCTAGATAATATTTTCGACCGTTTCTCATGATTAACTATCTAAAACTCATTAAATCATCACGAAATCCTTCATATCATAAACCTTAACCTTGAATTCATAATTCAAATTCAAGGTAGAGTTAAGAGTCAAGTCTTGAGAGTTCTTCGAGTCATTTTAAAAAGTCTTTCACAAATCTTTTAAATTTGTTTAAATGACTTGAACAGTTGAGTTAAGGAAGCGTAGAGTTACGTTCATTTTCTTTGAGTATTCCCAAGAGTAAATGTTTTCACATTTAAGTAAAAGAGGAAACACCGATTTCCAAAAAGTTAATGAGTTTTCAGTATTATCTCTTTTTAGAGAAAGATTTTTTAGTAATAATCTCAAATCACAGAAAGAGGAAATGTTTTATTTAAAACATAATGAGCTAAGTATATTTTGGGAGTAGTATTGAGCACCGATATGGGGGAAAGTTCATACAACTCACAACCCCCATAAACCATGCAGCCAACATGAATAGAAAGGGTCATACCTATTGATGATTCCTTATTGCTTTTTAGCATAGACTAGTGGATCCACTTAGTTAGTAGGTTCTATACCCCGGCAAAGTATAGGATAGTTCTGGCAGCGTGGGCTAGATGTTGTACCATCACATAGCTCATAGTGATGGTTCTCAGTTAGAGAATCTCCCAACAGTTTTATTTTGTATTTTTGTATACAAAAAGAGTTTATATTGTATTTTCTAGTACACTAAGTTGTTATCTACCATTTAAAGATTTTCTTTATACTGCATTATTTTAATTGCTTTATATTGAAATGAGGTTGAGTTGAGTTGAGATGAGGTAAGTGTTTCTTCAGTTCCAGTTCAAGCTTATGTCTTGTTTTAGATTTCCCCTCGCATGCTCATACATTCCATGTACTAATGTCATTTGACCTGCATTTTTTATGATGCAAATATTGGTAATCAGGATCAGCATCCAGCGCTTCGTTGATCCAGTCGAGCTCCAGAGTTATTTGGTGAGCCTCCTTGCTTCCGGAGGATCCATTTATTGTGTTTTGTCATTTCAGTTTGTTAGGATGATCGGGAATCTTGTCCCGACATCCCTCATAGTATTAGAGTCTTCATAGATAGATAGACATTAGTTCATGAGTCTTTTCATTTTCATTCATTATGTTGAGACTTGAGTTGCCACTTTGGCTAGTTTAATGTTTATTTCTAAAACATTCTAAGTTCACTTCGGGACAGTTGAGTAAAGTTTACATTTGATTACTTTTAAATGTTGAGTAAATTCTTCCGCTGAGGAGTAAACCAGGCCAAGGTTTCACTTGGGCCATCAATGGTTCTCGAGTGCCAGTCGCTCCCAGGGTGTAGGCTCGGGGCGTGACACACATGAACAAGCCTCCAAAGTATTACAACTGAATTGAAAGAAATTACAAGTCTTAAATGTCTTTGTTTTTAGAGTAGAACAAGATCATAATAAAGGAACAAGAGGGTCCGGTAAGATGAAAAACAACTACCTCTAAAGTATCCACAAAAAAGCCTTGGACAAAGTAGAGAAGAAGAATAATCACATAGATTTGTGCTCATACTCATTAAGAAAACTACTTAACACTAAGTAAAGAAAAGGAGAATACAGGCACTCCTTTAATCCCAATCGAACCTGCACAAACTACAACCTGCATAGAAATCAGCCAACCTAACATTCCAGAAATCACGGAACATATAGTTTAATAGTAACATATCAACAAGTATAGATCAATCATGATCAAGTATCAACTACATCAATCAAAGGTCTCAGAAAGACGATGACAACTTCACAACAGAAATGATGTGCAATGCAATGATATGTCAAGTAAAATGATGCATGTTTGTCCTACGATACACATCCACTAAATCTCATACTCGAACCCCTTAGTCCATGCATTTGTCACAGACGTATGGCCTGATCCTAATTTCATCTTAATTAATTCGCCACGGACGTGTGGCACGTTCCCTATTTGCACTCAATGTTTCCGCCACTAACTTGTGGCCCTATCCATATTCCCTCTCATCCTCACCAATATCATCACCATAGTGGTACATCATCAATGCAAACATAATAGTGCAATCATCAATATGATAATGGTAACTCAACATCAAAATCAACCAACAGTCAATCAAAGCATATCATCAAGCGATTCATCTCATCCGGCCAATTTCCCATTGTATAATCAAGTCACAAAAATAAAAAAGATTCTCATTTTAACCCAAGTTATTTCGAAAGTTCACATCATCAATTTGCCATACACAAATAATACAACATGAATCCCTTCACCAATTCCCATTACTCCCCAACACACACAACTAGGAAGTACAAGATTCTACATACTCAACAAAGGTCTAAAAGTACACTTTCATTAAGAAAATCGCATAATCCTCTGGTACTTGAGTTTTTCCCGTCCATAGGGTCTCCAAATAAACACAAGCTATTCAAATACAAAATCCAAATTCAAAACTATCAACACCCATCTTAAGCATTTTGGAAAATGAGGTCAAATTGATCCTAAAACACGATTCTGAAAATGAAGATTAAATTTGTAAATTTATACATGAAAGCGTTACCCAAAGAATTTAGAAGTCATTAATTGGCGAAAACCATTTCACAAACGTAGTTATGTTCCATTCAAAATCACTATTTTATCAAAACATGAAGTTCTTGAAAATCTCCTTAGGTTTAAATCCAAAATAAAATTTAGATTACAAAATCTTGCAATAATTAATAAACAATAAAGAGGGAGAGTTCAAATTTGTTACCCAATTGATAAAACTTGAAATCCCCTTAAAATCACCAAAGTCGAGCTCTAAAAGTTCCAAAATGGAAAAATGGGATTGAAACTCAAATTTTGGAAAGACATACAACAAAGGGTCCTCGTGAATGCGGACCCCTGCCGCCAACGCGAACCGATGGCTCATTAAAGTCCTTGAAAGCGACCATTTCCTCCACGATTGCAATGAAGAGTTGCTTTAACCCTCCGTGAATGCGACAAGATTCCCACGAACGCAAATGCCAACACTTTGACCTCTTATAAATACGTTCAAGCCTCCGCGAATGTGGGGGGTTCCAAAACTTTACCCTCCGTGAACCCAGTCCCAAGCTCTGCGAATGCGAAGGGTTGGTACCAAATACATAGATTAGAATATCAACCAACACCTAAGCCTCTGAATAGACCCTCGGGATTCATTCGAAACCCCCTACGCTCAAACCAAATCTGCTACCCAACTAAACTCGATGTTCAAAACTCAATGGAACCATCGAAACATGAATCCAAAGGCTCCTTAAAAATTCAACCAAGACCTTTCCTAGACCTAAAATCATCCTTGAATCCAATAGAACTATCGGAAGTTCAATTCGAGCATTCGAACTCTGAATGTTTACCAAGGTCAACTCAATGGCTAATATTTCAAAACCGTTCAGCTTAAGCCATCAAATCTATGAAACAACTATGAATCTGAACTCAAAATTCTCTTAGACCAAATTATGCGTCTCGAAGCTAATGGATCGAACAAAATTCCATTCAGAGACTCTAAACTTTGATTGTTTGTGACAAACACCTTTAAACAACTTAAGCATTTAAAAACTCAAAACTTCCAAAAGTCACAATCTTTTACTTAAATATCAAAATTAACTTCACAAACAGACCAGAAACTACTCAAGGCAATTATCAGAGGGTTAAATGATAATTGTATGAAAAACTCCAAAAGTGACCTTTCAGGTCATTACATTATCCTTCACTAAAAACCATATTCATCTTCAAGCATAAAGTAAAAGAAAGTACCTGAAGCTTTAAAAAATTGAGGATATCAGGCATGCATGTCAGACTCCGTCTCTCAAGTCGCCTCTCCAACTGAATGGTGCTTCCACTTTATCTTCACAGAAGCGATCTCCTTGGTCCTAAGATTTTGAACCTTTTTATCCAATATAGTTATAGGCTCCTCCACAAAGGATTAATTTGGACGCAACACTACTGAATTGACTGAAAGCACACAAGACTCATCTGGCAGATACTTCCAAAACATGGAGACATGAAAATTAGGAAAAACAACTAACAAGCTAAGTGGCAAGGCTAACGTATAGGCCATCTCTCTAACTAGACTCAAAATCTCTAAAGGACCAATGAATTTAGGGCTAAGCTTTCCCTTCTTCCCAAACCTCATCATACCCTTCATGGGAGAGACTTTGAGACAAACATGATCACCCATCATAAACTCTAAAGCTCGAACCCTCTTATCTGCATAATTCTTCTGTCGACTATGAGCCATCAATAGCCTGCCCTGAATCATATGAACATGCTCCATAGAATCTCTAAGAAAGTATATATCCAGTGAGTCTATCTAAACTGAATCAAACCAACCGATCAGAGATCTACAACGCCTCAAATGGGGCTATCAGAATACTGGAGTGGTAACTATTTGTCACGACCCAAAGTACACTGTAGATGTTACATGCGTATAAGACCCGAGACGCCGTACACAAGTCATTTGTCATACATACAACATAATATAATAGACAAAAGTAGAAAGTTTCATATCAATAAAAGAGTTTGACATAAAAGCAGAAGCTAACCAAGTAGAAAGCCTTGTATTGCACTAGCAAGTCATTTTCCTAAAATTTGAGGAAAATAAGTTGATTTTGAAAATATTTTCCAAAACATTTAAGCTAACCAAACATGAGAAACATACTAAACACACCAATATTCTCTCTCAAGCAATATATAAAGATCTAAACCTAGAATTAAGTTTTCATTCTCAATTCATAAATTAAACACATGATAATAAATTGAAAACAAGGACCCACTCCATTTGCATACCCCTAGAATAGGAGTTTTAGCCAATTATATTAAAAGTAAAAATAAAACATACCAAAAACATTCTCGGCCATATGATTGTTGGTTTGAAACTTCAATTTCAAAGATCAACTTTCGAATTCCTAAAAATTATGTGTTACAATATTGTTTTTCATTCTACATAATATAAGTTTATAATGCACTCTACTGAGGAAAGTCTTAGATTTTAATTGTATGAAAAAAAGTTACTATTTTCTCTCTCTTTTCAGCTATTCTCCCCCTCACAACTTTGTGGAGGATATTGTCATCCCGATGATCATCCAACAATCTTCAAACTTCCCTCTTCGCAAAGTTTTAATCATCATATCGGAACCATTGTCATCTGTATGAATCTTTTCAAGCTCAAGCAACTTAGAATCACATGGCCTCATATAGACTCTCAAGTTCTCCCCATTAGTCAAGAGTACATACTCATTGGGAGAATAACGAGATGAGGGATATTCTCTCTCTAGTAGATTATTTGATAGAACTCTCAGGGGCATGAATAATTGGTAGTCAGACAATCATATCATCTTGCACTGGAACATCAACAACATTATACTGGTCATTATAAACATGATCATCATCTTCATTAGCAATATGATTTTCATTATTATGAAGATTTCATCATGTGCAATAGTGAAAGGAACTGGATTAATATCAACTAATCTCTTACTACTCTGAGAATCAAATTTCTCAGTCTTGTCAAAATCTTCAATTGTTTGGTCTTCAAATAACATTACATCACGACTTCTAACAAGTTTCCTCTCAACTGGATCATAGGACCGATAGTGTCATAACTCAGAATTTGGAAAACGAAATAAATTTTAAAGACGGCTAATGTTCAAGTACACAAAACCACTCTACAGTTCGTAGACCAATCTCGTAGAAAGAGGGAAAAGTATTTTAGAAATCAACCCCCAGTAACTCATTCTATGATTGACCAGGACGATCCATCAAATATAATACAGACTCTAGAAAAGTCCCATAGAAAGGTTCTAGACTTAGTGAAAGTTTGAGTTAGAAGTTGAGGACTACAGATGGGGTCTACGGACCAGAGGCAGTTTAATGATCCGTAGAAATGAGTCATTAATTTTCAAAAAAATTAGGACACAATAACTAGACCTCTGGTTGACCAGTATGGTCCGTAGGAATTTCTACGGTTCGTACGTCACAGTCGTAGGGCGGATCGATGGTTATTTTAAATGGTGTTTTAGTCTGTTACTATACACCTAATTCCTATATTACATCGTTTTGCCTATAAAAAAGGTCCTTAAGTGATTTTTAGTCCTAATCTACCCATTCTCCTTCATTCTCCTAAAATCCCCAAAGTTCCTCTCAAAGGTTTTTTTATCCAATGCTCTCAAGGATTCTATGCATCAAGTTCAAGTCTATTTTTTCTTCATCAATTTCTTAGGGCTTCAAGATCAAGGTATATACGGAGTTCATCAATGGGTTCTATTAAACCATTGAGTCCCAAAGATCTCTTCAGTTCTCCAAGTTGAATTCTCAAAATTTGGTTAGGTTTTTATTCAATTCCTCATGGATTCTATTTGTATGGAGTTAATTGTTTGATTTTGATAATATGATGATTATTTAGACTCAATTAGATGTTTTATAATAAATTCCATATGAACCCATACATTGATCATGATTTTGATTATGAATCCTAATTCACATAAATTTGTATATAAATTATGAATCTATAAATGATGTTTTTCATGAGCTTATGCATGATTAATGAAAATAAATGTTTTATGATCTAGGTTGCTTGAGATCAGCATCAATGAAATTGTGAAAGGTTTTCTCACATATTAAGGAATCACGGTTTGCTGATAGGTTTTCTCACATATGTTAGATTCAAGATTTAATGAGCTTCTCTATGGTGTTTTGAGCTTGAATTGGTACCTAAATTATGTTTTCCATATATGATAATATTTTTGTGAAAATGACTATTCTGTTGAGATTAACTTAGCACCGAGAGAACTTTGAGGTGGAGTCTTAAATATGATAGTCTCTAGTAGCAACCTCTAGTTCCAAACTAGTGCCCCTATAGAATTGTCTTAAATGCCTAGCTAGCGGATCTGCATATAGAATATAAAATGATATGGAGTTCTACCTTGGCAAGCAGACTCTCTCTATGAGGGAGTTACATTAGATTTCATGCATAGCTCGCATGGTCTATTGTCAGTTAAATCTAATATCCCACAAAATGAATTGAGTTACTTTCAAATATTTATGAAGCTTCATTTATGATTTCAAGATGCATTAACTATGTTCATGGTTATGATTATTTTTCAAAAGTTTTTAATATGTTAAGCTTGGTCATGCACATCATGTTTTCGATTATGTCCCCTTATGATCATGTCTTGCGTTTTCATGCAAATCCCTCATACTTAGTACATTGCCTAGATTGTTTCACTAATGTAGGGCTTGAAGACTCCTCTGCCTCTATTCTTGGCTTGTTAATCACTTTGAGATTGAAGATTTTGTGAGTCCTCATGTTTTGAGGTCCATGTCGCTCCTATTTTGGTTTCATGTGTATTTATATTTCAAATGTTGTATTGTTTATGTCCCAACCACTCCTTTGGATTTAATAGATGGCTTGTGAAAACTATGTTAGAGTTTCGCTTTTAAATGTCAAACTCTTTGGTTGATATGAAATGCTTTACTTTTGTCTATTACTATATGCATTTGTATGTCAAGTGACTTGTGTAGGGAATTTTGGGGTCTTATATGCCATGTCACATCTAGGGTGTACTTTGAATTGTGACAAACTTTATATTCAGAGCACAAGGTTTTAGAAAAAAGCCCTAGGATTTCTGACAAGCTACGTTGAGAAGAGTCTTGTTCATAAGTGTGAAGCGCGTCACATTTATGAATAAGAGGCTACAAAGTATTTAGACTTCACTTTTTTCATTACTCTAAAGTCGTTATATAGAGTATATCTCTATAAAGATCATTATCCTAAATTGTGTTGATTATTTTTAAGATATGGCCTCTAGAAGAGCTTATATGAGAAGGAATGCGAGTAACGACAATGTGGATCCCGAGGTTCCTAGAGTTCCAGTTGATGTTTTGGTCAAGCAAGTGACTCATTCCAAATTTTGAGCCACTTTTCAAGTGTTGGCTCAAGCCATGATGGCCGAAGTTAACAGAGAGGCTAATTCTCCCGTGAACCCAAATGTGGGTACTGCGCTGAAAGGATAAAGGACTTCACTAGGTCGAATCCTCCAGAATTCCATATTTCTAAGGTTGATGAGGATCCTCAAGAGATAATTGATGAGGTTTACAAGATAGTAGGTATTATGAGTGTCTACGATTGAGAAAAAGGAGTTGGCCGCTTATCAACTCAAGGGTTTTGCTCAAGTATGGTTTGAATAATGGAAAGGTGAGATGGTTATTGATATGGGCCCTCTTGATTGGCAGAAATTTAAAGGAGCTTCTCTTGATCATTTCTATCCTCATTAAATCAGAGAAGAGAAAGTTCTTGAGTTCATTAACCTCCGACAAGGAAATATGAGTGTGAAGGAGTATGCCTTGAAGTTCACTCAATTGGCTAAGTATGCTTCAAATATGGTTGCCAAGTCTAGAGTAAGAATGAGTAAGTTTATATCGGGTGTTTCAGACTTGGTTGTCAAAGAATATCGTACCGCCTTGTTGATCAAGGAAATAGATATTTCCTGGTTAATCATACATGCCAAACAAATTAAAGAGGAAAAGCTCAAGGAAAGGTCAAAGTTTCCAAGAGGGCAAGGAATGGTGATGGTGACTTTTCTCATTCTAAGTCTAGTTCACAAGGGTGTCTTCAATTTTGGTAAAAAAATTTCTATCAATGTTCTTCTAATGCTCCAGCTTCTAAGTTAAACAATGATAGGGTATCTAACCCAAAGCGTCAAAGAGGAAACGGTGGTAATGGAACTTTATCCCAACTTGCTTGAGGTGTGGTAAGAATCACTCGGGGAAATGCTTAGCAAGTATGGATAGTTGCTTTGGTTGTGGGAAGCGTAGTCACAAAGTGCAATATTGTCCATTGCAAGCTATCAAGGGTAAATATGGTAGGCAAGCTCAACCTCGTGGTTCTAGTTTGGGTTCTCCAAAGCAAAATAGATTGTATGCTCTTCAGACTCGAAAGGATCGTGAGGGTTCTCTAGAAGGTGACCGGTATGTTGAAAGTATTTCACTTTAATATTTATGTTTTACTTGATCTAGGTGCTACCTTATCATTTTTTACTTCTTATGTGGCCATGAGATTTGATGTTGGTCCCGAGATCCTTTCTAACCCTTTTCATATCTCTACTCCCATGGGTGATGCTATTATGGCTAAGAGAGTTTATAGAAATTGTCATATTTTTGTTTCTCATAGTCACTTATGTTGATCTTGTAGAGTTTAATATGCTAGATTTTGATATTATTCTTAGGATGGTATGGCTTCATGCATGTTATTCTTTTATAGATTGTTAGACTCGATTGGTCATTTCAAGGTTTGGAATGAACCTATCATGTCATGGGAAGAGGGAACTTATGTTCTTAAGGGACAATTTAAATCTTGCCTAAAATCTAGGAAAATGATTTCTAAGGGTTACATTTATCATCTTGTTTGAGTTAGAGATATAGATTCCAAAACCCCTACTCTTGATTCAGTTCCGATTGTAAATAACTTTCCAGAAGTATTTCTTGATGATTTTTTTAGTGTTCCTCAAGAAAGGGAATGTAATACCCCGAAAGTTGGAAAGTCAAAAGGTAAAGAAAAATGCAAAAATTGGACTGAAGCAATGTTCTATGATTCCAACCTACGGCCCATAGGAAGGAGGTTGTAGACCCAGACTTAAGTTTTGGAAAACTTGGTTTTTTAAGACTGGACCTACAACTTCAAAGGATAAACCGTAGGGTGGTTGATGGGCTGTAAAAGGAACTCGTAGGATAGGTTTAGAGATTTTGTTTAGGACTTTAGGTCTACGGATAGTTTTGATGAGTTGTACTTGGTTCTACAAATCGTAGAAGGTTTCGTAGAAAGATTCCACACTAAGTGAAATTTTGGAGTGAAACATTGGTTCTATGGATGCCGTCTACGGGCCGTAGAAATTTGGATAGACTGTAGAAAGGTCTCATGGGATGAAAGGTGAAATTTGGGCTTCTGATGTTGGTTCTATGCCTAAACATGACAGTTCGTAGAAATTCTTACGGACCATAGGTCACAACCATTGGGTTGTACGACAATTATTTTTAAAGGGTGTTTAGGTCTTATCCTATGCATCTAATACCTATACTACATTTTTTTGGCCCTATATAATATCCCTATAACTACCCATCACCCTTAGAAATTTTTCCAACTCTGCCATTCCCTCAAATTCCCAAAACCCTCTCCAAAGTGTTCTCCAAAATCCTCTCTCTAGATCAAGGAAGAAGAAGCTAGGGTTCTTTAACTTCAAATCTATTTTCTTTACCATTTATTAGGGCTTCAATCAAGTTATGTAGGAAATCCATCCATGGGTTTTATTCAAGCATTGAGTTCCCAAAGTTTCTTCAATTCTCCGATTCAATTTTCCAAAATTAATTACGTTTTAATTTAATTCTTCATGGGTTCTATTTATATGTATTCAATTGATTAATTATGATCTTATATTGATGATTTAGACTTAATTTCTTTCTTTTCAACTAATCTCATGTGAATTAATGCATGATCTACGATTTTGACTATGAACCCTAAATTGCATGAATTTGAAGAAAAGCTATGAATGAAAAATGATGTTTTCATGAAATTATACATGATATATGAAAATAAAGTTTTTATGATCTAGTTTGTTTTAGATGAGAATCAATGAAATTATGAACGGTTTTCTCACAAACTAAGGAATCATGTTTTGGTGAAAGGTTTTCTCACTTAGACTTGATTCAAGATTTAATGAGGTACTCTATGATGTTTAATCTTGGATTAGTATTTGACTTATTCTTTTCCATGTATGATAATAATTCTATGAAAATGACTTTTCTATTGGGATTTAACTTAGCACCGATAGAACTTTGAGGTGGAGGCTCAAATAAGGTAGTCTATAGTAACAACCTCTAGTTCCAAACTATGTCCCCCGTAGATTTGCTGTAAATAGCCTATATAGTGGATCCACATACAGCACATGATATGATATATAGTTCTACTATAGCAAGTAGACTCTCCTTTCTAGATGTGGGAGTTACATCAGATTCCATGTATAGCTCGCATGGTCTACTTTCTGTTAAAGCTAATATCCCACAAAATTAACTAAGTTGCTTACAAATGTTTTATGAAGATTCCTTTATCATTTTAAGATGCATTGACCATGTTCATGATTTATGATTCTTCTTAAATGATTTTACTATGTTTAGCTAGGTCATGCATATCATATTTTTGACTATGTCCAATTATGATCATGTTCAATGTTTTATTACATTTCCTTCATACTTAGTACATTCCATGTACTAATGCATAATTTTTCCAACATTATTTGGTTAATATAGGGCATGACAATTGCTTTCCTACCATTCGTGGCTAGTAGAACATCATAGAGATTGAAGACTTAGTGAGTCCTCACACTTTGAGGACAAGGACACTTATGTTGTTTTCCATATTTTTTTAGTTTCAGACCTTGTATGTGGTGTGTGGGTTACGTCCCAAACACTCTCTTGATGTAATAGATGTATTATCAAAACTTTGATGTACTTCCGCTTAAATATCTAACTCTTAATCATATGAGATTTCTTGCTTTTCTCTATTATGTTGTGCATATGTATGTCTAGTAGCTTATGTAGGTCGTCTCGGGGTCTTATAGGTTATGTCATATCTAGGGGATACTTTGGGTCATGACAAATTTGGTATTCAGAGCAAAAAGTTTTAGAAAAAGGCCCTAGGATGTCTGACAAGTCATGTTAAGTAGAGTCTTGTTCATGAGTATGGAGCGCCATATTTATGAATAAAAGGCTACAAAGCGTTTAGGAAATTTCACTTCTTTCATTACTCTAAAGTTTTGTCATAGAGTCTATCTCTATAAAGATCCTTCTCCTTAATCGTGTTCAACCCTTTTCAGGATATGGCCCCTCGAAAAGCTTATGTAAAAAGGAATGCGGCTAACAACAATGTGGAGATCGAGGTTCCTCAAGTTCAGCATGATCCCTTGGCCAAGCAAGTGAATCATTCCAAATTTTGAGCCATTTTACAAGTGTTTGCTCAAGCCATGAAGGCCCAAGCATATAGAGAGGCTAAAGTTCCTATGAACCCAAATATGTGTACAATGATGGCAAGAATAAGGTACTTCACTAGGATGAATCCTTCGGAATTTCATGGGTCTAAGGTTGACGAGGATCCTCAAGAGTTCATTGATGAGGTCTACTAGATAGTAGGTAATATGGCATTGACTACGGTTAAAAAGGAAGAGTTAGCCGCTTATCAACTTAAGGGTGTTTCTCAAGTGTGGTTTGAACAATGGAAGAGTAAGAAGGCGGTTGATGCAGGTCCTCTTGATTTGGAAAAAATTAAGGAAGCTTTTATTGATCGTTTCTTTCCTCTTGAAATGAGAGAAGTGAAAGTGCTTGAGTTCATTAATCCCTGTCAAGGAAATATGAGTGTGAAGGAGTATGCTTTGAAGTACACTCAATTGGCTAAGTATGATCCAACTATTGTTCTCGACTCTAGGGTAAGGATGAGTAAGTTTCTATCAAGTGTTACCGATTTACTTGTAAAAGAATGTCGTACTGCCATGTTGACCAAGGAAATGGATATTTCTCATTTTATGATATATTCCCAACAAATTGAAGAGGAAAAGCTAAAGGAAAGGGAAAAAGAGTCCAAGAGGGCAAGGACTGGTGATTCTGACTTATCACATTCTAGGTCCAGTGGACATGGGCATCCTCAATTCCAGCAAAATTTTCTCGATCAAGGTTCCTTTTATGCTCCGTCTCCTAAGTTTAACAAAGATAAGGTGTCTAACCCTAAGCCTCAAGGAGGAAATTATGGTAATGGATATTCTATCCCCACTTACCCTAGGTGTGGTAAGAAGCATGATGGCAAGTGCTTAGCTGGTGTAGATGGTTGCTTTGGTTGTGGGAATGTCGTCACAAGGTGAAGGATTGTCTGTTGAAAGCTAGAAAGATAAGGATGAAAGGCAAGTTCAACCTAGTGGTTCCAGTTCGGGTGCTCCAAAGCAAAATTGATTTTATGATCTTCAAACTCGAAAGGATCGTGAGGGTTCTCTGGATGTGGTGATCGGTATATTGAAAGTCTTTCATCTTGATGTTTTTGCCTTACTTGATTTGGGTGCTACCTTATCTTTTGTTACTCCTTATGTCGCTATAAGGTTTGATGCTGGTCCAAATATCCTTTCTAATCCATTTCATGTTTCCTCTCATGTGGGTGATTTTATTATGGCTAAGAGAGTCTATCAAAAGTGTCCTATTTCAATTTCTCATAGAGTCGCTCAGGTTGATATAGTAGAGATTTATATGCTAGATTTTGATGTTATTGTTGGAATGGATTGGCTTCATACATTTTATGCTTCCATAGATTGTAGAACCCAATTGGTCATATTCAAGGTTCCGAACGAACCTTTCATGTCATGGGAAGAATGAAATTACTTTCTTAAGGGCCGGTTTATATCTTGCCTAAAATCAAGGAAAACGATTTCTATGGGTTTCATTTATCACTTTGTTTGGGTTAAGGATATAAATTCTGAAACCCCTATGTAATACCCCGCTACTAGAAAAGTTTAGAATTAGAAATAAACCGTTTTTGGATGCAATCAAATTTGGAAAGTTTGACAAAGTTAAGCTAAGTATGAGTTTTGGGTCAACTTAAAACTACCATAACTCCAAGAACAGGATGAGTTAGGTGTACTATAAGTTACCGTAGGAAAGATATCTGAATTATCTTTCCAATGCCGGCGAGTTTGCTCATTTTCAAGTTTGTATGAGGGAGATATGCCTATTTGAAGTTGGGTTGTCTAGATAAGGAAAGTCAAAACCAGATTTTAAAAGGGTATTTTGGTCTTTTCCATACCCAATTGGTTTAATTCATTTTAAGTGAATTAATTAGGGTCTAAACTGAATTGGTTCATTTTACACAATTGCAAAATCATGCTAGGATTTTAGAGAAATGAACTCAAGAGGAGAAAGGAGAAGAAAAGGTCTAGATTCGTCGATTTATTGGGGAATTGATTGCGGGTTTCGCGAAGGATTCGATCCTACGAGAAATGTGAGTTCACATAGAATTGGGTTCATTCACCCACGCGTCAAACATGTTTATTTCAGTATGATTTTCGTCCTTAAAGATTGACAAATCGATGTTCTAGAGTTGTGTTCTTGAATTACTTTCGTTCTTGAATTTGGGATGAGATTGATGAGTTCTTAAGAGTTTAATGTTGATTGTTAGAGTTGTTTTGAGTTAGATTCTAGTGTATATATTTTGGGTAACTAAATCTAAAGAGGCTTTGAGAAAAAGAATCGAATTTCGGTGAATTGGGGTTAGAAAACGAAAAAGGAAAAAGTCGGGCAAATCTGGGTACCAGGTCCGCGACGCGGACCTGTTCCTCAGGATGGGAATTTTTCTCTCCGTGTCACGGAGCGATCACAAACCCTTCTGTCTAAAAATTTATTTCGCGACCAAATATTTAAATGCATCTCCGCGTCACGGACTTGCTTCCAGGCAGTGATTTTTTGATCGTTTCTCTTGTCTAACTATCTAAAAACACTCCTAAATATCACAAGATCTTTTCTATCACAAATAACAATCTTTGAATCCATAAATTCAAATTCAAGGAAAGTTAAGAACCAAGTATAGAGAGTTCTTAGAGTCCTTTCAAAAAGTATTTTACAAATGCTTTAAACTTGTTTTAAGACTTGAGTTTTGAGTTAAGTGAGAGTAAAATATGAAGTTCAATACTTCAAAAGGCGTATATTCGAACTAAATATTCCCATAGAGTAAATGTTTTCACATTTAAACAAGAGAGGAAACACCGATTTGCAAGAGATCCTTTGAGCTAGTTTCTTGAGTAATTATCTCAAACCACATAAAGAGTTTTTGTCTTTAAACATATGAGCTGAGTATTTTGGGAGTAGTATTGAGCACCGATGTGGAGAGGAGTTCATAACAACTCAATGTCTCCATAAACCATGTAGCCAATGTGGGTAGAAAGGGTCATACTTTTTATATGATTCATTAGTGCTTTTTAGCATAGACTAGTGGATCCACTTAGTTGAGGCGTTCTATATCCTAGCAAGTTAAAGGACAATTCTGGCAGCGTGGGCGAGATGATGTATCATCACATAGCTCATAGTGATGGTTGTCTGTTAGAGAAACTCCCACAAAAGTATATTAATTTATTATATACATATACATTGAGTTGTTATTGTATTTTTAAAATACATTGAGTTGCTACCTATTGTTTAAATGCTTTATATAAACTGCATCTTTACTGTTGTTTATTTATGCATTGAGTTGAGTATCCATGAGTTGAGTAAAGCTGAGGTAAGTGTTTCTTTCAAAATTCAGTACAAGCTTATGTCATGTTTAGTTTTCCCCTCTCATGCTCGTACATTCAATGTACTGATGCATTTTGGCTTGCATCGTTTTATGATGCAGATACATATAACCAGGATAAGCATCCAACGTCTCTTTGATCCAATCGAGCACTCAAAGTCAGTTGGTGAGCCTCCTTGATTTCCGAAGGATCCGCCTTTTAACATTATTTCAATATTTAAAGTTGTTAGGATGATCAGGGGTCTTGTCCCGACATCCCTCATAGTTTTAGAGGCTTCATAAACAGTTATTTATTAGTTCTTTAGTCTTGCATATTAGTTGTTTTGCTATAAGACTTGAGTTACCATTTTGGATTTATCCTCAAATGTTCTATGTTTATTTGAGACAGTTTTTTAAAAAATGCGTTCGATTTTTGTAATAAAGCGTAAAGTCTTCCGCTGAGAGTCCAGCCAGGCCAAGGGTTCACTTGGGGCCAACAATGGTTCTCGATTGCCAGTCCCGCCCAGGGTGTAGGCTCAAGGTGTCACAAACTTGGTATCAGAGCACAGAGTTTAAGAGTCCTAGGGAGCCGTGTCTATAGAGTTCTAGTTATCGGTGTGAAGGTCCCACATCTATAATTAGGAGGCTACAACATTTAGAAATTTCATGCAATATAGTTCATCTCTTAAAGTCTCTTTCTAATTCGTGCTAGTGCATGTCTTTCAATTGATCATGCCTCCACAAAGAGCTGTCTGATGTCCTCTTACTAGGAGGAATGTCGAGGAACAAGGGGTATCTAATGCACCTGAAGTGCAACTCCAAGGAGAGGTCACCAATGCTGAATTTCGGGAAGCCATCCGAATGCTAAGTCAAGTTGTGACCAACCAAGTAGGACAAAGCTGATAAGTCTAGGATCCGAGAGTTTCTAAGGATCAATCTTCCAAGCTTCACTGGTTCAAGCATCACTAAGGATTCGAAAAACATCGTTGAGAAGCTTTAGAAGGTTTTTGAGATTATGCATGTTACCGATGCTGAGAGAGTGGAATTAGCTGCATACCAACTAAATGGTGTCGCTAGAATTTGGTTCGATCAATGGAAGAAGGGTAGAGCTGAGGGTGCACCAAATATGAGTTGGGCTATGTTTGAGGAGGCTTTCTTGGGTTTCCTCATAAACTAAGAGAAGAAAAGGTACGAGAATATCTTACCCTTAAGAAAGAATCTATGAGTGTTCATGAGTACAGTCTGAAGTTCACCCAACTCTTCCGTTATGCTTCGAAGATGGTTACGGATATGAGGAGTAGGATGAGTCTGTTTGTTGCTGGTTTGTCTCGTCTATCGAGTAAGGAAGGTAAGGCAGCTATGCTAATAGGTGATATGGACATAGCGAGGTTGATGATTCATGTGCAACAGGTTGAGGAGAATAAACTGAGGAATAGAGAAGAATTCATAAATAAGAAAGCTAAGACAAGGAACGAATTCGGACAACAAAAGAGGAATGTGAACCGGTCTTCTTTCCAATAGAAACTTAAGGGACTTACTTCATCATCTGCTAGTGCACCTGCACCAAGAAACAGAGGTGAGTTCAATAATCATAATTCACAGAATTTCAGAGCTAAATCGGCACAGTTTCAAAGTAGTGTGGCACAAGGAGGTAATTGGGCTCCTATATGTGCTAAGTATGGTAGAAACTACCTAGGTAAGTGTCGCGATGGCTCCACTGGTTGTTTCAAGTGTGATCAAGAGGGTCATTTCATGAAAGAGTGTCCTAAGAACCGGCAAGGTAATGGGAATCAAGGCAATAGAGCCCAATCTTCATCAATTGCTCCACCAGATAGAGCTACATCTAGAGGAGATACTTCAGGGGCAAGCGAAGGAGCAAATCGTCTTTATGCTATCACTAGTCAACAAGAGCAAGGTATTTCACCAGATGTTGTCACTGATATGATCAAAGTCTTTTCTTATGATGTTTATGCTTTACTAAATCCAGGAGCGAGTTTATCTTTTGTGACCCCCTATGTTGCAATGAATTTTGATGTTCTTCCTCAGCAACTTTTTGAGCCCTTCAGTGTTTCTACACCTGTTGGTGAGTCTATTCTAGCTGAGAGAGTCTATCGTGATTGTACTATTTTCGTCAATCACAAAAGTACCATGGCTGACTTAGTTGAGTTAGATATGGTAGATTTTGATGTCATTCTAGGTATGGACTAGCTTCATGCCTCTTATGCCTCAATCAATTATAGAACTCGAGTTGTTAAGTTTCAGTTTCCTAATGAGCTAGTTATTGAGTGGAGGAGTAGTTCACTAGTGCCTAAGGGTCGTTTCATTTCATGCCTTAAGGCGAGAAAGTTAGTTTCCAAGGGGTGTGTCTATCACTTAGTCCAAGTTAATGATTCTAGTGTTGAGACACCTCATATTTAGTTAGTTCCAGTAGTAAAAAAGAGTCCAGAAGTCTTTTCTAATGATCATCCCAGAGTGTCTCCTGAGAGAGAAATAGACTTCGGCATAGATATTTTTCCCAATACTCATCCTATATCTATTCCGCCATATAGGATGGCTCCAGCAGTGTAAAAGAGCTAAAAGAACAGTTGAAATATCTCCTTGATAAGGGTTTTATTTGACCAAGTGTCTCACCTTAGGGCGCTCGGGTCTTATTTGTAAGGAAGAAGCATGGATCTCTTAAAATGTGTATAGATTACCGTCAGTTGAACAAGGTTACTATCAAGAATAAGTATCCTCTTTTGAGAATTAATGATCTTTTCTATCAACTTCGGGGTGCTTCATGTTTTTCTAAGATAGACCTCAGATCAGGCTACCATCAGTTGAAATTAAGGGAATGTGATATTCCACAGACAGCATTCAGGAACCGTTATGGTCATTATGAGTTTTTGGTCATATTATTTGGTTTAACTAATGCACTTGCAGTGTTCATGGACTTTATGAATAGAGTATTCAATACTTATTTAGATATGTTTGTTATCGTATTCATTGATGACATTCTAATCTATTCGAGGAATGAGGAAGATCATGCTAGTCATCTAGGAGTGGTTCTCCAAACTTTAAAGGATAAGGAGTTATATGCTAAGTTTTCTAAATGTGAATTTTGGCTTGAGACTGTGGCATTCTTAGGCCATATTATTTCCGGTGATGGAATTAGAGTTGATATTCAGAAAATATAGGTAGTGCAGAATTGGCCTAGATCCACATCTCCAATTGATATTAGGAGTTTCTTGGGGTTGGCTGGATATTATAGAAGGTTCATCGAGGGATGTTCATCTATTTAATCTCCTTTTACGAAGTTGACTCAGAAAATAGTGAAGTTTCAATGGTCTGAAGCATGTGAGAAAAACTTTCAGAAATTGAAAAAGAGGCAGACTATTGCCCAATATTGACCTTACCAGAGGGTACGCAAGGCTTTGTTGTATATTGTGATGCGTCTAGATTTGGTTTGAGTTGTGTGTTAATGCAAAATGGTAAAGTTATAGCTTATGCCTCCAGACAGCTGAAAGTTTACGAGAAGAATTACCCGACCCATTATCTAGAGTTGGCTACCGTAGCTTTTGCTTTGAAAATATTGCGTCATTATATTTATGGTGTTCATGTAGATGTGTTCACCAATCATAAGCGCCTTCAGTATGTGTTTAGTTAGAAAGATCTTAATCTCCGACAAAGAAGGTGGTTAGAGTTACTCACGAATTATGATATGAGTATTCTTTATCACCTAAGCAAGGCTAATGTTGTTGTTTATGCTTTGAGTAGATTGTCTATGGGTAGTACTGCTCATTTTGAGTAAGACAAGAAAGAGTTAGCAAAAGATGTACATAGACTTGCACGATTAGGGGTTCGTTTAATGAAATCCAATAAAGTAGGAGTGGTGGTGATGAATGGGGCTGAATCATCATTATTGTCTGAAGTGAAAGAGAAACAAGACCAAGATCCTATTTTTCTTGAATTTAAGGCAAATATTTATAAGCAAAAGTAATGGCTTTTAAACAAGGGGGAGATGGTGTATAAAGGTATCAAGGTAGGTTGTGTGAACCAAGGGTAGATGAACTTCAAGAGAGGATCATGGAGGAAGCTCATAGCTCCAGATATTCTATCCATCCGGGTTCCACAAATATGTATCGTGATTTGAGAGAGGTTTATTGGTGGAGTAGTATGAAGAAGGGCGTTGCAGAATTTGTTGTTAAGTCTCAGAATTGCCAACAATTTAAAGTAGAGCACCAGAGGCCCGGTGGTATGGCTCAGAATATGGGTATTTTGGAATGGTAGTGGGAGATGATTAATATGGACTTTATTACAGGTTTTTCGTGGTCTCACAGGAAATATGACTCTATTTGGGTAATTGTAGATCAAATGACTAAATTAGCCCACTTTTTGCTGGTAAAAACTATCGATTCAGCAGAGGATTATGCCAAATTATATCTTCAAGAGGTAGTTAGACTTCATGGAGTTCCAGTTTCAATTATATCAGATAGAGGTGCACAATTCACTGCACAGTTTTGGAAGTCATTCCAGAAAGGTTTGGGTTTAAAGGTGAACTTGAGTACCGTTTTTCATCCTCAGATTGATGGTCAAGTAGAGTGCACTATTCAAACTTCAGAAGATATGTTGAGGGCTTGTGTGATTGATTTCAAGGATAATTGGGATGATCACATACCTCTCATTGAGTTTTCTTACAACAATAGTTACCAATCTAGCATCCAGATGGCTCTTTATGAAACTCTTTATGGAAGAAGATGCAGATATCCTATTGGATGCTTTGAACTTGGTTGGGTTGATAGGACCAGACTTAGTTCATTAGGCTATAGAGAAAGTGAAAGTTATTTAAGAGAGGTTGAAAACAGCGCAGAGTCACCAGAAATCCTATACAGATGTTAGGAGAAGAGACTTAGAGTTTGAAGTAGATGATTGGGTATACTTGAAAGTTTCACCCATGAAGGGTGTTATGAGATTTGGTAAGAATGGGAAGCTTAGTCCCCAGTATATTGGTCCTAACAGAGTATCCAAGAGGATTGGCAATGTAGCTTACGAGTTAGAGCTACCACAAGAGTTAGGAGTGGTTCATCCGGTATTCCACATTTCTATGTTGAAGAAATGTATGGGTGATCCTTCACTAATAATACCTACTAAAGATATTGGTATCAACTATAGCTTGTCCTATGAGGATATTCCTATTCAGATTCTAGACCGCTAGGTTTGCAAGTTGAGAACCAAGGAGGTAGCATCAGTCAAAGTTCTTTGGAGAAATCAATTTGTGGAGGAAGCTACTTGGGAAGCTGAGAAGGATATGAAGAAGAGATATCAACATCTCTTTGAGCCCAGAGAAATTCTAGATCAAGGTACTAATTCTCTTCTTAGTACTCTTTAATTGATATACTGAATGTGTTAGATTTGCTTGTTGGGTGTTTGAGCTGAATGTAAGATGTAACACCCTCTGCCTACTAAGTTGTTTTGTTTTTGTTTTTATGATTTGTGATTGTTTTCCCTCTGTTAATTTCTATAAATCAATAGAATTTAGCAGCAGAGAAGACTAAGGTGAATTGAAAGATGAGTAGTCATGTATGAAACCTGATTTGCATGTAGATTCAAGGACTTTGGTAGCTTAATACAAAATATTATAAATATATGTGCATATACAAAGGCCAACGTATGTTGTTCACACTCAGTTTCTTCCGTGTTGGATTTCACGTGGTGCATTTTCGGAAGATAATCCGACATGGGTGCAATAGATAAGGCTGCAACATTTTCGTTGAAGTTCTCAATCTTTGTAGTGTCTGGTATATATAGGGCATGAATCATTGCAGGATTCAACCACAAGTCTTTGAAATTCATGATCATCTGCAACATTCCATTAACTGCTTTTTCTTTTAGCTTTAGGAGGTCTACTTACCTCACTCCAAGCAAATCTTATTATTGAATATTGAAGATTTTGTGGAAGATTCTAGAAAGAATTAGTTACTAGTTTGTTATGTAACTAATTCCTACTGGCATTAGGTAGTTAGAATGCAAATAGCAAAGGTGTGATCTATAAAAGAAGGCACTCATTCTTCATTGTATTTTGATCCTTTTTAATAAAAAACTATCTCTCTCTCTTCTGCAATTGGTATTGTTCATCCATGGAAGAACAAGCTTCCATGGATTTAATCACACAGTAACAAAAATAACATGGTATCAAAGCATTGATATAGGGATACAATCTCGAGCTGCGTATTGAGATCACAATTAGATCACATCTTTTAAGTTTCTGTTATAGCGGATCTAATAGTAGATACTCTAGAACACTCCCATCCTCTCTATCTTCATGCATCAGATGCACCAGGAACAGCCTTGATTGCGGTCAAACTCACAGGTCCAACTAACTATGGATTATGGAGCAGATCACTAAGGCTTGCATTAGTGGTAAAGAACAAGCATGGGTTTGTAGATGGAACTTGCCTAAAGAGCTCATTCAAAGGGGATTTAGCCACTCAATGGGAAAGATGTAATGTTGTGGTGCTTTCATCGATCAGTAGCACTTTAGCTCAGGAATTGCTTACTACAATTGTGTATGCTTCGAATGCTAAACGTGTATGGGATGACTTCAAAGAAAGGTTTGACAAATCTAATCTCACTAGAGTGCATCAACTCTGGGCAGAAGTTGCATCTTTAAAACAAAGTACTGATTCAATCACAGCTTATTACTCGAAATTAAGGGATCTATGGGATGAATTAGATGTTTTAGTTCCAGCTCCTTTATGCAATTGTGATTAATCTAAGCCTTATATTGAGCATTTAAATCAGCAAAGGTTATTGATGTTTCTCATGGGCCTTAATGAATCATATAGTCATGTTAGAAGTGATATCTTACTTAAGGAGATTGTTCCTACTGTTAATCAGGCTTATGCCACAGTAATACAGGAGGAAAGTCAGAGGTTACTAGGAGTTATAGATGTTAACAAGGAACCTCTCACAATGATGGTCAATAGGAAGCAAGGTTTCAAGGGAAGGAAGTTGTTTGACACTGCTTGTGAGCACTGTGGTTATAAAAATCACCTTACCAAAGACTATTATAGGGTCATTGGATATCTTACAGATTTCAAAAGCAAGAGGAAGCAAGGGCAAGGTGATTCTTATGGTAGCAACACTGGATTCAAAGGCTATGGTGACTCTCAGTGAGGTAATGGTCAAACTGGTCATAGGTCTAATTTTCCTCACAATCAGCAGACTAGTTCAGGTTTTAGATCTTATGCAAATTGTGCTATCACTGAAGGACAAAATATTGGATTAACTCTCACTGAGGAGGAATACAATAATGTCAGAAATCTCAAACACAACAATAATACTAGTAGTTCTGCAAACACTGGAGATAATGGTGATTGCAAAGCAAACTTAGCAGGTAATGTATCTTTGACATCTGATGCTTATGATTATAGTTGGATAATTGATTCTGGTTCCACTCACCATATCACACCCTCTAAAGAAATGCTAGCAGAGTTGAGCAGTATGAATAGTCAGAGGTCCAATACTGTCCAATTACCAATAGGAAATAAAGCTCAGATTGCTAATACAGGTCATTATATTATTTTGGGCTGTTATAAGGTGAAGAATGCACTGCATGTGCCTGACTTCAAGTTTAACTTGTTGTCAGTTACCAAATTGACTAAGGACCTGTTGTGTAGTATCAGTTTCTTTCCTCATTTCTGTGTGATGCAGTCATTCTCAAATGGCAAGGTGATTGGGATTGGTAGAGAACATGATGGTTTGTACTTGTTAATGAATCTAATAAAAGTTGTTGTCAATGCTACAATAAAGGATAATAGTGCTACAACATCACTATGGCATTTAAGACTTGGTCATCCCTCTCTTACTGCTATGCAACACATTTTGGATATCAAAGATCACCTAACTGATTTACCATGTTGTCACACATGTCCCCAAGCTAAACAAAGTAGACCTGTTTTTCTTGACAGTGTCCATAGTTCAAGTTCTATTTTCCAATTGATACATGTAGATGTTTGGGGTCCTTACAGGACTCCCACATATGATAGGAAGCAATATTTTGTTACTATTGTAAATGATTTCAGCAGGTTTTCTTGGCCCTGCTTAATTCATTCAAAAACTAAAGTTTACTTTGTACTCAAGGATTTCTTGTTAATGATAAACACTCAGTTTAGCATGAAAGTGAAAGTGTTGCGATCTGATAATGGGACAGAGTTTATGAATTCAAAATGCAATAAATTATTTGCTTCTCTAGGTATTGTACATCAAAGTTCTTGTGCATACACACCCCAACAAAATGGGGTGGTAGAAAGAAAGCACAGATATATACTAAACACTGCCAGGGTTTTGAGGTTTCATGCTAACATTCCTATCTCTTATTGGGGACACTGTATAAAGGCTGCAGTTTATTTGATTAACAAGATTCCCACAGTGATATTACAAGGAAAATCTCCACATGAAATGTTATATGTTACTAAGCCACAACTGAATCACTTGAAGGTGTTTGGTTGTCTTTGTTTTGTTTTTATACTTCCCAGATCTGACAAGTTTTCTCCTAGAGCAAAGAAATGAGTCTTCATGGGATATGCAGAAACACAAAAGGGGTATAGAGTATTAGATCTGGAGTCTAATACATTTCAGGTCAGCAGGGATGTCACATTTATAAAGGAAGAGTTTCCATTCAAGACAAAGTTGAATTCTCAACAACTTAAGCCATCTGAGTCAGTCTGGTTCAAGGAGTTCAGTGATGATGCATCTGTTTACTAACCTGATATTGATCCAGCAATTGTCTTACAGGATGATACTCTCCATGATCACTCAAATGAGTTCACAGACTCATTAGATGGTGGAGAAGGTGGTGAACCAAGGAATGATTCTGATGATGAAGAGTGTAATGAAGTCATTGATTCTACTGATGATTCTACTGATGAAGCATCTGCACCTGTCATTATAACTCCTGAATCTACATATATTAGACCAAGCAGGTCTATCAAGCCTCCTATATGGCACAAAGATTATCTTGTGTCCAAATCTACCAAACAGTCTCATAAAGATGATCCTTATTCTATTACTAACTATGCAGCTTATTCAAGGGTAAGTCATTCCTATATGGCTTTCTTAGCTGCATTGTCCTCAGTAAATGAGCCTGCTACTTTCAAGGAAGCATCTGGTTACAAAGAGTGGGTGAAGGCTATGCAAGATGAAGTCAATGCCTTAGAACAAAATGCAACTTGGACTGTGGTAGATCTTCCACCTAGTAAGAAAGCTATTGGATCTAAATGGGTATATAAAGTTAAACTTCAAGCTAATGGACAAGTTGAATGGTACAAGGCAAGATTAGTTGCTAAAGGGTACAGCCAACGGGAGGGACTAGACTATCATGAGACATTCTCACCTGTAGCCAAGATGGTGACAGTTAGGACTACCATTGGTGTTGCAGCCTCACACGACTGGCCTCTTTATCAATTGGATGTGCATAATGCTTTTTTGCAAGGACACCTTCTTGAGGATGTGTATATGGAGATGCCACAAGGCTTTCCAAGGCAAGGGGAATGTAAAGTTTGGAAGTTGCTCAAATCATTGTATGGGCTCAAGCAAGCATCCAGGCAGTGGAACCAAAAACTCACTGAAGCACTGTTGTCTACTGGTTATTCACAGAGTTCATATGATCACTCTCTCTTTACAAAGAGGGATGGGGAGGACATAGCTGTGATTCTCATTTATGTAGATGATTTGCTAATAACAAGGAACAGTCACAAGTTGATACAAGAGTTAAAGGACTCTCTTCACAGTAGGTTCAAAATGAAGGATCTTGGTGTTCTCAAGTTCTTTCTAGGCATTGAAATCATGAGGTCCAAGTCTAGCATATTGCTCAATCAGAGGAAATATGCCCTTGAGCTGATCTCAAACACTGGTCTTAGTGGTGCAAAGCCAGTAAACACACCTTTGGAGACAAATGTGAAGCTTACTACTATAGAGTATGATGAGCTTACTGGAACCACTGATGATCTTATACTCAACGACATCACAAGTTAACAAAGGCTAGTTGGAAGATTATTATATCTAACCATCACTAGACCTGATATCAGCTTTGCAGTTCAAGTTCTATCACAGTTTATGCAGCATCCTAAGAGGTCAAACTGGGAAGCAGCTTTGAGGGTAGTTAGATACATCAAAACTTGTCCTGGTCAAGGCATACTGTTAAGCAGCAAGAGAAGCCTGGAACTTGAACCATTCTGTGATGCAGACTAGGCAGCTTGTCCCAACACAAGGAGGTCTGTGATGGGATACTTAGTGAAGCTAGGGGATTCAATCATATCCTAGAAGTCAAAAAAGCAGCATACAGTGAGCAGGAGCTCTGCAGAGGCTGAGTATAGAAGCATGGCTAGGGTGGTTACAGAGGTCATCTGGCTAGTTGGACTATTGAATGAACTAAAGGTCAATGTGACTATTCCTGTGAAATTACATTGTGACAGCAAAGCAGCACTTCAAATAGCTATCAATCCAATTTTTCATGAGAGGACCAAGCATATCAAAATTGATTGTCATTTTGTAAGGGAAAGGATCAAGAGTGGAATGATGCTACCTACTTATGTTAACACTAAACAACCGCCAGCAGACATACTAACAAAAGGGTTGGGTGCAGCTTCATATCATCTGATGTTGTCCAAGCTTGGAGTCTTCAACATATATTCAGACTAAAGCTTGAAGGGGAATATTGAATATTGATGATTCTATGGAAGATTCTAGAAAGAATTAGCTACTAGTTTGTTATGTAACTAATTCCTACATGGCATTAGGTAGTTAGAACGCAAGTAGCAAAGGTGTGATCTATAAAAGAAGGCACTCATTCTTCACTGTATTTTGATCCTTTTTAATAAAAAACTATCTCTCTCTCTCTTTTGCAATTGGTATTGTTCATCCATGGAAGAACAAGTCTCCATGGATTCAATCACACAGTAACAAAAATAACAATTATATTTGACAAAGTTTACTTCTTTTGTTTTGTTGTTGACTTATCGCGGTTTTGAACAACCGTCTACAGCTTCTTGTATTTTTATTTCAAAATTTGTAAGCGCATTTATTATGTGAGAGTTTAATAATACGGGAATAACGGCTTTAGTTCATGTATTATTGCATAATTTCAATTTTAGTTGATGTGTTATTTGACTATATATGCACATTTAACCTTCAGTTATTTAAATTGTGCAGTTTTGATCCTTGAAGCGAACAAAAGTTATTTATTTGACAAAATGATTATTTGAAAATATATAAAATAAAATAAAATAAATAATTGGTGATTATAAATGCTTGAAGAATTATATATATATATATATATATATATATATATATATATATATAATTAAAATTATATATTATATATTTTTAAAAAATATATAATTAGAATGATTGTTTTAAATATGTAATTTGATTCTTTGTTTGCTCTGTTTTTTATTCATTAGGAACTCATTCTTCCGCTCTTTTTCATTGGTTAATAATCAAGATTAAATACAATTACATTTCAAGGGTTTAGTAGATGGACAAGCTCCTTAAGTCTATCAAGTGTATCCTAACAATTTTCAGTTTTTAATAACTTAACATTTATTTTTTTTAAAAATCATTTTTTTATACACAAAATTCTTCAAGCATTTTGTATCACCAACGCTTCGATTTATTTTATAGATTTTGAAATAATTATTCTATTGAATAGTTAACTTCAAGGACCAAAACCGCAAACTTCAAATAATTGAAGGTTAAATGAGTTTTTGATCATTAACTCTAAATAAATAGATCCCTTAGTCTTAGAAATGGCATCTTTGCTCTCTTTAATAGCTTGACATGTGTATCAAAATCTTTCTATATTCTAATTTAATCAGATATCGGCCGGGCCCACCAAGAAGACTTTGGTGTCAAAAAAGAGAGTGTATGAATTGGAAAGTTGTCTGTTTTCTCCTTTTCTCATAATTGAAGACTAGAATTATTGACAGACCCATTCATGGTCCTCAATTATGTTAAATGACACATTTATATATTATGTCTGTTAATTATTTCTTGAATTTTTTCATTATATATTTTAGGATATTATAATTCTTATTAGTTTAGAAGACCTTTTGTCTTAATAGATCTAGAAAAGAAAAATATTGTGCTTATAGGATTGGGAAAACATTTTTCTTATAAGTTTTGGAGTACTTGAGATCTATATATAGGAGATATAGTTGGGGATCCTAAGTCATTGTACAGGATACACAATGTAGTCCCAAGGGCTTGGAAACATCGTAATACTTGTTCTCTTTCTTTCATAATGGGAAACTCTCTCTGTTTTTGCTGGGAGGAGTAGGCCTAATCGAACCTCATTAAATTTATGTGTTATTTTCTTTGTTTGAGATTGTGAGTTATAAGATTCACCAGTCAACTATTGTTCGCAAGGATAAATAATCAGGAATATAAGTGGAGAAACTAAACTTGACACCAGATGTTTTTATACTAGTTGGAATCCAGAATGGATCTTACGGCCAGTCCCCTTGATTGTAAGGGTGTTCTCTTCTAGCCTTTGTGAACTTTGTTGTGAGTACAAGATTGAGCATAGTTCCTATGTCTGCACTTTGTGAAATTTTTCTCTTTTTTTCTTTTTGAAACAAAGTTTTATCAACAATGTTTTTCTCTCCTCTCTTTTTTATTTAAACAATAGAAACTAAGTAATACAATACTCATTAAAAGTAGAGTAGAGATTGTTAGGTGAACAGACTTGTTGCACAAGTTCTTTCCTTGGCAGCACTTGTGCTTTTATAGAGTGATCGAGACTTGAATTTTCTTTTGTGAAGAGATAGCAACCCAAGAGAATTGATCCTTGGAAAGAGGTAATTGAGAATTCTATTTTCCAAGAATAAAGTGAAGGTTAATCTTCAACATCCTTTGATTGATTCATATGTCTTCTTTTGCTCTTTGCCTGATCTTCTTTTCCTTTTATAGTTATACTCAAATGTTGTTGACATCTTCTCTATTTCACCACAATTTGCTTGATTCATTTAGGCCCATAAACTTTGATACCTTGATTGTGATAGGGTTTTTCCCTGATTTTCTTACCATAATTTAAGATTTATTTTTTCTTAAAGAAAAGACAAAAATTACCATAAATGTTTTTACTTTTCCTAAAAGGAAAATATAATATTCTTTCGTATTTGGTTTATTCGTTCCTTTTAGGAAAAGGTTTTGGAGTAGCTAGTCCTTTTCTAGTAAGAAAAGGTTTTAGGACTATAAATATAGGTTTGTTTCTTCTAACACAATAACAATAACATCCACAATGTAGTCGTTTAAAAGTCTTGTTTATGGGGAGATTTATTCTCTCTAAAGTTTCAATGTTTTTCTTTATATTAGTTTTGATATAATAATATTTTGATTTTTAAGTATAAGTTTTTGTTATCTGATTTATCAACTATATGATTTGCAAATTATAAGCTTCTGCATGACACTCTAATCACCCTTCATAACCCAACAAGTGGTATCAGCACACATGGTTCAAAGATCCGGTGGTCCTATCGTTCAATGAGGTTGAAGACAGGCTCAAGATGGTTTCAAATCAATTTGTAATCAATTTGATGATAATGAAGATTTTTTGTCAAGCTACATGTGGAGAAGAAGTTTCAACCATATTTTCAACGTTCTTGTTGCTGCAATTTTTAAGAATAAAAACAAAATATTTTTAACCCATATATTTTAAACTTTATTTTTAACCATGACAAGAAACAGTGATGATGAAGATTTTGTAAAGAACGAGATTATCATGCAATGAAGAAGACAGATCAAGCTTTGTCAAGAAAATCCAACCAAAAGGGGAGATTTGTTAGGGTTTTGCCCTGATTTTCTTACCATAATTTAAGATTTGTTTTTCCTTAAAGAAAAGACAAAACATTACCATAAATGTTTTTACTTTTCCTGAAAGGAAAATATAATATTCTTTCATATTTGGTTTATTCTTTCGTTTTAGGAAAAAGTTTTGGAGTAGCTAGTCCTTTTCTAGTAAGAAAAGGTTTTAGGACTCTATAAATATAGGTGTGTTTCTTCTAACACAATAACAATAGCATCCACAATGTAGTCGTTTAAGAGTCTTGTTTATGAGGAGATTTATTCTCTCTAAAGTTTCAATGTTTTTCTTTATATTAGTTTTGATATAATAATATTTTGATTTTTAAGTATAAGTTTTTGTTATCTGATTTAACAACTATATGATTTGCAAATTGTAAGCTTCTGCATGACGCTCTAATCACCCTTCATAACCCAACAGATTGTTGTTGATTGATTTGTTTTGATACTAAAAGATATGGCTCCTTATTTAGATCCCTTGACTTCAGTGTATATTTAGTTTTGATGCTTCCGTAATTCTTTCCTTTTTTATTATCATTAAAATCTTGCGACAACAATCGACCACTTTTTGGTGATGACAATATTTTAGAAGTGAGACTTTCATGAGATTTCGTAGTTGACTTGTGTCAGTTGCTCCCCTATATGATGTGCATAGAACTTTTGTATGCCAGTGCTTCGTAGTTCAGGGATTGATCTCCAGAAAAATCTTGAATTTAACAATACACTTTTTAAATCTAAGTACTTAAAATGCTTACATATTTTGGTATATATGTGAGAAAGTGAGAAACAAAAATATTCCCCGAACAATAAACAAATAACTTAAGCTTGACATATGAGCATGTGTTCAATTTAAACATATAAAGTTACAAATCTATATATTTTTACATCTTAAACATTTAACACATACACAATAGACTAAAAATTATAAAACAGATAACATTTAAACAAACAAGTTAGAAAAGGTTTGACATATAGTTATGAAATTTTCAAGATGTATAGTTTACATATAATGATCTTTGTTATGCTATCCTTATAAGATAAGGTGATCTATTAACATAAGAACAAATAATTCATGATATATATTTTTTTTAGTATGGGAGAAGTTGATTTCTAATATATAGGCACACGCCATATAATCAAATATTTTTGAGAGACAAATAATATATGGGCAAATAAGGTTAGGACCATATAACATATGTGCGAATAATAAAGAATATAGGATATACGCACATTTTCTGTGACGCACTTAAGAGTATAAGCCAATGATTCAGATAAAATAAATTTTATGAAAAAATGGTCTATGAATAACATTTAGGTAGATAATCCAGAATGAGTACCTAACATGTAACTTACTAGGCTTTATACGACAGGTGACATATTATCATATGGATTGTAGCTTTGAAAAAGATACATTTATGTCTTATATATATGATAAATCATACATCATTTTTGTGGTGAAACTTTGATGCGCTAATTATATAAAAACTTTGAAAAACGTATAATTATCTGTGAAAAATATTTCTCATGTGTCAATACATGTATGAAAATATAACATGTAAGCACATTATTTATAAAATAAATGGCATGTAACCAATAATTTTTATAAATTTTAATCTATATAGGTGTCCTATGAACAAATATTTTTTAAACGACTACGACATGCAAATACAACATATGACATGTGGACATATGATTTATAGCGTGTATGCATACAATCATGTAAATGAATTTTCTCTAAAACAAGTATGTTTAAGAAAATAACTCATGGATCACGTAATTAGCTAAGTCTTTATCTTACAAAGCATATACATATAAATAATTAAGTTCAAAGAAAGGGAGCTCCATAACTCTATTGTTGTTGGTTCTAATGCTTGAAAATACTCACCTGGTCTCCTTGAATCTTACTATATTCAACAGATGATGGACCTCATGATAGGTCTTGATGAAATATCACTTTACAAGAAAACATATGATAACGAAGGAACTGTACAGAATGGGCGTATTGAAAAACTATTGATGAAAGTAAACATCCTCTTCCTCCATATTTTTATAACCTTGCTCCCAATCTTTATCCTCCATTTTTTCAGATTCTTTGATGTGCTTGTGTCTGTCCCATATTCATGATACCACATGCTTTTGATTTAGGGCTCTAAGAGTTTAATCTGGTACATGTTTGCTAATTTTGTTCCTCATTGAAGACCTTGATTATGTGTGTAAGATGACTAATATTCTCATATTAACTTACCTTATTATTAGCAGAAGTGTTCTAGAAAGTGTTGTCCAAGTGGTCATGAGTTAAAATGATATTGCACTCATTGTATGTTCATTGAGTTCTTTCATGGTTGGTTTTCAATGATGCCAAAAGGGGGAAGTTAAATGATGTGGGTCAGGGACATATTGTGCACTGTTTGTGATCATCTAAAAGGAGGAAATTGATGGGAATAGGAGAACATGATATTTGTAGTTTTGATGATTGACAAAGTGTTTTGATGTTTGATAAAGTAAACTAAGATGCATTGTTGGGGAATAAGAGAACATGAAGTTTGTAGTTTTGATGATTGACAAAGTAAATTATGATGCATTGTTTATCATCGTCAAAAAGGGGAATATTGTTGGAAGTAGGAGAACATATAAGTAGTTTTGATGATGTCATTGGCATAACAGACGTCGTTTCTAGTCTCTCTTTCGGTGCTAGGCGAGGTTTGTGATTATTTTTCAATTTTTTCTACTAGGTAATCTAGGATCCTTATGCATGAAAATAATCAATTCGGTCGTTATGGTTGGACTCTTTTATGGATTTCTGACCACATTCTCCATAGGGCCCTCTTATCTCTTCCTTCTCCGAGCTCTGGTTATGGAAGAAGGAACCGAGAAGAAGGTATCAGCAACAACTGGTTTTATTACGGGGATTGATAAAGTGAAACTGGTTCACTACTTAATGTCTTATGTGTACTCTATCAGGTGAACCAGGTCCTCAAATGTGAATGCGGACAGCCTGTACAGATATGGGAGATTGCGGCAAAGAAAGAAACTAATAAAGTGCAGAAATAAATAAGCAAAAAAGGAAATAAAGAAATAGCTGAAACAAAGGAGCAAAGAAAGAAAGAAATAAATAAAGAAGAAAAAAGGAAAGAAATAAAAATACAATTGAAGTCCAAAGAGGAGTCAAAATTTCCTTATAGGATGAAACTTCTTTTAAGGAATGGAATTAGTCAAAGTTTTCTTAGAGGATGAAACTCATTTTAAGGAAGGAAATCAGTCAAAGGTTTCTTATAGGAGGAAACTCCTTTTAAGAGGACTCGAAGTAAGAGTCCTAGTCCATGATATACTAGGGCATCAAAAATCTCTAGTATATATATGACATGAAGACCATTGAAAGTCACACCTATTGCATATTCATTAAATCATCATCTTGAGAGCAATAGTCATTGGAGCAAAACTTTAAGACTTCGTCACAGTATCACTCCCCGAGCCTACACCTTGGACATGGCCAGCACTCGAGAACCATTGCTGGCCCCAGGGAACCCTTGGCCTGGCTTACTTACGCAGCGGAAGACTTAACTCATGAATCAAAATACTTTTAAAAGTAAACTGAACTGCTCAATAAAACTTAGAATGTATCAAGATAACATTCACTAGCCAATAGTGGCAACTCAAGTCTCAACCAGTAAAACAGGAAATAGAAGACTCAAGAACTAACATCTGACTGTCTATGAAGCCTCTAAAACAACTGAGATGGATGTCGGGACAAACCCCATGACATCCTAATGAACTAATAAAATAACTGAAAGCAATAAAAAATGAGTCCTCCAGAATGCAATGAGGCTCACCAACTGACTCTGCAGTGCTCACTGGATCAACGATGCGTTGGATGCCGATCCTAGTTACCTGTGTCTGCATCATAATAAGATGCAAGCCAACTGGCACCAGTACATTTACTGTATGAGTATGTGAGTAGGAATGCTAAACACAACATAGTGTCACGGACTTAGAGTGATGGCTAACGCTCCGTGAGGCACTTGACAACTTACTCACGAATCTTTCACGATCTTGTAAGCTCAAGTAAGCCTTTAAGACTAAGATCGCTAAGAGAATGCAAAGAAAGACTTAGAGAATTTTGGAAGATTTGGAAGAAGACTTGTTGTATTGCTTGGAGAATGCTTACAACTTGCTTAGTGTCATGCAAATGAATGGCACCTCTATTTATACTAACTCCTAAGGGCTAAAGAGTAATTTAAATTTACTATACAAATCCCTAAGATATTTACACATTGGTCATATCTCTAGAATTCTCTACATACTCTAGAGATCTCCAAAGCCTTCTTGAAAAATCTAAAGGATTCTAGAGTTCTCCGCAAGCCTCTCCTCAACTCTAGAATCTTCCGCCCCTATCCGGATGCCAAATTTAACTGTGAAGTGGTGGGACATGACACTCTTCCCCACCTATTGATGCGACAACCGTGCCGCATCGTCGCTGCATCGCCAACAGGGTCTTGTCTTCTCGTACGCGTGGCCAATAATCTATTGACTCAATAAAGGCCCTTGTGCAACTCCTTTAGCTATTTTCTGATCTCCTCTAACTCAGCCTTATTATCTACCTTCTTCGTAAGAGGCACGCGCCTTGATGGCTTCTTTGACATCACGACATTGTTCCTTTCTGGAACCTTCTCCATGCATGGTGACAAGGACCTTTGTGCACCATTGTCTTCTTTTAAACTTGCAATGGTGTCTATCAACGTCGACTCCTTCTTCTTAGGGGTTTTCTCGTGCTGCATGGCTGTTAGACGAACTCGTCTTTCTGCCGTTGGTACCTTAACCAATGGCACCATGCATGATCCTCCTTGCTCCATGACCACGAGTTGTTGGAGGTAAGGATCGATCACCGCATGGCACTGCTGGAAGAACTCTTACCCAAGAATTATGTCAAAGAGATCTAAAGGAGCGACAGTGAAATTGGTCTTACCTTGCCACTGGCCTAGCGTAATGCTTACTCCATGTGTGACTCCACACACAGGAGCCAATGGTGCATTGACCGTCCTGAGTTGGGCGTTACTTGGACGGTAACTCGGCCCCAACCTTGTTGTTGCCGCCTTGGTCATGATATTGGCCTCTGCACCCGTGTCGACCATAGCACAAGCGGGTCTTCCATTAATTGTGAGGTTGACATATTGCGCGCCGTATTCTTTTGGCTTCCTTGGCTGCTTGGTGATAGCTCCTCATAGTCCTATCAAGCCCAACTGCGTCGTTTCTACACCTTGTCCTTACTCATGTGCATCTTTCTCCTTCTGCTCTCACAGGATAGCACCAAGGCTCTTCAGTTCAGGGCACTTTGCATAGTCATGCGGCCCACCGCATATGTAGCAACCACCTCTTTTGGCAGTCTCTACCTTTCTCTCATTGTCACCATGACATCCAGACTTCTTGCCATCGGACTTATAGGTATCATGCTTCTTGGGATGTGGCCGCTGCTCCTTGACTTTGCCACGATCTCCCCCACCATGGTCATGACTACCTCTCATCTCCTCTCCTCTGGCTCTGTCAGGCTTCTCATGCCTGAGTCTGTCAAAGCTTCGGCCTGCGTGATGGCTTCATCTATAGTCCTGACCTGCAGACGTTCCAACTCTGTCCTGGCCCAATTTTGTAGCCCATCCATGAAGTGGAACAACATATCATCATCCATGAGGTTAGGAATTTGAAACGTGAAGGTGGTGAACTCCTTCACATATGCGCGTATGCTGCTCGTTTGCTTCAGCTCCCTAAACTTGCGCTTCACCTCATAGATGACGTTGTTAGGGAAAAGGATTTCTTGAACTCTTCGCGGAATCGCTCCCACGTGTTGATGGCGCACTTCCCCTTCCCTATCTCGGCCTCCTTGCGCCTCCACCATAGCATGGCCATCTCCGAAAGATACAACACAACGGTGTTGATCTTACTCTCGTCGCTTTTCAACCTGTTACACTTGAAGTAGTTCTCCAAATGCCATAAGAAATTTTCCACCTCTTGCGCGTCACGGACGCCTTTGAACATAGGTGGCTTGGGAGCCTAGACCCTAGCCTCCCTATCTCGGTCAAGCAACGATGATCCTCCAACTTTCACACCCTCCTTGAGTGCTTTTATCTCGGCCTTCATGGTCTCAATCGTGCTTAACGCCTCCATGAGCTGACACTCCAAGGAAGTGATGGCCTCCTTCATCTCGAACTCGGCCCGCTGATGTCCCTCCAACTCCTTATGGATGGTTTCAGTCTCCTCAAGGGTGAAGTCTTCAAGGGTTTTGAATTTGTTGTCGGCCACATTCATGCGTCGGCCTAATATCTCCACGGCCTGCCTTGCCACTTTAACCCTTGCGACCCAATCTTCTCCAGCGATGACGCCAATGGCCTCCTCACCAAGTTCATCATCACTTGCTTCGTTGGTCGAGGGTGGATGAGATGTTAGCGCCTCGCTCGGGGTGGGGTCGAGCAGCATTTCCTCATTACCCTTTTGATGCTTCTTTCCCCTGCGGTTTTTCTTTCCACCATCCAAACGAACGTTGGTGGTGCTAGCGGTGTTCACGTCTCCTTCATTGGTCATTCTCTTAGTATCAAACGAAGGATCTGATACCACTTTGTCACGGACTTAGAGCGATGGCTAATGCTCCGTGCGGCACTTGACAACTTACTCACGAATCTTCCACGATCTTGTAAGCTAAAGTAAGCCTTTAAGACTAAGATCGCTAAGAGAATGCAAAGAAAGACTTAGAGAACTTTGGAAGATTTGGAAGAAGGCTTTTTGTATTGCTTGGAGAATGCTTACAACTTGCTTGGTGCCTTGCAAATGAATGGCACCTCTATTTATACTAACTCCTAAGGGCTAAAGAGTAATTTAAATTTACTATACAAGTCCCTAAGATATTTACACATTGGTCATATCTCTAGAATTCTCTACACACTCTAGAGATCTCCAAAGCCTTCTTGAAAAATCTAAAGGATTCAAGAGTTATCCGCAAGCCTTTCCTTAACTCTAGAATCTTCCGCCCCTATCCGGACGCCAAATTTAACTGTGAAATGGCAGTACGAGTATGCAAGTAGGAATGCTAAACAAAACATAGGCTTGAAAAGAATCTGAAGAACTTACCTGGCTCAACTCGACTCAACATAACTGAACTCATTTCAATAAAAAGCAGTTTAAAACGAGTACAATATAAAGAAAAGTTGTTTAAAACATGATGTCAACTCTGTGTGTATGCAAAGATACATATAACTTTGAAATGTATGTAAAATACAAATGAACTATGTATTTAAGAATACAATTACTTCTGTGGGAGTTTCTCTAACCGACAACCATCACATAAGAGCTATTGTGATGATATAGCGTTTTGTCTCACGCTGTCAGGGCTGTCCTATACCTTGCCGGGGGTATAGAACATAAACTACTAAGTGGATCCACTAATCTATGCTAAAAAGAACTAAAAGAATCATCTAAAAAGTATGAACCTTTTCTACCTATTATGGCTACATGGTTTATGGGGGCTGTGAGCTGTCTGAACTCTCCCCATATCGGTGCTCAATTCTACTCCCAAAAATATGATATTAGCTCTTACATTTAAAACATACTTCTTTCTATGATTTGAGATTAGTGCTCAAAAACTTAGCTCAAAGGCTACCTTGGAAATCAAAGTTTCCTCTCTTGCTTCATTTAGAAAGCGATTACTCTTTTCTGAAAACTAGCCCGAAGGCTCTTTCAAAATCGAGGTTTCCTTTCTTGTTTAAATGTGAAAACATTTTAAACCCTTTGGGAATACATAGTCCCTATATACTTTTGAAGAAATGAACTTCAAAACTTTACTCTTTAATCTTTACTCAACTTGAACATTAAGTCTTAAAACAAAGTTAAAACATTTGGAAAAGACTTTTTGAAAACTTTAAAGAACTTCTCCTGACTTGCTTCTTATCTTCTAACTTGACTCTTAACTTTTCTTGAATTGAATTATGGATTCAAGGATTGTGATTTGTGATAGGAAAGATCTCATGATATTTAGGAATGATTTTAGATAGCTAAACATGAGAAAAGATCAAGAAATCACTATTTAAAGGTGGGTCCGCGATGCGGAGAAGTATTTAAATTTTTTGTTCGAAAACAACTTTTGAGGTAGAAAGGTCCATGACCGCTCCGCGATGCAAAACAATTTTTCCCAAATCTGGGGAGCTGGTCTGCGACGGGAGGCACTGCCCAGATTTGCCCGACAAAATTCTTCTTCTTTTTTCAACTCTAAACCCTCTAAACTCCATTGGTTCTTTCCCGAAACACTTAGAATCATCTATACCCTTAAATAACATCAGATTCTACTCAAAAACACAACTAAAAATGTGAATCAATCTCAAGAAAACCCCAACAACACAACCCACAAGGGTTCAAACGATCTTCATCAAGAATCTAAGGAATTTAATTTCAAATCAATATACTATGATGAAATTGAATCAAGTTGGGCGTGTGGGTAAACTAACCCAACGCTATGCGATCTCACATACCTTGTAGGGATCACCCCCGACGATATCCACAAGCTAAACTCGACGATCTTGACGAATCTTGCTTCTATTCTCCTATCTCCTCTTTTTTTCTCTTTTCTCCAAGCCCTAGCGTATTTTGGTAAAAGCTTAAACTGAGCTAATTCTGATTAGACCCTAACTTAATTACCAAAAATGAAATAAAATAATTGGGCAAGGAAAACACCAAACTACCCTTTCAAAATCCGGATTGGACTTTCCTTATTCCAACAGCCCAACTTCCAAAGGGTATAACTCACTCATACAAACTCGGAATCGCGCAAACTCAGCGGCGTTGGAAAAATCATTCCAAGAGATTTCCTACCATATCTGGAAGTACACCTACTCATCTTGAGCTAGGAGTTATGGCCGTTTGAAGTTGACCCAAAACTCATTTTTCCTAACTTAACAAAATTTCTAGATTTTCATTCTTTCCAAAAATGACTTATTTCCAATTTTTTTAGCTTCTTCCTAGTTATTTCAATTTGCGAGATGTTACAATATCTCCCCCTTGGGAACATTCATCCTCGAATAAGATTACTCTTAATAGGCTAAGGGTGTAACATCTAACATTCAGTTCAAACACCCAACAATCAAAATGCAAAAACAACATGCCAAGTTATAAATAAATACCAAGAAAAGGATTAGTACCTTAATTTGGAACTTTTCCGGATTCGAATAGATATGAATATCTCTTCTTCATATCCTCATCAACTTCCCAAGTAGCTTCCTCAACAAAATGGTTCCTCCAAAGAACTTTGACTGATGCTACCTCTTTTGTTCTCAACTTGCAAACTTGGCGATCTAGAATCTGAAGTGGAATCTCCTCATAAGATAAGCTATCCTTGATTCCAATATCTTCAGTTGGTATGATCAATGAAGGATCACCCATACACTTTTCCGACATGAAGATGTGGAACACCGGATGGACTGCTGCTAATTCTTGTGGTAGCTCTAACTCGTAAGCTACATTGCCAATCCTCTTGGATATTCTGTAAGGGCCAATATACCGTAGACTAATCTTCCCCTTCTTACTAAATCTCATTACACCTTTTATGGGTGAAACTTTCAAATAAACTCAATCATCTACTTCAAACTCTAACTCCCTTCTCCTAACATCGGTGTAGGATTTCTGATGACTCTGCACTGTTCTCAATCTCTCTTAAATAACTTTTTCTTTATCCATAGCTTGATGAACTAAGTCTGGTCCTATTAACCCACCTTCACCAAATTCAAACAATCCAATTGGATATCTGCATCTTCTCCCAAAGAGAACTTGTAAGGAGCCATCTGGATGCTAGAATGGTAACTATTATTGTAAGTAACTCAATGAGAGGTAGGTGATCATCCCAATTACCCTTGAAATCAATCACACAATCCACCTTGATACCTCAAAACACTATCTCCCCCTTGTTCCAAAAGCCATCACTTTTTTGCTTATGAACACTTGCCTTTAATTCAAGCAATAAAGGATCTTGGTCTTATTTTTCTTTCATTTCTGACACTAATGAAGATCCAGCCCCATTCATCACCACTAATCCTCCTTCTGTGGAATCCATTAGTCGGACTCCTAAGCGTGCAAGTCTATGCACATCTTTCGCTAACTCTCTTTTTTCCTCCTCAACATGGGCAGTACTACCTATAGACAACCTGCTTAAAGCATCAGCAACAACATTACCCTTACCTGGGTTGTAAAGTGTACTCATGTCATAATCCTTGAGTAATTATAACCACCTCCTTTGTCTGAGATTAAGCTCTTTCTGAGTGAACACATATTGAAGACTCTTGTGATCAGTGAATACATCAACATGAACACCATACAAATAATGACGCCGTATCTTCAAAGTAAAATACTACAGCAGCCAACTCTAAGTCATGGGTTGGGTAGTTCTTCTCATGAACTTTCAACTATCTGGAGGCATAAGCTATAACTTTACCATTCTGCATTATTACACAACCCAAACCAACTCTAGATGCATCACAATACACCACAAAACCTTGAGTACCTTCTGGTAAGGTCAACACTGGGGCAGTAGTCAACCTCTTTTTCAATTCCTGAAAGCTTTTCTCACAAGCTTCAGACCATTGAAACTTCACTGTTTTCTGATTCAACTTGGTCAAAGGGGATGTAATAGATGAGAACCCCTCTATGAACCTTCTATAACAGCCAGCTAATCCCAAGAAACTCTTAATATCAGCTGGAGATGTGGGTTTAGGCCAATTCTACACTGCCTCTATCTTCTGGGTATCAACTCTAATTCCATCACCGAAAACTATGTGGCCCAAGAATGCCACAGACTTAAGGCAAAACTCACACTTAGAGAACTTGGCATATAACTCTTTATCTTTTAAATTCTGGAGAACAATTCTGACATGGCTAGCATGATCTTTTTCATTCCTTTAATAGAATAGTATGTCATCAATGAACACGATAACAAACATGTCTAAATAAGGCTTGAATACTCTATTCATAAGGTCCATGAATGTTGCAGGCCCATTAGTTAAACCAAAGGAAATAACTAAGAACTTATAATGATCATAACAGGTCTTGAATGTTGTCTTTGGAATATCACATTCCCTTACTCTCAACTGATGGTAGCCTGATCTGAGGTCTATCTTACTGAAACAAGTAGCACCCTGAAGCTGATCGAAAAGATCATCAATTCTCTGAAGAGGATAATTATTCTTGATGGTAACCTTGTTCAACTGACGGTAATCTATACCCATCATAAGGGAACCATCTTTCTTTCTCACAAACAAGATCAGAGCGCCCCAAGGTGAAACACTTGGTCAAATAAAACCTTTCTCTAAAAGATCTTTCAACTGCTCTTTAAACTCTTTCAACTCTGCTGGTGTCATTCTATATGGCGGAATAGAGATAGGACGAGTATCTAGAAGAATGTCTATACCGAAGTCTATCTCTTTCTCAAGAGGGACTTCGGGAAGATAATCTGGAAAGACTTCTGGAAACTCTTTTACTACTAAAACTGACTGAATATGAGGTATCTCAACACTAGAGTCATTAACTCGGACTAAGTGACAGACACACCCCTTGGAAACTAACTTTCTTCCCTTAAGGTACGAAATAAAACGACCCTTAGGCACTGTTGAACTGCTTTTCCACTCTTAAGACTGGCTCATTTGGAAACTGGAACTTGACTACTCGAGTTCTACAATTAATTGAGGCATAACAAGTATGAAGCCAGTCCATACCAAGAATGACATCAAAATCTACCATGTCTAACTCAACTAAATTAGCCATGGTACCCTTGTGATTAACCGAAATGGGACAATCACGATAGACTCTCTCTTCTAGAATAGACTCACCAACAGGTGTAGAAACATTGAAGGGCTCAAGAAGTTGCTCAGGAAGAACATCAAAATTGAAGACTTGGATCATACCACTGACAACATCTGGCAAATCATCTTGCTCTCTGCGACTAGCGATAGCATAAAGACGGTTTCCTTCTCCACCTTCCCTTGAAGTAGCTCATCTAGATGCAGCTCTATCTGGTGGAACAACTGAAGAAGACTGGGCTCTATTTCCCCAATTACCATTACCTTGCTTGTTCTTTGGACACTCTCGCATAAAATAACCATTCTGGCCACACTTGAAACATCCAGTGGAGCCATCATGACACACCCCTGAGTAGCTCCTACCACACTTAGCACATGTAGGAGTCTTAGTACCCCCTTGTACCTTACTACCTTGGAATGCGCAGGTCTAGCTCTAAAGTTCTGAGAATTTGGACTATTGTACTCACATTTGTTTCTTGGTGCAGGTGGACTAGTAGATGATGGAGCGGGTCCTTTCTACATATGTTGGAAAGAAGACCAATTCACATTACTCTTTTGCTACCCGGATTCATTCCCTAATGTCTTAGACATCTTATTCTCAAACTCTTCTCTATCCTTCAGCTGGTTCTTCTCAACTTGTTTCACATGGATCATCAGCCTTGCTATGCCCATATAACCTATTAGCATGGCTGCCTTACTTTCCTTATCTGACAGACGAGGCAACCCAACAACGAATAAACTCATCATGCTCCTCATGTCGGCAACCATCTCTTTGCTTCTCTTAGCTCACGATGAAAGAAACGCCTCATGAAGGCATTCTCGACCATAAGCCAGCTCACAATTGGTTATGCGTAAGCACGAGTTAGAAAGAGACTTTTATAGAGATGCATTCTATCGCACGAAGTGAGTATGAAAGAAATGAAGGAATTCCTAAATGTTGCAGCCTCCTAATTATAAATGTGGCGCTCTTCACACCGATAACTAGAACTCTACAGACACGGCTTCATAGACTCCCTAGGACTCTTGAACTCTGGACTCTGATACCAAGTTTGTCATGCCCCGAGCCTACACCCAGGACGTGGCCGACACTCAAGAACCATTGCTGGCCCCAAGCAAACCCTTGTCTTGGCTTACTTACTTAACGAAAGACTAAACTCATGAATCAAATTACTTTTAAAAGTAAATTGAACTGCTCAATAAAACTTAGAATGTATCAAGATAACATTCACTAGCCAATAGTGGCAAATCAAGTCTCAACCAGTAAAACAGGAAATAGAAGACTCAAGAACTAACATCTGACTGTCTATGAAGCCTCTAAAACAACTGAGATGGATGTCGGGACAAACCCCACGACATCCTAATGAACTAATAAAATAACTGAAAGCAATAAAAAGGGAGTCCTCTGGAATGCAATGAGTCTCACCAACTGACTCTGGAGTGCTCATTGGATCAACGATGCGCTGGATGCCAATCCTAGTTGCTTGTATCAGCATCATAATAAGATGCAGGCCAACTGGCACCAGTACATTGAATGTACGAGTATGCGAAGTGGAATGCTAAACATAACATAGGGTTGAAAAGAATCTGAAGAACTTACCTGGCTCAACTCGACTCAACATAACTGAACTTATTTCAATATAAAGCAATTTAAAATGAGTGCAATGTAAAGAAAAGTTGTTTAAAACATGATGTCAACTCTGTGTGTATGCAAAGATACACATAACTCTGAAATGTATGTAAAATACAAATGAACTGTGTATTTAAGAATAAAATTACTTCTGTGGGAGTTTCTCTAACCGACAACTATCACATAAGAGCTATTGTGATGATACAACGTTTTGCCTCACACTGCCAGGGCCGTCCTATACCTTGCCGGGCATATAGAACCTGAACTACTAAGTGGATCCACTACTCTATGCTAAAAAGCACTAAAGAAATCATCTAAAAAGTATGAACCTTTTCTACCCATGATGGGTACATGGTTTATTGGGGCTGTGAGTTGTCTGAACTCTCCCCAATATCGGTGCTCAATACTACTCCCAAAAATATGATATTAACTCTTATGTTTAAAACATATTTCTTTCTGTGATTTGAGATTAGTGCTCAAAAACATAGCTCAAAGGCTACCTTGGAAATCAAAGCTTCCTCTCTTGCTTCATTTAGAAAACTATTATTCTTTTCTAAATACTAGCCCAAAGGCTCTTTGGAAATCGAGGTTTCCTTTCTTGTTTAAATGTGAAAACATTTTAAACCCTTTGGGAATACATAGTCCCTGTATACTTTTTAAGAAATGAACTTCAAAAATTTACTCTTTAATCTTTACTCAACTTGAACATTAAGTCTTAAAACAAAGTTAAAACATTTGGAAAAGACTTTTTGAAAACTTTAAAGAACTTCTCTTGACTTGCTTCTTAACTTCTAACATGACTCTTAACTTTCCTTGAATTGAATTATGGATTCAAGGATTGTGATTTGTGATAGGAAAGATCTCATGATGTTTAGGAATGATTTTAGATAGCTAAACATGAGAAAAGATCAAGAAATCACTGTTTGAAGGTGGGTCCGCGACGTGAAAAAGCATTTAAATTTTTGGTTCGAAAACAACTTTTGAGATAGAACGGTCCGTGACCACGACGCGATATGAAACAACTTTTCCCAACTCTGGGGAGTTGGTCCGCGACGCGGAGGCACTGCCCAGATTAGCCCGACGAAATTTCTTCTTCATTTTTCAGCTCTGAACCCTCTAAACTCCATTGGTTCTTTCTCGAAACACTTAGAATCATCTATACCCTCAAATAACATCAGATTCTACTAAAAATGTGAATCAATCTCAAGAAAACTCCAACAACACAACCCATAAAGGTTCAAACGAACTTCATCAAGAATCCAAGGAATTTACTTTCAAATCAATATACTTTGCTGAAATTGAATCAAGTAGGCCACGTAGGTGAACTAACCCAATGCTATGTGATCTCACATACCTTGTAGGGATCACCCCCAACGAAATCCACAAGCTAAACTCAACGATCATGACGAATCTTGCTTCTCTTCTCCTTTCTCCTCTTCTTTTCTCTTTTCTCCAACCCCTAGCATTTTTGGTAAAAGCGTAAACTGATCTAATTCTGATTAGACCCTAACTTAATTGCCAAAAATGAGATAAAATAATTGGGCAAGGAAAAGACCAAAACTACCCTTTCAAAATCCGGATTGGACTTTCCTTATTCCAACAGCCCAACTTCCAAAGGCCATAAATCACTCATACGAACTCGGAATTATGCAAACTCAGTGGCGTTGGAAAGATCATTCCAAGAGCTTTCCTATAATATCTGGAAGTACACCTAACTCATCCTAATCTAGGAGTTATGGCCGTTTGAAGTTGACCCAAAACTCATTTTTCCTAACTTAACAAAATTTCCAGATTTTCATTCTTTCCAAAAATGACTTATTTCCAATTTTTTTAGCTTCTTCCTAGTTATTTCAAATTGCGAGATGTTACACACAGCAACACTGGAACCGGGTTCATGAGTTGTGTTCGAGTCTGTACTATTGAATATTGAAGTTTGATTAATTAAAGACTAGGGTTTATTAGTTTTTGTTGAGTTGTTCTAGGTTTATTATTGAGTTGTAATATTCCTAGATTGAAGAACAAGAAGCGGGTTCATCTTCTTGAAGAGTAGTTAGTGAAGTTTGTAACAAGAAGCAAGTTTGACTTCTTGGAAAGTGAGTTTGTGAGAATTGTAATAAAAAGTGGATTTGACTTCTTGGAGAGTAGAGAAAATGTTTATAGTTAATCGTTGAACAGTTTGAGTGAGTTGTTGAGGTGAGGAACTATAGTTCGTCCCTTTGATTATTGAGTTATAATCTAAAGTTGATCTTTGAGGTTAGTGGAGGCTGCTGAAAATCCTACAAGTTGTAGGTCGTAATTTTTTTATTCGATTGAGCAAGAAAGTTTTCCATGATAAATTAAGTGTTATTTACTTTATCTTCTAATACGACTCAAGGAACTAGGTTGCTAAAAATAATTGTTGGTGCATAGTTTCTTTCAATTGGTATCAGCCACTCCACCAACATCTCTGGAAGGTGCTTTTCTAACCAGGTCACCACTCTTCAACGGGCAATAGTATGGATAGTGGAAGAATATAATGATGGATTATATTATCGGAGAAAATCATGATTTGTGGAATGTAGTTCTTGATGGGCCAACCATTCCCACCAAATTTGGCAAAGATAGGAAGACGTTGATTCCAAAAGGAAAACTTGAATTAGATGCTAATGATAAAATTGTTGTTCAAAATAATGTGAAGGCAAATAAGATTCTAATGTGTTGAATTGGTCCAGATGAGTACAGTAGAATTTCATCTTGCACCACTACCAAATAGATTTGGGACAGTCTGCAGACAGCCCACAAAGGTACTAGTCAGGATAAAAACGATGGGTGGAATTCTTTCTTAGCTAATTGTTGCAGCCCTACTCATGCTCAAGTATATTGTGCACCTAGAGTTGAAATCCCTATCCTTTTTCTGTATGTTTTAGATGGTCAGATGGTCTTTCATTGTGATTTCTTGTTGCCGTTGTTATGGCCCTTTACTATTTTACAACCTGTCAAAGCATTGCTTCTTGTTTTGTTTTTTGTAATATAGTAGTTGTTTCCCTTCATCTTACACCTTTATAAGGTGAATTGAAGTTTGAGTATTCTTGAATGAAAGTTGTTTTGATAGGTTAGTACCAAATAATTTAGGAGCAATCCATAACATACATCTCGCTTCGTAAATAAGTATGAGTACATCACAAAAGCCAGTACTAAACAATTTAGGAGCAATCCATAACATACGTCTTGCTTCATAAATAAGTGCGAGTACATTACAAAAGCCATCTATGTTGTTCGGACTCTTCAAAAATGTCGCCAAGTTTTTCCAAAGTGCATTTTTGGAGGATCCGACAGGGGTGCAACAATATCTTCGGAGAGTTTGAGCATCATAAGAAGCCAAATAGATATCACTTGTCAAACCCCTATTCAGCTTTCTAGGGATGACAATGGCGGTGTCTCTGAATTTATCCAAGTTAACGACATGATACATGTCTCTCACCTTTGACAACATCACCAGAGGTATACGATTCCAGTTCTTTCATGTCTTCCACTGTCAATTTTACAGATAAGGCTCCTACATTTTCGTTGAAGTTTTCAATCTTTGTAGTGCCTGGTATAGGGTATACATCATCTCCTTGGTGAAGAATCCATGCCAATGCTAATTGTGAAGGAGTGCATCCTTTCCTTGCAGCCATTAGATTGATATTCTCAAATACTTGCTTGTTATGAGGGAAATTCTACAAAGCAAACCAGCAAAATAATAAATTAATGTTGCAGTTGAAATACAAAGATACATTCATGCAACCATTATACTAGCTATATATTTCACGGACCAAAGAGGTTGTGCCAAAATGTTTATCTTGACAGATTGTGCGTTAAATCAGTCACCAGATGCATCGATGAAAGGGTGAGTTGGAAGATTAGGACAATTTTTCCTGAACCTGGAATAACAACTGCAATTATAACTATGCCTCAATCACAAATAAGTTGGAATCGACTACATGAACTTGACTTCTCCACTTAAGTTCAACTCACGTCATCATCATATCAGATAAAATAAAGCAAAATGTAAGTTAAATATATAAAACAATATTAGAAGTTCTTAAAAAAAGACTAAATCCTACTCTCCATGGCTAGATATCACCTATATATGGTTCTTTAGGATTGTGCCATATTTTTTGCTAAGTATGCATTTATCCTTAGAAATTTGTAAGTATTTCAAGATTCTACCTCATCTCCTTTTCAACACCTCCACTCGCCATAGTTTCACACCTACAAATTGGTGCATTTGTAGGTCGACACATGACATGTCAAACCATCTCAAGCGCACTTCTCTTATTTCATTCTCAGTGCTACTTGCACTTCTAGCGAATATGGATCATTTTTAATTTTATTTAATATTTATATGATCGCATATCCATCTTAGCAGTTGGTCAAATTACTGCCTGCTTGGTAAAACCAGATCACTCCATGCTTAGTTAGTGTCGGGCAGTTGGATTCAAAGACATAAGCATGCCCATAAACCAGTAGAATTTCCAGATTACAAGAACGCTTATGATACGGACTTATATATTTCATTAAGCTATGCCTAAAGAAGCTATCAATAGAAATGTCCTTGAAATTTTTCCTATTATTCTACATTTTATGTATCCAGCACAGGTCATGATCATCAATTACCATACTTTAAAGAGGGCCTGACGAAAAGGCATTTTATGAGCATGATTTGGCAAAGGCTTTACCTTACAGAGCGTTTTGAGAATCTCTGTAAAACATCAATGCACAAAGAGATAACAAGCTACTATATTCAAATGCAACTAAAAACATCAAGTTGATGCTCGCTGCAAATTCGCAGCTTACATGTCTATATAACAAAAACACAAAAGCAGTCACAGTTTTGATTTATGTGGTCTAACCTTGCGAAAGTCACCATCAGGCAAGCTTTCAATCAACTTTGCCCCTGCTGAGAAAAATCCTCATCCGAGAGGACTATAGGGGACAATCCCTATGTCAAGTTCTCTGAAAATGACAAGTATCAGAACAAACACTCATTTGCTAGTAATTTGATGCAAGGAGGTTGAACTAAGATATGTGTCACCTGCAAGTAGGAACTACTTCCTCCATATCTCTAGTCCACAAAGACCATTCCATCTGAACAGTCGTTATTGGATGAACAGCATGGGCCCTTCTGATTGGATGCACAAGCCTCTGATAGGCCTATATATTTTATTTTACCCTCTTCAACGAGTTTCTTCAGTTCTCCCATCTTACAACAGTATTACGTAAGCAGTATTAGAACATCTATAGCACAATTTTGTAAATATAGTAATGATACTGCAGATTCCGCAGTTGGGCGTCACATAGGCCTTCAGACAATTGCATAAATCACAGGATCTGAATGGCAAGACAAAAACCTAATTGCGAGATACTGTTTTATGAAACGGCATCACTTATTAACTAGGTATGATGGAATGCACAAATGTTGGGACAACCTGTTGTCTCGAAAATTCATTTCCAATTATAAGTATTTCAGAAACAACTTGTTATGAACGTGTTTATCATAAATTGAAGAAGTTTGTAAAATGACACATCAATAAAATGGTAAAACAAAGAGAAGCAGAAATGGAAGAGTAGCATAGACTTAACAAGGTGTGTTGCATAAAACATGCACTAATATACCAATCAAACCAATTACAAGTAGTGCTTTTGGATAACAACTTGGGAAAAAATTGACTCTATAGGCTACGATCAATGAAATAGGATTTACCTGATTAGACACGCAAATCATATAAATGCAACTACTTCTTAAAACTTAAAGAGTGATGAAGTACACTACAAAAATAGAAATTTGGAGCAAAGATGTCAAACCGTGACTTCAATTGGCAACTGAGTATCGATGCGATGAACATAATACAGATCAATGCAGTTGATATCCAGTCTCTTCAAGCTGGCCTCATAACAAGCCCTTACATATGCAGGTTCACCACAAATGCCCCTGTTTCCATCTTCAAAACGTATACCAAACTTGGTAGCTGTTTGTACTTTCTCTCTTATTCCTTTAATAGCCTACATAAAATCAGGTAGTTTAACATGAACATATAACATATCTATAAAACTCAGGTAGAAAATGTAAAGCATAGATTTACAAGGATACAGATTCGACTCTCTGGAAGATTTATCAGTTTGAGATACTCCAAGTTTTATGTAAATCAAGTATAGAGAAGAAACGGGTACGATGCTCGACTTTATAGAGTGTTTAGTGGCCAATGTATCAAATCAAGAAGTACAACTTGAATTCACATTAAGCATATACAATTCTAACCCATATGATAAAACATTGAAAAATTGACAGCTCACAACAAGCTAGTGCAGGAAGAGCAACCTATATTGTAAATAACCAAAGATTATATGTTATTAAAATCATTTTCACGCTTCGATGACTAATTCCTAACATACAAGATTGCAGAATATGATATATTTTACAGACTCTAAGGTCAATCTAAACTGCTAATCTTGAACTCAAATATAAACTCTAAAATCTAGAAGGAAAATACGTTTTATTATTTAGATACAAAAATTCCAACTTTCTTTTAACAACTGCAGTGTCCCAGCTAGCTTGCACGAACCTCAACTATTCCAAGCCATTCCAAGTGGTACCTGCAACCTCCCACCGGCTACCAGCATAGGTACCCACAACCCTATCCACCAAAACTTTGATAGCTAGGAAGACATCACCTAATTTTTTCCTTCAACCATTTGAACCTGAAACCTCATGGTTCTGGACCCACATCATCAACAACTTTGGTAGAATAAAAACCCATATTTTTTTCCTAGAGGATCATTAAATAGATTTCATTACACCTTTTTTACCCCAATTAAACCTGAAAATTCATGAATTAATCATAAAATTTCATTTTTTTTCTGAGTAAACAATTGAAACACTACAGGATCAGACAGGCACAACAAAGTAAGAAGGAAGTACAACTAATTCATGCAGCACTTTGCAATTACTTGTTTTAAAAGAGGATCTTCACCTTGCCAATGAGGATTCATTAGTAAGAGGCCCATAGACATTAGAAGTATCAAGTAAGGTCACTCCAGTATCAATAGCGTGATGAAGTAGCTTGATCATTTCAGGCTCAAGCTTGGCCGAGCGGTAGTTACCGGACATACTCATACAGCCCAGCTCGATCCTAGAAAGTTCTAGACCTTGTGAACCTAGCTTTATCCTCGGTACGTCGAACGGCGTTGTTTCTTCCATTTTCTCCGGTGGTCTGAATTTTCTGAAATACTGAGTGCTTTTACAGCTTGTTGTGACGTCCCGCCACTTGGCTAGCCAAATTTCGCATCCAAATAGGGGCGGAAGGTTCTAGAGTTGAGGAGAGGCTTGCAGAGAACTCTAGAATCCTTTAGACTTTTCAAGAAGGCTTTGGAGAGCTCTAGAATGTATAGAGAATTCTAGAGATAGGACCAATGTGTAAATATCTTAGGGACTTGTATAGTAATTTTAAATTACTCTTTAGCCCTCAAGTGATAGTATAAATAGAGGTGTCATTCATTTGCAAGGCATTACTCAAGTTGTAAGAAATCTTCCAAAGCAATACAAAAGCCTTCTTCCAAAAGCTCTCTTGTTCTTTCTAAGTCTTTCTTTGTATTCTCTTAGCGATCTTAGTCTTAAAGGCTTACTTGAGCTTACAAGATCGTGAAAGATTCGTGAGTAAGTTGTCAAGTGCCGCACAGAGCTTTAGCGAAAGTTATAAGTCCATGATAACGTGGTATCAGAGCGAGGTTTGATACTAAGAGAATGGCTAACGAAGGAGACGTGAACGCCGCTAGCACCACCAACGTCCATTTAGATGGTGGAAAGAAAAACCGCAAGGGAAAAAAGCACCAAAAGAGTAATGAGGAAATACTTCTCGACCCCACCCCGAGCGAGGTGCTAACATCTCATCTACCCTCGACCACTGAAGCAAGTGACGATGAACTTGGCGAGGAGGCCATTGACGTCACCGCTGGAGAAGAATGGGTCGCAAGGGTTGAAGTGGCGAGGCAGGCCGTGGAGATATTAGGCCGGCGCATGAATGTGGCCGACGGCAAGTTCAAAACTCTTGAAGACTTCACCCTTGAGGAGATCGAAAACATCCGTAAGGAGTTGGAGGGACGTCAGCGGGCCGAGTTCGAGATGAAGGAGGCCATCACTTCTTTAGAGTGTCGGCTCATGGAGGCGTTAAACACAATTGAAACCATGAAGGCTAAGATGAAGGCACTCAAGGAAGGCATGGAAGTTGGAGGATCGGCGTCACCCAACCATGATAGGGAGGCCAGGGTCGAGGCTCCCAAGCCGCCTGTATTTAAAGGCGTCCGAGACGCTCAAGAGGTGGAGAACTTTCTGTGGCACTTGGAGAATTACTTCAAGTGTAATCGGGTGAGGAGTGACGAGAATAAGATCAACACTGCCGTCTCGTATCTTTCAGAGATGGCCATGCTATGGTGGAGGCGCAAGGAGGCTGAGATAGGGAAGGGGACGTGCACCATCAACACGTGGGAGCAATTTCACGAGGAGTTCAAGAAAGCCTTCTTCCCTAACAACGTCGTATATGAGGTCAAACACAAGTTTAGGGAACTAAAGCAAACGGGAAGCATTCGGGTGTACGTGAAAGAGTTCACGACTCTAACGCTTCAAATTCCCAACCTCACGGACAAAGACATGTTGTTCTACTTCATGGACGGACTGCAAAATTGGGCCAAAATGGAATTGGAGCGGCGACAAGTCAAGACCATAGACGAGGCCATCACACAAGTCGAGTCCTTGACCGACTTTAAGCATGACCAGCATGACAGGGCAAAAGGCAAAGATGCAAGAAATAGCCATGCCAAAAGTGGGGAAGATCGTGACCGAGGCAAGGAGCAGCAGGCACCCATGAAACAGCACGTCTCCCACAAGTCGGACAGCAAGCGGTTCGTGCGCCAGAACTACACGGAGAAAAAGGCGCAGACCACCAAGAAAGATGGTTGCTACATATGCGGAGGACCACACAGCTATGCCAGGTGACCAGAGATGAAGAACCTTGGCACCATCATACGCGAACGGAAGGAGAAGGATGCACAAGATCAAAGGCAGGATGCGGGCACGACGCAGTTGGGCATAGTTGCAGTATGCAGGGCTATAGCCAAGCAGACAGAGAAGCCGAGAGACTTCAGCACGCAGTATGTAGACATCTTCATTAATAGACGACCAACTCATGCCATGGTAGACTCCGGGGCCGAGGCAAACATCATAACCAAGACAGCGGCAGAGAGGTTAGGGCTAAACTAAGTTCCAAGCAACACCCGCCTCAAAACGGTTAATGCCCCACTGACTCACATGTGCAGGGTCACCCAAGGAGTGAGCATCACATTGGGAAAATGGCAAGGTAAAACAAACTTCATTATCGCTCCTTTAGATATTTTTGACATCATTCTTGGGCAGGAGTTCTTCCAACGCTGCCACACAATGATCAACCCCTACCTCCAACAACTCATGGTCTTAGAGCGGGAAGGGTCGAGCATGGTACCTCTAATCAAGGTACCGAAGAAGGAAGGACACGTCTACTTGTCGGACATGCAGATCGTGAAGGGCCTGAAGAAAGGAGAGCCGACGTTCTTAGCCACCATTACAAGTTTGGAAGAAGACAATGGTGCTAAGGAGTCCTTGCCGCCAATCATAAAGAAGGTCCTTGTGGAGAATAAAGACGTGATGCTAGACGAGCTGCCGAAGACTCTACCTCCGAGGCGCGAGGTAGATCACAAGATAGAGTTGGAGGTCAGAGCCAAGCCACCCGAACATGCACCATACCGCATGGCTCCACCCAAATTAGGGAGCTAAGGAAGCAGTTGAAAGAGCTCCTCAAGGCCGGTCACATCCATCCATCCAAGGCACCCTATGGCGCACCGGTTCTATTCCAAAAGAAGAAAGATGGATCATTACGCTTATGCATCGACTACCGAGCACTCAATAAGGTAACTGTTAAGAACAAGTATCCTATCCCGCTTATTGTAGATTTGTTTGATAGACTTGGACAGGCCAAGTACTTCACTAAAGTGGACCTCCGGAAAGGCTACTACCAAGTGCACATCGCAGAGGGGGATGAATCGAAGACAACATGTGTAACCAGATATGGAGCATATGAGTGGTTAGTGATGCCTTTTGGCTTAACCAATGCACCCGCAACTTTTTGCACGCTGATGAACAAGATCTTTTATCCTTACTTGGACCAATTCGTAGTGGTGTACTTGGATGACATCATCATCTATAGTAACACCTTGGAGGAGCACGTGGAGCATCTGAGGAAAGTCTTCCAAGTCTTACGGGAGAACCAACTATAAATCAAGTGGGAGAAGTGCGAGTTTGCCCAACACAAAGTGCAGTTCTTAGGCCACATCATCAGTCAGGGCGAACTACGAATGGACGAGGCTAAAATTCGGGCGATCCAAGAGTGAGAAGTGCCCACTAAAGTGGCCGAGCTACGATCGTTCCTTGGACTTGCGAACTATTACCACAGGTTCATAAGTGGCTACTCTGCGAAGGTTGCTCCACTGACCGAGTTATTGAAGAAGAACAAGTCGTGGATTTGGAGCGAAGAGTGCCAGCAAGCATTCGAAGGCCTCAAGGCCGCGGTAATAGAAGAACTGATCTTGACACTGCCCGACTTTTCAAAAACCTTCGAAGTGCACACGGATGCGTCGGACTTTGCCATTGGAGGAGTCTTAATGCAGGACAGGCACCCAATTGCATTTGAGAGCCGCAAGTTGAACGAGACCGAACGGCGCTATACGGTACAGGAGAAAGAAATGACGGCCATCGTACATTGCCTGCGCACATTGAGACACTGCCTACTAGGCTCCAAGTTCATGGTCAAGACGGACAACGTGGCCACTAGCTACTTCCAGTCACAAAAGAAGATCACCCCGAAGCAAGCTAGGTGGCAAGATTTTCTAGCTGAATTTGACTACGACTTGGAGTACAAGCCAGGAAGAGACAATGTTGTGGCCGATGCACTAAGTAGGAAAGTCAAACTTGCTGCCATCACTACGGCCCATTGTGACATTCAAGACGCAATCAAAGATGGTATACAGCATGATCCCGATGCCAAGAAGATGATGGAGTTAGCCACCCAAGGCAAGACAAGGCATTTTTGGGTGGAAGAGGGCCTTTTGCTAACATCCGATCAAAGGGTCTATGTGCCCAAGTTTGGGTATATAAGGCAGCGAATCATTAAAGAAAGCCACGACACACCATGGGCCAGGCATCTGGGGCAGCGACGAACGAGGGTGCTGATCGAGGCTATCTATTTCTGGCCACGCATGCGAGACGACATCGAGTGCTATGTGCAGACTTGTCTTGTATGCCAATAAGACAAGGTGGAACAAAAGCAACCGGGTGGACTACTAGAGCCACTACCCGTAGTGGAACGCCCATGGGAAAGCGTGACCATGGACTTCATCACTTCCTTACCCAAGTCCGATGGGTATGGAACCATCATGGTCGTGGTGGACAGATTCTCAAAGTATGCTACCTTCATACCCGCCACAGCCGATTGCACCGCAAAGGAGGCTGCTCGATTGTTCTTCAAGAACGTGGTGAATTATTGGGGGTTGCCAAGACATATCATTAGCGATTGAGACCCCCGTTTTACCAAGAACTTTTGGAGAGAGCTGTTCGAGATACTTGGCATGAAACTTCACTTCTCTACCAGTTTCCACCCGCAGACTGAATGCGTCAACACCCTATTAGAGTGCTACCTAAAGCACTGTATCAGTGCACACCAAAAGGATTGGGCCAGACTCCTAGACATGGCGCAGTTTTCATACAATTTGCAAAGGAGTGAGTCCACCGGGCGCACACCATTTGAGTTGGCAACAGGCCAACAACCCCAAACTCCACATTTCTTACCGGCTGCTTTCCAAGGGAAGAGTTTGGGAGCCTACCATCTTGACAAGGGATGGGAGGAAAAGCTTGACACTACCAAGTCCTACTTGGACAAGGCAGCAAAGAAGATGAAAAAGTTTGCCGACCGCAAACGTCGTCCCATGGACTACAAAGAAGCCGACATGGTCTTGGTAAAATTCAATCCGAGACAGTTTAAGGCACTAAGGGGCGTTCATCAAAACTTAGTGCGAAAATATGAGGGTTCGTTCAAGATCGTTGCCAAGGTAGGCAAGATCTCATACAGGGTGGAGTTGCCTCCACACTTTAAAATCCATCCGATGTTCCATCCAAGCGTCCTCAATTCGTACCATGAGGACAGGGAAGATCCTAGCTGGAACCAATCACGACGGGTTCCCATTATTGTCACCGCCTCGCACGACCAGGAAATTGAGGCTATCATAGACTACCAAGCCAAACGGAAGCGAGATCAACAAGCCAGCGCCATGTTCCTTGTGCATTGGAAGGGACAAACTTCGGAGGAGGCCACCTAGGAGAGATATGAAGACTTGTGGCAATTTAAAGACCAAGTCTGGGAGTTTCTGCAGCAATGCCCCGCGGTCGTCGCATCATCAGGTGGGGGAGCGTGTGACATCCCGCCACTTGGCCAGCCAAATTTCACGTCCAGATAAGGGCAGAAGGATCTAGAGTTGAGGAGAGGCTTGCGGAGAACTCTAGAATCCTTTAGACTTTTCAAGAAGGCTTTGGAGAGCTCTAGAATGTATAGAGAATTCTAGAGATAGGACCAATGTGTAAATATCTTAGGGACTTGTCTAGTAATTTTAAATTACTCTTTATCCCTCAAGTGATAGTATAAATAGAGGTGCCATTCATTTGCAAGGCATCACTCAAGTTGTAAGCAATCTTCCAAAGCAATACAAAAGCCTTCTTCCAAAAGCTCTCTTGTTCTTTCTAAGTCTTTCTTTGTATTCTCTTAGTGATCTTAGTCTTAAAGGCTTACTTGAGCTTACAAGATCGTGAAAGATTCGTGAGTAAGTTGTCAAGTGCCGCACGGAGCTTTAGCGAAAGTTCTAAGTCCGTGGCATTATGGTGTATATAATAACTGAAAAAAGTTTGACGGGAAATTAAATGAAATTGCATTACAAGTTCACCAAGTCTTGGGAAGTTATAGTTAGGTTCCTGAAGTTCTGTTTATGTCAATTTTCCATTATAAGTTTTAATATTTTATTGATTGAGTCCATTATGTGTTTTGTGTTTTCATTAATTACCCATACATTTTTACCCTCGTTTTGTCGATTGTATGATGAAGTTATAATGCTGGCTCTATAACACAAGACTGATTGTCCATGGATTGGCATACAACCTATATCGACGGGTGGAGGTGTGTAGTTTATTTGGGGAAGATTCCTCGTAAAGAGACATGTGTGAAAGTAGGCCTCACTCAGCTAAGATTTTGCTCGTGAGTTTAGGGGTATATAATAAACATGTCAAACTGTGCGACTTATTGGTGGAACAGAGACGAAAGTTGGTCATAGTGATTCAGGTGTCTTGTATGCAAGGGCTCTCTCGCTCAAAGGATCAAAGGTACGTAGGAATAACAATAGGTTTTCATCACAAAAAACAAGGAAAAATTGGATATAAAGGTATGCACTAGCAAAAGAACTTAAGTTAAAGAATGTCATTTCTATATTGAATTGGTTGTCTTTCATTTCTTTCTTGTGTCTACCCTCCTATTTTATTTTTATCTTTTTTTAATATTTATTCTTCTAATTCTTAGTCTTATCCTTAGAATTATATCACACTGGACATGTATGTGATATATGATACACTGCCTATGATACATACTTCATCATGAAGTTGTTTAGATGCATTTAATTTAATTTAATACCATATACAATAAGCAAACTTATGTCATAATTTAGATAAATTATTTAAACACAATATCAACTTTTTATATGTATGTAGATGTGTAGATTAATGTATTTTATTTTATTTTATATAAAATCTAATCTAGATACATTTTTAATGATGAGTAAATACTCAATAACATGTAGATACAATTTATCAGTTCCAGGTACATGCTAAAAAGTATAATTCATATACATTTTTGTGAAATTTAGTTTATATACAATGATACTGAAATTTTGATCAGATATATTACTGGAAAAAAATATTCTTTCAATAAAAAAATAAAATTTAAAAATGATACGTCGATACATGATTTATTCCTAATTAAAATTTAGTTTTTGTGTTTCATTTCATTTTTAAGTACACATATTTATATACATATATCGACTTTGTATGTATCCGAGATACATATATTTAGATGTGTCAGATACATGTATTTGGCAAACTAAATATAATACGGACTGTAATTTTGAAAACACAAAAAATACGTCTCAAGATCTAAATTAGTAAGATTCGTGTTGTTTGTTCTCTTTTTATTGTTAAGGTAGGATAAAGAATAGAGATAATAGATGTAAGTGATTACCATTTTGAATTAGGTCTTTCCCTACATTCAGCAAATTAAAGCAAACAAGAAAATCAGGGGATAATCTTGAAGGAAAAGAGAAGGGCAAATATCATATTATCAGAGATGCAATGAGTTTGATCAAATAAACTTGTAAAGAAATTGAGAAATTGAAAACATGGGTGGCTCAAGCACTTTCATGGCCTAAAATAAAAAAATAAATGAGAGGGCCTTAAACATCTGAATAATAATTAATATTATGTTTTATTTTATTTAAAGTCTATTCTTAAATAAAGCTGGTAAAATATTTCTTAAAAATTATTTTAAGATGCAGAGTTGTATCTTTGTTTCTATATGCAAAGTAGTTCGACTCTATATGACACACTATATGAATTTTAATAATAACGAAAAAAGATTTTTGAATCTTATAGGCTTAAACTAAAGATTGAAACGAACAGTATTATTTTTTTATTATTTTTAAGAAGATTTGTAATAATCTTATTATTGCTAAAACAAAATATGAGATCGTCAAATTTGACAGCCTAACAAAAGTGTCTTATTTTTCAATGCATAAAGAGTCGCGCCTATTTAAAAATCAAAAACAAAAAAATAGAATAAGTTATTTGGTTGACATGTCCCTTCGTTTGGTGTGAGGGATAAGAATATATAGTCTTGGGATAAAAAAAATAATCATGGGATAAAAGTTTGGTGTCTTGTTTGGTTGACATGCTTGGGATAACTTATCCCACCATTTATACCATAGTGATGGGATAAGTTATCTCATATACAGGGTGGGATAAGTTATTCCAGGATAACTAACCCCGGACTAATTAATTCTGGGATAACTTAACAGAGGCGGAGCTAAGATTAGGAGTTTGGGTGTTCTAAATCAATTTTTTGGGGGCTTCACAAGTTAATATACATATTTTTTTTTAATTTTCTAATACAAATATAGGGTCTACTAAAAAGCTAGTGGGTTCATCCAAACCCATGAACCCCCACCTAGCTCCGCCTCTGAATAATTAGTTCCCAACCAAACGATATCGACTTCCACTTTAATAAATTTTCACAGCCAATAACTGTTGTCGCTGATGTTAATTTTTTAAGAAAAAAAAGAAAATTTCAATCACACACTAGCATGAAAACTAGTATATCTACTCGATTGCATGATGACTTTACTAAACAAGTAATTAAATTTCAAAAAACACTATAGAATCTGGCTTTCACATGTGTCAATAACTACTTGCTTAAAAGCTCTTTGCAATTTATAGCAACATTAACTCCATTTACAGTAATAATTATTGGATTGTTAACCATCCACCTTGAATTTTTCTCCAAATTATTAGGTTTTTATATGTGTGGTGATATAAATGAATATAAACACTAAGGGTGTGTTTGGTAGGAAGGAAAATGTTTTCTTGGAAAACAAGTAGATTTTTGACTTATTTTCTCATGTTTGGTTGGTGAGTAGAAAATATTTTCCGGAAAAGATTTTTAGTGTTTGATTTATGAATGAAAAATGTTTTTGAGAAATATCTTTTATTTTTACTAGAGTAAAAAATAATTTTTGAAAACAAACTTAAATTTTTTTGGGGTGGGGTGGGGGCTGGGGGCTAGAAGGGGGTTGGGGTGGGGGCTGGTAGGAGGCTGGTGGGGGTGAAAAAATAAAATTTGAAGTTGAAAATATTTTTATAAAAACAAACTTAAAAATTTTTTTTGAGGGGGGAGGGGGTCGAGGATTGGGGTGAAAAAATAAAATTTTGAAGTTGAAAATATTTTCTAAAAACAAACTTAAATTTTTTTTGGGTGGGGGGCCGTCGAGGATAGGGGTAAAAAAAATAAAAAATTGAAATTAGAAAATTATTTTTAAAAACAAACTTAAATTTTTTTTTTTGAAGGGGGTGGGGGGCTGGTAAGGGGGCTGATGGGGGGCAAGGGTAGGGGGCTAAAAAATAAAAAAATTGAAATTAGAAATATCTTTTAAAAACAACTTTTAACATTTTTTTTGGGGGGGGGGGGGTGGTAGGGGGCTGGGGGTAGGGGGTAGGGGGTGAGGGTGGGGTAAAAAAACATTGGCTGGTTTGAGGGGAGGGACAAAATTAATTGATTTTTCAACAAAAAAAAAAATTGTAATTTGAAGTTGGAAAAGAGTTTTGGAAAATATTTTTCTTAAGTTTTGAAGGGAAGTCATTTTTCTTAAATTTGAGGAAAATGAGTTGATTTGGAAAACACTTAACCCAACCAAACATGAGAAAATTGGAAAACATTTTTCGGAAAATGTTTTCCTTCATACCAAACACACCCTTAATCATTTTCTTAGATTTTTTCTTACAGAAGTTTCTGAATATTCTTCTTCTTGTTCTACATTATTCGTCAGCTTCTCCTCGTCGTCCTTGCATTGTATCAACTTTGCATAAACTGTCATTTTGCTTACAACTTATCTTGAACTTCTCCATTCCACCACCAATCCCTTCATTGATCACCAATGTTACCCTTAGACATCCCTAGCTAGCACCTCTCTGATTGCTTTCCTAATGCAACTAGTTTTCTTATCCCACATGCTTTTTTGTATCCCGACTACTCCTCCAAGCCTCCATTGCAATCAACTTAATTCTCTCCATATCCGGAGAGAAGGAGGTGCGGGTCAAGCCGCCCCATTTAATTCATGATTTGTCTTATAAATTCTTCTTTCTCCACCCTCGCTTAATCTCCAAATACATCACCCAAAGCTTATATTGGGTAATAAGATTCTCACTCAGATAACCTTGCAGACTTTACAATTGCCTCTATCGTCATTTCACAAGAGTAAGGGCATCTCCAACCCTAAACTCTATTGTACTCTCCAAATATAGAGTTCTCTATTTTTTCAGACAACCAACTCCAACCCAATTCTCTATTTTACTTTCTAAAAACGAACTTTTTTATCTCTCTTCAATATTATATTATTATTTCTATTTCATTCTTATTTTCTTATTTCATAATATAAATCCTTTATTTCATTTTCCCAATAATTACATTATATAATTTTCATGTGTAAATTTTTTTATTTTTTTCAAATTTTTATTTAATATGAAATTATATTTTATTCTTAAATAACATAAATTACAAGAAAATATTATGTAATATACAAATTAATGGATAAATTCAAATAAAAGTGAAATACAATTACATAAAAATTACATAAACACTCAATTTTTCGAAATTATTATGTTGCTCTATTAATGCATTACGGAGTTCAAAATGAACATTTTTGTTCTTAATTTTTTTATGTCTAGCTAAAAATTGTTCAAACCGAAGATTTTCATCTACCACCATTTTTGTCGTTGGAGTTGGCCCTCTACGACATCTTGAATTGGTGCATTAAAATCACGTTCATCCTCAATTATCATGTTTTGCAGTATAATTTTCTCCTCATATTCTAATTTATTTATTTTTTGAATAGTGCTAAATCTGGAAACGACCTACCGAATTACTAAATTATTGTTGTGATAAATTAATTATTACGTTACGTATTGTATTTTATTTTGTATTTAAATTATTATGTTATGTATTGTATTCTTCTCTTGTATTTAAATTATCATATTATGTATTGTATTTTTAAATTTAATTTTTCATCTTATCATTTTAATTTTGTGTGTTCTTTATAGTGAAAATTAATAATAAAATCAAATTATATTATTGACGAAAATTAGAAAAACTTAAAATACTATTAATTCGAGATGAAAGTAGTAATAATTTATTTTTTAAAATATTATATTACATTTAAAAAGAATTATGAATATTAAATATTTAAGTAATGACATTATATGTAAAATAATATATTAATTAGAAAGTAATAGAAATAATAATAAAATATTAAAAAAGTGAAATAGAGAGTGTGAATAGTTTCACCTCTCTAAATATGAAGAATAGAGAGTGATATGGCGGTGGGTTGGAGTGCTCATTCTCTATTTTACTCTCCAAATATAGAGAATGGAGAGTAAAATAGAGGTGGGTTTGAGATGGTCTCTGAGTTTTCGCCACCAAGCTACAAAAGGTAACCAAGTGATCTTCTTTCTTCTAAAAGCATGAGTTAGATATTTCCCAACTTAACAGCTTTAACAAAATCTAGGAGTGAGATTCCACTCTGATCCATTTCTATCCCAAAACTCAAAGCCTCCAATTGCAACTAAAAAACAACCAATTATGAATATCACAATGATCTGTCTGATGGTTCCATTACTCTTGACCATTAATTACAAATATTAATTTAATTATATATCTCTTAGATGCTCGTAGGTCATTTTCCTGCCTACAAATTATTAAGAGTAGATCACTTCCTCATATTTTGCTCCTGGATATGACAATTTATTAGTGAGTTTAATTAAGTTTTCCTCTCTTCTGAAAATCCAAACAATTTTTTTTCTTATAAATCTCGACATGTTCCTTAAACTAATTATGTCTCAACTCTCATGCATTAAAAATGTTAGATACTTTTCTGAAAACGACATCCTCTTCTTTTTAATTACTTTAGTATGTATTTCATTTTTTTAAAAAGGAAAAAGGTTATTACTATTGAAACAAAGTGTAAAAGATAATGAGGCAAATGAGCCCTCCTAGCTACGACCTACATACAATGCAAAATTGAGTAAATTTTGTCCTCCGATTAATACTATATGCAATTAATTGGTTAATTAGTAGTAGATCTTGACCTGTCTCGTAAGTTATGTAAGGCATAACGTGTGGGTTATGAACTTCTTAAGACATAATATTCTGAAACTAGGCGTATCCAAAATTTTGGAATGATGGATGCACTATTAAATGAAAAGGTACATCTAATCGGTTTTAAAATTTAGGTTCTTATCATTGCAAACAACTAAAATTTTAAATTATAGTTCCAAAATAGAAATGCTTAATTAATTAAAAAAAAACGACAAAAGTGTTATCAACAACCACTTAGAGGGATGCTACCAAATTTTAGAAAGAAAAATAAAACAAGATAGATATAAATGCCAAATTTCTAACCTTACCGAGAGGTGCACTCGATCATTATTGCATTATATAATACTTTGAGTGTGGATTCACACATTTAAATTTAACAAAAAATTAGAAAATAGAACACTACTATATATGATTTCGAGAGGAAAGCATAGGTTCACGTGAACCCGGGGACCCCTTTTGCATACGCCTCTGCTCTAACGACATAAGTTCTGTAATAATTAAGTGTCATAACTTGTTATATTCTTGTAACTGTAAAGCATAACTTGTGTTATAATATGACACGAAAATATAAACTTTTATCTTGCGAATTCTTTCTTCTTCTTTTCTCAATGTCATGATTATTTTTTGCCACTTTTTGATAAAGGCAAAACCTAAAGACCACCCCAAAATAGAAAATATTCATACGAATGACCCCCATTTTTTAGATGAAAAATCAGGATAAATAGATTTCTTGGCCAGTCATGGTTTGGGCTTCTCTTCCAACAAATGGTTTAGTTTAGATAATTTTCTACACTCTTGCTTCTCTTTTATCGTATTTACGATTTACAGAAAGATACCAATCAATCTGAGTCGAATATCATCATTACAAACTTTTATCACACAAGCCATCAAAACACAAAATATTTTAATGGGCCAAATATTCCCTCAAAGCATTGGGACCATATGTCTTTCATATTGGGCTGGATAAATCTAGGTCTCTTGGTTAGTTTTGGTCATACATATTTAAAGTAGATTTTAAAATTTTATCTTCAAATATTTATTTGATTATAATATTCAATTAGATTTCACAATCTAATCTTTAAATTTTTTTAATTTTTCACTTACAAAAATTTATCTTGAGCGAGTTTTTGAGATTTTCACTTACAAAACATAAAATTAAAAAAAGATCAATTTAAATACATATTTCAAAAACTCAAATTTTCACGTTTCAACTTCAAATCTATAGTCAAACAACACATCAAGATTTGATGTCAATTGATTAATGTAATCTCGTAACTTGATTAAGTGAGAAAAAAAAAAGAGATTAAAACAAAAACATATTTGACCATAATAAGATATATGTGATTAAAATATATTAACAAAAGACAAGAACATATTTTGACCTTTTCCGTTTTTAAAAAAGGAATTAAGACAAAATGTAGAAAGGCATAGGGAGCAAAGGATCAAAAAAGAAATCAGAATGATGAGCTGGAAAATTAGGTTCGCATTTAGCAGAGTCCAAAAAGAGAAATGCTTTAGGAATATTCAATATGCTATTATTTCTCTAAATATACATGAATTGTCATCACTGTCAAAAAGACACAATTTTTACCCACATTGCTTAAATTCTTCAAAAATACATATCGAATTATTCAAAAATAATATATTTTTAAAAAATTCAACACAAATATAGAGATATTTTTAAAAAATCCGAGCTAACTTTAGGTTTTCACATATCTCCTATTTGTTTGTTATGTCAACATCATCTGATCAAACCAAGTTCTACTTGTATTAAATTATTAGTTAGTCAATTGTTTGTACCACAATCATACCACTTTTTGACAATCCTTTATACTTATGATTGTATTTTCCTTATTTAATGAAAATAATAATTCTGATGTACGATCAAAAAGAATCGATTTGATAAAGAAGTAAATTTCCATATATTTGATGATCTTTTGATAAGCTTAACAAGGAATTTGATTAAACTAATAAATTTAATAAATCTAAAAAGGATAAAAGAATCCTTTTCAACTCCTAGGAGAAATAATTTCTCAACTAGATTAACCTTTCTATTGCTGTTTTATGATTCTACTGCATACATCATCTACCCACCACTGATCACTCACTCCCTCACTCACCAACCAACCAACCCACCACTGGCCCTGATCAAGCACGAACAGAGCCGCAAGAGAGAGACATCAACAAGAAAGCAGCTCGTTCAACTTCATCAAGCTTACTCCAGTGAATTGAAATTGAATCAGGCATCTTCTTCTTCTCCACATTGCTGCTGCTGCTGCTGCCGCCGCTGGTGCTATCACCGCTGCTACTTGCAGAATTAGCAGACGATTTCTTCGTCTTCTTGTCGTCCTTGTTCAATCCCAGCAGATCTCTTTTCTTCTTCCTGCTCCTGATCCCACAAGCATTGCACAGCGACTGCATTCACAACACAAATCATCATCACATTAAATTAGATTTCGCAAAACATTTTAGGAAAAAAAAAAATTAATCCATGTTGTAAACTTACCTTAGGGCCAGCAGGACCACTACGCCAAAGAGGCGTTTTGGTAGTACCACAATCCACACAATTTTTCACTTGGATTTCAGATGAAATCACTACTGGAGTTTTCACTTGGATTTCAGATGAAATCACTTCTGGACCTTTCACTTGGATTTCAGATGAAATCACTTCTGGAGTTGCGATCTCCATTGCTAGTCCAGTGATCACTTCCTCAGATCCCATCACCTAAATCAAAATAGTCAAATAAAATTTAAAAAAAAAAAAAAAAAAAAAAAAAAAAGCATGATCAATCGATCAAAGTTAAAATGGTGAATGTTGATCACTCACCTTATCACTTAGATCCATCACTTTGATCAATCAAGCTCGATCACAACTCAAACAGAGCAAAACAGAGAAGTGATCACTGAAAATGAGTATTAAACCGACTGCGCTAAGAGAACCGACAGTGAATCAGAAGATGTGGCTGATCAGAATATAAAATTGTGCCCTTTATAAAGGCCCTGCCGAAAACCCTAAGTGCGAGGATCTAATGAAATGACTACTGTACCCTTCATTACAAATATTTTGATCAAACAGTCGACCCGCCAAAACTTAAGCGCTACTAGTCATGTTTTTTTCTTACTTATAAATAGGGGTAATTTCGGAATATGGAGATATCCTATTCTCTTGCCATTTACCGCCTTCACGCCAAACCACACCCCCAAATAAACGTTACAAAATAATTTACACAATCTTAATTAAGATATTTCTATTCTAAAATAATTCATTTTTATTGCAATAATTATTTTGAATATGTACAATTCACGTGAATAATAAATGTGAAATCATTATATTTTGACTTGTTTGTCAAGTCTTGACTCGAGATTAAAATAATAAGACAAAATTAAGATTTAGTACAAAGTGTTTTGTTTTCTTATTAGAATAATAGAAAATTAAATTTAATTAGATATATATGTGTGGTTTCTTTTTTACTTTTTTTTTTAAATTATTTATAAAATAACAAATATTTATTAAAATGTCACATTAAATACTTTTTTATAAATGATATTCTGAATATATTGTTTTTTTAATCTCTTTTGGTTGATTTTTCGTGACCAGATGAAAAAAAATATAGATATTATATGATATGCATGATCCTACCTGTATAGAAATCATACATTTTTAAATATTATTTGTAAATAAGTTTTTCGTGGAAGATGCATGGAGAAAATGGAATTACTTTTAATCCTAATATGTCTAGTATGACGTCAATTTGTTTCAAAATCTTTCCCTTTATGACATAGTTTAAAATAGAAAGCTCATCATTTCATTTCTAATATTCATGTTATTTCTTAAATTGAACATATTATTACTATACAGAAAGAATAACACAAAATAATTGTATATCTACCATAAAAATTGTGTGAGGTGAACATATTTAATACGATATTTTAGTAAATTGTATTGTAAAATAATATTAATTTTATTAAAATAAAATTTTGTGTAAACAATTGTATGTGAAAATATAAAGTAAATTTGTGAATGATAAATCTAAATCATCAAATTTTGACTGGTTCGTCAAGATCCATATTATTAGATGTCGTTAAAAATTATAAAGTTTTTTTCCTCATAAGAATAATTAAGGTACTATAAGAGAATTAAAATTAAAATTAGGTACATATGATTTCCTTTTAACGTGTTTTAATTCATTTATAAAATACAAATATACAGTAAAAAAATCTCATTAAATACTTTTTTATGATGATATTCCGTGTATATTATTTTTTTCATCTGTTTTGGTTGATTTGACATAACTACTACTCTTGTTGTTTACTTTTAAAAATGAGTATCTAATATCATGTAGTAAATTGTATTGTATACTAATATTAATTTTATTAAAATAATATTTTGAATTAAATAATTATATGTGAAAATATAAAGCACAATTCACGTGAATGATGAATGTAAATCATTAAATTGTGATTTGTTTGCCAAGATTAAAATAATAAGACAACATTAAGATTTACAAGTTTTTTTTTTTCTCATTAGAATAATAACTGTACAATAGATAATTAAAATTTAATTATATATATGTGATTTATTTTTACTTTTTTTAATTAATTTTATAAAATACAAATATATATTAAAATGTCTCATCAAATACTTTTTTATAAATGATATCTGGGTATTTTTTTTTTCATCTATTTTGATTGATCTATCATAATCACTACTTTTGTTATTGATATTGATAAAAATATAAAAAAATATATATCATAATCCTACCTGTATAGGAAATTATACTTTTCTAAATTATTATTCCTAAATTAGTTTTGTGGTTGATGCATTGAGAAAATGTCATTCAACTCCCCACTATGTATTACTTTTAATCCTAATATGTCTAGTATGACATTAATTTGTTCAAAATCCTTCCCTTTAGGACATAGTTTAAAATAGAAAACTCATCACTTCCTTTCTAATATTCATGTTATTTCTTAAATTGGACATTTTGTTACTATACCCAATAAATAACTCGAAATAATCGTATATCTACCAATAAAAAAAATGTGAGAGGTGATAATTAAACACGATATTTTAGTGAAAATATGTTATTTTGTAAGTTATTCAAATTATAATAATCAATGTATGTGTCTGTGTTATATCTTAAGTTCTTTAAATTAATAATTAATAAACCTATCATGGGGTTGTCTAGCGAGTATGTTTATTTATTAGTAGGGTAGTTCATTCTTAAGAAGCATAACTTATATTTATATATAAGTAGAAAATATTTAAGTTATTTGATGGGATATTCTAATTATTTACATTTTTAACTTTGGAGGTTTTCACTATATTATTATATAAATGATAGTCCGTGATATGCACAAGTTTAATAATATTTCTTTTTAATAATTGGTTATATTTTTTGGTAACATATAAAATAATATTTATATTTGAATATACTGTTTTTTTTTTTAAAGTGAGTTAGAAAATAAGAAAATAAATTATAGATTGTTTTTCAAGTTTGAAACATAACTTTAAATTAAATTTTAAATTTTTACGGTTAAACACTTTTATTCAAATAAAATAAAATTTATTTTGAGAAAGTATGAATCGTAATTTTAATAGCTCAATGGGTAATTCAATAAAGAAAGGAAATGAGCAACTACTCAGACAATTTATTATCTTTCAATAAAAAGAACATACAATTGCTATAATAAAATTTTCTTTGTCCTTTGAATTTTTGTGCAAGTCTTACCATTGAAAATAGTAGAAAGTAGTCAAATACTTTCTCCTTTTTTTTTATCTACTACATTAAAAATATTTTTTAAATTTTACTTCTTATTAATAGCATATTAAGAGATTTCTTTCTTCATATTTTATGTGCAGTATTAATTACTTATTTCAAATCATTTTTTAAGATTTAAAATGTCAAATTAATTAATATAAATATTATGATAAAAACACTTATATTAATCATAGATTTAAGAAATATGTAAAATTTTAAATGGACAAATAAAAACAATAAAATGAGTACAAAATATAGGTGAAGCTCATAAAATATTTTTTGGATCCCACCTTGTGAATGATCATAAGCAATCACATTATTTTCATAATTTTTATATCCAAACATTTATGAGGAAATAATATTGAATTGCCAGGCAACACAAAACTGAGAAGGCATAATACATAAATATATTTTTTGATTTAGCTTGAACTCACATTTATATCCTTTAATTTTGGGTATGTATAAGTCGGTAAAAGTTAAATAAATAGATACACACGTCCTACAAGCATCCTATACGTGACAATTTTCATCCTATATAATGTCTTATGCGTATTATGTCACATAGAACTCATGTGTCTACTTATTCAACTTTATTCAAATTAAAATGCTTACTTTTACACCACCTAAAATTAAAAAATATAATATAAAATGAGATCAAATTTAAAACCCTATTTATATATTACTACCTCGGTCTACTTTTAATTGTCATGATTTTCTTTTTTAGAGTCAAACGATAAGTACTTTAACTAATATTTTATGATGTATTTTTTCATTGATATGCAATAAATTGCAACTTATAGTACTTTTCGTATAGTTTTTGAATATCTATTTTTTTTGTTTAAAATATCAAATTAATGTAATATAATTTCACTTTAAAAATTAATTAAATTAACTTTTAGAAAACGCCATATGGCAATTAAAAGTGAACAGAGGAAGTATGTTTATTGGTCCGAGCTGTCAAAAAGGTAACTCAAAAGAAAAGCTTGTAATTGCAAAAGACATTTTTGGTGGGGTCCAAAATTTTGGGAAATTTAGTTTACACGTGTTGGAGTCGGAAGACATCCAAGTAATTATTATGCAAACATGACGTTCAGCTGCTTACTTAGCTTATTGCCATTTATTAGATAATAAAATAAAAAATATTTGAAAACATTATTGTTAAAATGAATATAAAATTATAATTTGATGAATTTGATCTTTAATTTTTTAATGCAAAATTAAAAATATTTCACTCTTAAATTTTATAAATTAAAGTAAATTTTAATAATTATCACTTTAGAAAATTGATATTAAATTCATGTGGCATATGATGAAGCTCTAGAGAAAAATAATAGAACGTATATAGATTTAGAAATAGCGCAAAAGAGAGAAAAGAGAGAGAAAATTAATTAAATTTATGTCCCATAGATCTATTACCCAAAGTATTTTCTTGTCAATTGACTAGAAGATTTATGAAATTCATCACCGAGAGAAAGATAGATTTACACGTGATGTTATTGGCCTAAAGAAAGTATATGGTAGAATACCATGAAAGATATGGGTGATAGAAGAAGAAATAAATTCATATAAACGACACAATAAAGATGTCTAAATAAATAGTTACTAGCTAGTAGGGGTGTTCATTGGTTAGTTTGGTAGACTATTGATCAAAATCAAAATTAAAATTAATTTAATTAATTTTAAAATTATTAAAATTAAATTAAACTAAATATAATATGCATTTATCGATTTAATTGTTATCGATATTTTGTTTTGATTTGACTCGATACAGTTGTTCAATTATTAATCATACACAAAAATAAAATAAAAAAAATAAGATGGGAAGATATAGAAAAACAATTGGTTAGCAAGCATACACATATCAATATCGGTGAAGGCAAGCGTTGACCTCAAAGCAAAGAAATTCTTCTCATAGTTGAAGGAGGGAATGATGAACAAAGAAAGAAATAATTAAACTGTTTTGAAGTCTGTATTTATAGAAACTTTCATTTTCATGATTATCTTAGTTATTAGTAATTTAAGTTATGCATGCCAAAAGAGAGCATTGAAATGGTCTTAGCTCCAGAATATTCAAACAATAAAAAAGAAAATTAGTCATAATGTACTTTTCCCTTTCTAGTTCAGTTTCATTGATAGCGGAGAAAATAAAATCACAACCGAAAGAGCAAACAAATGGATTATGCCCCCAAGTTAATTGGTATATTATCACTCCCATAATTAAGATCAAATTATATTTAATCTTGTGCTACAAATATTTATCTTACTTCATCTTTTAATCTTACTTCATCTTTTATTGTGAACATTAATTTAGAACTTATAAGAACTGACAGTTTTAATTTTTCGTGCATAAGTTAAATAACTACATACACAAAAACGTCTATTATATAAGTAAAGGACACACATATTAACACAACATTCTATTTAAATAATAAAGACTTTATTATATTAAGTAAAATAAAATAAACAATCTTTATAAAAAAAAATTAAAATATAATACTATAACTTAACCACATAATCATTAAAAGTATATCCCTACCCGCACATCATCATGTCTAAAGTCCTTTCGCATAATAATAATAATGATAAGCAATTAATAAATTTTTGAGAACATGATATTTAAATTTTATTTTATGATATTTAGTTATAAATAGAGTCTTACCTTCTTATCGGATGATATTTGAATTTTATTCACTCAATAGCAATTCACTTACGCTTATATTCTCAAGCTCTTAAGTGCTGTAATATGAAAAAGCTCTCAAGTGTTTCTAGTATATTATAATGGAATACTTAATTCCATTATATAATATTGTTGTTCAATCCTCTGTTATTGCTTAACTTATATCACAGAATATATTTAATGAGCAAGTTGGTTCATCATAATTTCACTGTTTGGTTATCATAATCAATGTGTTCTTAAATCACATGTATAAATTTAAATGTACCAATTTAAGTGTAAATAAACATTCAGAGTGAAAATAGCAAACATGACAACAAAATTCTTCTTCTCCTAGCTAGTTAGAAAGTCATAAAAAAATATTGTCAGACAATTATCTACCTTGACCTCATTACACGAAATAGAAAATCTCATAATAATTCAAGGGTATAACTGGAAAGAAGTTTTTTGTTGAGTTTTAATTCAAACACAAGATGAGGTAAGAAATAATGAACCAAACACCATAAAAAAAGGGGAAAAGGACAAATATACCCCCGAACTATCGTATATGGTATGCAAATACCCTTCGTCATACTTTTGGGACATTGGTGCACAAAAACTAGAGCATATATGCCCTTCACTCTAACAAAGGGTATCTACATACCATTTACGATAGTTCAGGGGTATATTTGTCTTTTTTTCCAAAAAAATAAATAAACCCTACACTATTATTTCCTACACTACTAATCTCTATATTACTAATTTTTGTGTTACTGATCCCTATATTATTAATTTTTGCAACCAAACTATACCTAAGTCCTTGTCATGAAAAAGGAAAGAAAGAAAAATGAGAACATTTTAAGAAGAGATAGAAAATGGAATTTAGGAAGCACATACTCCCTCCGTCCACAATTGTTTGTCAGGGTAAGATCATAGATAATTCTTAAGAAAAATTTAATATAATGTGCAATTTGACTATTATAATCCTACTATCAGTCATTATTAAAATGATTTGTACTTTTTGAAAACTGTAAAAACAACTTTTTTCACATTAAAATAGTCTTATAACTTTAAAATGACTACTTTTTGAAACTAGTAGTTATGTAATTATTAAGGGTAGAATTGGAAAAAAGTGACTAATTATTTCTTGATTGTTTAAATTGACAATTAATTTTAGATAGCTATTTTTAGTATATCTGACAAACAATAGTGGATGGAGGGAGTACTATATACTAATGTATTTAAAGCAAACGGAAAATATATTTGGCAGGACACCTTTTTGACACGAAATGACACGAGCAGTAAATTTCAGGGTAAGGTCATAATTTCCCAAAAATGGGAAGGGTGATAGGGTAAATTCATTTTTTTGTTGTCCCCAAAGTACCCTCTAAAGTAAAACTACTAAAAGAAAAGTCTTAAACCATTAGATGGTTTCAAGAAATTACACTGCCCAAGAATTTTTCCTTCCCAATAAAAACACTGCCCAAGAAGCATTTATTATTTGTATTCACTCTCTTTCTTCCAATTTTTTGATCTTTCATTATAGTTTATTCGGAAAAGGGTGAAAAATACCCTCAAACTATTCGAAAAGGTTTAAATATACGCTTCATCCATCTATTGGTCTAAAAATACCCTTCAATCCACCTTTTTAGCCTATTTTTACCCTTAAAACTTAACAGATTTTTTTAAATTATTATTATTAATATAATTTATTACATGGCGTCTTCCTATGGGATAAAATAAAATCCCCAATTAACCAATTTTTTCCAACCCGCCCCGATCCATACCCACAACTCCATGACCCGAATTCCATTAAACACAACTACACAAGGAATCTCAATTCTCACCCTCTTCGTCTTCTTCTTGGAGCAACATCCTTTTTTTGGAGCAGCAATTTTTTTTAACAATCCATGAAGCAGAGACCAGCAGCAACGACAAGCTATCGTAGAAGGGCTCAAAAGAAAGTGTGATTGGCTTCTCTACTAGTGTTCCTGGGGCAACAACAAAGGATGTCATGGACATGATTATGATCACGTCCATGAAAGAGATAAGTGTCTCCTCTAATTTATCTGTTGTTTTCATTCCTCATGAGCTAAAGGATGTGACTTTTGAACAGAGGGTAAGAAACTCAAGGGAGCATATTTAGGCTATAATGCTGACATTATGATTTCTTTTTATACTTGTAAACTTGGAAGATCAGAAAGTATCAACTGTCTTGAAATTTCTGCAAGAGAGAGTTACTATGTAGAGAGAGATTTTTCGATTCATTATAATTATGATTACAAAGTATCAATTGAAAGAAAGAAAAATTAATTACGGGAATTATAAACCCAATTCATTTGTTACCTAATTAATTCATGAGTAATCAATCCTCAAAAACCATTATGATGAATATATCTAATTTATTACTCTAGATCATACAAAAAGACACTGCTTCACTCACTTTTCTGTAAGGTAGTAACAGACTCATGGCCTGAGGGCTACATCCAACTCGATCTTGGCGCTCTTTTCAATTGCCCTGGTGTCAACTTCACCTGATATTGTGAAGAGGATTTTGGTCGTCACTCGTGTTGGATGAGAGCACTTGCCCTACCGTAGCTGTTAACACGAGCCTTCACTGTGGTCAATGGGTCCAACAAATGAAAAATTAATGGCAACGGCTACGACGAAAGTTGGGGGTTATGTGTCTGCCTCTACTTCATGAATTCCTTTAAAGAATTGCTCCAAAAAGAAAGACGAAGAGGGTGGGTATTAAATGTGGGTCACTTGTGTTTAATTGGATTTGGTCATAGGAATGTAGTATGGATCGGGCAGATTGTAAAAATTGGTGAGTTGGGGATTTTGTTTTATCCAATAGGAAGACGCCACATAATAAGTAATACTAATAATAATAATTTTAAAAAATCTGTTAAGTTTTAAGGGTAAAAATAGGCCAAAAAAGTGGATTGAGTTGTATTTTTAGCCCAATAGATGGATGGAGGTATATTTAAACCTTTTCGAATAGTACGAGAGTATTTTTGACCCTTTTCCGTTGTTTATTCTTCCATTCTTCTTCCTTTTTAGTATCACTTGTTTTTAGGGGGGGGGGGGGGGGGATAAGGTATATTCATTAAATTTTAAAAACATTCTTTAAAGTAATATTTATTAATTTATTGATTAATTAATACCTCTACAAAATAATAATAATATTTTACAATTTCAATAATTATATTCCACGTTGAGAATAACACTACTAATTTTCATGAAATTCAAAACATTTAATGATTCCATTATTTTATTTTCTAGTTAAATTAATTTTTTTTTATAGTATTTACTTAAGAGTATTAATTGTAGGGATAAAGTAAGAAAAAAATTTAACTAGTCTTATTTTAATTTAATGAATAAACAAGTGTGTGTGTGTATATATATATATATATATATATATAAACTAACTAACACAACTAATATGGGATGGAGAAAGTATTGAATTGCGACGTAAAAGAAATTTGGAAACAAATTCCTTAGATAATCATTCATGTTTGAAAATTTGTCTTGTAATCACTTTTGTTTCTTTAGGACCACAATATTACCGAGTTATTCCTATTTTCCTCAAAATATAAACTTCACTCCTAATGAAATGTCATGCCATGTTATTATTATTTTCAACAATAGAATAAAAACATTTACCTCACTCTTGAATTTTATAAAAAGTAACAAAATTTAAAATTTAAAATTAACTAATATTTATTATTTTATATGTAAATATTTTAAAAAGTTATTATCTTATTTAGTTGAGTACGTTAATTTAATATTGTTAGTACAATTTTTTTTGTGCTGATAAAAATAATAATAATAATATATATATATATATATATATATATATATATATATATATATATATATATATATATATATATATATATATATATATATATATATATAAAGATGATGTGACACCTCTCTAAGGCCACCATTCATATTTATTTTTGTTCTCCTTTATTTTTGATATTTTTCTTTATTTTCCCCTATTTTCTTAATTAAAGTAGAATAATTGAATGTAATTAAGAAAGGCGAATGCATGATTAGAATTTGGAGTGACTTCTCAATTCTTCTTTAATAAATACAATAATTAATATAACAACTTATACACAATAAATTAGTATGATTGTTAAAAAAATTTCAAATTCATTAATTTTTTTATTCAAATTTTTGACATTTTTCTTAATTTTTTCTATTTGTGTAATTTATTAGAAAATCTAAAACTATTTCTTAAGATTCATTTAAACAACAAAGGTTGATATCCATTTTCATGAAATAGTTTCCACGTAATTGTAGACATTAAGCACTATTTCCTCTCTTCTTTATTTTGTTTTGGGAAAAATGACAAATATACTCCCGAACTATCGTAAATGGTATGCAAATACCCTCCGTCATACTTTTGGGACATTGGTGCCCCTGCCGTCCAAAAACTAGAGCGTATATACCCTTTATATTAACAGACATACACGTGTCATAATCTTATCCACCGACCGACATTTATTAAATATTGAATCGACGGATAAGATTGTGCCACGTGTCCCTATTTTAGTCTCCCGTTAGAGTGAAGGGCATATATTCTCTAGTTTTTGGATGACAGGGGCACCAATGTCCCAAAAGTATGACGGAGAATATCTGCATATCATTTATGATAGTTCGGGGGTATATTTGTCCTTTTTTCTTTTTGTTTTTATTCCTCCTTTATTTGCTTTATTAAAAGTCTTACATTCATAACTCATTTATTCCATATTCACTCTTAATAATATTCATAACTCATACTTTTCATATTCATAACTCCTAAATATTTAATTTAAAATTTAAAACACCTTATGGTTATCCATCATTTTATCTTTATAAATATGATCATTCTATTATTTCATATTTGATGTGTGTATGTGTGTGTGTATATATGTATATATATATATATATATATATATATATATATATTTCATGTGGTATTATATTTATGTTTTGATCTTGAAGAATAAAATTCTTCAATGAAGACCGGCTTGTGAGAGAATACCGATAACGATAAGGATTCGAAGAATTATGAATTGATGAATCGATTTATTGAATTCATATTTTTTTTTTATAATGAAAGTTGTAAAAATGATGCTTGTATTGTATTACTTTCTCCTTTATTTATTTATTTATATATATTTTCTTGATATCTTTTTAGCTTGATTTTTACATTATTCATGTAATTGTTGTTATTAAGAGAATGTATAAGGTAGATAAATTCATGCTCAAGTTATTTGACATTTTTTTCGTCGAAAATTTCTTTGTGTCCTTTTTCTTATTATAAAATGACAAATATAACTTCTAATATTTTAAGTTTTTCTAATTTTATATATTTATAAATAATAACTACTCATAACTCATACTCTTTAATTTTAGTCTTGATAATTTCATAACTTACGAGTATAGTTTAAATTATTTTCCTTTATTTGATATAATTATTTTTTTATTTGACATGATGGGAATATAAATATCATAAATACCATACATAAAACAATATCATATTAACAATTGTTTATATTTTTTGTGTTTTATATTATTATAATTAAATAGTTTATTTTGAATTGATGAATTGATTTATTGAATTCATATTTATTTGATCATGAAAATTTTAAAAGTGACACTTGTATTATATTACTTTTCCCTTTATTTATTTATTTATTGTATGTTTTCTTGAAGGAAGGAAATTAGAAGAATATTTTTTGAAGCATAGTTAGGAATTATAGTTACTAGAGATTTTTTTTTACTTTGACTATAATTAATATATAGTAACTTAAGTACACATTTGACAACATTACTCATTTAGTCGTCTATGATCCTACTTTTTATTGTAAAACATAATTAATATAACTATCTTATTTCAATCAAAAGAATTATGAGAATAAGTTATATTTTATTTTTCTCTTAAAGAAAATTAAAGATGAAAAAATTATTATATGACATCATTGCTTATTCTTATGCATATGTAACAATTTGTTGTTGTCGCTATTCTTTTCTTGCTTGAAATGTATTTAGAAGTTTTCTTTTCAATTTTTTTTACTTTGTTAATATAATAATGTAGATTATTATTTTTTATGTCTTAGCTACATAATTATAAAATCTATGCCTATATATTATTTAATTGTGGTCTTTGATGAGATTGTAACATGACATGTCTTTTATGCAATCAATTTATTTATCCTTTTTCTTATTTTTGTAATTTTTACCCATTATATTTTTCAGTCATTTATTTATTTTTACAAATAAAATCAATGCACAATGATTAATGTACTTAATGTCATAATAATATTATATATTAAAGTTATGATAACTCATGTCTCTTATCTTCTTTATAATTTCTACTCTTAAATATTATTGATAATTCCTATTTGTTTCATTGTTATAATTTTTAAAAACATTTCTTTAATATGTAAATTGTAAACAAATGTGATGAAAAAGACGTAACGTGAAAGTTCAAAAAAAAAATAATATCGAAATTGGTGTTATCATAAATGATCGAGTACTCAAAAAATAGATAAGATTTAAACAAAAAAATGTATTGTTTTCAACTTAATACATAGACTGTTGTTTCAAAATATGACCTCTAAATTGTTTGTTCTACCATATGCATATAAAGTCCATTTAGCATATTGTAAAAACATATCATGTTTCATATGAAGGAAAAAATTTACATTGTCTTTTATGTCACTAGCTTGAATATAAATATTCCATACTACTTCATTATAATTAAAAATTAGCAATTCAAAGAATTATTTTTTATAAATGATAAAATAAATTAATTTATTAATTTTCATTACAACCGAGCGAAGCACGAATAGTTCCACTAGTATATATATATATATATATATATATAAACGAATAAAATGAAAAATACTAAAAATACAATATTTTAATTTTTTTTTTTGGGGGGTGGTAGGTGGATGGGGTAAGTGTGGACTAAAAAAAATGAAAATTTAATTATTTTTTTGAAAAACAAATTTTAATTTTTTTTTGTGGAAAGTGGGGGTGGGACAGTCAGGAGTTGAGCGGAGTAAAAAAATCAAAAAAATCTAACTTTGAACTGTTTTTCAAAAATAAAATTTTAAGTTGTTAATTTTTTTTTTTGTTGGGGGGAGGGGCTAGTTTAGGTGTAGTAACAAAATAAATTGTTTTTAAAAAAATGAAAATTTTAAACTTTTTATTTTTTTGAATGGAGAGGGTCGGGGTACGTAGTGAGGTAAGGAAAACATTATTATTTGAGGAAAGTAAATTTATTTGAGAAATATTTTCTAAAATATTTAAGCCAATCAAACATAAGAAAATTAAGAAACATTTTCTAGAATGAGAGATAAATGAATTAAGTAAAAAAGAAAGTAAAGATATTAGAAGAGTAAAGTAAATGAAATAAAATGAGTAAAGTAAATAAAAAAGAAAAGTCAAAGGTAATTTTTTTTTGGAGGGAAATTTAGGTGATTTTGAATCCAAGAGCCAAAAGGCTATTTCTGTCATTTTGCAATGTCATGTCAAATCGTGTCAAAAAAATGTCCTGCCATTTAATTTTACTCTAAAGAAAGAAAAAACACCAGAATGAAACTAGGGCACTCTTGCTTTTTAGAAATAGGGGGAAAATAGATATATGGGGTACCAAAAGCAAGAATTAAGAAAGTGTACTTGAATTTGTTTCATAGAGACAAATATTGTTGGCGGCTGGCGTCAACGCACCACACACTTTAATGAGAATCTAATGTCATTTAATTTTTATGATGAACATATAACCATTTATTAGTTATGATGATGATGTTTTTATGCCTCAAACAGAAAGTAACATGATTTGGGCCCTTGACAAATTACTGTCTCTTTCATGTTTTTTAAAATTTATGATAACTCAAAAAATGCCACGTAAATTAAAATGGAGAAATATTATATTGTTGAGTTAGTTTTATTTAACTCAAGTGTTATTCAATCAGAGATGCAATCAGAATTTTTATTAAGAAAATTTAAAATTTAAAAGAAATAACTCATCTAAAGGAGTTTAATTTGACATCTACTAGATATATAAAAAGTAATTTTAAGTATATATTATAAATAATAATATAATTTTTTATCTAAGGAGATTTGAATGGATCCACAGATGGATCTAATGGATATTGAATTGAGAATGTTTCTGATTTGCAAGTTACATATTTAATGTTGTTATTATTAACAGAAATTAGTGTTTGATAATGCATGTGCATAGTGATTCGTGACTCCAGAGTTTTGACCAGCTTTATAATGCAACTCTGGTCAAACCTGTTTCTGTATGTCTTTTCTCATTCATATCTTTATTTTTTTAATTCCTATCACGAGCGGGTAGGTGGGGTTACGTCTTTTAAAATTTTGCATTTTTTCTTTAGAAATAGATAGTTATAGATAATTAATTATGAAACCTAGACTTCGATACAAAAGTAGAAATAAGTAAGAGACAAAGAATATTGTAACGCAGTTTGATTAATTGACCTATATAAGTGATAAAAAATTTATTATATAAAAACCTATAAACTATCAAAAGAATAAATTCTTTTCCTAAACAAAATATTCTCTAACCCTAAAGGATTATATTGCAGATGATATTGTGTTATTATGTGAGAAAGAAGGATTTTTAATTTATAGAAGTTCAAAATTTTGATAACGGTTTTGATTTTTTTTTTTTTTTGTTATCACATTATGGATTCTTAATAGTTTGAATGAACACGAAAACACAACAAAAAAACGATTGAATAAATAATGGAGAAGAAATATTATTAGTTTTTTTAATGTTGTAATTGTAAGGCTCACGTCAGCATTCTGCCTAACAAGGCTCATGTCAGTGTGCGCCTTTCAAGGCTCTTGTTAGCGTGCTCGTTCCAACCAACAATTTAACGACATTCATCCTTTCATCCAAATATTGCCATTTTGATTTGATCTTCAATTTTTATTGTCCTTTTGAAAATTTTGCTCAATTTTTTTTCTTTCGCTCAAATTTTTCCCCTTTTACCTTTTAGCTCCGAATTCTGATACATAGGTATTATAGTATACTGCAATAATGTATTTCAAATGATACTGATTTGATATACTAGATGTTAGAATATTTGTGATTAAGATAATTGAAATAAAAAAACTAAATATAAATTAAAAAGTGTACACTCTCTCTCTCTCTCTCTCTCTATATATATATATAGTTAGAGTATCTTTTTTTTATTGATATAGGAAAAAGAGATTTTTTTTAAAATAAAAGAACAAATTTGAGTTATTTATAAGTAATTTGGAGTGAAAAATAAAAATAGAATCAACTTTTTGGTATCTTTTAAATTCCTACAAAAAATAAAATTTAACTTCAAATTGAACTTAGATCTTTCTGAAATTTATGACCAAACGTGTTTTTTGAAATTTAACTAAAAAAGAGTAAAAAGTATTCACAGCTAAAGATATATGATAATATTCTACTTGCTCATGAATTGGTGAAAGCCTACACTAGGAAGAATATATCTCCCAGAAGCATGTTGAAGATTGATCTCCAAAAAGCCTATGATTCAGTGGAATGGAATTATTTTGAGCAAGTGATGAAAGAGCTAGGTTTTCCTGATATATTTTTCCAGTGGGTAATGACTTGTGTGAAAACAGTGAGTTACTCTATAATTGTGAGTGGGCAGCCTACTCAGACTTTTGCAGCAGCTAAGGGACTCAGGCAAGGAGATCCAATGTCTCCATTCCTCTTTGCTATAGTTACGGAATATCTTAGCAGATCACTCAAGGGGCCTAAGGATGTGAAAACTTTCAAGTTTCATCCAAGATGCTCTAAATTGGACATTACTCACTTATGTTTTGCAGATGATCTACTAATATTCTCTAGAGGAGATCTGGAATCCATCAAGGCCCTCCAAAGGTGTTTTTCACAGTTCTCACAAGCTTCAGGATTGCAAGCAAACCTCCAAAAAAGCTCCATTTATTTTGGGGGAGTACAACTAGGGGTGAGACAGCAAATCATCCAGCAACTTGGTTACAACATGAAAGAGCTCCCTTTCAAATACCTGGGGATACCCCTGTCTACTAAGAGACTTTCAGTCATCCAATGGTACCCTCTTATTGAAAAAATCATGGCCAGGATCAATTCATGGACAACTAGGAAACTGTCATATGCAGACAGATCCCAACTAGTACAAAATGTGTTGTTTGGAGTACAATCATATTGGGCACAACTATTCATTATCCCTGCAAAAATAATTAAACTAATTGTGGGTCTATGTAGAAGCTATTTATGGTCTGGTGTGGGACAGGTCACTAAAAAGGCTTTAGTTGCTTGGGACAGAGTCCGTTGTCCTAAATCTGCAGGAGGTATGGGGCTGATTAATATGTAAGTATGGAACAAAGCTGCAGTTACCAAATTATGCTGGGACCTAGTTAATAAAGAGGATAATTTATGGATCAGATGGATCCATACATACTATATAAAAGGTCAAAACCCATGGCAAGAAGCCAAGCAAGCCAGTTGGATGGTAAGGAAAATCATGAGTGCCAAGGATATAATTGAGCAGACTCAACAGAGAAGGAGCAAGAAAGGAAGTATGATCAGAAAAATATATCTGCACTTGATTGGAGAGTAGCAAAGAATTGAATGGAAGTGTCTAATGCTCAAGAATACAGCAAGACCAAAAGCCTATTTCACTATGTGGCTTATGCTCTACAAGAAACTGGCAACAGTAGGCAGACTAGCCAAGTGGGGTGTGGAGGTATCCAAGACTTGTGTCTTATGCCTGAATAAAGAAATGACTATAGAGCATCTAATTGTTCAATGCCAATATGCCAGATATTTATGGGAGAGATTGGTCACATGGACTCAGCAACATAGTGTAACTCCAGCAAATTGGGATCAGTTTATACAATGGAGCATACAACATGGAAAGGGGAAGGCTCGAGCAACCCAAATATTCAAGATTATTTTTGTTGAATGTGTATATGGGGTGTGGATTGAGAGGAACAACACAATATTTAAGAAAAAGAGACAAACTACGGTAAGTGTGGCCAAGGAGATAACCTACGTGACTATTGCTAGAGCTCTCTCTAGAATAAAAAATGTACTTACTGCGTTTAAATTCTAAGCAATAGTATAGTAGGGCCGTAGTAAGCAGATAGTTTTATTGAGAACAAAGCATGTTGTGTTAGCTGCTTGGAATGTAATGTTTGTTCTTGGTGATTAATACATCAGTTAGTTGCCAGCCAAAAAAAAAAACTCCACTAAATATTCCTAGAATTTAACTAGTGGTGCACAAAATATTTGTTTGTCAATTGTTTCCATATATATGATTGTGATAATAATTTGAAATCCATGATGACAAATTAGGCTTGTTTGGACATCTAGTTTCATATCTTGATTTCAAATTATCATTTGAATATGGAATTTAAAATCATGATTATATATTTCAAGCTCTCCAAAAGCATGATCTGAAATTTCAAATCATTATTTTTAAAAAAATATGTCAAATTTGATCCATAAATTCAAATTTTACAATCTATTTAAAATGAATAAATATGAATGAATATTTATATAAATTACCTATTTTGTCATTTATAATCAGTGTATAACTCATTTATATGTAAGCTATATTGTATAGTACAGTCTACACTTTTTATAACTTTTGACAAAATATATTATATAGTTAATATCTATATAACTTTTTATTATTTTTTATATAAATAAAATATGACTAAAAAATAATTATTTTATTATATATATTTAGAACTATTTCTTTAAACTATAATTTTGCATCATATGTACAAACGGGTCTAGGGGTCTATTGCAAGTGAACACACTATGGAAAACTAACCTTCTGACGTGGGCCATAGAAAGTGTAATCATTAATTTGATGAAATAATTTTCTTTTTTTTCGTATGAGATTACAAAGAGCAATTTAGATCGTCTAGGGATAAATAAGTAAATTCAGATTAATTTTTCATATTACGGTAAAACTTTATTATATAGGGAATACTTAGTTAATTAATAACCTCTTTAAGATAATAATTTCTTCCGGTCTCGGACCAATGGAGAAAATCACCCATTTCGATAAAATAATAAGATAATATGTTTTTAGAAGATCCCTATATAAATATGTGGTCCCATTGATATTCTAATTTAATAATTCTTGAAAAGTACAAATATATCTAAGATAATTTAGTGAAATATGATTTTATTGTGTTATGATTCTTTGTTAAAATTTAAATTTAGTTGAAGTTCATCTCTAACTTTTCTTATTGTATCCAAAAATTTTGGTGTCGTGTTTTCGAACTGCACCATAAAATTGTAAAGAGTTCTAATTGCGATAAGTGCTTCCTTACGCGTAAGTGGTTCAAAAAATATTGTATCATCTTCAACTTTATCATCAACATTGTTTTTTTTCAATGGTATCCACAATTTCTTCTAAGGTTTGAACCTCTGAAAATGTAGCATTTTCACTTATCCAACAGGTTATTAACATTCATTTTATTGCAGTAAGTGAGATCATTAATAATGACATCAAGTTCATGAATGACACTTTCACAAGTGAGTTTATTTAATATCTCTGAGATTTCATCCTCGAATGAATTTTGCGGTATCAAACACTCTTTAAATTAATAAATATTAATTTATCGATTAAATAGTATATTTATAAAATAATAATATTTCATAATCCACATATATTAATTTAGTGAGATTTTACTGTAACTTGATGCACTTTGTGCTTTAATGCATTCGTGTATTCTTTCAATTTTTTGTCAAGTAGCAATGCAATAATTACATTAAATACTCTTTATAAAATTCCTTCTGCATTTTTATATGCCATTAATTTGAATGATAGGTGGAGCAAATGAAGATTTGTTTTTTGAAAAAAAAAAATACAAAGCGATATTTTTTGTTCTAAGTTGTTTTACCAGATAAATTTAAGGAATCTATATATTTTTTTACGTTTTATAAAGGATGAAATAACTAAAAATAATAATAACTAAATCTTGTATAATTAAGTAAATTTTCTCATGATCAATCCATGCATATTTATCACTAATGACCTGTAATTTTGTGATATTTTCTAATATGTATTTTTGTAAAAGAAAACAAATCTTAATGAATTTAATTAGTGTGTGAAACTTGACTTGTCATAAATCCTAATGAACCATCATGATTTATGGCCAAATTTTAAGAAATTTCTAAATATTTAATTGTAAATCTTAACATTTGACCACAAAATGATGATAGATTGTCATAATTTATTGTGCAAAACTATGGCTAAAAGCTATTATTGCACATTTTATTTTAATAGGATCAAATATTAAATATTAATTGTAAATTATTTGGAAAAAAGTCTTTTTTAAAAAGGGAAAAATACACAAATTAGACTCAATTGTGAAACTATATTAATTAAATTGGATCCAATCCAAATTGAAAAAACTACAAAAAAGAGCAAACTACGATACATATTAAAATCATATAGCTATAGTATACTTTATTTATTTTTATGAATCTATCTATATATAATCGGAGAAGAAAAAGTGTCACGTGTCAGCACTAGAAAAATTGTATATATTAAATAATAAATAACAATTTAAATAACAAAACATTTTTTTTAAAAAAAAACAGAAATTAAAAACGGTTTTAAAAATTAAACAACAATTTAAATAACAAAACATTTAAAAAAAAGCAGAAATTAAAAACGGTTTTAAAAATTTGTTTACGTTAAGAACATTGATCTCTTTTTTTTTTTTTTTTTTTTTTTTTTGTTTAAATAAATTGAATATTTTTGTTCCTAATAAAATACTAACGGCCTATTTTTTTTTAAATAAAATTTTAAAATGTAGAAGTTAAAATTAAAATTAAAATTATAATTATACATGATATATAGATAATGGTGCTAAATTTTAGGAGCACGCAACATCAAAATACTTAAAAAATTAAATTCCTCGAAAAAATGAGCGGTTTTTTAAAGATCTTTTTCCTTTACTTTTAATAGACTATATTTCATATATAAAATAAATAAAATAATTCAAAGCCCAAAAATAGGAACTTTAAAAAACTTCAACGAAATAACTTTTAAAAATATTAAAATAAACTCAAATTCATTTTCCATTTATTTGAAAATAAAAAAAAAATCATTCTGCACCATAATTACAAATACCAAAAAAATATAAACCGCCGAGTTATTTGAAAAATAATATATTGTTACAATTGTAGGTTATTTGAAGAAAATAAAATCCCTGCATAATAAATTTTATATAAAAATAATAATAAAAAAGTGAAACCATTTTTTCCTATAATAGAAACCTATTGATAATAGACCATCTCATCCACATTCTTTCCTAAAGAAAAAGGATGTGGGAAAAATAATTGAAATCTAAAATTGTAGATAAAAATTAATATTAAATAATAAATAAATTGATCTTAAAGTTCGAATTGAAAAATAAACGTTTTCTAACTGCATGCCCTATTTGGTCTTCTTTATTGCTATCCAATTTTTAAAATTTTTAAAATTTAATTATAACTGTTCATTACAGTTTTAAAATTTAACATTGACAAAAACTTCCACTTTCAAATTATACTTACTATATATAAATAAATAAACACATTCACAAAAAATATTAAAAAACTCACGAATGGATTTTCATGTTTTCTTTTCATATTTTGGGATTAAGAAACTCACAAATCAATCTTCATCACTTCTTTTTATATTTTGGCATCTTTTGAATTTCTTACCAAAGAAAATAAGCATACAACTCCTACAATTTTATAATGAAACAAAAAAACAGTAGAAATATTTGTAGGTATGAAATTCGTCATAGGCTAAATCTTTGATCCATTTGATATATGCTAAAGAAAGAGAATTCGTGTTTGAAGTGTATCTATTAGGTATGTATTGAAAGTTTTATTAATTTTCGGTTCTCTTTTAGTTTGTAACCATCTTCATAGAAAATTAAATAGAACATATGATTTTTATACATAAATTTTGTTTTTTATTTAATGCTCATGTATCTTTTTTGTGTTTTTTCGACGAATTTTTAGGTTTTGCTTTCGTTTATATGGATAATGAAAGAGATGCAATGGTTGATATTATTTAATTTTTTATTTCTTCTTTTAAGATTAAAGAAGATAAAATAGATGAAAGAAACTAAAAGTTTAATTGCAATTTACACGATTATGCTTGCTTTTCTTTTTATCATTGTCATTATAATACTAATAAATAAATGTACAAAGATTTACTTGCATTTTTTTTAACATTATAATAATGTGTAAAAAATTTTCTTGCATTTTTCTATTGTAAATTATTTGAGAATAATAATAATTTTTACAATTAGTTATTGATTAAAAGCTTATGATGTTATTGTCACAAAGTCATGGCGTGTGCACTTTCTATTAATTTTTATCTGCAAGTAAAAACTTTATCACTATAAATATATAGGAAATTCATAAGAAATAATCATACTTAATTTTTTTTAGAAATTATTTGATTATTAGTTTTGGTTATCACTGCTATTGTTATTTGATTATTTGATTACACATTTAATTAGGAGTATCGTTTACTTTTAACAAAACTGTGATAATATATTGCAAGCTTCAACTTCATGTTCGGTTTAATACAAATGGCTAAGAATTTGCCAACTTAGCTTTGTTAAATTATGAATATTGCTTCTTTTCTAGAAACATATGATTATCTTATTTTTTAATTACTTTCATACACTTCCACTTTAATGTATTACACAGTTGTAATATTTTTTTCTATTATAGTAGATCATTTACTACATCTTCTTTTAGACTATTGACCATACATAAATTCAAAATTTGAATATTATGGGTTACACAATTCTATATCCACCCATTCAATTTATTAGATTTAAATTTAGATTCATTATTAACAATTATATAATGAATTGTTTATCATATGTACAAAATTTAATTATTTACATCTTTTAGACTATTGAACACATATAAATTCAAAATTTGAATATTAGGGGTTCCAGTTCAAAATTCTATATCACCCATTCAATTTATTAGATTTAGATTTATTATTTACAATTATATAGTGAATTGTTTAATGAATGTACATAATTTAAGCCAAAATTATATATGATTATTCTCCAGTTTTTTTGTTTAAAAAATAAATTTTTTATCCAATCTTAATATACGAGTTAAAAAAATAAATTCATTTATCCCATCTAACTATGCGAATCAGATTTGATCAATTCTAAAGAGTGGATAAAGTGTTAGTTATAATAGCTTATCTATTTTTATTTGAATTTAAGATGAGAAAATTTTGAAATGTGAATAGAAAGGAAACACTATGGATAATATTATGTACGTAAGTAAATTATTAATAGAAAAAAATAAAAAAGTGATAACGAAATCAATTAGACATACTAAAATAAATCATACTATGATATATTCACTAATAAACATATATGTTTGTTTTACTGACACACAATTACTTTCTCTAATCACAAAGAACATGTTAAAAGAATTGGGGTAAAATTAATTTTACTAGCATCAAGTGTTTATATAAAATCAAAATATTATATACGATAACATATGCATTTCTATTACTCAATAATAATTCATATTAGTTATTTTTAAATTATAAAGTTAATACATTTTAAAATACTCACACAACGTGCGTGCACGTATACTAGTATATTTAATTATTAAATAGCAAATACAATTCTAAAAACCTAATTAAGGTTTTTCAACCCCCTTTTATACCCATTTTTCCTAGTTCCCACCTTCAGAGTTTTTCTCTTTCAATATATCCCCAAATCACTGTCTCTTTCCCCCAAATTTCCTCACAATTAATGATCCTTTGCATAATTGCATGAGCTATTTTGTGATTCAGATTCATCAAATATCTTCTAATTCCATTTTTTGCTCTTTTTCATCGAAAGTTATAGTTGTTTATACGTTTCATCTATCTTTATAGGGTTTTGGTTGGAGGTTTTTTTCCACCATTACAACGGCGGAAGTTAGTACTCCACAGAGGGTCGCAAGAGGTACACATTTTTTTGATAAATTATTAGAAGAAGTACCTTCGTTTGATTTGTGTAACACTCAAGAGCAAGCCAAAATTTCAGGCTCTATTGTTGCAATAGAGATCAAGAAGCGAACAAAGATTCGTAATGACATATTGATGGGTTATACACCTGTATAATTGTATTGTTTTAGTTTTGTCATATTGTTAGGCGGTACATGATACATTAATACTTATATTGTTCAAGCAAATATATGAGTTCATTGTATTCAAAGTATGTTAGTCAATTGTTGTATTTATATGGATATTATATAATTTGAACACGAGGAAGAAATTGTTATTTTTAATACTTTTCAAATTTCTATAGAATAGAATACTTATACAATGTGATACTTCTATTGTATTAGGTGTCATTGTCACTTGTATTGAATTATTAACAGAAGTTTAAAATATGGATATATTGAGTCTGTTGTATCCAATGTATGTTAGTGAATTGTTGTATTCTTATGCATACATATCATTTGTATACCTATACTATTCATGTGTGTATTCAATAGTCGTATTAACATGCTAAATGTACACGCAATGCATTTACTGTATGCAATAAATCAGATTTTATGTTTTAAATTAGATTTTGAGTATGTTGTATCCCAATTTTATTGTTAAACAAATAAGAATACAAGAGCATATGCTCTGAATAGGTGATTATTTTTTATTAATTTGATAATGGAAAGTTGAGAGTTTAAAGGGCATAATTAAAGGGCAGACAATTATGATAACAAAAAACCCCTTATTTAGTGCATTATATTTAAAAATATATCATTGTATTTTAAGAAAAAAAATTCTATAAATACTTTGAATGCAACAAGATTTAGACAGAATTTGAAACTATAGCTATTTTAGGTAAATATAATACTTATAGCTATTTATTTTTTTTTGGTTAAAAAGGCAGCTATTCTAATCTAATAACCTTAAAACTATAGTTATTTTTGTAAGTTGCTCAAACTATTTATCCTTAATGGACCCATGACCCAAACTACTTATCCACTTACCCCACTTTTCTACTTTCTTATTTTGCGCATAACGTCGGCATCACTACTATGAATTAATCCTCTGTGATACTCTGTCGGTATATTTATACCATATCAATATCATATAGGACTGAACTTAATCCTCGTTGATACTCTGTCAGTATATTGATACCCTAGATTGAGCTCTCTTTTTAAGAAATAAATAAGACACAATTAAGAGAAAATTATTAAAGTCACAATCTTATTTATTAAATTCTAAATTAGTAGAGAACATATTCTTTGTGATACCATATCGGTATCATATAGGACTAAGTTTAATCCTCTATGACACTCTGTCGATATATTGATACCCTATCGGTATCATATATGATGGAATTATTTTTTAAGAAATAAATAAGAAATAATTAAGAGAAAAATTATTAAAGTCACAATCTTATTTATTAAAATCGAAATTAGTAGAAAGTATGTTTTCATATTTTTTTTCTCTTTTTGCAAATTTTAAAAAAATTGTATCTGAATTCGGACTCTTTTTAAACTATTTTTAAATTAAAATATTATAGAAATCGAAACATACCTCAATGATACCACAACAATATGTAGATATACCGTTATGGTATCATAGATGATGATTAATTGTTATCTCCTGTATTCAGATTAGCAAACCAGAAATAATAAAAGATGAAAAGAAAAAGCACAAAAAACTATCCGAGTCCACAGAACCCACTGTGTGTCCTTAAGAAATTTAATCCCCTAAGTACTCGAGGTTGCAGAGTAATTCCTCCCAAGGTAAAACGGATTAACCATTAAAGAAGTAGCGGTACCTCAAATTTTGATAATTTCAATGAACTCAAAATGACAGCAACGAATCACACACACAGACACGATCGATCGATTTTGTTTTGTAAGAAATGTATGTAAAAGAAGGGAAGAATTCGATGCTGAAAAATGAGAAAGCCTCTCTATTTATAGCCAACAAAGGGTAAAGGTCACAACCCTTTGGAAAGAAGATAACCTTTCAGAAAGAAGACAACCTTTCAGAAAGGTCACAACACTTTGAAAAAGGCACAACCTTTCAAACGGTCACAACCCTTTAGAAAGGACACAACCTTTCATAAATGTCACAACCCTTCGACATAGTCACAACCCTTCAGGAGAGTCACAACCCTTCATTTCCTGTTCACACCTTTAAAACCCAACAATCCCCCACATGAATAGGGAATGACCATTGTTAAAACATATGCATGAAAAACTGTATGATTCGTAACTAAGGATTGATTGCATTTGGATAAGTGGGTTTCCCTTTGAACTTTCCATAGTGAACATATATCGAATATACTCGGCCAATTGGTAGATTTGATATCTTTGAACCGTCGTGCTTTGGTGGATACCTAGACAACATAAGTCACACAATCAACCCTTGAACTATTTTTTGGTTCTCATTGTTTTGTTCGTTTCAACCATGAACACGTCTTGGTTTATAAGCGCGTAGAGAACTGGCCTTACCGGATTCTCCTTGAAACGGCTTACACTTCACACTTACATAGGTAATTTCTAAATGTGTTATTCCGTATATACACCATTTGATATACCCTGTATCAAACTTAGAAACCATTAAAAAGTCCTAATGCCTTTATCCTTGTTACTGAACATTGTCTTATCATGAGATTGGACCATAAAAAAAATATTTTGACAATGTTGAACCGTCATAAATGACTTTGTTTGATCTCCTTAAATCTAGATCTTGGGATCTCCAGTCTTCTAGCTCGGTAGAGTTATCGCCACAATGACTTGTCCTCGACCATAGTCTCATTCCCTTAGATAATCTATCAACTTCCTCTCTAGTTAGGCATTTTATAAGTGGATCCGTCACATTATCCTTTGACTTTACATAGTCAATTATAATAATTACATTAGAGAGTAGTTCTCTAATGATATTATGTCTACGCCATATATGACAAGACTTTTCGTTATACATCATGCTCCATGCCCTACCTATTGTAAATTTAACTCTCACAGTGTATGCATACTGGAGCTAAAAGGTTTGGGCCAAAAATCTTTCAAGAAATTTTGGAGCATTCAACTTCTTCATCGGCCTTATCTAGAGTGATAAACTCAGATTTCATAGTAGAGCGAGCAATACATTTCCGTTTGGAAGATTTCCAAGAGACTGCTCCTCCACTAAGAGTAAATACATATCCACTCGTGGATTTTACTTCATTTAATCTGGTGATTCAATTTGCATCACTATATTCTTCCAACACTGTTGAATATTAGTTATAATGCAAAACAATAGTTTTTAAGTATGTTTTAAATACTCTAAAACTTTATTCATTGTCATCCAATGAGTTTGATTGAGATTACTTATGAACCGACTCAGTTTACTAATAACACATGCTATATCTGATCGCGTACACTTCATGATATATATCATATTTCTCAATACTCTAGCATAATCCAATTGTGAGTCACGTTTGCCTTCATCTTTTGAAGTACAAAGCTCACATTTATTGGAGTCTTGACAATATTGAAATTCAAATACTTGAACTTGTCAAGTACCTTTTCAATCACATCAGTAATTTCAAAGTCTTTCATATCGAAGTTACTTTCTAGTATATGCTTAGTAGCATTTATGTCAGAAATGTCTCTTTTGATGATCAACATGTCATCAACATAAAAACAAACAATGACCTTGTGATTTGGAGTGTCTTTAATATAAAAATATTTATCACATTCATTAATGTTGAATTCATATGCCAACATAGTTTGGTCAAACTTCGCATGTCATTATTTGAGCGCTTGTTTTTAATCCACAAAGTGTCTTAACAAATTTACAGACTTTCTTTTCTTTACCAGGAACCACAAAACCCTCAGGTTGTTCCATGTAAATATCTTCCTCCAATTCTCCATTTAAAAAAAAAAGTGTATTCACATCCATTTTGACGAATTTGAAGGCCATATACCGCAACTAGCGCAATTAACATCTGAATTGATGTAATCCTAGTTAGTGGCTATTATGTGTTAAACAAGGCTTTCTTATTGTCTAAAGCCTATGACAACAAGTCTTGCTTTGTATTTTCCAATAGTTTCATCAACTTTCTTTTCCTTTTGTAGATCCACTTTGAACCCAAAGGTTTATTTCTTGGAGGAAGATCAACCAACTCTGAAGTGTGGTTGCTCAAGATTGAATCTATCCTACTATTGACAGCTCTTTCCAAATAGGATGAGTCCAAAGAAGACATATCTTCTTCGACTATATGGACTCATTTTCAAGAAGAAATGTTAAAAAATAAAATTCGGAAGAAGTAATTTGTCCATTGACATTTACTACGCCTCTGAATCTCTTTATTAAGTACATTCTCCTTTGGTTCTTTCCAAGGTCGTTTAGACTCTTCATTTGACTATCCGACGGTTCGGACTTATGAACTATAAATCGACATGCTTTACTATTTGTAGCATATCCAATGAACATACAATCCAAAGTCTTAGGTCCTATTTTGACCCGTTTGGGAATAGTTCCCTCATTTCCATTTCTCATATGAAATAGATTGTATTGGAAATTGTTTGATCACTATCTTTCAAAAGTTATTGCTTGTATAAACTTTAAGGGACGACAAACAATTCTCTATCAGGCTACAACAAAGCCTGAACAAACACAACTTTCTGTTGCTCCATTTCTTAACAAACAAAAGTTTTTTTTTGTTACTCCCTTTACTAACAAACAAAACTTTTTGTTTCTCTCTTTTTGAACAGACAAACTTTTTGTTGTTCTCTTTTGCTATAATGATAACACCCCCCACAAATTTTATGGTAAACCTAAACTTATAAATAGGACATTCAACATTTCCTTCAAAGTTTGATTTTTTCTTGTCAACAATTTCATTAGATTGAGGTGAGAATGTGCAGTAATTTGATGGATGATTCCATTTTCCAAATATATTTCTGCAAAAAAGGTTCATATTCTCCATATCTACCACTTCTAATCATGACAATCTTTTTATCTAACTGATTTTCAACTTCAGTTTTATATTGCCTATATGTTTCTATTGCTTTTTCCTTACCATTCAACAAATAAACTAAACAATATCTAGTGCAATTGTCAATAAAATTTATGTAACACTTTTTCCCACCACGAGATGGTGTTGACTTCATATCACAAATGTCAGTGTAAATCAATTCTAAGGTATTAAAATTCCTTTCAACAACACATACTTGACATTTTGATTTATTGCACTAGAAGTTAAGCAAAACTTCTAAGTTGATCAGTTTTTGCAAGATTTTGTAATTGACATGTCCCAAACATTTATGTCACAACCAATTTGATTCAAGCAAGTAAGAAAAAACATAATACTAAGTTTGAAAAGACCTTATGTGAGGTAACCTTTTCCCATAAATATTTTGTTATTTACTTTTTATAACTTTCTCAAATACAAACATTGTTTTAGAGTCAACACCTTGCCATATGTCCTTTTCAGAAGGACCTTTCCATAACATTCAATTTGTTATAGAATTACCCATGACCATAGTCTCATCGGTCCAATAAGGGCAATATGACCCAAATGTTTGTTTTACAACACAAACATAACAAATCACTTTTCACCAATGTTCATGTCTATATAAAAAAAATTATTTTAATAGATATATCTTTTCATGAAAAATTACAATATTTTAAGTGAAACTTTTTCATCAAAGAATATAATTCTTTTGAACAAGTAATATAATTTTGTGGTTTTATACTAGTCATATCATATACTAGTGAAGAGAGACTCAACGACCACAATATTAAATATACTCCAAAAATTTTGTGGGACTAACATAATACAAGAATGTCATTAAATTTCATATCCTGTACTTTCAAATTTAAATTAGATAATAAGTCTAATTTTGTCTTTATTACAAGTAAAGAACCCCCCACATTTTAAATATGTTCTCAAAAATAGTTTTCAAGTATTTGAAATTATTTTCCACATATTTTTTCCCATGCTTTCATATTGTGTACCATCAAAATACACATTGGTAACACGAAGCCTTCTTTTGGAGATTTAATCCATATAAACACCCATTGCAGGCACAAAAATCACTAATTTTCCCCCCCTTTTTGTCACAATTAGATAGACCACTTAGTATTTAGAATACTAACAATAAAAATTCAATCTTTATACAACTTTTTTCTAGTTTAATGATTAAGTGTTTATATTCTTCTAATCGTTAACAAAAAATTCTGATGAAATTTTTGTATTCTTCGAATCAGTTTCACATTTAGACAGAGTAGTAAACCAAAAAGGTTTTAATCTCCAGAAACCTCAAATACAACACTGTTTCTAGCTAACGATGAAGCTTTTATCCTTTTCAAATCATTTAGCCTTAATATTCCTGACGAAGATTTTGTACTCTTCAAGTCAAAACACTACTAAAAAATTGCTAAAAAACGACGAAAGTAAAAGCGACGGACGGTGTCGCTCCCAAAAGCGACGGACTAAGCGATGCCGTCCGTCGCTTTTTAATTAATTTTTTTTTTATTTTATTTTTTAAAAAAAGCGACGGACGGCATCGCAAAGTCCGTCGCTTTTTAATTTTTTTAATTTTTTTTTAATTTTTAATTTTTAATTTTTAATTTTTTAAAAAGCGACGGACGGTGTCGCAGAGTCCGTTGCTTTTTAATTATTTTTAATTTATTTTTATTTTTTATTTTTTAAATTTTTAAAAGCAACGGACGGACTCGCAGAGTCCGTTGCTTTTTAATTTATTTATTTATTTATTTTTTAATTTTTTTTTGTTCTTTTTAAGATCGTTATGTCTGTCGCTTCCTTTCGCGGAATTTTGCACCAATAATATAATTAATTATTTTATAATCCATATTTAGAATATGAAACTATGTTGATATGAATTAGGAGAAAATTATATATACTTATATTTCTAAAGTAATATACAAATTTTATCAGTCTGTCGTCTAATCATGAACTTAATATCTCATTTCATGATGTAGAGGTGAAGAGCTAACATATAATCCATTCGAGTATGAAATGCGAGATAGTATTATTATATACATTCAATCTTGAATGGATGTCAAGTGTAGTGATCACCTCCTAATTATGATGACATGTAAAAGATACTTCGTCGGAGTATGAAATACGTTGATTAATTATATACTTCTCGAATAGTTTAACAAATCAAGTCTTATATACTAATGGTTCAGATGTAAAATACATTATCAATTAAAGAAATACGTATGATCAATTCAAGTAGATTTATATATTAAATTTGATATTGATAAACTTTTGTTGATCAATAAAATTAAATTTATATAATTAGAAGGTATATAATTTAAATTTATAAAATTAACTTGATCGACAAATTTAATTTATTAAATTAAACTTTTGTTGATGTGTAGTTAAATTTTTTTTTATATATATATATAATTTAACTACACATCAACAGAAGTTTAATTTAATAAATTAAATTATAAAATTAACTAAATTTATTATATTAAACTTCATTGATGTGTAGTTAAATTATATATATATATATATATATATATATATATATATCTATATATAAAATTTTAATTAATTAAATCATCTTATATAAATTAAATATATTAAAATTCAAACCCTAGATCTAAAGTGACAAAGTCACTCCTCTCTCCTCCTCATCTCATCTTCATGGTGCCCCATCCCCACCCATCCCGACCGGCGCCGCTTAACGCCACCATCGCGGCAGCGGCTCGCGGCCCGCCGGCAGAGCGGCTCGCGCGGCAGCAGGCGGAAGCGGCCGCAGCGGCGGCGGCTTCGCGCGGCGATGCGAGGAGTAGCTTGAGCCGGCCAGGGGAAGGCGGCTTGAGCCAGCCCGGCCATTCGCGGCACAAGCGACAGCAGTGCACTCGTGCGGCGCGCCTCCATACCGACCCACTACCCTTCTCCTTTAATTCAAGGTTAGGGTTTCATAATATTATTTTTAATTTTTTTAATTTGAGTGTTGAATTTGTTAATTAGTGTATTGAATTAATTTTTTATTGATTGTTAGTTAATAAGTGAATGATTTAGGGTTTTTGATTGTTAGTTTGACTTAGGGATTATTTGATTGTTAGTTTGTGTTTGTTGATTGTGAATTGAAAATTTAATGTTAGGGTTCGTTTGAATTAGCGTATTTTAGGATTTGTTTGAAATTTGGTATTTGTTGAGTTAATTAGTTTGATTTTTGGAATTGTAAAATTAGATTGAATTGGGATTTTAAGGAGTTGTTTGAATTTGGATATTATTTGAGTTAGTTTGAATTATTATTGAGATTTTAGGAGTAATAGTTTGAATTTGGGATTAGGAATAGCTAGCTAGCTAGTTTGAATTTAGGATTTTAGCACTAGTTAGATTTTGGGATTTTAGGACTAGTTTGAATTTGTGATTTTAAGACTAGTTTGAATTTTGAATTTAGGACTAGTTTGAATTATTATTGAGATTTTAGGACTACTAATAGTTTGAATTTGAGATTTTAGCACTATAGTTTGGCTTTTGAATTCTAGGAGTACTTCCAATTTGTGATTTTAAGACTAGTTTGAATTTAAAATTTAGGACTAATAGTGTGAATTATATTTGGGGAGTTGTTTGAATTTGGGTATATTTGAGTTAGTTTGAATTATTATTGAGATTTTAGGACTAATAGTTTGAATTTGGGATTAGGAATAGCTAGCTAGTTTGAATTTGAAATTTTAGGGATTTGAATTACAAGTTAATTATAACTCATAATTAATTAGAACTTCAATTTACTATAAATTGAACTTAATTAGAAATATGAACTTGAAATTAGAACTTGAAGTTGGAACTAATTAGCTTGAATATATAACTAATTAAGTTTAGAAATTAAATATGAACTTGAATTGAAACTTGAATATATATATATATATATATATATATATATATATATATATATATATATATATATATATATGCATAAAACTAATATTCTTGGATTTGAAGTTTATATTTAACTAATTTAAGAACTTTTCATGCTAGGCAACTAAGGAAGGTCAACGTCTAAAAAAGTTGATTTAAGACTATATTGCTTCTTTTATCAAAATTGGAGATAAGGTTGGTAAATTTCTTAAATTCAAGTACAATTGTTTTCAATAATGTGTTCGTGTCCATTTAGTATTAATACTTAGCTTTAATTTTACGAATAATATATTTGTTAAGCATAAGTACCAACATTAGTTGATCCTATTGATGACAAAATTGATTTTCTGGCAAGATCGATTTGTGTCCATCTAGTGTTGACACTTAGCTTTAATTTAGGAATAATGTGTTTGTTAGGCATAAGTACCAACACTAGTTGATCCTATTGATGACTAAATTGATTTTCTTGCAAAATCGATTTGTGTCCATCTAGTGTTGACACTTAGCTTTAATTTAGGAATAAAGTGTTCGTTAAGCATAAGTGCCAACACTAGTTGATCCTATTGATGACAAAATTGATTTTCTTGTAAGATCGATTTGTGTCCATCTAGTGTTGATATTAAGCTTTAATTTAGGAATAATGTGTTTGTTAAGCATAAGTACCAACACTAGTTGATCCTATTGATGACAAAATTGATTTTCTTGCAAGATCGATTTGTGTCCATCTAGTGTTGACACTTAGCTTTAAATTTAGGAATAATATATTTGTTAAGCAAAAGTACCAACACTAAACTAATTCAAGTGAAAATTTTTTAAGTTATTTAAATAAGTTAAAAATAAATAATGTGGTTTTGTTGATGAATTTAGTCCTTGGAATTAAGTCAAAACTAAACTAGTTCAAGTTAAAAAGTTATTAAGTTATTTAAATAAGTTAAAATAAATAATGTGGTTTAGTTGGTGGATTTAGTCGTTGGAATTAAGTCAAAACTAAACTAGTTCAAGTTAAAAAGTTATTAAGTTGTTTAAATAAGTTAAAATAAATAATGTGGTTTAGTTGGTGGATTTAGTCGTTGTATTAAGTCAAAACTAAACTAGTTAAAGTTGATAAGTTGTTTAAATAAGTTGAAATAAATAATGTGATTTTGTTGATGGATTTAGTCGTTGGAATTAAGTCAAAACTAAACTAGTTCAAGTTAAAAAGTTATTCAGTTGTTTAAATAAGTTAAAATAAATAATGTGATTTTGTTTATGGATTTAATCGTTGGAGTTAAGTCAAAACTAAACTAGTTCAAGTTAAAATGTTATTAAGTTTTTTAAATAAGTTAAAATAAATAATGTGATTTAGTTGGTGGATTTAGTCATTGTATTAAGTCAAAACTAAACTAGTTAAAGTTGATAGGTTGTTTAAATAAGTTAAAATAAATAATGTGATTTTGTTGATGGATTTAGTCGTTGGAATTAAGTCAAAACTAAACTAGTTCAAGTTAAAAAGTTATTAAGTTGTTTAAATAAGTTAAAATAAATAATGTGATTTTGTTTATGGATTTAGTCGTTGGAATTAAGTCAAAACTAAACTAGTTCAAGTTAAAATGTTATTAAGTTTTTTAAATAAGTTAAAATAAGTAATATGGTTTAGTTGGTGGATTTAGTCGTTATATTATGTTAAAACTAAACTAGTTAAAGTTGTTATATTGTTTAAATAAGTTAAAATAAATAATGTGGTTTTGTTGATGGATTTAGTCGTTGGAATTAAGTCAAAACTAAACTAGTTCAAGTTAAAAAATTATTAAGTTGTTTAAATAAGTTAAAATAAATAATGTGGTTTAGTTGGTGGATTTAGTCGTTGTATTAAGTCAAAACTAAATTAGTTAAAGTTGTTAAGTTGTTTAAATAAGTTAAAATAAATAATTTGATTTTGTTGATGAATTTAGTCGTTGGAATTAAGTTAAAACTAAACTAGTTTAAGTTAAAAAGTTATTAGGTTGTTTAAATAAGTTAAAATAAATAATGTGATTTTGTTTATGGATTTAGTCGTTGGAATTAAGTTAAAACTAAACTAGTTCAAGTTAAAATGTTATTAAGTTTTTTAAATAAGTTAAAATAAATAATGTGGTTTAGTTGGTGGATTTAGTTATTGTATTTAGTCAAAACTAAACTAGTTAAAGTTGTTATATTGTTTAAATAAGTTAAAATAAATAATTATTTATAATATAATTGAATATCTATATTTTTGTAGATGGATCATCATTTGTGGATGTATAATATGCATTATGAAACTGGTGCTGGTTTGAAACCTGAGTTTATTGACGGTGTTAGAAATTTTATTGAAATGATGTTAGACGACTCCAGTCAAGCTTAGAAGGTATTGGATCGTCATGTCAAGCCGAGACATTTGACGGTGTTCAAATTGTTGCTATGTCGGCTCAAATAGTTGAACTTATAGCTGCACTAGCATAGTCGGAGCGGAGAAGAGTAGCTGAACAAGAAAGCATGAACGAGACCGTTCAGCAAATCAAAGAACAAGTTATGAACCTCGCTGGTCGACCTACTACTTCGGCTCCCGATGACACCGACGACGAGAGTGATGAGGATGATTATGTAGATCTCACTCCCTAGTTTAGATCTCACTCCCTAGTTTAGATCTCTGGACATTTATAAACTTTTTTAAACGAATTTTGAAAGATGTTATAATTTTTTAATTTATGATTTAGGTACTTTTGAATGTTATTTTATGTTTTGTTTAGATTGTTTATAATTGTGTGTTTGATTGGGCTGAATAGTGTAGTATTGAATTGAATTTTATTTGCAGGTGACCAGTAGAAATTGGGAGTTTCTGCTGCCAAAAATAATGCAGGAAAAGCGACGGACTGCGTGGTTTTGTCCGCTTTCTGCATTTTTCAAAATCCCGAGCGACCAATTTGCGTGGTTTTGTCCATCGCTTTTTTTGGGTTTTATTTTTTAAAAATCCCAGAAAAGCGACGGACTGCGTCGTTCTATCTGTCACTTTTCTTGGATTTTTAAAAAATAAAATAAAAGCGACGGACTCCGTTGCTTTTTTTTTTTTTTAAAAAAAATTTACAAAAAAAGACGCAGTCCGTCGCTTTTTGAGACGCTGTTCGTTGCATTTTTGCGACGCTGTCCGTCGCTTTTTGAAAAGCGTCGAGCTAAAAAGCGACGGAACTGATTGCGTCGCTTTTCCGTCGATTTTGACGCGAAAAGCGACGCAGTCCGTCGCTTTTTGGCGTCTTTTTTTGAAATTTTTTTAGTAGTGAAATATTCATTCAAATAGAGCATTTAACAAATTGGTGAAATTTCAATATTTTTCAAACCAATGCACAATCTGATTTGTTTGTGAAGTTCTTATATTCTTCAAACCAAAGAACTAAAAAATCAGAGGATTTTAGTCTCCAAAAGTCAGACACAATCAAATTTCACATGGAGTAGAAAACTACAAATTTGTTTTTTCCTCCTCTAAACAAAATACATATTAATAATAATAAATATATATTTTGAGATCATCACATAATGACCATCTATCCTAAAATTTATGAAATAAATCTCAAAACTTATAAAGGATAGAAAAAATAATAATCAAGGGAAATAAAGATAAAACCTAATTTAACCCCATTGAATCATATTCTATTTGTCAGCAATGATTCCATGCAAGTCACTTTTTTTGCTAATTTTTTCCTTCTTTCCAATTTCCGTCATATTCCAATTTTCCTCAGAAGACATTGAATTTCAACGAGAAACTAAACTCATGTTCAGATATAGTTAGGAGACAACATCTGTTCATTTACTTCTTCTCATAGTTATATAAAACCAAGAATATATATAAAAAAAATTAAAGTGCATATCTTAACCTTAATGAACAAAATAACTTTTTTTTTATTGAAAAGAAGCCTGAAGGGGTGCAATGCTTCAATGCACTTGGGAAGAAAATAAAAATAACCTTACCCATCCAAGGAAAACTTACTATAGAAAATATACTCAAACATATTAAAGTAGTACTGATTCATCCCAAAACTCTTTTATCATATGATAAAGTAATTATCTTTTTCTTCTTTTTCTTTTCAACAAAAAGAACATAGAAAATAAAAGTAATTTCCTCACCATAGAAAATACCATCAATTTAAATTTCTTAACATTGTTATCTCCTGTATTCAGATTAGCAAATCAGAAATAATAAAAGGTGAAAAGAAAAACACAAAGAACTATTCGAGTCCACAGAACCCACTGTGTGTCCTTAAGAAATTTAATCCCCTCAAGTACTTGAGGTTGCAGATTAATTCCTCCCAAGATAAAACGGATTAACCATTAAAGAAGTAGCGGTACCTCAAACTTCAATAATTTCAACGAACTCAAAATGACAGCAACGAATCACACACAGACACGATCGATTGATTTTGTTTTGTAAGAAATGTATGCAAAAGAAGGGAAGAATTCGAAGCTGAAAAATGAGAGAAAGCCTCCTATTTATAGCCAACAAAGGGTAAAGGTCACCACCCTTTGAAAAGAAGACAACCTTTCAGAAAGACGACAACCTTTCAGAAAGGTCACAACACTTTGGAAAAGGCACAACCTTTCAAAAGGTCACAACCCTTCGGCATAGTCACAACCCTTCAGGAGAGTCACAACCCTTCATTGCCAGTTCACACCTTTAAACCCTACAGTAATCTCATAGAAGGATTGAAGCAAAACTCAATGAAAACACTGCTCAACTACTCATTGATATCACCAAAGTATATTAAACTTTGATGGTATCAAGGAGGAAGAAGTAGTCCTTCGAGGAAGAAGTAGTCTTCAGTTACTCTTTGATACCATCAGAGCTTATTAATACACTGTAATATACTGTGATGTTATTAGATAGAAAAAAAAGGATGAGCATTGACGTTAGCATGATGTCAGCGTGCGAATTATATGCCATCTAAAATAAAAAAGAAATATGAAAGTAATGAGACATCTAAGTATAAATATTTTACTTTTTTGAGGTATAAGTGTTCTTTTTCCTTTTTTAGAATAGTTATTGGGCCCGTGGCATGGGCTTAGCGCCACTAATTTTTTGGGCAAATTACAGAAATCACATACTTTTAAGGTAAAATTACAATTTATCCCTTAAAAGTTTATAATTATAGAAATCCCTCAAACGGATACAATAATATAAGCGTTGATACATTAATCTGATGCGCGAAATATAATAATATAAGCGCTGATACATTAATCTGATGCGCGAGATACATTAATCGTTAAGTAAGATACATTACATTTTATACATGATACACTAATCTGATGTATATTTTATACATGATACACTAATCTGATGCGCGAAAATGAGAAATTTTGGAGATTTGTAAAACTTATAGGGGATAATTGTAATAAGTAAACTAAAAGGTGGGATTTCTCTAATTTTTCCAATTTTTTTCAATAGAAACTTACCTGGAAATGGTAATGATACCAAATCAATATTAATTTATCATAATTATGTAATAAGTAAATATAATAGCACAACTAATTAAACATAAAGAAATGATAAATTTTATTAAAGAGCTCTCTCTTTCCTTTTAAACTTTTTCTCAACTCTTTTTGTCTTCATTTGTCAAAGCAAAGCAAAATTTTTTTATTAGATATTTTAAATGATAGCGTAGGACTGATAAAATGAGTGGCCATTAGATTAGCCAAGTATCTCTCTCCTTATTACCACATCATGCATTTTCAGAAGTAGTATTACAAGCTTTTCTTTTGACATTAACTAATGTACTAAAACAAGACTTGCAATTGCCAAAAATAACTAGCTAGCTAGTATTCACATGAGGTTCATCCAAAAACTTCCACATCCTTTATGTCCACATTATATATCATATGTTTTAGGGGTGGGCATGGTATGGTATATATCGAATTATCATATCATATCAAAATCTTTAATATCGTAGTTTTAGTATTATGGTATTTGATATGGTACATGATATACATTTTAATCTTTTTTGGTACTCAGTACGCTATTTGTTATTTAGAGATAATATACCGAAATACTAAATACCATACCGAATTATATAGTTACATAAATAACACACACACACACACACACATATATATTATTATTATTATTATTATTATTATTATTATTATTATTATTCAAATACTAACAAAATATGCAACATAATATTAGTATAAACTAAATGTTTAGAAGTTGAAACTTTGACTACTCTATTTTGATTGAAATGTATTTGAAATTTAATTGATCAACAAAAGGAGTTGTTTATTCTTTATTTTGAATAAATATGCCTACATGTGTAATGTGTTAGTATGATACGATTGAGACCCTTTTTTAATTGTCGAAGTCATAATACTCTTTTATACGAGTTTATATTAGTCGAAGCTAAACAAACTATGGTTACCGATTTTTTCATACCGTAGAATAACATAACCGAACTTCAAAATACCGAACCATATTGAATTAAATTTATATTATAATTAATAATAGATGTTTTAAAAATCAAATACCAAAATTTCAATAACGAATTTCAAATACTATATCATATCATGTCCACCTCTTATCCGTTTGTATTCCTAGAAAATCTTGAAAAACTTATGGCCATAGATATAGCAGAAGAAGAATTAATAAAGAGACAAATACGCTCACCTCTCATCTTATTAATCATTATGGTGAATGAAAAGGACAAGACTTGTGAGTATTTTGTTGGTTATCACTTATCAGTTATCAGTGTCACCACCTGTTACGTACGTTGTTAATGGACCACTTTCGCCCCCTAACTCTATCACTCTCATCTCATACCCATTTTAACAACGATATCAAATTTTAGAAAAACACACTTTAAAAATATTACTAAATACTTTATTTTTATTTTTATATATAAGGTATTAAACAATTACTCAAAAAACTCATCATCCATTTAATTATATGAGTTGGGCTCAATTAATTAACTAGACAATAATTATGTGGAAAGCATCCATCTCACAAGATAAAAAAAAATTCATGACTCACACCTCTGTTGGATTTATCCCACATCACTAAAATAATGAGCCTCAAATACTTATTAAGATTACAATCACTTGCAACCTAAAAAGGAACTCTAATCTCTATCTCGACATTTTACATAGACGGTTGAACCCTATTCAGGTTATTCCTAATTTGAAGTTCATAGTATATAAGGGATTTGTTTCTTAAACAATGCTTCTAGAAAAACAGTAAGGTACAACTTAATTCAACTTCCTATTACATGATGACTAGAAAATAAGATTGTAAGACATATGACTATGAAACAAATTCTTCAATAGCCAGTCAGAAGTCTCTCAAATGTACTCTTTCTTGTTTACTTAAATTTGCTTTTTTTTCTCAGTATAAGTCTGTGAGTTTCTTTTGGAGGACCTATATACATATAGTCTCTCGTTGTGCTTCCCATTTCAACATTAACTTGTAACGACTCGTTAGGTCATTTTGAAAACTACACCTATTTCTTTCATAAAAAAATCTTTTTGTAAATTTTAAATGAGAATTTGAATTATTCATTTAACTACAGTTATTTAGTTGACGGGTTACTAAGTGATTAATTTTTATTAGTTGATGGTTAATGCGTCGAGTCCATAATTTATTTAATACCCTAACCACATGGCCCATGTGTAGGAAGAAATTAATGGAATTTAAAATTTATTTATTTATTAGTTCATAATTGTTTGCCCTAAATAATTAAAAGGATAGGTAACAAGACTTACCGTGCGGCGAACTACGAACCATGACTTGATATTTTTCAAGTAAAAATCTATCTAATATTCCTTTCTTATTCGTATATATTAGTGTAAAGGAGTATGAACATTAATTATTATTAAGGGATAAAGTGGAAAAAATTGATGTAATATTAGCAAGTTAGGGTTAGATATTGCTGTTGCAATGTGATAGTGGGGGAGCAGACCTTGTCTGCAGTCATTGGTAACTATTACCAAATGATTGAGATGATAATTGAGATTAGAAAAATGGTAGTATAACGACTAGAGGGTAGGATGATGGATGACTTAAAGATCTGTCAAGTTACTGGTTTTGTAACTTCATTAAATTGATTTCCGTTTCTTTTCTTTTTTTCCTTTTTATGATTATCGTATAAAAGTTCAAGTTTTAATAATAATTGGTATAGATAATTAAATATTAGGTGTATTATATTTTATGAATATCATTATATTTATAGTAATATGAGTCTAGAAACTCGTTTACTTATGAATTATGCATAGTTGATAGATTGGAAATGTTAGAGGCATTGAAGAAAGAAAAACATTGGTAAATTAGCTTGCTTGACTTTGGTTCTTCGGTGGAGATTGATTATGATTTGTTCTATATGATAGAGAGACTCTCAATAGAGATTGCTAGTCATTGAGTATTGTTGTGAAATTTCCTATGGACTTAATTGTTATGGTTTTGATGATTTACATGTTGTTGTGATCGATCTGTAATTTCAAGACTGCGAAAGCCATAATCTTGAACTTGCTCTATTAAAGTGATGTCTTGAATAAAGAAGGCTCGATGAAATATTATCAATGAAGTGGAAAGTGATGATAAAGAATGATGAATTAACTATATTGTTGGATCGGGTGCCATGATTCGGCACGATATATTTGGATCGGGTGCCACAAGCTGGCACGATATTATTGGATTGGGTGTCAAGTTCAGGCACGATAACATTAAAAAAACATATTAAAATAACTTAATATACTCATTCTCAAAGAATCCATTTACCAAAAGAGCGTGGAGTAGAGGCGTGAGTCCTCATGTGTGTTCTTAATATTGTTGACTAATTACGTACTTGCTTCAAGATAAGACAACACTGCTTAATTTTGAAATACAAAGACGTGGTGGACCAAGAAGAAAGAAAGTGTAAACCTCTGGTGCTCTCCAATTGTAATGACCGGGTCCCGTCATTATAGAAAAAGCCAATGTGGAAAATTTTTGGGCCGGAAAGCTTTTTCGTAGTAACTTGGGATTTCCCAACCTAGTCCAGATTTGGACGAAATCAGAGTCAGTGAGGTCTAGGAAAATCTGGTAGCAATTGAGTGATTTAATTATGATTTTAATTACATGACTAGATAGCCAAGACGTTAAGGAACCCGTACAACTTTACGAAATTGAATTCGGGTGAGTAGAACTACCGAAACTGATCTTGGCGTGAACGGGTAGTTTTTGAGCATCGTTGGTTGAAGGTGTGTTGTGAAATGGGGTCTTGGAATTATGAATTTCGCTCACTGTTCTGTGCAAGCCGCTATGGCGGGGATTTCTGCCGCCATGGTGGGGCCGTTGCTGCGGGATTAGCCGCCGTGGCAGGACATACGCAACTTAAAGTCGGAAATAAACCTCAAAAATATTTTATTCTGCAATTTTCGAACTTGAGAACTAAGGAACGAACCCAGGAGACTTCTTGACAGTTTTCAACCATTCTTGAGGCTAAAGGTAAGGTTTTAACTCCCCGAATCCCTTTTTCGATCCGTAGCACGTAATCTAATGGGTAATTATCGATGGAGGATATTTTGATCTGGAATTTATGGTGGAAACAACCCTAATTGGGATATTGGGATCAAGGGTTTGATCTAGGGTTGATAGGATTGTTAGTAATTCGGGTAATTAGTTATCGTTTATTGATTCCCATGTTATAATTATTGTTTGTAGACCAAGAATAAGCGGAATGAATTCGAAAAGGGAAGAATCAAGTTTCTTAGAGGATTCAAGCTTTGTTCGAGGTAGGTGATGATTGTGATTATAGAATTGTGTGATGTATGTTTGTTCTTGCTTCATTATAATACATGTATGTATGCGAATGTTGCATTGTTGATCACACTAATTGTAGATGAGGATAGATGAATGATGAATGCCATGAATCATGACTTGATTGTATGATTATGAGAATGTACTTGTGATTGTGATTGTGGCCTGTTGAATGGATCGGGTGTTGCGTTCCGACACACTAACTTGGATCGATTGCCACGTTCCGGCATAAATATAGGATCGATTGCCACGTTTCGGCATAAATATTGGATCGGGTACCACGTTCCGGTATGCTAACTGTTTGGGCTTGGGTTCCATGAGAGGACCATTGACTTGGCATAACTGTATAATTAAGACTTGTGAAATGCTCCGTTGTTCTTGAATGTTATTGATATGGTATATATTTGGTATATGCATGTTGTTATATGTTTTATTTACTTATGTATGTTGCACTTAGTGGGATAGCCGCGTGATCCTACCAGTACACTGTGGTTGTGTACTGATACTGCACCTGCTCTTTCTTTGTTGAGTACAAGGCATCTTCAGGTGGCTATTGACATACCTCGCGTAGAAGATCAGTGATCGTTTGAATTCAATGGTGAGCCAGTTCTTCTAGGCTGCCATGAGTTCTCTTTTTGCTCAGTCCATTTCATTCGGACTTAGACTTTCAAGTTAGTTATTAGTGCATTAGGTTGGGGTTGTAACCCTTCTTGTTTAGACTTATGGATCTTGTTAGAGTTTTGGTACATTGACTTTCATGTTCTAGGTGTTACTTCCGCATTGTTTAGTTGTTAAACTTTTGTTGGATTTTATCGGAACTCCCTATTTTTATTCTTTTCTTAGCATTTAACTTGCTTCCGTAACTTAAATGCCTTAATATTTTGATTAAAGTTGGTTAGCTAATTAGTAACAATGGTTCTCCCACCAGAGGGTTAGTGTGGGTGCCAATCATGACGGTCTGGGTCATGACAAAGTTGGTATCAAAACCTAGATTTGTTGATTTCGATGTACCAAAACGAGTCTAGTAGAGTCTTGTGGAACAATACGGAGACGTCTGTACTTTTCTCAAATGTACTCTTTCTTGTTTACTTAAATTTGCTTTTTTCTCTCTGTATAAGTCTGAGTTTCTTTTGGAGGACCTATATACATATAGTCTCTGGTTGTGCTTCCCATTTCAACATTAACTTGTAACAACTCGTTAGGTCATTTTGAAAACTAGACCTATTTCTTTCATAAAAAAATCTTTTTGTAAATTTTAAATGAGAATTTGAATTATTCATTTAACTACAGTTATTAATTAGTTGACGGTTTATTAATTGATTAATTTTTATTAGTTGGTGGTTAATGAGTCAAATCCATAATTTATTTAATACCCTAACCACATGGCCCATGTGTAGGAAGAAATTAATGGAATTTAAAATTTTTTTATTTATTAGTTCATAATTGTTTGCCCTAAATAATTAAAAGACTAGGTGACAAGACTTACCGTGCGGCGAACTACGAACCATGACTTGATACTTTTCAAGTAAAAACCTATCTAATATTCCTTTCTTATTCGTATATATTAGTGTAAAGGAGTATGAACATTAATTATTATTAAGGGATAAAGTGGAAAAAATTGATGTAATATTAGCAAGTTAGGGTTAGATATTGCTGTTGCAATGTGATAGTGGGGGAGCAGACCTATTACCAAATGATTGAGATGATAATTGAGATTAGAAAAATGGTAGTATAACGACTAGAGGGTAGGATGATGGATGACTTAAAGATCTGTCAAGTTACTGGTTTTGTAACTTCATTAAATTGATTTCCGTTTTTTTTTCCCTTTTTATGATTATCGTATAAAAGTTCAAGCTTTGATAATAATTGATATAGATAATTAAATATTAGGTGTATTGTATTTGATGAATATCATTATATTTATAGTAATATGAGTGTCTAGAAACTTGTTTACTTATGAATTATGCATAGTTGATAGATTGGAAATGTAAGAGGCATTGAAGAAAGAAAAACATTGGTAAATTAGCTTGCTTGACTTTGGTTCTTCGGTGGAGATAGATTATGATTTGTTCTATATGATGGAGAGACTCTCAATAGAGATTGCTAGTCATTGAGTAATGTTTAATTGTTGTGGTTTGGATGATTTACATGTTGTTGTGATTGGTCTGTAATTCCAAGACTGCGAAATCCATAAACTTGAACTTGCTTTATTAAAGTGATGTCTTGAATAAAGAAGGCTCGATGAAATATTATCAATGAAGTGGAAAGTGATGATAAAGAATGATGAGTTAACTATATTGTTGGATCGAGTGCCATGATCTGGCACGATATATTTGGATAGGGTGCCACGAGTTGACATGATATTATTGGATCGGGTGTCACTTTTAGGCACGGTAATATTAAAAAAACATATTAAAATATCTTAATATACTCATTCTCAAAGAATCCATTTACCAAAAGAGCATGGAGTAAAGGCATGAGCTAGACGTGCACAGTCTCAAGGTAGTGTGGCACAATGGGGTAACTGGGCTCCTCCATGTGCTAAGTGTGGTAGGAACTACTTGGGTAAGTGTCCTGATGGCTCAACTGGTTGTTTCAAGTGTTTTCAAGAGGGTCACTTCATGAATGGGTGCCCTAAGAACCGGCAAGGCAATGGGAATCAGGGCATTAAAGCACAATCTTCATCAATAGCTCCACCAGATAGAGCTGCATCTAGAGGAGCTACTTCAGGTACTGGCAGAAAAGCAAACTGCCTATATGCTTTCACTAGTCGCCAAAAGCAAGAGAATTCTCCTGATGTTGTCACTGATATGATTAAAGTCTTTACTCTTGAGGTTTATGATTTCCTAGACCAGGAGCAAGTTTATCTTTTTTGACTCCTTATGTTGCAATGAATTTTGATGTCCTTCCTGAGAAACTTTATGAACCCTTTTGTGTTTCTACACCTGTTGGGGAGTCTATTCTAGCCGAGAGAATCTGTCGTGATTGTCCCATTTCCATCAATCACAAGAGCACCATGGCTGATTTAGTTGAGTTAGATATGGTTGATTTTGATGTTATTCTGGGTATGGACTGGCTTGATGCCTGTTATGCCTCCGTTGATTGTAGAACTCGAGTTGTTAAGTTCCACTTTCCTAATGAGCCAGTTATAGAGTTGAGTAGTTTTTCAGCAGTGCCTAAAGGTCATTTTATTTCGTACCTTAAGGCGAGGAAGTTAGTTTCCAAGGGTTGTGTCTATCATTTAGTCCTAGTTAATGATTCTAGTGTTGAGACACTACCTATTGAGTCAATTCCAATTGTGAATGAATTTCCAGAAGTCTTTCCTGATGGTCTACTCGGAGTCCCTTCTGAGAGAGATAGATTTTGGTATAGATATCCTTCCTGATACTCGTCCAATATCTATTCCGCCATATAGAATGGCTTTAGCAGAGTTGAAAGAGCTAAAAGAACATTTGAAAGATATTCTTGATAAGGGTTCTATTCGATCAAGTGTCTCACATTGGGGCGCTCTGGTCTTGTTTGTGAGGAAGAAGGATGTTCCCTTAGGATGTGTATAGATTACCATCAGTTGAACAAGATTACCATCAAGAATAAGTATCCTCTTCCGAGAATTGATGATCTTTTCGATCAACTTCAGGGTGCCACTTATTTCTCTAAGATAGACCTCAAATCTGGCTACCATCAATTAAGAGTAAGGGAATGTGATATTCCAAAGATAGCTTTAAGGACCCGTTATGGTCAATATGAGTTTCTGGTCATGTCGTTCGGTTTAACCAATGCGCATGCAACATTCATTGACCTTATGATTAGAATATTCAAGCCTTATTTAGATATGTTTGTTATCATGTTCATTGATGATATTCTATCTATTCGAGGAATGAGGAAGATCATGCTAGCCATCTTAGAATAGTTCTCCAAACTCTAAAGGATAGAGAGTTGTATGCCAAGTTCTCTAAGTGTGAGTTTTGGCTTGAGTCTATAGCATACTTAGGCCACATTGTTTCCGGTGACGGAATTAGAGTTGATACCCAGAAGATAGAGGCAGTGTAGAATTGGCCTAAACCCACATCTCCAATCGATATTAGAAGTTTCTTGGGGTTTGCTGGCTATTATTGAAGGTTCGTAGAGGGGTTCTCATCTATTTCGTCCCCTTTGACCAAGTTAACCCAGAAAATGGAAGTTTTAAAGGTCTGAAGCTTGTGAGAAAAACTTTTAAGAATTGAAAAAGAGGTTGACTACTGGCCCAATATTGACCTTACTAGAAGGTACTCAAGGTTTTGTGGTATATTGTGATGCGTACAGACTTTGCTTGGGTTGTGTGTTAATGCAGAATGGCAAAGTTATAACTTATGCCTCCAGACAATTGAAAGTTCATGAGAAGAATTACCCAACCCATGACCTAGTGTTGGCGGCCGTAGTATTTGCTTTGAAATTATGGTGTCATTATCTTTATGGTGTTGATGTAGATATGTTCACCGATCACAAGAGTCTTCAGTATGTTTTTAGCTAGAAAAAGCTTAATCTCAAACAGAAGAGGTGGTTAGAATTACTCAAGGATAATGACATGAGTATTCTTCATCACCCAAGTAAGGTTAATGTTGTTGCTGATGCCTTGAGTAGATTATCTATGGGTAGTACCGCCCATTTTGAGAAAGATAAGAAAGAGTTAGCAAAAGATATGCGTAGACTTGCACGATTGGGAGTTCGACTAATGTATTCAAGAGAAGGAGGAGTAGTGGTGATGAATGGGGATGAATCATCATTAGTGTGATAAGTGAAAGAAAAGCAAGACCAAGATCCTATTTTGCTTGAATTGAAGGCAAATGTTCATAAGCTAAAAGTAATGGCTTTTGAACAAGGGGGAGATGATCTATTAATATATCAAGGTAGATTGTATGTACCAAGGGTGGATGATCTCCAAGAGAGGATCATGGAGGAATTTCATAGCTATAGATATTCTATTCATTCGGGTTCCACAAAGATGTATCGTGACTTGAGAGAAGTTTATTGGTGGAGTAGTATGAAGAAGGGCATTACAAAGTTTGTTTCTAAATGCCCTAATTGCCAACAAGTTAAAGTAGAGCACCAAAGGACCGGTGGTATGGCTCATAATATAGAACTTCCAGAATGGAAGTGGGAGATGATCAATATGGATTTCATCACAAGTTTACCAAGGTCTTGCAAGCAGCATGATTCTATTTGGGTGATTGTTGATAGAATGACAAAATCAACCCACTTTTTGTTGGTAATGACTACCCATTCAGCAGAGGACTATCCCAAGTTGTATCTTCAAGAGGTAGTTAGTCTTCATGGGGTACCAGTTTCGATTATATCAGACAGAGGTGCATAGTTTACTGCACAGTTCTGGAAATCTTTTCAGAAAGGCTTGGGTCCAAAAGTGAACTTTAGTACTGCTATTCATCCTGAAATAGATGGTTAAGTAGAGCGCACTATTCAGACTCTAGAAGATATGTTGAGGGCCTGTGTGATTGATTTCAAGGGGAATTGGGATAATAACCTACCTCTCATTGAGTTCTCCTACAACAATAACTACCACTCTAGCATCCAGATGGCTCCTTATGAAGCTCTCTATGGGAAAAGATGCAGATCTCCTATTGGATGGTTCGAAGTTGGTGAGGCTGGGTTGATTGGACCAGACTTAGTTCATCAAGCTGTGGAAAAAGTGAAAATTATTCAAGAGAGGTTGAAAACATCGCAGAGTCGTCAGAAATCCTATAATGATGTCAGGAGAAGGGAGTTAGAATTTGAAGTAGATGATTGAGTATACTTGAAAGTTTCACCCATTAATGGTGTTATAAGATTTGGCAAGAAGGGGAAGCTTAGTCCCCGGTATATTGGTCCTTACATAATATCGAAAAAGATTAGTAATGTAGCTTATGTGTTAGAGCTACCCCAAGAGTTAGCTGCGGTTCATCCAGTATTTCATATTTCCATATTGAAGAAGTGCATGGGAGATCCTTCACTTATCATACCAATTGAAGATATTGGTATCGAGGATAACTTATCATATGAGGAGATTCCTGTGCAGATCCTAGACCGTCAAGTTTGCAAGTTAAGAACAAAAGAGGTAGTATCAGTCAAGGTTTTGTGGAGAAATCAGTTTTTTGAGGAGGCCACTTGGGAGGCTGAGAAGGATATGAAGAAGAGATACCCACATCTCTTCGAATCCGGAGAAGTTCCAAATTAAGGTACTAATCCTTTACTTGGTATTATTTTTAAAGTTGGCATGTTGTATTTGCATTTTGTTTGTTGGGTGTTTGAACTGAATGTTAGATGTTACACCCTTAGCCTGCTAATATTAATCTCATTCAAGGATGAATGTTCCCAAGGGGGATATATTGTAACACCCCACAACTAGAAAGAGCTAGAATTAGAAAGAGTCATTTTTGGGTCAACTTCAAATGACCATAACTCTTATCTCAGGATGAGTTAGGTGTGCTACAAGATACCGTAGGAAAGATCTTTGAATTATCTTTCTAACTCCTCTGAGTTTGCTCAGTTTTGAGTTTGTATGAGGGAGATATGCCCATTTGAATTTGGGTTGTTTAGATAAGGGAAGTCAAAACCGGATTTTAGAAGGGTATGATGGTCTTTTCACTACTCAATTAATTAGATTCCTTTTTGGTAATTAAGTTGGGGTCTCAACTTATGGGATTCAGTTTACGCTAATTGAAATTAAGTTAGGGCTTTGAGAGAAGAGAAAAGAAGCGGAGAAAAGAGGAGAAGAAGCAAGGAATCGCCAAGTTCTTGAAGAATTGCTTGTGGATTTCGTCAAGGGGTGATACCTATGAGGTATGTGAGATCACATAGCGTTGGGTTATTTCACCCACGCGTCAATCATGATTCAATTCAGCGTAATTGTGTTCTTGAAAGAAAAAATTACGAGTTCTTAATGAAATTTGTTTAAGTTCTGGTGGGTTCTTGTTGTTGAGGTTGTTGAGAAGTTTTTTTAAGTATATTCTCACATATTTTGGTTATGTAGTCGAATCTAATTGTTTGGGAAAAGAACCAATTGAATCTAGAGGGTTTAGAGTTGAAAAACGAGCAAGTAAATTAGTCAAAAACTTGGAAAAGGGGCTGGGGCGCCGCGCCACTCAGAGCGCCCCAAAGGGAACTCTGAAGTTTGGGCTCTAGAGCGCCGCGCCAGCCAGTGCAGCTCAACCTAGCTTCTTAAGTTTTCCCTTTGGCGCCCGGCACCACTCAGAGCACCAGGGACGCCAGGTCTTCCACCTTTTCCCACTTATTTCCGTTTGAGTTCCCTAGCAATGTACCTAAGTTTTCTAGTTGATATCTACACTCTAAGGTACGTCTGAACATCATGAAATCATCCATAAACATGAGATCATGAGCCTTGAATCCACAATTCAATTCAAGGAAAGTTAAGAGAAGTTCATAGAGTCTTCCAAAAGTCTTTTACAAATGTTTTTATTTTGTTTTAAGGCTTGAGTTTTGAGTTGATTAAAGAGTAAGAGTAAAGTTCTTTTCTTCAAAAGATTATATGGGAACTAAGTATTCCCAAGAGTGAAAATGTTTTCACATTTAAACAAGAAAGGAAATACTGATTATCGAGAGAGCTTTTAAGCTAGTTTTGAGTAATTACCTCAAAATCACAGAAAGAGTTTTGTTTTTAAAACATATTAGCTGAGTATATTTTGGGAGTAGTATTGAGCACCGATATGGGGGCGAGTTCATAATAACTCAAGTGTCCATAAACCATGTAGCCATCGTGGGTAGAAAGGTTCATACTTTTTAGATGACACCTTAATGATTTTTAGCATAAACTAGTGGATCCACTTAGTTGAGGTGTTCTATATCACGGAAAGTTATAGGACAGTTCTGGCAGCGTGGGCGAGACGCTGTATCATCACATAGCTCATAGTGATGGTTGTCGGTTAGAGAAGCTCCCACAATATTATATAACTTTATCTGTAAACTAAGTTGTTATTGTATTTCTTTAACACATTGAGTTGTCACCCACTGTTTTAAATGCTTTGTATAAATTGCATTTGAGTTGAGTATCCATGAGTTGAGTAAAGCTAAGGTAAGTATTTTTTTCAGATTCCTTTCCCCTCGCATGCTCGTACATTCAATGTATTGATGCCATTTGGCCTGCATCATTTTATGATCCAGATATAAGTAATCAGGATCTAGCACCTCGTTGATCAATTTGAGCATCTAAGAGTCAGTTGGTGAGCCTCATTGCTTCTAGAGGATTCCCTTTTATTACTTTGTTAGTCAATTGTTAGGATGATCGGGTGTCTTTTCCTGACATCCCTCTTCGCATCTAGAGGCTTCGTAGACACTCGGATGTTAGTGCTTTAGTCTTGTATTACAGATGTTTTGCTAAAAGACTTGAGTTGCCACTTTGGCTAATTTGAATGTTTATCCTTAAACATTCTAAGTTTATTTGAGACAGTTGTTTTAAAGTGCATTTGAATCCTTATATTAATGCTTTAAGTCTTTCGCTATGAGTTAAGCCAAACCAAAGGGTCCGCTTGGGGCCAGCAATGGTTCTCGAGTGCCAGTCCTGCCCAGGGTATAGGCTCGGGGAGTGACATGAGTTGTCGTGGGTCTTGTCCCAATATCCTTCATTAATAGTAGAGGCTTCATAGATAGATATAGTTGAGGAGTCATTCTGTATTTACATTCTTTTGAGTTTTTTACAAACTATAAATATTGCTATTGAGTACTTTCCAGACTTTATGAAGTTGAGTATTTGAATTTTAATGAATTTAATTTAGTTTTAAGCCTATTATTGCTTGAATTAGTTTTTCGCTTGTAGTCAACCAAGATAAGGGTTCACTTGGGGACCAACAATAGTTCTTGAGTGACGGCCACGTCCAGGGTGTAGGCTCGAGTAATGAAAAATTTGGTATCAGAGCACAAAACTCAAGTGTCCTAGGGTGTTTATGAAGCCCTGTGAAGTTGGATCTTATTTATGGTTGTGATAGCCTTGCTTCTATAAATAAGGGACTATAGATATTTAAAATAAGTTTGCATTCTTTCATACTCTCTATCGTGCACTAGAACTGTGTCATAAGTAACTTATTTTTACTCATGCGTTTCTCAGATCCATTCGACTACCCCTCGTACTAAAGGTGGTTGAAAAAGCAAAGCCCAACATCCTTATCGATGAGTTATTCTTACAAAAAGTCTTAAGGAAGTCATGAGATTGCATAGGAGCTTTGGAGAAGCCCGTGAGTGAGCTTAAGTGTTGAGATTCAAAAGAATGCACTCTTATATATATGAATCATGCGTTCGAGATAAAAAAGTGAGATGTACTCCCAAACTCTCTTCTCAAAAATGTTTCTTCAGTTGAGACCCTTATGATAAAGTGTGCTTTAGATCTTGGGTAATATTTTCACCCGAAAAGATAGTATGAGTTATAATGTTATAAGCAGTAGTAGTAACAATGTCCAAAGTTAGAAGAATGCATGCAAAGGGTCAGTAATCTAAGAAAGAGAGATAGTGATCAGGCAAAGTATGTTGTTGTAGTCGTGCACCCAGTAAGTTATTTATGATGAATTTTGCTTTATGACTAGGCTAAGGAATAATAACCTTGTATATAGTTCATGATATGAGGTGGAGAAATAGTTACTAATCAGGATGAGTTAGAGTATACTTTAACGAGAAATGAGTTTATGTTGATGTTCTATCATGTTGGTGAAGACCAAATATAAGGGTTGAATAAAAAAAACAGAGTAGTCATAAGGTGATAGATCTAAGCTAGGCTTATGATTAGTAAGGGAGAGCCACGTGATATATTCGGAGGTTTATAGAACTAATTGGACAATGATGTGTAGTGAATGGGTAAATAGTACTTAAGTTGTGAACTGGAATGTGACAGTAATCTGTAAATAGGTAGACTAAGAGATAAAAATTTCCTACTTGTCATGAGATATTAGTGGGTGAGTGGCTCTTCATTTTATCTAGTATTCATAAGTTAGTATAATATGTGAGAAATTGTATTGATAATTGTGTTTAGTAATATACATTAAGCTTAAATTTTAGATGAGGGTCATGATCAAAAGAATGACAACATGAGGATGATGATGTTAGTTTTGAGATCTTATCTGGCAGACTCGACATAGAGTAGGTGAGGAAGTAAGATGTTAGCTAAAATGAATAGGAGTGGTACAAGTGTGAGATTCTGACTTTTAGATGAGAGAAATGAAGTATGACTAAATCACTGGATTAACAAGAGTATTAAGAGGTGTACCCGATATCGTGTATTGTCAGATGAGGTTCTAATTAAGTTTATTGTTTTCATGTATGCCTCGTTAGCATAATTGAGTTGTCAATGTGGAGTACGCTGATGTAAGTATTACTTATCACCCTTAAAAGTTTGGTAGAAAGGATTTATATAGTCAATGATGAGCCTCTTAAATATAGTTCAAAGTTTCCTTTAATTCAGTTGATATGAACATAGAAGGATGTTATTGGTAGGCCAAGAAGGAGAAGTCAGATTATTAACAATTAGATTAAGTGGCCTTTTAAACCAATGAGAAAAGGTTAAGGGATGAATCTTAGAAAGATGTCATACAACGAGTCTTAGTACCTACTTATAGAGAGTTCAATAGCCATGAGATGAGCCATTCTCGAGTATTAGAGTAAAGTGAGTATAGATCAGTTTAGAGATGGTGGAATAGTTCCATAGCTTTAAAGTGTCAGATTCAGACTTAAGGGGGAGATGGTCACATGAGAAACCAAATCAAGTGTTGAGAATCAGATAATGATGTGTTTAGAAAGAATTATAGTGTTATATCAATCCATTCATACTCTAGCGTATTCCTCAACATTCATTCATTACAATACCTCGTTGATGTTTCTAATATCAAAATTGCATCTACGACCTATGCTTACACACTTTAGAGAGATTCACATCTATGTTCAATTTCCACAACGAAGGGAAAAGAATTAAGCCCATTGATCTCTGTCTTACTCTATAAAGTTTTGGATATCAACCTCATAATATGAACTTATTCATATAAGCAGTCATGTCTCATAGTATGCTTAGTCTCACAAGTTGTGAATTGATCCAAATGGCTAGCTACATAATGTAATGTCATGCATATTCTTATACCATAATTCTTGAATGAATCCTGCTTATGATCTTTCACTCTAAAACTCTTTCAGTGATTGTTTTCGATTTTGATAGTGATGCTATCGATAGTAGTTGAGTAATGATAGAAGTTGAGGGTTGTGTTTCTGATTGTGATAGTGATGGTGTGTTTTTTCCACCCAAAGTTATAAATGTGGAGAAAGAAGAGGATGAGGTTTTACTATGAGTAGTAGGTAAATGAGAACAATTAGTTGGTTAATGTGTGAAATTCAGTTGGTAGAGATGATGAGAGAATGAGAAATTCTTACAAGGATTTGTTAGTAGAAGTCCATGGAGTGGTTATAACATTACACTTGAATGGGGTGCTCGTAGCATATGAAGGATTGCATGATGCATTGGGTGGTTCTTGATCAAGATTCGAGGTTTGTTGAATATGGTGGTAAGGAGAAATACTCTTGGGGATGAAACTTCCTATAGAGGTATATAACTCGAATATTGTGATTCAGATTAGAATAATCACCCTATGTTAAGTATTTTGTGATTTTGAGTAAGGCTTGAGTATAATAAGAGCATACAGTTAGACTCAGACCTTGGTAAGAGTAGTCATATACCCTTATGGGATCTATGAGTTGCAGCCAATGAGGTGTAGTAATAAGAATAAAAGAGCATAGTTGATAAGTGTTTCTAAGCTTAAGAGCCACCATCCATATCAGTCTAGGCATATTATTTCTATTCTTAATTCATACACAGATACCTTTGTTTAAGGTAAAGATAACTTCAGATAGAGCGTGACTATATTCAAACTCATATCATTCTTAACTTATGTGCCATAGAGAATTCCAAACTCTTAGTAGAAGTCAGTTCCGTTTATGTTAGTAGGCAAGTTTAGAAGTTAGAGAGATAGTAAGAATAATCCCTTTCCATTCTCATTTTAACCGTCATTCGAGGACGAATGATTCCAAGGGGGAGATATTGTAACACCCCAAAAATTTCTAAATTAAGACTCGAACAATCCTTCATTTGTGGATAAAATTTTACCGAGTGATTCTAATTTTCTTAGGTGTTAAGGTCACTAGAATCCCCTAGCATAAAGTTGAAGTTGAAAGCTTTCTTTTCGATTGAGTTTCACTATGAGATTTCTTTTCTTAGGTCAACTTCAATCGACCATATCTTTTAGCACATGAAGAGTTAGGTGACCCATGACATATCAAATCGAAGGTATTTGAGTATTCTTTCCAATGCCACCAAGTTTCTAAATTTCAAGCTCTGAATAAAAAGTTGTGGCTGTTTGAGTGAAGCCTCTCCATTTAAGGCATTCCATTTATTTTAGGAAAGAGCATTTTGGTCTTTTCTTTTTTCCCACTTGTCTTAACAAATTTTTCCTGACCCAATTAAAGATTTAATCAGATTCTAAAATATCCATTTACGTTCAAAACACTTAGGGTTTTTAGAGCGATGGCTCAAGAAGAGGAAAAAAGGGTTTTCAAGCGTTCATTTTAGGGTTGAGGAATTTCGCCAAGTACAATCATTCTTTCCAGGTATGTGAGGTTTTTCCATAGTGATGGACTTGTTCTTCCTCACACCAATCATGTAGTTCTTGCATTAATTCATCCATAAAATCGTTTATGTAAAGATTCTTGAGTAGTTCTTGAATTTTGCTCCATTCTTTAACAATGGAGGTTTCGAGTTCTTGAGGTGAGGGTCTAGCAAATGAGAGATGTTTTTTGATAGAATTTGGGTGGAATTTCAATGAATTTGTGTTGGGTTTGTGAATCAAAGGGAATTTTGAAGAAACAAATCGATTCTCAATGAGTTAGGACCCGACATTGAGCAAGAAAATTCATCGAATTTCTGGGTTCGGGTGGGGCAATGCACCTCCAAGGCATCAAGAGTGTTGGTGCCCTGCACCTGCAGTGCACCCTAAAGGTCTTCTAGTACTTGGAGGCCTGCCGCTCTGCTCCAGCAATGCGCCAGGGTTGTCAAGCCCTTTTCTCCTCCGTTTTTCGTCCAGTATGTGTTCTTTCAAATTGTGTTTTCTCCTCTGTTCTCCATATCATAATCACATCTCTCAATTTACATTTCAAATTAAAGTAAAGTCAAGAGGAAAGTTCAAGAGGTCCTTTTGAGTCAAAGTTGATAACTCTTTTGCAATTAACTATAGTTTTGAACTAAATCCTTGAGTTTTTAGTATTGAGTTTTCTATATTGTTATTGAGGTCCTTGAGTTGATTTTTTCATGTCTATAACTCAACATAAACTCTATTTTGAGTTATAAATCATGAAAATCCTTTAAAGCCAAAATTTGTGTTTTAAACTGAGTTCTTTGAGGAAAGTTTAAAGAGACAATTTTGAGTAAAGTTTAAGGAAACTATGTATTACCAAATGTATCATTTTTCCATTGAGAAAATAGAAACTTCGATTTCTAAAAAGAGTTTATGAGTTTAAAGATATTTCAAGAAAATTACTTATTTTAAGAGGATAATTTGAGTAATTATCTCAAACCAGAGAAAGAGTATGTTTTAATACATTAAGGATAAAGTTATATTGATTATTTCGGGAGTAGTATCGAGCACCGAATTGGGTTAGTGTCTTTTATAATTTGGAAGTCCCATAAGACTACGTAGCTAGCGTAGGTTAAGATATTATTGATTCTTCATGCGACTCCTTTCTGCCTCTAAGAAGGCCTATTAGATGGATCCCTAGTCACAATATCATATCGTACCTCGTTAAGGTATAGGATGATCCTTGCAACGTAGGCGAAATATTGTATCATTGCTAGGCCTATAGCAACGATTGTCAGTTAGAGAAACTCCCCACAAGTACTGTATAATATTTTTTTTTATATTGTTTCTATATTCTATATTGTTGTAAGTTAAATAGTTTTACTTCTTGTTCATGTATTGATTGAGTTGAGTGCTATCAACATTTCAGTTCAGTCATCTACACTTTCAGTTCTCCTTGTATACTCGTGCATTCAATGTACTAATGTAATTCGACCTGCGTCCTTTTATGATGCAAATACAAGTGTTTAGGATTTTCAGCAATCACTTCGTTGAGATCACTTTACACTCCAATTAGCTTTTGGGTGAGCCTCCTTGTATTATGGAGGACCTCGCATTTACTTTCAGTTTAGTAATTTTGAGATGTCGTGGGTCTTGTCCCAATATACTTGTTTAATAGAAGATGCTTCATATATAGTTATAGTTGAGGAGTCATTCTGTATTTACTTTCTTTTGAGTCATTTTAGAAACTATAAATATTGTTATTAAGTACTTTCCAGACTTTATGAAGTTTAGTATTTGAGTTTTAATGAATTTAATTCAATTTTAAGCCTATTATTGCTCAAATTAGTTTTGCGCTTGTAGTCAGTCAAGATGAAGGTTTGTTTGGGGACCATCAATGGTTCTTGAATGCCGGCCACGCCCAGGTTGTGGGATTAGATTGTGATATTAACCATATATGAAGTAAATCAAAACTAAGAGCCCAAACATTTTCAAATGTTTGTTTGTGGTGCTTTGGGGGTTGGGTGGAGTTGTAAGCGCTTATAGTGAAAATATAGTGTTTAATTTTTTTTTTCCATGAATTATGGCATCACAAATTAAATAAAAAATTTATATATATACTATTGGTCAACTTTTATATTTTATGATAATCTTTAATTATAAGAATTTGATATATTTTTTATGCCATAAATATCCAAATGTTCTATTTTGTGTTCATACCATAACACTATAACTAGAAAGATTATAATCAATTTACCATATTTATCATGCGGTCCTTTTGGTTTGTTTGAATTAATGTTTAGATTAGATCGTCATATATTTAATTTAAGACATTGATTAATAACTATGTATTTTATAGTATTTTATTAATAATTAATTGAAACTATAATTGAAACATGATGGAAATTATGGTAATCCCAATTAGACACAAATATTCATTGTAAAATTTGTGAAAGATGTAACTCATTTCACTTTTTTCCATTTCAGACTTTCTTGTGAAAGGTATGAGTGTTTTCATTTAAATATCCTTCTCTCTTTTTATGAACTGTAGAAATACAATAATTAAGATATGTACACACGTCTGTTTATATAGATCTTTCCTCTTAAAATCATCAAAATTAATTTGTTTTTCGTGATTTTTTATCAGGCCGGCAAAATTCATTTGGCAAATGAGTTTATCCAAGGGTACAAGCAACAATGTTCAAGGTAAATTGATCAACACTGGCTTTGACATTTAGATGTGAGATTGCAGTTCTAAGGGTTTACGATTTCTTGATGGGTGATGATAATAGTCTTCTTCCCCTGTTAAATGAGAATGAATATTCATATCATAAATTGTCAACCAAAAGTTGTTATATAGAGATTAGTAAACTTTAATCAAATCATGTAATTCAATTCCTTGAATTTTACAAATGATACCCTCTTCACCTTTTGAATGATAGGGAACCCTTGGATCTTAAATTCAAAAGTTATTGTATAGAAATAAGAAAATTTTGTTTAACTATATTATTTTTTGAGATAAGAAAAATAATACTTTTTAGAATTAGCAAATCAGATGATTTTACAAAAATATAAATATCATATTACCTATAGCTATGAAACATTCAAAGTTATGCTTTTTATTTTTAAAATAATCATCAACATCAGATTTTTAAAAATAACTTGATTATTTTTAAGAATAATGTGAAAACAAATTAAATAGTTTTCAAAAAATAATGTGAACACAAAATAAATGTGTTGCACAAAATTGACTTGTTAAAAAGAATATAACATTAGCAAGAAGTTTTAAATTATTCAAAAAGTATATATGTTACAATTCATACTAATAGTAATTGAGACAACTTATGTGTGTTCATAAGAAGAAAAATAAAATAATAATTATATATATATATATATATATATATATATATACACACACACTTATTCAATTCATTTTTTTAGTATTGAATATGTATGATCAAGCATTTTATTACAAGTAACAACTTATACACATTTAATATTTGTAGTTAATTAAAGTGATTATTGATTTTCAAACCCAAAATGTTAAAGGGATTAAATGAAATCAATATACTTCATATAAAAAGCAACACAACAATATTTATGTGTGACATTCCACAACAATATTTTTAACTTAAGAAATCCTCAATGACAATCATATATTCATCAAGAACTAAAATAAAAAAATAAAAATAAAAGGAGCTCCTTATATATTTTCTTTCATTTTCATATATGCAGTTTTATTATTGAAGATTTTTGTTCATCTTGTATGTCGGCATAGGCTATTGTAGACTACACACAACCGTCATTGTATTGTTTTTTTAAAAAAAAATTGTGGTTTGATCAATGTTTACCCACCCTCCCCTCCCCCCCCCCCCTTTTTGGACTAAAAAATTAGATGCATGTACAATGATATTAAAATATATTCTAGTTTGTAGTATTTCACCATCTACTCTGGTCAATGCTTGTTAAGTTTTTTTCCTTCTCGAAACTAGTTAAGTTTTACCGTTTTATACAAGTTCTTAACAAACAATCTTATATTGTGGATAACATAGGCCTTAGAAAAAAACAATCAATTAATTTGTTCAATTGCTAATTTGTTAGATTTTTCAATGGATCTTCATTTATTTATCATAAAAAGCAGCTGTAAAGAGCATAAACAACAAGATTACAATTTTATATTCTAAAATTATTTAATTAAAGAATTATATGTATTTCTAAATAAGAAATATCATGATTGTTTGAAATTTTATGATAACTTATCCTTTTTTAACTTTTATTTTAATGATTTCTAGATTTTTTAATCATAGCTGACGATTCGAATGGAGATGATTCATCAAAACCTCATGGATTAACAAGTGTTGCTGACAATGAGGTTAGTATGTTGAAGCATTTACTTATATATTATCACTTTATATCTTAATATTAACATAGTCTTATATTTAAAATATGTGTGCATAGTATTTACATAATAATTGTGTGATAATTAAGTGAATGAAATGGATCTACATTTGACTTTTGAGTGTTTAGATTAAGGAGTCTTAACTATAGTTTGAAAATTGCTAAAAATATTTTATATTTTACTTTTGTAGACATTGATCCATGGATTTGTCGAGTTTAGTGAGGAAGTTGATCAAGAAGTCACAAGTCATTTAACCAAGACTTTGCAACTTGTAGAATCGCATCAGCTTGCATCATCGTCAAGGTAATTGCGTCTTGCTTTTTTAAAAATAATTAAGTTTAATTTATTATCACATTTTAGATTGGTATTGTTGTTGTTAATTATTTTGGTACTTTAATTTATTATAGGACAGTTCGACTTAAAGATAAATCCACACGAGCACTAGCTAGAGGACCTGTGATATCAAGAGGGAGCAATGAAGTCATCCCTAGAAGGCCTTATAGATCCCAACGAATGAGAGCGAGTAATGACCCCGAGGTCATAGAAGAAAAGAGGAAGAAAACAACAAAGATGTGTGCATCTTTTAAAAGAAAGAAATCTGCTCCATGAGCGTATTGGGAAATTCTCCAGATCAGAGAGCTATAATTATATCGTATACTCTTAATTTGATTTTTAAAGAAATTGTTGGTTGTTTTGACATATGATTATATCTATTTCTCTACTTTGACTATATATTTTTTATGCGACTATAAAATCAATGGAGGAGTTAAGAGTTTAAGCATCTAAAACTTTTGTGTTCTCTTAAACTCGTAAGTTCAATTTTTTTTGTGTGTGTTGGTCTTTTTTAGTATATATATATATATACACCATAGTTGAACTTTTATTTTTATCATCAAATGAAGTTTCAACAAGTATGTTCACACTTATAGTGTCTCAATTTATGTTTAGCCTTATTGTTGATATAAATATATAGAGAGAGCAAAATTGACGTGTTCTGTGCTGTGTATTTGCAGTGAATGTCATTGATTTTGGTATTTTAACACGATTGCTCCAAGGTCCTTCTTTGAATCACTTGGAAACAAAGTATGATTCACAAACTAAATGTTTATCTTCAGACAAAAAAGTGTTTTGAGTTTTCTTATTCTCTTTTGGTTTGTGTTCTCTTTTTTAATTGTTTTTGACGTTGTCTTTTAGCGTAAAGGCATAAATTTTTTTATCAGGAAAGGTTGGGAAATTGTTTATTTACCGAACTGTCCCCCCTTTATTTTTCAAATAAGAGATAATTAGTTCCTATCTCTTCTCAAAAAACTTCTTGGAAGGGACAGGTTGGTCCACATGGGCGACCCATGGCACAAAATTACATCTCCCACTTTGCACATGGTGGACAAGACCCAAGCCAATACAATATCAACTCGATACACAATTCATAAAACAAATAGTTCATGCAATATGTGAGTATCAAGAGTTTAACCTTAAGGTTTACCAAACCCCACATAAGAATCTAATCACAATTGGAAGGAATTCATTAATTATTTGAGAATACTATTACTCATAGTATTTCAGACTTCATTCATTAATTTAGTAGTTATTCTTTCAACCCCTCATACTCTAAAAGAGGTAAACTCGAGTTCATGTTTAACTTTATACACAAATTTACACTTAATACCATTATGGTTAGTGCAATAGCCGGCTTGTGTATACAAGTTTATTATTTAATTAATCGTCTTTTCTTTGTACTGAATCTATCTATTCCAATTCAACCGATTTCCTAGACATGCATTGTATTGTCGAATGGCTATTAGTTACATTGTCACGACCCTAACCTACACGGTATACGTAATTGGCAGTAGAGAACAATCTCTGATCCCTAAGAAAACCCTTGGTCTGGGTACATGACTTACATGACACTAAATAATACGCAGAAGCTTAAAATCAGTGAACACTTAGACATTTAAGAAAGTTTTAAAAGTATAGTCTTACAAAACACTTAACATGAATCATAAGTTAAATAAAACATCCTGAGAAAACAATGGAAAACATCTAATTTAGTGTGTCTATGAAGACTCTAACAATTCAAGATAGGTGTCGGAACAAGACCTATGATGCCTCAACTACTACTAAAATTGAAATGAAACTGTGGTCTCCCAATAGTAAGGATGCCTCACCAACTACTGTCTGCGAATTAATAGTGACCTCAATGCATCACCTGTTGATGATCATGAGCACATGTATTTGCATCATAAAACGATGCAGGTCGAATGACATCAATACATTGAATGTACCGCTAAGTTATAAGGTTAGAATAAACAATATATGGGCTTAAATGACTGGAAGAAACATGACTGGATCAATGCATGATTATGACATGAAAACCATTTAAGAGTTACAATATAATAAACAATGAAAGCAACATGAAAATAATATACTTTACTTGTGGGGAGTTTCTCTAACCAACAAGAATTACTATGAGCCTAGTAATGTACAACGTTTCGCCCATGTTGCCAGGGCCATCTTGTACTTTGCCGGGGTATATGATGATATCATGACTATGGATCCATATGATTGGCCTTCTCAGAGGCAGTGATAAGTCACATGAAGAATCAATGTTACCCTATCCTATGCTAGCTACGTAGTTTTATGAGACTTCCGAATCATAAGAGACTCTAACCCAACTTGGTGCTCGATATTACTCCCAAAATTAGTGATATAACTTTATGCTCAGTTCCCCCATTACAAAGAATGAATTTCTTACATTACTTGAAATACTTTTCAAAACATTAGATGTGTTTACATTCTTGAAAATATGTACTTATGAACTTATCTTTGAAGTCCACTAAGAAACATAGGTACATATTTATAAATGGCATGTGAAACTTTTTAGTTTTTATGAAATATAACCTTTGAAATTTCCTCTTAGGTTACGTTAATTTAAAATGTAAATGAATACATGCGAATGTGACATGAAGACTTTCTCAAGGATTAACGAAGACTTTAGAAGTAAAAATCAAGAAGAAAAAATAGGTATGCTTTGAAAGAACCCATACATAATGAAGGATGAAAGAGAAAAGGTCAGGTGACGCAGATGTATCCATGGTGCGACATAGAGAGGGAATTAAAGTTTTGGTCGCAAAATACTTTTGTGGCAGAAGTCTCCGTATCCTCTCCGCATCGCGAAAAGGGGTGATCAGCTAGGTATGGAAATATCATGCGTCTCCGCAATGTGGCCCTGGACTCAAATATTTGGCTGATTTCTTTCTTCCTCTTCCAAACTCACTTTAATTAAAAACCCAATGCAATTTAATTGAAATCCCACTCAGATTTTATCAACAAACAACACGCATTCGCAAGACCCTCACCTTAAGAACTCAAAACCTCCATTGTCAAAGAATGGAGTTAAAACTCAAGAACTCTTCAATAATACCTACATAAACAATTTCATGGACAATTTAATGAAAGATTCACATGATTGGCGTGAGGGCGAGCAAATCCATCACTATGAGAAACCTCACATACCTGGAAGAAAAAGTTTCTTGATGAGACTTGAGGAAAAATCTTGGAAGATGAACCCTAGCCTTAACGGTTTTTGAAGTTCTTGAGCGTAGAATTTAGAAGTGAATGAGAAGGTTTAATTTTGAAAACTGATTTTTCTAAGAGTTTTGGATAATTTAGATGACTTGCCAAAGGTTTTTAGGACTAAAATACCCTTAAAAAAATAAAACTAGCTGGAAGTCGGGATATTTTTCCAGCAAACAGTGAGGTCAATATTCGTTCCGTAATGCGAATCCATCGCAGAGCTGCTGCCAGGTTAGAGCGTTTCTAGTAAATGAGTCATATATTTTTACTCCAATCTTAGATTGAGGAAAACTTTGTGGCGTTGGAAAAAGATCTCAAATACCTTTGATTTGATACCTCATGGGCCACTAACTCTTTATGTTCTAAAATATATGGTTGTTTGAAGTTGACCCAAAACTTGAAAACTAACCAATTTATAAGGTGTTACAATATCTCCCACTTAGGAACAATCGTCCTCGAACGAGATCACACTAAGTTGAATAAGGGGGGAAAGCATTTAACCACCCCAAATCAAGCACCCAATATGCAATTTACATAATTTAGTATATCAACTTAAATAATACTTTACAAAGAGTAAGTACCATGGTTAGAAATTTCTCTGAAACGAAAGAGATGTGGGTGTCTCCTCTTCATATCTTCCTCAGCCTCCCAAGTAGCTTCCTCAACATAGTGATTCCTCCATAAGACCTTGGCTGATGCAACCTCTTTGGTTCTCAACTTGTGAACCTAACGATCAAAAATCTGAATGGGAACCTTCTCATAAGATAGACCGTCCTTGATACCAATATTCTCAGTAGGTACAATGAGTGAAGGATCTCCCGACACTTCTTTAACATAGATACATGGAACACCGAATTGCTGCTAATTCTGAAGGTAGATCCAACTCATAAGCAACCTTGTCAACTCTCTTGGATATCCTATAACGTCTAATATACCAGGGATTGAGTTTCCCCTTCTTACCAAATCTGATAACACCCTTCATGGGTGAAATATTTATGTAGAACCAATCATCAACCTCAAATTCTAAGTCTCTTCTCCTAACATCTGTATAGGATTTCTGATGACACTGTGTTGTGTTTAGCCTTCCCTGAATAATCTTCACCTTCTCCATGGCTTGAAGAACCAAGTTTGGCCCTATCAACTCAACTTCACCAACTTCAACCCAGCCAATAGGCGATCTACAGTTTCGCCCATAAAGAGCCTCATAAGGAGACATCTGGATACTAGAGTGATAACTATTATTATATGCGAACTCTATGAGAGGTAATTGATTGGCCTAGTTACCTTTGAAGTCTATGACACATTCCCTTAAAATATCTTCTAAGGTATGAATTGTGCGCTCTGTTTTACCATTAGTGTTCCTTGGTGCAGGTGCACTAGTAGATGATGGAGCAGGTCCATTTGGCTTTTGTTTAAAAGATGACCCGTTCACATTGCTCTTCTGTTGCTCGACCTGTTGTCTTAGCCTTCTTGTTCCATAACTTTTTTAACATCTCGCTATTTGAAAGAACTAGAAAGCGCTACAATTAGAAAGAGTCGTTTTTGGAAAGAATGAAAAATCTAGAAATTTGTTTAAGTTTAGTTAAACTTGAGTTTTGGGTCAACTTCAAAAAACCATAACTCCTAGATCAGGATTATTTAGGTGTGCTACAAGATACCATAGGAAAAATCTTTGAATTATATTTCGAACTCCGCCGAGTTTGCTCAATTCCGAGTTCTTATGAGTGAGATATGTCCATTGGAAGTTGGGCTGTCTAGATAAGAAAAGCAGACTGGATTTTTAAGGGGTATTTTGGTCTTTTCCTTACCTAATTGATTTAATTCATTTTAGTGAATTAATTAGGGTCAAAACATAATTGGTTCAGTTTGCACAATTGGAAATTTACACTAGGGTTTTACAGAGAAGAACTCGAGAGAGAAGAGAAGAGGGAAATTAAGATTTGGTCATCTTCGTGAGGAATTGATTGCATATTTCGTCGAGAATTTGATCCAACAAGGTATGTGAGACCTTCATTACGTTGGGTTCGTTCACCCATGTGCATGTGCCAAACATGTTTATTTTAGTGTGAATTTGTCCTAAAATGATTGGAAGTTTGAATGTTCTTGATGGGTGTTCTTTAATTACTTTCGTTCTTGAATTTGGGTTGAAATTGAGGAGTTCTTGAGAGTTTAATGCCGATTATTAGAGTTACTTTGAGTTAGATTCTTGTGTATATTTTTTGGTTACCTGAATCTAAAGAGATTGAGAAAAAGAATCGAAATTAATCGAATTAAGATAAGAAAATGAAAGGAAAAGTTTGTCAGATTTGCCAAGGGCAATGCTTAGGCGACGCGCCCCCGTTACACCAATAGGGCTGGGGCGACACACCAGCAGTGCACCAAAAAGTGGTCTCTGAAATTTGAGGGCTGGCACGGCGCGCCACAGTGCGCTTGGTCCGTCCGCCCCAACCCGTTTTTCATCGTTTAGCAAGTTAAAGTCCTTCTAAAGTGTACTAACACTTCCCATTGATTCTAAATAATCTAAATGAATTCTAAATACATAGAAATCATCCATAAACTTGAATCATAACCTTGAATTCATAAATTCAAATTCAAGGAAAGATAAGAGCCAAGTCTAGAAAGTTCTTAGAGTCTTTTCAAGAAGTCTTTTGCAAATGTTTTAAACTTTTTTTAAGACTTGAGTTTTGAGTTAAGCAAGAGTAAAAAATGAAGTTCATTTCTTCAAAAAGAGTATATGGGAACTATGTATTCCCAAAGAGTAAATGTTTTCACATTTAAATAAGAGAGGAAACATTGATTTCCGAGAGAGCTTTTGAGCTAGTTTTTGAGTAATTATGTCAAATCACAGAAATAGTTTTGTTTTTAAAACATATGAGCTAAGTATAATTTGGGAGTAGTATTGAGCACCGATATGGGGACGCGAGTACATAATAACTCAAGTTTCCATAAATCGTGTAGCCATCATGGGTAGAAAGGATCATACTTTTTCGATGATTCCTTAGTACTTTTTAGCATAGACAAGTGGATCCACTTAGTTGAGGTATCCTATATGACGGCAAAGTATAGGAAAGTTCTGGAAGCGTGGGCGAGATGCTGTGTCACCACTTAAGCTTATAGTGGTGGTTGTTGGTTAGTAAAACTCCCACAATATTATATTGCTTTATATGTAATTGAGTTGTTATTGTATTTCTTTAATACATTGAATTGTCATCTACTGTTTTAAATTCTTTGTATAAACTGCATTATTATTGTTGTTTTACTTTGCATTTGAGTTGAGTTATTTATGAGTTTAGTAATGCCAAGGTAAGTGTTCATTTCAGATTATTTACAAGCTTATGTCATGTTTAGTTTTCTCCTCGCATATTCGTATATTCAATGTACTGATGCCATTTGTCCTACATCATTTTATGATGCAGACACAGGTAACAGGATCAATATCCAATGCCTCATTGATCCAGTTGAGCACTTAGAGTTAGTTGGTGAGCCTCCTTGCTTTCTGGAGGATCCCTTATTATCTTGTTTTGATTTAGTACTTTACTTATTAGGATGATCGGGGGTCTTGTCTCGACATCCCTCCTTGTTTTAGAGGCTTCATAGACGAGTAGTTATAGTTCTTTAGTCTTTCCATTTTCAGTTGTATTCGTTAAGACTTGAGTTACCATTTTGGCTAAGTTGTTATATCTTGAAGTTATTTGATGAATTATATCTTGAGATTGTTTCTTGATTATTAAGTCTTCTGCTATAAATTAAGCTAGGCCAAGGGTTTGCTTGGGGCCAACAATGGTTCTCGATTGCCATTCCCACCCAGGGTTTAGGCTCGGGACATGAGAAACTTGGTATTAGAGCAGAGAGTTCAAGAGTCATGAAAAGTCTATGAAGTCATGTCTTTAGAGTCCTAGTTATCGGTGTGAAGCGCGCCACATCTATAATTAGGAGGTTGCAACATTTAGGAATTTCCATCACTTCTTTCATATTCATTCTGTGCGATATAGTTAATCTCTATAAAGTTTCCTTCTAAGTCGTGCTTGAGTGTGTCTTTCAGTTAATCATGCCTCCACGAAGAGCTGTTAAAGGTCGTCCTGCTAGGCACATCAAGGAACAAGGTGTACCTAATGCACCTGAAGTTCAACCCCAAGGGGAAGTCACCAATGCTGAATTTCAGGATACAATCTGAATGCTAAGTCAAGTTGTGACTAACTAGGTTGGGTAACAAAGAGGGGCTAGATAGGAAGTGGCTGATACTTCGAGGATTAGAGAGTTCTTGAGGATGAATCCTCCAAGTTTCACTGATCAAGCATTACTGAGGATTCGGAGAATTTTATTGAGGAACTACGAAAGGTATTTGAGGTTATGCACGTTACTGATGCTGAGTGAGTGGAACTAGTTGCATATCAACTACATAATGTTGCTAGGACTTGGTTTGGCCAGCTGAAGAAGGGTAGAGCTGAGGGTGAACCAATTTTGACATGGGCTATGTTAGATGAGGCTTTCTTAGGGCTTTTCTTTCCCTGAGAATTGAGAGAGGCTAAGGTACGGGAATTCCTTACCCTTAAGAAGGATTCACTAAGTGCTCATGAGTGTAGTTAAAAGTTCACCCAACTTCCTGATATGCTCCGAAGATGGTTGAGGATATGAGAAGTAGGATGGGTTTATTTATGGCTGGGTTGTCTCGTCTATCAAGCAAAGAGGGCAAGGCAGCTATGCTAATTGGGGATATGGATATAGCAAGACTGATGGTTTATGTCTAGCAGGTTGAAGAGGAGAAGTTGAGGGATAGGGAAGAGTTTAGAAACAAGAAGGCTAAGACAGGGAACGAGTTAGGGTAGCAAAGAAATAATGTGAACCGGTCTTCTTTCCAACAAAAGCAAAAGGGACCTGCTCCATCATCTGCTAGTGCACCTACACTCAGAAACAAAGGTGAGTTTAATGGTAAGAATTCACAGAACTTTAGAGCTAGACCTGCATAGTCTCAGGATAGTGTGGTACAAACAGGTAACTGGCTCTTGCATCTACTAAGTATGGTAGGAACCACCCAGGTAAGTGTCCCGATGGCTCCACAGGTTGTTTCAAGTGTGGACAAGAGGGTCACTTCACGAAAAAGTGCCTTAAGAACCAGCAAGGTAATCCAAATCAGGGCAATAGGGCCCAATCTTCATCAGTTGCTCCACCAGACAGGGCTGCACCTAGAGGAGCTACTTCCAGTACTGATAGAGGAGCAAACCACCTTTATGCGATCACTAGTAGTCAAGAGTAATAGAATTCTCCAGACGTTGTCACTGGTATGATCAAAGTCTTTACTCTTGATGTTTATGCTTTGCTAGAACTAGGAGCAAGTTTATCTTTTGTGACTCCTTATGTTGCAATGAATTTTGATGTCCTCCCTAAGAAGATTTGTGAGTCCTTTTGTGTTTCTACACCTGTTGGGGAGTCTATTCTAGCTGAGCGAGTATATCATGATTGTGTCATTTCCATCAATCACAAGAGCACCATGGATGACTTAGTCGAATTAGACATGGTAGATTTTACCGTCATTCTAGGTATGGACTGGCTTCAAGCCTGTTATGCCTTCATTGATTGTAGAACTTGAGTTGTTAGGTTCCAAATTCCTAATAAACCAGTTATAGAGTGGAGTAGTAGTTCAGGCGTGCCTAAGGGTCATTTCATTTTGTACCTTAAGGTGAGAAATTTAGTTTCCAAGGGTTGTGTTTATCACTTAGTCCGAGTTAATGACTCTAGTGTTGAGACACCTCCTATTAAGTCAGTTCCAGTTGTGAGTGAGTTTTCGAAACTCTTTCCAGATGATCTACCCAGAGTCCCTCTTAAAAGACAAATAGATTTCGATATATATATTCTTCCCGATACTGATGCCATATCTATTTTGCCATATAAAATGGCACCAGTAGAGTTAAATGAGTTGAAGGAGTAGTTGAAAGATCTCCTTGATAAGGGTTTTATTCGACCAAGCGTCTCACCTTGGGGCTCTTTGGTCTTATTTATGAGGAAGAATGATGGTTCCTTTAGGATGTGTATCGATTACCATCAGTTGAACAAGGTTACCATCAAGAATAAGTATCCTCTTCTGAGAATTAATGATCTCTTTAATCAGCTTCAGGGTGCTACGTATTTCTCTAAGATTGACCTTAGATCAGGCTACCATCAGTTAAGAGTAAGGGAATGTGATATTCCAAAAACAACTTTCAGGACCCGTTATTGTCATTATGAGTTCCTAATTATGTCCTTTTGTTTGACTAATGCGCCTGCAATATTCATGGACCTTATGAATAGAGTATTCAAGCCTTATTTAGATATGTTTGTTATCGTGTTCATTGATGACATTCTAATCTATTCGGGGAATGAGGAAGATCATGCTAGCCATCTCAAAATAGTCCTTCAAACTATTAAGGATAGGAGTTGTATGCAAAGTTCTCAAAATGTGAGTTTTGGCTTGAATCTGTGGCATTCTTAGGCCACATTATATCCGGTGATAGAACTAGAGTTGATACACAGAAAATAGAGGCAGTGTATAATTGGCCTAAACCCACATCTCCAACTGATATTAGGAGTTTATTGGGGTTGGCTGGATATTATAGGAGATTCGTCAAGGGGTTCTCATCTATTTTATCCCTTTTGACCAAGTTGACTGAGAAAACAGTGAAGTTTCAATGGTCTTAAGCTTGTGAGAAAAACTTTCATGAATTGAAAAAGTGGTTGACTACTGCCCCAGTTTTGACCTTACCAAAAGGTAATCAAGGTTTTGTTGTGTATTGTGATGCGTCTAGAGTTGGTTTGGGTTTTTTGTTGATATATAATGGAAAATTTATAGCTTATGCCTGCAGACAGTTGAAAGTTCATGAGGAGAATTACCCAACCCATGTTCATGAATTGGCTGCCGTAGTATTTGCTTTAAAAATATGGCGTCATTATCTTTATGGTGTTCATGAGGATGTGTTCACCGATCACAAGAGCCTTCAGTATCAGTTTAGTCAAAAATAGCTTAATCTCGACAGAAGAGGTGGTTAGAGTTACTCAAAGAATACGACACGAGTATTCTTTATCACCCAAGTAAAGTTAATGTTGTTGCTGATGCCTTGAGCAGGTTGTCCATGGGTAGTATCGCCCATTTTGAGGAAGATAAGAGATAATTAGCAAAACATGTGCACAGAATTGCACGCTTAGGAGTTCGAATAATTGATTCCACGGAAGGAGGAGTAGTGGTGATGAATGGGGCTGAATCAACATTAGTGTCAAAAGTGAAAAAAAATCAAGACCAAGATCTTATTATTCTTGAATTGAAGGAAAATGTTCATAAGCAAAAAGTAATGGCTTTTGAACAAAGGGGAGATGTTGTATTGAGGTATCAAGGTAGGTTGTATGTACCAAGGGTGGATGATCTGCAAGAAAGGATCATAAAGGAAGCTCATAGCTCCAGATATTCTATTCATCTGGGTGTCACAAAGATGTATCATGACTTGAGAAAAGTATATTAGTGGTGTAGTATGAAGAAGGGCATTGCAGAGTTAGTTGCTAAATGCCCGAATTCTCAACAAGTTAAAGTATAGAACCAAAGGCCCAGTGGCTTGGCTCATAATACAGAACTTCCGGAATGGAAGTGGGAGATGATAAATATGGACTTCATTACAGGTTAACCAAGGTCTTGCGGGCAGCATGATTCTTATTGGGTGATTGTTGATAGAATGACCAAATCAGCCTACTTTTTGCTAGTAAAGACTACCTATTCAACAGAAGATTATGCTAAGTTGTATATTCAAGAGGTAGTTAGACTTCATGGGGTGTCAGTTTCGATTATTTCAGACAGAGGAGCAGAATTTACTGCACAATTCCGGAAATATTTTCAGAAAGGCTTGGGTTCAAAGGTCAACTTACGTATTGCTTTCCATCCTTAGACAGATGGGCAAGCAGAGCACACCATTCAGGCCTTAGAGGATATGTTGAGGGCTTGTGTGAATTTCAAAGGTAATTAGGATGATCACCTACCTCTTATTGAATTTGCTTACAATAATAGTTACCACTCTATCATCCAAATGACTCCTTATGAAGCTCTTTATGAGAGAAGGTGTAGTCTCCAATTGGATGGTTTGAAGTTGGTGAAGCTGGGTTGATAGGACCAGACATAGTTCACCAAGCTATAAATAAGGTAAAAGTTATTCAAGAGATGGTTGAAAACATCGCATAGTCTTCAGAAATCCTACACTGATGTTTGGAGGAGGGAGTTAGTGTTTGGAGTAGATAATTGGGTATACCTGAAAGTTTCACCCATGAAGGGTGTTATGAGGTTTGGTAAGAAGGGGAAGCATAGTCCCCGGCATATTGGCCCTTACAGAATATCCAAGAGGATTGGCAATGTAGCTTATGAGTTGGAGCTAACACAAGAGTTAGCAGTAGTTCATCCGGTGTTGCACATCTCCATGTTGAAAAAGTGTATGGGTGATCCTTCACTTATCATACCAACTTAAGACATTAGTATCAAGGATACCTTATCTTATGAGGAGATTCCTGTACAAATTCTAGATCGCCATCGCAAGTTGAGAACAAAAGAGGTAGCATCAATCAAAGTTCTTTGGAGGAATCAGTTTGTTGAGAAAGCTACTTGGGAAGCTGAGGAAGATATGAAGAAGAGATATCCACATCTCTTCGAATCTGGAGAAGTTCCAAATCAAGGTACAAATCCTTTTCTTGGTATTTATTTATAAGTTGGCATGTTGTTTTTACATTTTTCTTGTTGGGTGTTTGGACTGAATGATAGATGTTATACCCTTAGCCTATTAATAGTAATCTCATTTGAGGACGAATGTTCCCAAGGGGGAGATATTGTAACATCTTGCTATTTGAAAGAACTAGAAAGAGCTAGAATAGAAAGAGTCATTTTTGGAAAGAATGAAAAATCTAGAAATTTGTTTAAGTTATGTTAAGTTTGAGTTTTGGGAAAACTTCAAATGACCATAACTCCTAGCTCAGGATGATTTAGGTGTAATACAAGATACCGTAGGAATTATCTTTCCAACTCCGCCTAGTTTACTCAATTTCGAGTTTGTATGAGTGAGATATGTCCATTAGAAGTTGGGCTGTCTAGATAAGGAAAGTCAAACCAAATTTTGAAGGGGTATTTTGGGCTTTCCCTTACCCAATTGATTTAATTCGTTTTTAGTGAATTAATTAGGGTCAAAACTGAATTGGTTCAGTTAGTATAATTGGAAATTTACGCTAGGGTTTTAGAGAGAAGAACTCAAGAGAGAAGAGAAGAGGGAAATCAAGATTTCGTCATCTTCGTGTGGAATTGATTGCGGATTTCGTCGATGATTTGATCCTAAAAGGTATGTGAGACTTTAATAACATTGGGTTCGTTCACCCACGAGCCAAACATGTTTATTTTAGGGTGAATTCGTCCTAAAAAGATTGGAAGTTTGAATGTTCTTGATGGGTGTTCTTGAATTACTTTCATTCTTGAATTTGGGTTGAGATTGATGAGTTCTTGAGAGTTTAATGTCAATTATTAGAGTTAATTTGAGTTAGATTATCATCTATATATTTTGGGTACCTAAATGTAAAGAGATATTGAGAAAAAGAATCAAAATTAATCGAATTAAGATTAGAAAACGAGAGGAAAAGTTCACTAGTTTTGCCTGGGGCAATGCTGGGGTGACTCGCCCCCGTTGCTCCAGGAGGGCTGGGGTGACGCACTCCCATTGTGCAAGGAGGGCTATGGCGATGCACCAGCAGTGCACCAAAAAGTGGTCTCTGAACTTTGGGGGCTGGCGCGGCGCGCTAGCATAGCGCCAGGTTCGTCCGCCCTAACCCCTTTTTCATCGTTTAGCCCGTTTAACTCCTTCTAAAGTGTACTAACACTTCCTATTGATTCTAACTACTCTAAATGAATTCTAAACACCTAGAAATCATCCATAAACTTTAATCATAACCTTGAATCTATAAATTAAAATTCAAGGAAAGTTAAGGGCCAAGTCTAGAAAGTTCTTAGAGTCTTTTCAAGATGTCTTTTGCAAATGTTTTAAACTTGTTTTAAGACTTGAGTTTTGAGTTAAGCAAGAGTAACAAATGAAGTTCATTTCTTCAAAAAGAGTATATGGGAACTAAGTATTCCCAAAGAGTAAATGTTTTCACATTTAAACAAGAGAGGAAACCCTGATTTCCAAGAGAGCTTTTGAGTAATTATCTCAAATCACAAAGAGTTTTGTTTTTAGAACATATGAGCTGAGTATATTTTCAGAGTAGTATTGATCACCGATATGGGGACGTGAGTTCATAATACTCAAGTCTCCATAAATCATATAGCCATCATCGGTAGAAAGGATCATACTTTTTAGATGATTCCTTAGTGCTTTTTAGCATAGACTAGTGGATCTACTTAGTTGAGGTGTCCTATATAACGGCAAGGTATAAGATAGTTCTGGCAGCATGGGAGAGACATTTTATTATTTTACTTTATATGTAATTGAGTTGTTATTGTATTTCTTTAATACATTGAGTTATCATCTACTGTTTTAAATGCTTTGTATAAACTGCACTATTATTGTTGTTTTACTTTGCATTTGAGTTGAATTATTTATGAGTTGAGTAAAGCCAAGGTAAATATTCCTTTCAAATTCTTTTCAAGCTTATGTCTTGTTTTGTTTTCCCCTTACATACTTGTACATTCAATGTAGTGATGCCATTTGGCCTGCATCATTTTATGATGCAGACACACGTAACCAGGATTAGCGTTCAGCACCTCGTTGATCCATTTGAGCACTCAGAGTCAGTTAGTGGGCCTCCTTGCTTTCCGGAGGATCCCTTATTATCTTGTTTTGATTTAGTACTTTAGTTGTTAGGATGATCACCCTAATTAGAGGGTCTTGTCCCGACATCCCTATTTGTTTTTGAGGCTTCATAGACGAGTATTTATAGTTCTTTAGTCTTTCCATTTTCAGTTGTATTCGTTAAGACTTGAATTGATATTTTGGCTAAGTTATTATCTCTTGAAGTTATTTGCATAGGTTATATCTTGAGACTATTTATTGATTATTAAGTCTTCCGCGATACGTTAAACCAAGCCAAGGGTTCGCTTGGGGCCAACATGGTTCTCGAATGCCAATCCCACTCAGGGTGTAGGCTCGGGGGGCGTGATAACTTTTGTTTATCTCTCATATTATCCTCCCCAACCTGATGCACATGGATCATAAGCCTTGCTATGTTTGTGTTTCCTATCAGCATAGTTGTCTTACCCTCATTACCTGACAAGCGACAACCAAGATACAAATAGACTCATCCTGCTCCTCATGTCAACAACCATCTCCACAGCATAGTGGGAAAGTTGAGTGAACTTAAGGCTATACTCATGCAGACACATGGATTCCTACTTCAAGTTAAGGAATTCTCTTACCTTTGCCTCCCTCAGATCATTGGGAAAGAAACTCCCCAAGAAAGCCTCTTTGAACACAGCCCAACTCACAATTGGTGCACCCTCAATTATACTATTTTTCCATTGGTCATACCAGACTCTAGAAACACCCTTCAGTTGATATGCAACTAGTTCCACACGCTCAACATCTGGAACATGCGTCACCTCAAACACTTTCTGCAACTCTTCGATAAAGTTTTTTCGAATCCCAGTGACCTTTGAACCGGTAAAGTCTAGAGGATTCATCCTTAAGAACTCAGGGATTCTAGATGTATCAGCCACATCCTGTTGATCTGTAACGACCTATTCCCCTTGTTATAGAAAAGCCAATGGGGAAAGAATTGGGGCCAGAAAACTTTTTCATAGTAACTTGGAATTTCCCAACCTAGTCCAGATTTGGACAAAATTGGATTTATTAAGGTGTAGGAAAATTTTGTAGAAATTGGGTGACTTATTTATGAATTTTATTACATGATTAGTTAGATAAGTCATTAAGGAATCCGTACAGGTTTACGGAATTGAATTTGGGTGAGTAGAACTCCCGAAATCGATCTTAGCGTGAATTGTATTTTCTGAGCATCGTTGGTTAAATATGTGTTGTGAAATGGGGGTATTGAAATTATTAAAATAGGTCACTAGTTCCATGCAAGCCGCTGGGGCGGGATTTCTGCCGCCGGGGCGAGGCCACTATAGTGGGGCGGGGCCCTTGTGGCGGGCCAGACGCGACTTAAGGTCGTAAATAAACCCCAAAACATCTTTCCTCTACAGTTTTTGGTTTGTACAGCTAAGGAATGAACCCCAGGTGATTCTTGATGGTTTTTCACCATTCTTGAGCTTAAGGTAAGGTTTTTACGACCCAAATTCATTTTTCGATCCGTAGAACTTTGTTTCTTGGGTAATTATCGATGGGGAGGGTTTTGATATGTGATTTATGGTGGAAGAAACCCTGATATGGGTATGGGGATCAAGGGTTTTTCATAGGGTTGATAATGTTGATTATAATCCGGGTAATTAGGCCTCAATTATTGATCCTTGCTTTAATTGTATATTTTTAGAGCACGACCAAGCGGAAAGAATCCGGAAAGGGAAGATTCAAGTGCCTTAGGGGATTCAAGCTTGGATTCGAGGTAGGTGATGGTTGTGATTTCATGTTGGTGTGATATATGTTTGTAATTGCTCATTATAATACATGTATATATGCGAATGTTGCATTATTGATCACCCTAATCATAAATGAGGATAATTGAATAATTGTATGCCATGATTCACCTCTTGTTATATGATTGTGAGGATATACATTATGATTGTGATTGTGATTGTGGTTTGTTTGTTGGATCGGTTGCCACGTTCCAGCATAAATATGGAATCGATTGCCACGTTCTGGCATAAACATTGGATCGGGTACCACGTTCTGGTATGCTAATAGTTTGGGTGTGGGTGCCATGAGTGGACCATTGAATTGGGTTCCGTGAGAGGACCATTGAATTGTGTTGTGTATCTACTTGTGATAATTACGTTCATATCTAATGATGATTGATATTAGAAGACTGTATGTTGCTCTAAATTGATAACCAATGTGTATTATTTAGAATGTGGGATGCTACATTGATCCTGAAAAGATGACTAATATTGTATATGTTCGGTATATGCCTATTTTGTAATGTTGTGGTTACTTGCATGTGTTTCACTTATTGGGATAGCCACGTGATCCTACCAGTACTATGTGGTTGTGTACTGATACTGCACTTGCTTATTCTTTGTTGAGTATAGGGCATCTTCAGGTGGCTATTGATAGACCTCAGCTAGGTGATTGTTGAGCATGATTGGATTCAAGGGTGAGCCAGTTCTTTCAGGCTGCCATGGATCTTTCTTTCTTAAGTCCACTCTTTTCGGACTCAGACTATTTGTTAAGGTGTTGCTTAGTTTCAAGGTTGTACCCCTTGTTCATAGACTTGTCATTAGTAGAGTTTTGGTACAATGACTTTCAGGTTCTAGGGTTGAATTTCCGTATGAGTTTGGTTATTTAATTGTTTAAACCTTTGGAGTTTATGGGGACTCCATATTTATTGTCATTTAAACCTGCTTTCGTATCTTTAAATGCGTAATATTTGGTTAAGTTGTTAGATTTGGGTTGTAGTAAAGGTTCTCCCACCAGAGGGTTAGTGTGGGTGCCAATCAAGACGATCTAGGTCGTGACAAAGTTGGTATCAGAGCCCTAGGTTCGTTGATCTCATTGTACCTAAACGAGTCTAGTAGAGTCTTGCGAAATGGTACAAAGACGTCCATACTTTTCTTCAAGATATTATAAGAATTTAGGAAAACCTCACTTCTTTCAACTCCTTCATGCTATGGCTTGAATTCAATTGGTATCTGGATGATATGAATTGATATCTTTCCTCCTTCATTTTATGGTCCGAAATAGAGCAACAAAAGTGGTAATACCATTACTAGCAAGAGAGGATTGTGTATAGACTACCGACAGTTGAATAGGGTCACCATTCGAAACAAGTATCCATTGCCTCGGATAGATGTCCTTTTTGACCAATTGCAAGGTGCATCAGTTTTCTCTAAGATTGATTTAAGGTCTGGTTAGCATCTGTTAAAGATTGAGGTGCTTAAGAATTGGGTTTGACCAAGTTTTATGATTGAAATTAGCAGTTTTGTGGAGCTTACTAGCTACTATTGTCGCTAGTGGTATGAGTTGAGTCCAATTGGTATCTCCTGATTGTGATTGGTATCTCAATGAAATGAACTAGATGTCGTAGTCCCGGCTGAATGGACACAAGCAAGTTAATTGGAACTCAGAAGGTTACAATTGGTATCTAGACTTAGGGGTCGTATAAGGCATAGATGATTTGTAATGGTCGTCTCTGGGACGAACTAATTAAAGAATTTGGATTTGTCTGCAAGTTGTAATTGCTTGAGTGTGGTGAAAGTTGTTGTGAAAAGAAATTCATCACCAGATCAGGTGCAAGGGTCTAGATAAATTATGATGTGATTCGTAAGCGAGAAATCTGGATGTGCATTGCAACCAACTGATAATCGTGTGAGAGTCTGGGTGTATCCTAGGGATATGTGTTGGTTATGGTGTTGAATTAATGAGAATGAGTTGGATTGTGTATCGTTGGATTGACTCAAAGTAGATAATGATTATCCTAGTTAAGAGGATTATCCTAAATTGCTTAGTAAAGTTGAAAACCATTGGGAGATTTAGAAAAGAGAAGAACTCCAGAAAAATTTATTACAGGGGTTCTGTTTCTGTCAGGGCCGCTGGGGCGGGATTTTCCCCGTCACGGCTAGACCGCCACTGTGGGATTTCTCCCGCCAGAGTAGGACAGGGAGAGAGAGTATTTCAGCCTTGTCTCCCCTATTTTCCCTTAGTCACAATTATGGACCCCGAATCATACATGAACTAACCCCTTGCGATCTAATTCAGTGTTCAACAATTGAATATAAGTTATAAAGTGTGTTAAAATTATGGAGAACCTGGGCATATGAGGAGGAAATTAGCGAGGCCGTGGAGGCAGGGGAAATGGTAATGCGAGTAGAGGAGCAGTGTAGCCAAGCAAGGATGTTGCCCATCAAGATGACATGGCTCAGTTTTATGTTTTCCCATGCAAGACCGAGTTTGATGGTGTGATGCATTGGTCACATATGCTACTCTTGCCTGTGCTTGAATGACTATTATTGTGTTTGATCCGGGTTCTACTTATCCGTATGTGTCAGTTCAATTTCCTTGGGATTTGATGTGGTTTGTGATATACTTAATGCCCCCATCCATGTTTCTATCTTACTTGAAGAGTCAGTCATAGTCACCCATGTGTATCGTGTTGTCCTATTGTGGTTATGGATTTTCAAATTTGGGTTGATTTGGTTAGGCTGGATATGACTGACTTGTTATAATCTTAGGCATATGCTTGGTTGTCCCCCTATTATACCAGTCTTAATTGTAATACTAAGTCGGTAAGTCTAGAGTTCCCCGGTAGGGAAAGATTAGAGTGGGAAGGGGTGTAAAAGCCTAAACTAGCTAAGATCATGTCCTCCATTCGGGCTAGGAAACTGGTAGGGCAGAGTATTTGGCTTATTTGGCTTATGTTTGGGATGTTAAGGTTGAGTCTCCCCCTATTGAGTCTATTCCTATGGTGTCAAAATTGAGAGAGCTTAAAGCTCCAATCTAAGGGCTTCTTGATAAAGAGTTCATCTGTCCTAATTCTTCCCCGTGGGGTGCTCATGTCTTATTTGTTAAGAAAAAAAAGGGTAGTATGAAGACTGGTTATTTTATCTTAACCCATAAAGGAGTGAATTGATACCGGAATGATAAGCTTATGGATAAGGAAGGTCCCAATGAGTATACTTGGGTGAAGGAAATTGAAAATTTTAGTAAGAAAGTGCGTATAAAAGTTGGGTTAGTCCTTTGAATTTGATGAGTTTACCTGAGTTTGAGGCATTGTGTTGATGATAAAAGGTTGACTTCGTAGTGATAGTCAAGGTTGATGGAGTGTAATGACAATAAGAGTTCGTGATGGATTGTGACGGTATGCAACTACATAATAAATTGTTGGTTAAATGAATTTTTGCATAGTAATTACGACTTGCGAGTATCCAAGGTCGTGGTTTTTTAATACTTGTTGAGTAACGTGGTTGTATGGAAAATTATAAGAGATGGTAGGACACCACTCAAATAGAATGTTAAGGAGCTAGATTTATAATGAAGGAAAATATAGTAGTGTGTAGTACAGACTTTAGAGAGAGGCGAGAGCAAGAATATTTTATTGGATTTTTAAGGCTAAAGAGGTATCTTCAGAGGGGTAGATAATTAGGTCCAGCCGTGTGATTTCATTGTTTTGTTGTGGCTCTATTGAAAAAGACTTGAGAAAGGATTGTGCAGACATTAGCTTGAGTGTGATGATAAGTGCTTTTGTTTTGTTTTGAGTTTAGTAATGAGTACGATTGGATTGTTAGCAAAAAATATTGTGATTTCGATGGAGATGTGATCCATAAAAAGCGAAGTTCGATGAATTCATAAAAATCTTCGAGGTATAAGCTTATGTTGATAAATAAGGGGATGATGTTATACAATTGAATTTACATTTCAGATTTTCCATTAATGGTTTACATTTGTGGTATATATCTTGTCAAGGTATGAATTTGCAAGGTGACGAATGATCAATTGTATCAGGTATTGCGCATTTGAAAGGACTTACACCTGGGTTAAGTTGTAAAGTTGATTACTGTTGATTGTTAAAGTACCTAAGAAAGGTTTTCATTTAAAAAGTGTTGGTTAGAGTAAGGTAAATGGTCAGACGGTTATGATGGTTGTTAGTATTGAGGGTGTGGGATTCAGTGGAAGGATGTGAAGAGTATGTGGAGTCAAGTGAATAGAAATGACTGGTATCAACTCTTTAGAGGAAAACCTTTAGTGTTATTCAATACTTATTCTGTAAATTCTTATGTGACCATCTATTTCATTTTGTACATGGTTGTGAGTATGAGTCGCTAGCAATGCTCCCGTGTGTTTTCACTTTTGTGGGTAGATCCCTAGTGGTGGATCAGATGTACTAATCATGTGATGTTCTCTTGGTTGAGTGTGATGATAGGGAATATTTGGTTATTTTAGAGGACATATTTAGTGTTGTCTTGGAGTTGTTAAAGTACTACCGTAGTTCTACATGTATCACTTGTTTATGAGAATTTGTAGTAGAGTTACCACGCGTATCTATGGTTGTCTGACAAACTTAACATTCATCTAGTCGTCGAGGTCATGTATTGATTGGGTTTAGTTGAATGTAGGGATCATTGGGTCCAATTCTACTATTCTTAAGAGGTAATCTAAAATTGCTAAATCTAGCATTTCGATAGTATTGTTGGAGGGTTTGTATGTTTGGATATATCCCTCAAGGAATATCTGATGTCTAAAGATTGAATTTTTTGTAACTTAAGCTTATGGAAATTTATGTAGGGAGATGGAGATGTTGATAAAAATTATTGTTGGGTATTATGAGTGTGCGTTGGTTTGTTCAGGTTAACTTCTAATTGTAGCGAGTATTGATTTGGAATTTTATCATGCTTAAGTACTAAATGATTCGCCCAGATGATTATGTCAAGGTCCTTGATAACATGTTGCAGACATGTATACGATCAACTTTGGTAGTTGTTGGGAATCGCTTTGTTGTTAGTTAGGTTTGCATACAACAATATTTATCACTCGAGTATTGAGATGATTTCATTGAGGCATTGTATGGAAGGATGTGTAGGTATTCAATAGATTGGTTGAGGTCGGAGATGTGAAACCCTTAAGGGGTAATGAGATTCTATAAGAAGGACATGCGGGACAAGTATCCTCAGTTATTCGACGATTCAGATGCTACTCTATTCTTGCTTTAGCCTTTTTCTCCTAGTTAGTCACTCGGGGATGAGTGATGGGTAAATTGGTATCTATTGTAATGACCTGTTCCCGTCGTTATAGAAAAGCCAATGGGGAAAGAATTGGGGCCAACAAACTTTTTCGTAGTAACTTGGAATTTCACAACCTAGTCCAGATTTGGACGAAATCAGAGTCATTAAGGTGTAGGGAAGTCTGGTAGCAATTGGGTGACTTATTTATGATTTTGATTACATGAGTAGTTAGATAAGTTGTTAAGGAATCTGTACGACTTTACAAAATTGAATTCGGGTGAGTAGAACTCCTGGAATCGATGTTAGCATGAACGGTATTTTCTGAATATCGTTGGTTAAAGGTGTGTTTTGAAATGGGGGTATTGAAGTTACTAAAATAGCTCACTGGTTCCATGCAAGTCGCTGGGGCGGGATTTCTTCCGCCAAGGCGGGGCCACTGTAACAGGATGGGTGTCGCTGTTGCGGGCCAGATGCGACTTAAGGTCGTAAATAAACCCTAAAGTGACTTAAGGTGTTGTTTAGTTTCAGGGTTATACACCTTGTTCTTAGACATGCCGTTAGTAGAGTTTTGGTACAATGACTTTCAGGTTCTAGGGATTGAATTTCCGCATTAGTTTGGTTAGTTAATTGTTCAAACCTTTGGAGTTTATGGGGACTCCATTTTATTGTCATTTAAACCTGCTTCAGTATCTTTAAATGCGTAATTTTTGGTTAAGTTGTTAGATTTGGGTTGTAGTAATGGTTCTCCTACCGGAGGGTTAGTGTGGGTGCCAATTATGACAGTCTGGGTCATAACACGAACCCCTCTCTGTTGCCCAGCTTAGTTGGTCACAACTTGACTTAACATCCGAATATCATCTCTGAACTCAGCATTAGTGACCTTTCCTTGGGGTTGCACTTTTGGTGCATTGGGACCCCTTGATCCTGGGGATCAACATTCCTCCTAGCAGGACGATCTAGAACAACTCTTCGTGGAGGCATGATCTGAAAGATACGCACAAGCACGAATTAGAAGGAAAATTTTATAGAGTTGAACTCTATTGCACAAAAAGAGTATGAAAGAAGTGAGATATTTCCTAAATGTCGTAGCCTCTTAATTATTGATGTGGCGCGCTTCACACCGATAACTAAGACTCTATAGACACAACTTCATAGACACCCTAGGACTCTTGAACTTTGTACTCTGATACCATGTTTTACATGCCCCGAGCCTACACCCTGAACGTAACTGACACTCGAGAATCATTGTTGGCCCCAAGCGACCCCTTGGTCTAGCTTAATACTCAGCAGAAGACTTACTCAACAATATATGAACTCAATTGCAAAGATTTAACTCAACTATCTCAAATGAATAACTCAAAATATATAAGAATATTAAACTAGCCAGAAATAGGCAACTCAAGTCTTTGAAACATTTAACAAAAGAAATGGAAAAGACTCCTCAAAATACTACTATCTATGAAGCCTCTAATGATAACGATGGAAGTTGGGACAAGATCCAAGACATCCTAACAAAATTGAAAAGTAAATGGGAATCCTCCGGAAGAAAGGATGGTCACCAAAGCAACTCTGGAACTGCATGTGGTATCAACAGTGCGCATGTAGATGACCATGAACTTCTATGTCTGCATCATAAAAGATGCAGACCAAATGGTGTCAGTACATGGTATGTACGAGCATACAAGGGGAATTCTAAACTACAGACATAAGCTTGAACTTGATAAAAAGGAAGAACATACTCACCTCATCTCAACTCAACTCAACTCAAAGATATTCAAGGATTCTCAAAGGTACTCAAACAGTAGATAACAACTCAAATGTATTTAAATATATAATAATAAACTCTTTTACTCTTATTTGGATGATTCTCTAACCGACAACCATCACTATGAGCTATGTGATGATACAATGTCTCGCCCACGCTCCCAGAAGTATCCTATACATTGCTGAAGTATAAGACATCTTCAACAAAGCGGATCCACTAAGCTATGCTAAAAAGCAATAAGGAATCATCTAAAACGTAATACCTTTTTGCCATGTTGTTATACATGGTTTATGAGGACTTTGAGTTGTCTCAACTTGTCTCCATATCGGTGCTCAATACTACTCCCAATAATATAAATCATGCTCATATGTTTAAAAATATTTCTTCATCCTCAAATTTTGAGATTATTACTCAAAAGGTTCTCTTAAAAGAGATAGTGCTCAAAAACTCCTCATGAACTCAGTTGGATATTGAAGTTTCCTCCCATTTTAAATGTAAAGACATTTACTCTTGGGATTACTTAGTTCCCATATATTCATTTTGAAAAATGAAACTCAACTCTCCTCATCCCCATACTCAAGTCTTAAAAGAAGTTTTAAAAGTTGGTAAAAGACTTCTCAAAAAGACTCGAAAGGCTCTCTCAAACATGACTCTTAATATTTTCTTGAATTTGAATTATAAATTCAAGAGTTACGATTCATGATATGAAGGATCTCATGATGAGTAAATGTTGTTTATATCTCTAGGATTAATAAAGGAATGAATGCTCTACTCAAAGGAACAAGTACGGAATGAAAACGATGAAAAAAGTGATCTGATACGTTGTGGCGCAAGGGTGGTGCGCCGCGCTAGGCCTCTCCTTACTGGGGCTGGTTTTTGGCACACTGCTGGCACCCCAAGCTAGCCCTATTGGCGCATCGGGGGCGCGGCGCCCTAACCTATTTCTAGAATATCCTGATGAATTTTTCTTCTCAATTTTTGGCCCTAATTCACCTAGAATCGGATGGTTTCTTCCAAACTCTGTTAGATTCGAATACCCAACATAAGTACACAAAAATCTTCTCAAAACAACCCTCAAACTCATAACATTCATCTCAAGAAATCATCAAAACCCCATCATTAACAATTTAAGAACGAAAGTTCAAGAAACTCATCAGGAACTTAAATACATAGATTGTCTTGGATGAAATTAACTCAAGAAACTTATGATTGGCATGTGGGTGAACAGACCCATCACTATGAAACCTTACATACCTCGTAAGGATCAAATTAGAATTTAAACTAGCAATTATGGAGGTGAATGGGAGGGTGAACAGACCCATCAAAGGTGTTCCAGTACTTGGAGGCCTGGCGCTTTGCTCTAGCAATGCGCCAGGGTTGTCAGATCCTCCGTTCTTCATCTAGTATGTGTTCTTTCAAATTGTGTTTTCGCTCTTTTAATGATATTAACTCTTAAAGTCTTTACTAATTCTTGAGAGATCCTCCATATCGTAATCACATCTCTTAATTTACATTTCAAATTAAAGTAAAGTTAAGAGGAAAGTTCAAGAGGTCCTTTTGAGTATTGAGTTGTCTATATTGTTATTAAGGTCCTTGAGTTGATTCTTCATGTCTATAACTCAACATGAACTCTATTTTGAGTTATAAATCTTGAAAATCCTTTACAGCCAAAATTTGTGTTTTAAACTAAGTTCTTTGAGGAAAGTTTAAAGAGAAAATTTTTAGTAAAGTTTAAAGAAACTATGTACTCCGAAATGTGTCATTTTTCCACTGAGAAAAGAGAAATTTCGATTTCTAAAAAGAGTTTATGAGTTTAAAGATATTTCAAGAACATTTACTTATTTTAAAAGGATAATTTGAGCAATTATCTCAAACCAGAGAAAGAGTATGCTTTAATACATTGATGATAAAGTTATATTGATTATTTTGGGAGTAGTATCGAGCACCGAATTAGGTTAGAGTCTTTTATAATTTGGAAGTCCCATAAGGCTATGTAGCCACCGTAGGATAGGATAGCATTGATTCTTCATGCGACTCCTTTCTCCCTCTAAGAAGGCCTATTAGATGGATCCATAGTCACAATATCATCCTGTACCTCGACAAGGTATAGGATGACCCTTGCAACGTTGGCGAAATATTGTATCATTGCTAGGCCTATAGTAACATATGTTAGTTAGAGAAACTCCCCACAAGTATTGTATAATATTTTTTTTATATTCTTTCTATATTCTATATTGTTGTAAAGTTAAATATTTTTACTTCATGTTCATGTATTGATTGAGTTGAGTGCTATCAGCATTTCAGTTCAGTCATCTATGCTTTCAGTTCTCCTTTCATACTCGTACATTCAATGTACTGATGTCATTCGACCTACATCCTCTTATGATGCAAATACAAGTGTTTAGGATTATCAACAGGCGCTTCGTTGAGATCACTCTACACTCCAGTTAGCTTTTGGGTGAGCCTCCTTGTATTCTAGAGGACCTCGCATTTACTTTTAGTTTAGTAGTTTTGAGATGTCGTGGGTCTTGTCTCAATATCCTACTTTAATAGCAGAGGCTTCATAAATAGTTATAGTTGAGGAGTCATTTTGTGTTTACTTTCTTTTTGAGTCATTTAATAAACTATAAATATTGTTAGTGAGTACTTTCCAGACTTTAAGAAGTTTAGTATTTGAGTTTTAATGAATTTAATTCAATTTTAAGCCTATTATTGCTCAAATTAGTTTTCCGCTTGTAGTCAGCGAGGATGAAGGTTTACTTGGGGACCATCAATGGTTCTTGAGTGCCGACCATGCCCAAGGTGTAGGCTCGGATCGTGACATCAACCATATATGAAGTGAATAAAAACTAAGACCCCAAACATTTTCAAATCTTTGTTTGTGGTTCTTTGGGGGTCAGGTGGAGTTGTAAGCGCTTATGGTGAAAATATAGTGTTTAATTTTTTTTCCACGAATTATGGCATCACAAATCAAATATAAATTTTAGATATACACTATTTTTAAAGAAATTTGGTCAACTTTTATATTTTCTGATAAACTTTAATTAATAGAATTTGATATATTGTTTATGCCATAGATATGAAAATGTTCTATTGTGTGTTCATACCATAACACAATAACTAGAAAGATTATAATCAATTTACCATATTTATCATGCAGTCCTTTTGGTTTGTTAGAGCTAAAGTTTAGGTTAGATCGTCATATATTTAATTTAAGACATTGATTAATAACTATGTATTTTTTAGTATTTCATTAATAATTAATTAAAACTATAAGTGAAATATGATGGAAATTATAGTAAGCCCAATTAGACACAAATATTCATTGTAAAGTTTGTGAAAGATGTAGCTCATTTCACTTTTTTACATTTCAGACTTTCTTGTGAAAGGTATGAGTGTTTTCATTTATATATCCTCCTCTCTTTTTGTGAACTCTAGAAATACAATTAATACATGTACACACATCTATTTATATAGATCTTTCCTCTTAAAATAATCAAAATTAATTTGTTTTGCGTTATTTTTTATCAGGCTGGCAAAATTGATTTGGCAAATGAGTTTTTCCTTGGGTACAAGCAACAATGTTCAAGGTAAGTTCATCAACACTAGCTTTTAAAATTATTGTAGGCAACATATTTTATTATAAAATTCTTATAAGTTATGCAACTAATGTTATGATTTCATTATGTGGTATTGTATTCTAGTTTATTTATTATAAAATCTTGAAAATTATTTAACTATATTTAAAAAAAAAAAACAATATGTCTAGCAAAATTTGGTCAACTATGTGTGATTGCACTTCTAAGGGTTTAAGATTTCTTGATGGATGATGATAATAGTCATCTTCCCCTTTTAAATGAGAATGAATCTTCAGATCATAAATTGTCAACCAAAAGTTGTTATATAGAGATGAGTAAACTTTAATCAAATCTTGTAAGGAACCCTTGGATCTTAAATTCAAAAGGTATTGTATAGAAATAAGAAAATTTTGTTTAACTATATTATTATTTTGAGATAAGAAAAATAATACTTTTTTAGAATTAGCAAATCAGATGGTTTTATAAAAATATAAATATCATATCACCTATAGCTATGTAATATTCAAAGTTATGCTTTTTATTTTTAAAATAATCATCAATATAAGATTTTTAAAAATAGCTTGATTATTTTTAAGAATAATGTGAAAACAAAATAAACAGTTTTCAAAAAATAATGTGAACACAAAATAAATGTGTTGCACAAAATTGACTAGTTAAAATGGATATAACATTAGCAAGAAGTTTTAAATTATTCAAAGAGTATATATGGTACAATTCATACTAATAGTATTTGAGACTTACATGTGTTCACAAGAAGAAGAATATATATATACACACACTTATTCAATTCATTTTTTTTTTTATCATTGAATATGTATGATCAAGCATTTTATTACGAGTAAGAACTTATACACATTTAATATTTATAATAAATTAAAATGATTATTGATTTTCGAACCCAAAATGTTAAAAGGGATGAAATAAAATCAATATACTTCATATAAAAAGCAACACAGCAATATATATGTGTGACATTCCACAATAGTATTTTTAACATAAGAAATCTCCAATGACAATCATATATTCATCAAAAACTAAGATTAAAAAAATATAAAATAAAAGGATCTCCTTATAAATTTTTCTTTCATTTTCATATATGCAGTTTTATTATTGAAGATTTTTGTTCATCTTGTATGTCGGCATAGGCTGTGTAGACTATACACACCCGTCATTGTATTGGGTTTTTTTAAAAAAATGGTGGTTTGATCAATGTTTACCCCCCCCCCCCCCCCTCCCCTTGTACTAAAAAATTAGATGCATGTACAATGATGATGAATTTGATCTAAAACTGATTAAAATATATTCTAATTTGTAGTATTTCACGATATACTATGGTCAATGCTTCTTATGTTTTTTTCCTTCTCGAAACTAGTAAAGTTTTACCGTTTTGTACAAGTTCTTAACAAACAATCTTATATTGTGAATAATATAGGCCAAAAAAAAAAAAAAAACAATCAATTAATTTGTGCAATTGTGAATTTGTTAGATTTTCCAATGGATCTTCATTTATTTATCATAAAAAGCAGTTGTAAAGAGCATAAACAACAAGATTACCATTTTATATTCTAAAATCATTTAATTAAAGAATTTTTTGTATTTCTAAATTAGAAATATCATGATTGTTTGAAATTTTTTGAACTTATCCTTTTTTAACTTTTATTTTAATGATTGATAGATTTTATAATCATAACTGACAATTCGGATGGAGATTATTCATCAAAAACTCATGGATTAATAAGTGTTGCTGACAATGTGGTTAGTATGTTGAAGCATTTACTTATATATTATCACTTAATATCATAATATTAACGTAGCCTTATATGAAAAATATGTGTGCATAGTATTTACATAATAATTGTGTGATAATTAAGTGAATGAAATGGATCTACATTTGACTTTTGAGTGTTTAGATTAAGGAGTCTTAACTATAGTTTGTAAAATGCTAAAAATATTTTATATTTACTTTTATAGACATTGATCCATGGATTTGTCGAGTTTAGTCAAGTAGTTGATCAAGAAGTCACAAGTCATTTAACCAAGACTTTGCAACCTGTAGAATCACATCAGCTTGCATCATCGTCTAGGTAATTGTGTCATGCATGTTTAAAAATAATTAATTTTAATTTATTATCACATTTTAAATTGTTGTTGCTGTTGTTAATTATTTTGGTACGTTAATTTATTATAGGACAATTCGACTTAAAGATAAATCCACACGAGCACTAGCAAGAGGGAGCAATGAAGTCATCCCTAAAAGGCCTTATAGATCCCAACGAATGAGAGCGAGTAATGACCCCGAGGTCATAGAAGAAAAGAGGAAGAGAAAAACAAAGATGTGCGCATCTTCCAAAAGAAAGATATCTGCTCCATGAGCATCTTGAAAAATTCTCTAGATCAGAGAGCTATAATTATATGGTATACTTTTAATTTGATTTTTAAAGAAATTGTTGGTTGTTTTGTTTGTTTTGACATGTGATTATATCTATTTCTCAACTTTGAATATATATTTTTTATGTGATTGTAAAATCGATGGAGTTAAGAGTTTAAGCATCTACAACTTTTGTGTTCTCTTTAACTCATAAGTTCAATTTGTGTGTGTGTGGGTCTTTTTTAGTATACTAGTTTTTTGACACGTGTGTTGCACGTCATTACCAATTCAAAAAATATATGTTATAGTAAATAGTTTTGTTTATTTAAGAGAAGATTTGAATAATAAGGTTAGCGAAAAATAATATTGCAGATTCTTTTGTGACTGTTCAATGTGGATCGTCATATATATCTCTTATTCACGCCAACCTATGAAGATGATCAATGAAAAATTTTATTAGTTAAATGCAATAATTTATATATTTATTTCAATTTGATGAGGTTCAATCATGTAATTAGTCTTATCTCACTAATATTACCTTATAGGCAATATTTGCTTTGTATTTCTGTTTTCATCTAACCAGATGTGCTTTGCATGTGTATTCCACGTTAAATTGTTTAGATGTCATATGAACATGAGAACAACTACATTTTATATATTCACATATTTTCACATTTGTTGTGAGTTTTTTTTTTTTTTTTTAAAAACTCAGAACATTTTAAAATAATATATTTTGAAGTTAGAATATCTTGTTAACTTGATAATACAATTGTGACATTATAGTGCTTTAATTTAAATACAAATACCTTCCCAAATATATATAAATATATATATATATATATATATATATGCAATAATGAAAATATTTATCTCATAAAATTAACTATTTAATAAATAATAAAAAATAAACTAATACAAACTTTAACTGGCGTTATTACAAGTCATATGAACTTTCTTTTTGCTAAAATACTGAAATATTAAGAAATAGTAATTAAGTAAAACAATGGGGCAAGTTTATATAGTAATAACTATTTTGAAGCAAATTTCATGAGAGTGTAAATCACATAAGTAGCATTGATACATAAAGTCATTCTTTTGTCTTGAGCATCAAAAATAAATTGTGACAATTCTCTAAATTTTGGAAAAGATATGCAGAAGCATATATCTACATCACAAGAGAAATTGTTAACAAAAAACAAATGAATAAAGACTACATCATGTTAACTTCATATATTGGAACATTATATACTAATATATATATTAAGCAAAAAAATAATTATTATATCATAAAAATTAGTTTCCTCAAGTACTCGAAGTTATCGAATATACCCTTAGGATAGAACGTCTTACTTCATCAGAATAATGGTACCTCATATTCCATTAAACTTCGAACTCACTCAACGACAATAAATCACACAAAAAAATTTAAGATGCAAGAAGAAGAAAAGTAGAAGATTAAAAAAATTGTGGTTAAAAAATGAGAGGAAGCCCCTCTATTTATAGTCAACAAATGGTAGTATGACCAAATATTTTTTTTGTCTTATCTAAAAATTCATGACCTTTTCGAAAAGCCACAGCCCTTTAGAAAAGTCACTACTCTTTGAAAAGTCACAACTTATTGAAAAAGACGCAACTCTTTGAAAATTCACAACTCATCGAAAAATCACAACGCTTCGAAAAAAGTCACAACTTATTGAAAAAGTCGCATCTCATCGAAAAAGTCACAACCTAAGTTAGGGACATTATAGTAATTTAACATTCAAGTAAGGAGTTCATGCTTTTAAGGTAATATAGATATAGATATATACCATAGTTGAACTTTTATTTTTATCAACAAATAAAGTTTCAACAAGTATGTTCACATTTATAGTGTCTCAATTTATGTTTAGCCTTATTGTTGATATATATATTGAGAGAGAGAAAAATTGACGAGTTCTGTACCTTGTATTTGCTGCAAAAGTCATTGATTTTGCTATTTTAACACGATTGCTCCAAAGTCCTTCTTTGAATCACTAGGAAACAAAGTATGATTCACAAACTAAATGTTTATGTTTAGATAAAAAGGTTTTTTGAGTCTTCTTATTCTCCTCTGGTTTGTGTTCTCTTTTTTAATTGTTTTTTTACGTTGTCTTTTAGTGTAGCGGCAGAAAACATTTTATCAGGAAGGGTTGGAAAATTTGTTATTTACCAAACTGTTCCCCCTTTCTTTTCGCAAATAAGAGATAATTAGTTCCTATCTCTTCTCAAAAAACTTCTTGGATCAGGTCAGGTCGGTCCACATGGGCGACCCACGACCCAAAAGACTTTTGAGGTAGAAGACTCAGTATCCTCTCCGCATCGTAGGAAGGGGGTGATTGGCTTGGTATGGATATTTCATGCGTCTCTGCGACGTGGCCCTGGACTCAAATATTTGGCCAATTTCTTTCTTCCTCTTCCAAACTCACTTTAATTAAAAACCCCAATGTAATTTAATTGAAATCCCACTCAGATTTTATCACGAAACACCACTCATTCACAAGACCCTCACCTCAAGAACTCAAAACCTCCATTGCTAAAGAATGGGGTTAAAACACAAGAACTCAATAATACTTATAAAATAATTTCATGGACAAATTAATGAAAGATTCACATGATTGGCGTGAGACCGAGCAAATCCATCAATCTGAGAAACCTCACATACATGGAAGAACAATGTTCTTGAAGAGACTTGAAGGAAAAATCTTGGAAGATAAACCTTAGCCTTAACAGTTTTTCAAGTTCTTGAGCGTAGAATTTAGAAGTTAATAAGAGGGTTTAATTTTGAAAACTGATTTTTCTAAGAGTTTTGGGTAATTTAGATGACTTGCCAAGGGTTTTTAGGACTAAAATACCCTTAAAAAAAATAAAACTAGCTGGAAGTCGGGATATTTTTCTAGTAGACTGTGAGGTCCGTATTCGCTATGTAACGGGAGCCATCGCAGAGCTACTACCAGGTTAGAGCGTCTCCAGTAAATTTGCCATATTTTTTTACTCAAAATTCATATTGAGGCAAACTTTGTGGCGTTGGAAAGAGATCTCAAAGACCTTCGATTTGATACCTCATGGGCCACCTAACTCTTTATCTTCTAAAATATATGGTGTTTTGAAGTTGACCCAAAACTTGAAAACTGACCAAATTTCAAGGTGTTACAATATCTCCCCCTTAGGAACATTCGTCCTCGAATGAGATCGCACTAAGTTGAATTAGGGGGGAAAGTATTTAACCACCCCAAATCAAGCACCCAACATGCAATTTACATAACTCAGTATATCAACTTAAAGAGTGCTTTACAAAGAGTAAGTACAATGGTTAGAAATTTCTTCGGAACGAAAGAGATGTGGGTGTCTCCTGTTCATATCTTCCTCAGCCTCCCAAGTAGCTTCCTCAACATATTGATTCCTCCATAAGATCTTGGCTGATGCAACCTCTTTGGTTCTTAACTTGTGAACGGGAACCTTCTCATAAGATAGGTTGTCCTTGATAGCATATTCTCAGTAGGTACAATCAGTGAAGGATCGCCCAAAAACTTCTTTAACATGGATACATGGAACACCATATGAACTGCTGCTAATTCTGAAGGTAGTTCCAACTCATAAACTACCTTGTCAACCCTCTTCGATATCCTATAAGGACCAATATAGCAGGGACTGAGTTTCCCCTACTTACCAAATCTCATAACACCCTTCATGGGTGAAATATTTAAGTAGAACCAATAATCAATCTCAAATTATAAGTCTCTTCTCCTAACATATGTATAGGATTTCTGATGACTCTGTGTTGTTTTTAGCCTTTCTTGAATAATCTTCACCTTCTCCATGGATTGATGAACCAAGTTTGGCCCTATCAACTCAACTTCAAACCAACTAATAGGCGATTTAAACTTTCTCCCATAAAGAGCCTCATAAGGAGACATGTGGATACTAGAGTGACAACTATTGTTATATGTGAACTCTATGAGGGGCAGGTGATCAGCCCATTTACCTTTGAAGTCTATGACACATTCCCTCAACATATCTTCTAAGGTATGAATTGTGCGCTCTGTTTTACCATCAGTATTCCTTAGTGCAGGTGCAGTAGCAGATGATGGAGCAGGTCCATTTGACTTTTGTTGAAAATATGACCTGTTCGCATTGCTCTTCTACTATCCGAACTTATTTCCTATTGTCTTAGCCTTCTTGTTTCAGAACTCTTGTCTATCTCTTAGCTTATCCTCCTCAACCTTTTGCACATAGATGATTATTCTTTCTATGTTTATGTCTCCTATCAACATAGTTGTCTTGCCCTTGTTACTTGACAAGCCACAATGCAGATACAAATAGACTCATCCTGCTCCTCATGTCAGCAACAATCTCCGGAGCATAGCAAGACAATTGAGTAAACTTGAGGTAGTACTCATGCACACTCATGGTTTCCTACTTCAAGTTAAGGAATTCTCCTACCTTTACCTCCCTCAGCTCACGGGGAAAGAAAGGCCCTAAGAAGGCCTCTTCGAACACAACATTACTTGCAATTGGTGCATCCTCAGCTTTACTCTTCATCTATTGGTCGTACCAGACTCTAGGAACATCCTTTAGTTGGTATGCAGTTAGTTCCACATGCTCAGCATCTACAACATACATTATCTTAAACATTTTCTACAACTCTTCCACAAAGTTTTTCCAGATCCTAGTGACACTTGAACCGGTAAAGTCTAGAGGATTCATCCTTAAGAACTCACGGATTCTAGATGTATCAGCCACATCCTTTCGAACACCTCTCTGTTGCCCAACTTGGTTGGTCACAACTTGACTCAACATCCGGATATCATCCTAAAACTCAACATTAGTGACCTCTCCTTGGGGTTGCACTTCTGGTGCATTGGGGACCCCTTGATCCTGGGGATAAACATTCCTCCTAGCAGGATGACCTCGAACAACACTTCATGGAGGCATGATATGAAAGATATGCATAAGCATCAATAGGAAGGAAAATTTTATAGAGTTGAAATCTATCGCATGAAATTAGTATGAAAGAACTAAGATATTTTCTAAATGTCATAGCCTCTTAATTATAGATGTTGCGCTCTGCACACCAATAACTAAGACTCTATAGACACAACTTCATAGACACCCTAGGACTCTTGAACTCTGTGCTCTGATACCAAGTTTTACTCGTCCCAAGCCTATACCCTTGTAATGACATGTTCCCTTCGTTATAGAAAAGCCAACGAAAAAAAATTTAGGGCCATAAAACTTTTTGGTAGTAACTTGGAATTCCCTAACCTAGTCCAGATTTAGATGAAATTAGAGTCATTAAGGTGTAGGGAAATCTGGTAATAATCAGGTGACTGATTTACAATTTTGATTGCATGAGTAGTTAGATAACTCGTTAAGGAATCCATATGACTTTACGAAATTGAATTCGAGTGAGTAGAACTCCCGAAATCGATCTTAGCGTGAACGGTATTTTTTGAGTGTCATTGGTTAAAGGTGTGTTGTGAAATAGGGGTCTTGGAATTATTAAAATAGCTCACTGATTCGTGTAAGCTGCTTTGGCGGTGATTTTGGTCGCTCTGGCAGGGCCGCTGTAGTGAGGTGAGGGTTGTTGTGGCAGGCCCGACGCGACTTAAGGTCATAAATAAACCCCAAAATGTCTTTATTCTGCATTTTTTGGTTTTAGAGCTAAGGAACAAACCCCAAGCGATTCTTGATGGCTTTCCTCAATTCTTGAGGCTAAAGGTAAGGTTTTTACTCCCTGAATCCACTTTTCAATCTGTAGAACTTAGTTTCTTGGGTAATTATCGATAGGGGAGGGTTTTGATCTGTGATTTATGGTGGAAGAAACCCTAATATGGGTATGGGGATCACAAGTTTGGCCTAGGGTTGATAATGTTGATTATAATCCAGGTAATTAGGCCTCATTTATTGATCCTTGCATTAATCTTATGTTTTTAGACCATGAGAAAATGGGAAGAATTCGGAAAGGAAAGATTCAAGTGCCTTAGGAGATTCAAGCTTGAATTAGAAGTAGGTGATGGTTGTGATTTTATGTTGGTGTGATATATATTTGTAATTTCTCATTATAATGCACATATGTATGCGAATGTTGTATTATTGATCACCCTAATCATAAATGAGGATAATTGAATAATTGTATGCCATGAATCACCTCTTGTTGTATGATTGTGAGAATATACATTGTGATTGTGATTGTGGTTTGTTGAATGGATCGGGTGTTATGTTCCGACACACTAACTTGGATCGGTAGCCACATTTCGGCATAAATATAGGATCGATTGCCACATTCTGGCATAAATATGGGATCGATTGCCACATTCCGGCATAAACATTAAATTGAGTACCATGAACCGGTACACTAACAGTTTGGGTTTGGGTTCTATGAGAGAACTATGAATTGAGTTCCGTGAGAGGACAATTGAATTTTGTTGTGTATCTACTTGTGATGATTACGTTCATAGCTAATGATGATTGATATTGGAAGATTGTATATTGCTCTAAAATGATAACCAATGTATATTATTGACAACGTGGAATGCTACATTGATCCTGAAATGATGAATAATGTTGTATATTTTTGGTATATGCCTGTTTTATATTGTTGTGGTTACTTGCATGTGTTTCACTTATTGGGATATCCGCGTGATCCTACTAGTACACTGTGGTTGTGTACTGATGCTGCTCTTGCTTATTCTTTGTTGAGTACAGGGCATCTTCAGGCGGCTATGATTGACCTCAACTAGGTGACTATTGAGCATGAGGGTGAGTCAGTTCTTTCAGGCTTCCATGGATCTTTATTGTTTAAGTCTACCCTTTTCGAACTCAGATTATTTGTTTAAGGTGTGTTGGTTTCGGGGATTTACCCCTTGCTCTTAGACTTGTCGTTAGTAGAGTTTTGGTACAATGACTTTCAGGTTCTAGGGGTTGTTCTTCGGCATTAGTTTGGTTAGTTTTTTTATACCTTTAGAGTTTATGCAGACTCCATATTAATTATATAGTTATTTAAACCTGCTTCCATAGCTTTAAATGTGTATTAGTTTGGTTAAGTTAATTAGTTGGGCTATAGCTTTGGTTCTCCCATCGGAGAGTTAGTGTGGGTGCCACTCACGATAGTTTGGATCGTGAAAAAGTTGGTATCAGAGCCCTAGGTTCGTTGATCTCACTGTACCAAAACAAGTCTAGTAGAGTCTTGCGGAACGGTATGATAACGTCCGTACTTTTCTTTGAGAGGCAATAGGACTTTAGGAAAAACTCACTTCTTTCTATTCATTTGTGCTATGACTTTAATCCAATTGGTATCTGGGTGATACAAATTGGTATCTTTCCTCCTCCACTCTATGGTTCGAGCTAGAGCAACAATACTGGTAACACCATCACTAGCAAGAGAGGATGTGTATAGACTACCAACAGTTGAATAGGGTCACTATTCGGAACAAGTATCCATTGCCTCGGATAGATGACCTTTTTGACCAATTTCAAGGTGCATCGGTTTCTCTAAGATTGATTTAAGGTCTGTTTACCATTAATTAATGGTTGAGGCGGTTAAGAATTGGGTTTGACCATGTTTTATGATTGAAATTAGCAGTTTTCTGGGGCTCGATAGCTACTATTGTCGCTTGTGGTATGAGTTGAGTCCAATTGGTATCTCCCGATTCCAATTGGTATCTTAACGAAGTGAACTAGATGACGTAGTCCCGACTGAAGGGACACAAGCAAGTTAGTTAGAACTGAGAAGGTTCCAATTGGTATCTAGCCTTAGGGTTCGTATAAGGGATAGATTATTAGTAATGGTCGTCTATGGAATGAACTAATTAAAGAATTTGGACTTGTTTGCAAGTTGTAATTGCTTGAGTGTCGTGAAACTTGTTGTGAAAAGAAAGTCATCACGAGATTAGGTAGAAGGGTCTAGATAAATTACGATGTGGTTCGTAAGCGAGAAATATGGATGTGCGTTGCAACCAACTGATAACTGTGTGAGATTCTAGGTGTATCCTGGGGATATGTGTGTAGTAGTGTTGAAACGATGTAAAAGGATTCTAAAGTGCGTACTTCGTTGGGTTGACCGGGGGTAGACAATGATTGTCCTAGATAAAGAGATATTCATAAATGCCTAGTTATAGCCGGGAAATCTAGGGGAAATATAGAAAAGAGAGGAACCCCAGAAATTGTTGGCAGGGGTTCTGTTTTTGTCAGAGCCGCTAGGGCGGGATAATCTCGCCAGCACGAGACCGTCAGTACGGGATTTCTCTCCCCAGAGCGGGACAGGGCAAGATAGAATCTCAGCCCTGTCTCTCCTATTTTCCCCTAGTCACAATTATGGACCCCGAATCATACCTGAACTAATCCCCGCGATCTAATTCAGTGTTTAACAATCGAATATAAGTTATAAGTTGTGTTAAAATTATAGAGAATAGGGCATATGAGGAGGAAATCAGTGAGGCCGTGGAGGCCGGGGAATGGTAATGCAGGTAGAGGAGTAGTGCAGCCAAGCGAGGAGGTTGCCCATCAAGATGACATGGCTCAGTTATATTCTTTTCCTAGCAAGATCGAGTTTGAGGTGTGTGATGTAGTGGTCACTAGTGCTACTCTTGTCTGTGCCCAAATAGCTATTGTTTTGTGTGATCTAGGTTCTACTTATTCGTACGTGTTTGTTCAATTGCCTTGTGATTTGTTGTGGTTTGTGATATACTTAATGCCCTCATCCATGTTTCTACCCCAGTTGAAGAGTCAGTCATAGTCACCCTTGTTTATCGTGTTTGTCCTGTTGTGTTTAGGGATTTTCAGACTTGGGTTGATTTGGTTATGCTGGATATGACTGAGTTGATATAATCTTAGGCACCCTATTATACCGGGCTTATTTGTAATATTAAGTAGGTAACTCTAGAGATTCCTGGTAGGGAAAGGTTAGAGTGGGAAGGGGTGTACAAGCCTAAGCTAGCTAAGATCATATCTTTCATTCGGGCTACAAAACTAGTAGGGCAGGGTTGTTTGGCTTATTTGGTTCATGTTCAGGGTGTTGAGATTGAGTCTCCCTCTACTGAGTCTATTCCTGTGGTATTTGAGTTTTAAGGAAGTGTTTCCTACGGATTTGTTTGGTATATAGAGATATAGATTTCTGCATTGACTTGGAAACTGACACTTGCCCCATTTCCATCCCTCCGTATCGTATGGCTCCAAAAGAATTAAAAGAGCTTAAGGCTCAAATCCAAGAGCTTCTTGATAAAGGTTTCATTCGTCCTAGAGTTTTTAAGTGGGGTGCTCCTATCTTGTTTGTTAAGAAGAAGGAGGGTAGTATAAGGACTGATGATTTTATCTTAATCCATAAGGGAGTGGAATAGTACCAGAATGACAAGCTTATGGATAAAGAAAGTTTCATTGGGTATACTAGGTGAAGAAAATCAAAGTATTTAGTAAGAAAGTGCGTATAAAATTGGGTTAGTCCTTTGAATTTGATTAGTTTGAGGCGTCGTATCGATGAAAAGGTTGACTTCTTAGTAATAGCTAGGGCTAACTAAGCATAATGGTAACTAGAGTTCATGATGGATTGTGATGGGATGCAACTATATAATAAAATTATTGGTTAAGCGAATTTTGTATAGTAAGTAGGACTTGCGATATCCAAGATCGTGGTTTTCTAATATTCGGTGAGTAATGAGGCTGTATGGAAAGTTTTAAGAGATGGTGGGACACAACTCGAATAGAATTTTAAAGAGCTAGAGTATAGTGGGATGTAGTATAACCTTTAGATAGAGGCGAGAACAGGAATAATTTTATTTGATTGCAAAAGCTAAAGAGGTATCTTTAGAAGAGTAGCTAATTGGGTTCAGAGACGCTTGGTTTGATTCATTTTGTTGTGGATATAGTAATAGCGTCACAGGTCCATCAGATTGGTTAAAAACTATTGAAAAAAACTTGAGAAAGGAGTGTACAAACATTATCTCAAGTGTGATGATAAGTGCTTTGGTTTTGTTTTTGAGTTTAGTAAAGAGTACAAAAATTTTTTTAGAGAAGGATGTTGTAAGATCGATGAAGATGCGATCAATGATAAGCGAAGATCATAAATTCATAAGAATCTTCAAGGTACAAGCTAGTGTTGATAGAGAAAGGGATTGTGTTATACGATTGAATTTACAATTCATATTTTGCATTATAAGTTTACATTCGTGGTGATATATTTTTTCAAGATATGAATTGGCAAGGTGGGAAACGATCAATTGTATCTGGTATTGAGCATTTGAAAGGACTTACACCTGGGTCGAGTCAAAAAATTTATTAGTGTTGATTGTTAAGTACCGAAGAAAGGTTTCATTTAAAAAGTGTTGGTTTATAATAACGTAAATGGTCGGAGTGTTTATGATGGTTGTTTTTATTGTTAGTGTGATTCACTAGTTATGCTCTTGTGTGTTTTCACTTTTGTGGGTAAATCCCTAGTGGTGGATCAGGGGTACCAAATCCTGCAATGTTCTCTTGGTTGAGTGGGAAGATTAGGAAGATTTGGTTACTTCGAATGACATAATTAGTGTTATCTTATAGTTGTTAAATTATTTCAGTGGTTCTACATGTACCACCTTGCTTATAAGAATTCATAGAAGAGCAACCATGCGTAATTATGGTTGTCTGAAAATCTTAATATTCATCTTGTCGTCCAGGTCATGTGTTGATTGTGTTTGGTTGAAGGTGGAGATCATTGAGCCCAATTTTACTGTTCTTAAGGGTAATCTACAATCACAATTACTAAATCTAGCATTTTGATAGTGTTATTGGAGAGTTTGTATGCTTGGACATATCCCTCGATGAGTATCTGATGTCTAAAGATCAATCTTTATAACTTAAGCTCATGGAAAATTGGGTTGTGAGATGGATATGTTGATAAGAACTATGATTGTTTGGGTATTATGATTGTGTGTTGGCTAGTTTAGGTTTACCTCTAATTGTGTCGAGTTTTGATCTAAGATTTTATCGTGGTTATGTGAGAAAGGATTCATCATGATGTTTGTGTCAAAGTCCTTGATAACATATTGCAGATATGTGTACGATCAAATTTGGTGGTTATAGGGAATAACTTTGTTGTTAGTTAAGTGCATATACAACAATAATTATTACTCGAGTATTGTGATCACTTCATTGAGGCATTGTATGGAAGGATGTGTAGGTATTCAATAGGTTGGTTTGAGGTTGGGGATATGAAACCCTTAGGGGTAATGAGATTCGGTAAGAAGGACATGCGGGAAAAGTATCCTTAGTTATTCGATGATTCAGTTATTACTCTATTCTTGCTTTAGCCCTTTTCTCCTAGTTTGTCACTCGGGGACGAGTGATGGGTAAATTGATATCTATTGTAACAATGTTCCTATCATTATAGAAAGGCCAATGGGAAAAAATTTAGGGCCAGAAAACTTTTTGGTAGTAACTTGGAATTTCCTAAGCTAGTCCAGATTTGGATGAAATCAAAGTCATTAAGATGTAGGGAAATCTGGTCACAATCGGGTGACTTATTTACAATTTTGATTACATGAGTAGTTAGATAAGTCGTTAAGGAATCCATACGACTTTACGAAATTTAAATCGGGTGAGTAGAACTCCTGAAATTGATCTTAGCATGAACGGTATTTTCTGCGCGTCGTTGGTTAAAGGTGTGTTGTGAAATGAAGGCCTTTGAATTATTAAACTAGCTTACTATTTAAGGCAAGCCGCTTTGGCGGTGATTTTGGTAGCTCTGGTGGGGCCGCTGTAGCAGGGTGAGGGCCGCTGTGGAGGCCCCGACGCGACTTAAGGTCATAAATAAACCCCAAAATGTCTTTATTCTACACTTTTCGATTTTTAGAGCTAAGGAACGAACCCCAGGCGATTCTTGATGGTTTTCCATAATTCTTGAGGCTAAATGTAAGGTTTTTACACCCCGAATCCATTTTTCTATTTGTAGAACTTAGTTTCTTGGGTAATTATCGATGGGGGAGGGTTTTGATCTGTGATTTATGGTGGAAGAAACCCTAATATGGGTATGGGGATCAAGGGTTTGGCCTAGGTTTGATAATGTTGATTATAATCCAGGTAATAAGGCCTCGTTTATTGATCCTTGTGTTAAATGTATGTTTTTAGACCACGAGAAAGCGAGAAGAATCCGAAAAGGGAATATTCAAGTGCCTTAGGGGATTCAAGCTTGGATTCGAGGTAGGTGATGGTTGTGATTTCATTTTGGTGTGATATATGTTTGTAAGTGCTCATTATAATGCATGTATGTATGCGAATGCTGCATTATTGACCCTAATAGTAAATGAGGATAATTGAATAATTGTATGCCATGAATCACCTCTTGATGTATGATTGTGAGAATATGCATTGTGATTGTGATTGTGGTTTGTTGAATGGATCGGGTGTTACATTCCGACACACTAACTTAGATTGGTTGCCACGTTCCGGCATAAATATGGGATCGATTGCCACGTTCTTGCATAAATATGGGATCAGTTGCCACGTTAAGGCATAATCATTAAATCGGGTACCGCGAACCGGTACACTAACAATTTGGGTTTGGGTTCCATGGGAGGACCATTGCATTGGGTTCCATGAGAGGACCATTGAATTCTGTTGTGTATTTGTGATGATTACGTTTATATCTAATGATGATTGATATTGGAAGACTGTATATTGCTCTAAAATGATAACCAATGTGTATTATTGACAACGTGGAATGCTACATTGATCCTGAAATGATGACTAATATTGTATATGTTTGGTATATGCATGTTTTATAATGTTGTGGTTACTTGCATGTGTTTCAGTTTTTGGGATAGCCGCGTGATCCTACCAGTACACTGTTGTTGTGTACTGATACTGCACTTGCTTATTCTTTGTTGAGTACAGGGCATCTTTACGCAGCCATGATAGACCTCAGCTAGGTGACTATTGAGCGTGACCGGATTCAACGGTGAGCCAGTTCTTTCAGGCTGTCGTGGATCTTTCTTGTTTCAGTCCTCTCTTTTCGGACTCAGACTATTTGTTTAATGTGTTGTTAGTATTGGGATTTTACACCTTGCTCTTGGACTTGTCATTAGTAGAATTTTGGTACAATGGCTTTCAAGTTCTAGATGTTGTTCTTCCGCATTAGTTTGGTTAGTTTATTTATACCTTTGGATTTTATAGGGACAAGATCCACGATAACCTAACAAAACTAAAAAGTAAACGGGAATCCTCCGAAAGAAAGGATGCTCACCAAAGCAACTCTGGAACTACACATGGTATCAACAGTGCGTATGTTGATGACCCTGAACTCCTATGTCTGCATCATAAAAGATGCATGCCAAATGGCGTCAGTACATGGAATGTACGAGCATGCAAGGGGAACTCTAAAACACACAAACATAAGCTTGAACTTGATAAAAAGGAAGAACATGCTCACCTCATCTCAACTCAACTCTAAGATACTCAAGGATGCTCAAAGGTACTCAAAGATGCATTATAAAGAAAGCTTTTAAAACTGTAGATAACAACTCAGATGTATTTAAAAATACAATAATAAACTCTTTTACTCTTATTTGGGAGATTCTATAACCGACAACCATTACTATGAGCTATGTGATGATACAGCATCTCGCCCACGCTTCCAAAAGTGTTCTATACCTTGCCTGAGTATAAAACATCTTCAAATAAGTGGATCCACTATTCTATGCTAAAAAGCAATAAAGAATCATTTAAAAAGTAATACCATTTACCCATGTTGTCATACATGGTTTATGAGGACTTTGAGTTGTCTCAACTTTTCTCCATATCGGTGCTCAATACTACTCCCAGTAATATAAATCATGTTCCTATGTTTCAAAACATTTCCTCATCCTCAAACTTTGAGATTATTACTCAAAAGTTTCTCTTAAAAGAGATAGTGCTCAAAAACTCCTCATGAACTCATTTGAATATCGAAGTTTCCTCCCATTTTAAATGTAAAGACATTTACTCTTGAGATTACTTAGTTCCCATATATTCATTTTGAAAGATGAAACTCAACTCACCTTATCCTCATACTCAAGTCTTAAAAGAAGTGTTAAGAGCTGGTAAAAGACTTCTCAAAAAGACTCGAAAGGTTTTCTCAAACTTGACTCTTAATCTTTTCTTAAATTTCAATTATAAATTCAAGAATTACTGTAACACCTTGCTATTTGAAATAACTAGAAAGAAGTAGAATTAGAAAGAGTCATTTTTTGAAAGAATGAGAAATCTGGAAAATTGGTTAAGTTATGTTAAGTTTGGATTTTGGATCAACTTCAAACGACCATAACTCGCATTATGATTTACGTGTGCTACAAAATATTTTTGAATAGATCTTTGAATTATCTTTCCAATGCCACCGAGTTTGCTCAATTTTGAGTTCGTATGAGTGAGATATATTCATTTGAAGTTGCGCTATCTAGATAAGGAAAGTCAAAATCGGATTTTGGAAGGGTATTTTTGTATTTTCCATACCCAACTAATTAATTTCGTTTTTAGGAGTTTAATTTGGGTCTAATAAGAATTAGATCAGTTTACACTTTACCAACACACACTAGGTCTTGGAAAAAAGAGAAAAGAGGAGAAAGGAGAAGAAAACTTAAAGATTCATTAAGTTCTTGCAATTTTGGTTCTAGATTTCGCCAAGGATTCAATCCTATGAGGCATGTGAGATAACATAGCTTTGGGTTAGTTCACCCACGCACCAATCATGATTTAATTCACTGTAATTGTGTTTTTGAAAGAAAAGATTATGAGTTCTTGATGAAATTTGTTGAAGTTCTTGTCGGTTCTTGTTGTTGGAGTTGTTGAGAATTTTCTTGAGTTTGATTCATAAAATTAGGTGTGATTTTGAGTATATTCTCACATATTTTGGTGATTTAGTCGAATCTAAGTGTTTGGGAAAAGACCCAATTGAATCTAGAGGGTTTAGATTTGAAAAACGAGCAACAAAATTCGTCAAAAACCTGGGGAGGGGGTTGCGGCTTTGCGCCTCTCAAAGCACCCTAAAGGGAACTCTGAAGTTTGGGCCCTAGGGCGCCATGCCAGCCAGCGTGCTCGACCCCAACTTCTGAAGTTTCCCTGCTGGTGCCGAGCGTCACTTAGAGTGCCAGGGAGACTAGTTCTTCCACCTTTTCCCACTTCTTTCCATTTGAGTTCCCTAACAATGTACCTAAGTTTTCCAATCGATTTCTACACTCTAAGCTACATCTAAACATCATGAAATCATCCAAAACATGAGATCATGAACCTTGAATCCAAAATTCAATTCAAGGAAAGTTAAGAGTCAAGTCAAGAGGAGTTCATTAAGTTTCCAAAGATCTTTTACAAATGTTTGAACTTTGTTTTAAGGCATGAATTTTGAGTTGAGTAAAATGTACGAGTAAAGTTCATTTCGTCAAAAGATTATACGGAAACTAAGTATTCCCAAGAGTTGAAATGTTTTCAAATTTAAAAAAGAGAGAAAATGCCGATTTCCAAGAAAGCTTTTGAGCTAATCTTTGACTAATTATCTCAAATCACAGAAAGAGTTTTTCTTCTAAAAACATATGAGCTGAGTATATTTTTAGGAGTAGTATTGAGCACCGATATGGGGACAAGTTCATAATAACTCAAGTCTCCACAAACCATGTAGCCATCGTGGGTAAGAAAGGGTCCTACTTTTTAGATGATTCCTAGCATAGACTAGTGGATCCACTTAGTTGAGGCATTCTATATCATGGCAAGGTATAGGACAGTTCTGGCAGCGTGGGCGAGACATTGTATAATCACTTTAGCTCATAGTGATGGTTGTCGGTTAAAAAAACTCCCACAGTATTATATTACTTTATATGTAAATTTAGTTGTTATTGTATTTCTATAATACATTGAGATGTCACCTATTGTTTTAAATGCTTTGTATAAACTGCATATTTATTGTTGTTTTACTTTGCATTTGAGTTGAGTATCCATGAGTTGAGTAAAGCTAAGGTAAGTGTTCTTTTTAGATTCCTTTCAAGCCTATGTCATGTTTAGTTTTCTCCTCGCATACTCGTACATTCAATGTATTGATGCCATTTAGCCTGCATCATTTTATAATGTAGGTACATGTAACCAGGATCAGAATCCAGCGCCTAGTTGATCCAATTGAGCACTCAGAGTCAGTTGGTGAGCCTTCTTACTTTCTGGAAGACCCCTTTTACATTGTTTTAGTATTTCATTTGTTAGGATGATCTGGGGTCTTGTCCCGACATCCCTTTCTGTTTTAGAGGCTTCATAGATGAATAGTTATAGTTCTTTAGTCTTTCCATTTTTAGTTGTTGATGTTAAGACTTGAGGTTCCATTTTGGCTAGTTTATTATTTCTTTAAGATATTGCATTAATTTTCCTTTGAGACTGTTTCTTGATAATTAAGTCTTCTGCTATAAGTTAAGCCATGCCAAGCGTTCACCTGGGGCCAATAGTAGTTCTCGAGTGCCAGTCCCGCCCAGGGTGTAGGCTCGGGGCGTGACAAACTTGTATCAAAGCCCAGAGTTCAAGAGTCTTAGGGAGTCTATAAAATTGTGTCATTAGAGCCCTAGTTATCAGTGTGAAGCATGCCACATCTATAATTAGGAGGTTGCGACATTTAGGAACTATCTCACTTCCTTCACATTCATTTTGTGTGATAGAGTTTATCTCTATGAAAGTTTCTTTCTAACTTGTGCTATCGTGTGTCTTTCAGATCATGCCTCCATGAAGAGCTATTTGAGGTCATCGTGCTAGAAGGAACATTGAGAAGCAAGGGGTACCTAATGCACCAGAAGTGCAACCCCAAGGAGAGGTTACGAATAATAAGTTTCAGGAAGCAATCCGAATGCTATGTGAGGTTGTGACTAACTAGGCTGGACAACAAAGAAGGGCTTGACAGGAAAAGGTGGATACTTCGAGGATCCGCAAGTTCTTGAGGATGAATCCTCCAAGCTTCACTCGTTCAAGCACTATTGAGGAACCAAAAATTTTTATTGAGAAACTGCAAAAATTGTTTGAGGTTATGTACGTTGTTGATGCTGAGCGAGTGGAACTAGCTGCATATCAACTAAAGAATATTCCTAGGACTTGGTTTGACCAGTGGAAGAATGGTAGAGCTGAGTGTGTGCCAATTCTGAGTTGGACTATATTTGAGGAGGCTTTCTTGGGCATTTCTTTCCTTGCGAACTGAGAGAAGCCAAGGTATGGAAATTCCTTACCCTTAAGTAAGATTCACTAATTGTTCATGAGGAGCAGGATGAGTCTATTTGTTGCTGTGTTATCCCGTATGTCAAGCAAAAAGGGCAAGGCAACTATGCTAATTGAGGACATGGATATAGCAAGGTTGATGGTTTATGTGTAATGGGTTGAGGAAGAGAAGCTGAGGGATAGAGAGGAATTTAGAAACACGAAAGCTAAGACAGGGAATGAGTGTGGGCAGCAAAGGAATAATGTGAATCGCTCTTCTTTCCATCAGAAGAAAAAGGGACCTATTCCATAATCTGGTAGTGCACCTGCACCCCGAAACAAAGGTGAGTATAATAGTCAGAATTTAGGGTACTTCAGAGCTAGACCTGCACAGTCTCAGGGTAGTGTGGCACAATGAGGTAACTGGGCTCATGCATGTGCTAAGTGTGGTAGGAACCACCCAGGTAAGTGTCGCGATGGCTCCACAGGTTGTTTCAAGTATGGAAAAGAGGGTTACTTCATGAAAGAGTGCCCTAAGAACCGACAAGGTAATGGGAATCAGGGCAATAAAGCCCAATCTTCATCAGTTGCTCCACCAGACAGAATTGCATCTAGAGAAGCTACTTTAGGGGCAGGCGGAGGAGCAAACTGTCTTTATGCTATCACCACTCGTCAAGAGCAAGATTATTCATCAGATGTGGTCACTGGTATGCTCAAAGTCTTTACTCTTAATGTGTATGCTTTGCTAGACCAGAGAGTAAGTTTATCTTTTGTGACTCCTTATGTTGCAATGAAATTTGATGTTCTTCCTAAGAAACTTTGTGAGCCCTTTTTTGTTTCTACACCTGTCGGGGAGTCTATTCTAGTTGAGCGAGTCTATCATGATTGTACCATTTTCGTCAATCACAAAAACACCATGGCAGATTTAGTTGAGTTAGACATAGTAGATTTTGATGTCATTCTTGGTATGGACTGGCTTCATGGTTGTTATGCCTCTATTGATCGTAGAACTCGAGTTATCAAGTTCCAATTTCCTAATGAGCTAGTCTATGAGTGGAGGAGTAGTTCAACAGTGCCTAAGGCATTTTATTTCGTACCTTAAGGCGATAAAGTTAGTTTCCAAGGGTTGTGTCTATCATTTAGTTTGAGTTAATGACTCTAGTGTTGACACACCTCTTATTGATTCAGTTCTAGTTGTGAGGGAGTTTCAAGAATTCATTCCAAATGATCTACCCGGAGTCCTTCCTGAGAGAGAAACAGACTTTGGTATAAATGTCCTTCCCAATACTCATCGTATCTCTATTCCGCCATATAGAATGGCTCCAGCAAAGTTGAAAGATCTCCTTGATAAGGGTTTTATTTGACCAAGTGTCTCACCTTGGGGCGCTACGGTCTTATTTGTGAGGAAGAAGGATGGTTCCAGTAGGATGTGTATAGATTACAGCCAGTTGAACAAGGTTATCATCAATAATAAGTATCCTCTTTCGAGAATTGATGATCTTTTTTATCAGCTTCAGGGTGCCACATGTTTCTCTAAGATAGACCTCTGATAAGGCTACCATCAGTTAAGAGTAAGGGAATGTGATATTCCAAAGACAGCTTTCAGGACCCGTTATGGTCATTATGAGTTTCTGGTCATGTCGTTCGATTTAACCAATGTGCCTGCAGCATTCATGGACCTTATGAATAGAGTATTCAAGCCTTATTTAGTTATGTTTGTTATCGTGTTCATTGATGACATACTAATCTATTCGAGGAATGAGGAAGATCATGCTAGCCATCGCAGAATAGTTCTCCACACTCGAAAGGATAGGGAGTTATATGCTAAGTTCTCTAAATTTGAGTTTTGGCTTGAGTCTGTGGCATTATTGGGTCACATTATTTTCGGTGATGGGATTAGAGTTGATACCCAAAAAATAGAGGCAGTGCAGAATTGGCCTAGAACCATATCTCCAAGTGATATTAGGAGTTTCTTGGGGTTGGCCGGATATTATAGAATGTTCGTAGAGGGGTTCTCATCTATTTCATCCCCTTTGACCAAGTTAATTCAGAAAACAGTGAAATTTCAATAGTCTGAAGCATGTGAGAAAAACTTTTACGAATTGAAAAAGAAATTGACTATTGCCCCAATATTGACCTTACCAGAAGGTTCTCAAGGTTTTGTGGCATATTGTGATGCATCCAGAGTTGGTTTGGGTTGTATGTTAATTCAGAATGGCAAAGTCATAGCTTATGCCTCCAGACAGTTGAATGCTTATGAGAGAAACTACCCAACCCATGACTTAGAGTTGGCTATTGTAGTATTTGCCTTGAAAATATGATGTCACTATCTTTATGGTGTTCGTGTAGATGTATTAACTGATCACAAGAGTCTTCAGTATGAGTTTAGTCAGAAGGAGCTTAATCTCAGACAGATGAGGTGGTTAGAGTTACTCAAGGATTATGATATGAGTATCCTCTATCACCCAGGTAAGGCTAATGTTGTTGTTGATGCCTTGAGAAGGTTTCCTATGGGTAGTACTGCCCATGTTGAGGAAGATAAGAAAGAGTTAGCAAAAGATGTGCATAGACTTGCACAATTAGAAGTTCGACTAATGGATTCCACAGAAGGAGGAGTAGTAGTAATGAATGGGGCTGAATCATCATTGGTGTCTGAAGTTAAGGAGAAGCAATACCAAGATCCCACTTTGCTTGAATTAAAGGAAAATGTTCATAACCAAAAAGTATTGGCTTTTGAACAAGGGGGAGATGGCATATTGAGGTATCAAGGCAGGTTGTGTGTACCAAGGGTGGATGAGCTCCAAAAGAGGATCATGAAGGAAGCTCATAGCTCCAGATATTCTATCCATTCGGGTTCCACAAAGATGTATCGCGATTTGAGAGAAGTTTATTGGTGGAGTAGTATGAAGAAGGGCATTAAAGAGTTTGTTGCTAAGTGTCCGAGTTGCCAACAAGTTAAGGTAGAGCATCAAAGGCCCGATGGTATGTCCCAAAATATAGAGATTCTAGAATGGAAAAGGGATATTATCAATTAGGATTTCATCACAGGTTTACCAAGGTCTCGCAGGCAGCATGATTCTATTTGGGTGATTGTTGATAGAATAACGAAATCAGCCCACTTTTTGCCGATAAAGACTACCTATTCAGCAGAAGATTATGCCAAGTTGTACATTCAAGAGGTACTCATACTTCATGGAATTCCGGTATCAATTATTTCAGACAAAGGAGCACAATTTACTGCATAGTTTTGGAAAACTTTTTAGAAAGGCTTGGGTTCAAAAGTGAACTTAAGTACTGATTTCATCCTAAAACAGATGGTCAAGCAGAGTGCACTATTCAAACTTTAAAAGATATGATGAGGGCCTGTGTGATTGATTTCAAGGGGAATTGGGATGATCACTTACCTCTCATTGAGTTTGCTTACAACAATAGTTACCACTCTAGCATCCAGATTGGTCCTTATGAAGCTCTTTATTGGAGAAGATGTTGATCTCCTATTGGATGGTTTGAAGTTGGTGAAGCTACATTAATAGGACCAGACTTGGTTCATCAAGCTATGGAGAAGGTGAAGGTTATTCAAGAGAGGTTGAAAACAACGCAGAGTCGTCAGAAATCCTACACTAATGTTAGGATGAGGGAGTTAGAGTTTGGGATAAATGATTTGGTATACTTGAAAGTTTCACCCATGAAGGATGTTATGAGATGTGGTAAGAAGGGAAAGCTTAGTCCTCGGTATATTAGTCCTTACAGAATATCCAAGAGGATTGGCAATGTAGCTTATGAGTTAGAGCTACCACAAAAGTTAGCAGCGGTCCATCCGGTATTTCATATTTCAATGTTGAAGAAGTGTATGGGCGATCCTTCATTAATCATACCAACTGAAGATATTGGTATCAAGGATAGCTTATCCTATGAGGAGATTCCTGTTCACATTCTAGATCACCAAGTTCTCAAGTTGAGGACCAAGGAAGTAGCATCAGTCAAAGATCTTTGGAGAAATCAGTTTGTTGAGGAAGCTACTTGGGAAGCTGAGGTGAATATGAAGAAAAGATATCCTCATCTCTTTGAGGCCAGAGAAATTCCATATCAAGGTACTAATTATCTTCTTAGTACTCTTTAATTTATATGCTTGATGTGTTTAATTTGCTTGTTGGGTGTTTGAGCTAAATGTTAGATGTTACACCCTTAGCCTACTAAGATTAATCTCATTCGATGATGAATGTTCCCAAGGGAGAGATATTGTAACACCTCTCAATTTGAAAGAACTAGAAAGAGCTAGAATTAGAAAGAGTCATTTTTGGAAAGAATGAGAAATCTGGAAAATTGGTTAAGTTAGTTAAGTTTGGGTTTAGGGTCAACGTCAAACGACCATAACTCCTAGATCAGGATGAGTAAGGTGTGCTACAAGATATTGTAGGAAAGATCTTTGAATTATTTTTCCAACGTTTCCAAGTTTTCTCAATTTCGAGTTTATATAAGGGAGATATGTACATATGAAGTTGGGCTATCTAGATAACGAAAGTCAAAACAGGATTTTGGAAGGGTATTTTAATCTTTTCCATACATAAAAATTAACTTTGTTTATAGGAGTTTAATTTGGGTCTAATTAGAATTATATCAGTTTACGCTTCACCAACACACGCTAGGGCTTGGAGAGAAGAGAAAAAAGGAGAAAGGAGAAGAAACGTTCAAGATTTGTCAAGTTCTTGCAATTTTGGTTGTGGATTTTGCCAAGAATTCAGTCCTACAAGGTATGTGAGATCACATAGCATTGGGTTAGGTCACCCACATGCCAATCATGATTCAATTCAGCGTAATTGTGTTTTTGAAAGAAAAAATTATGAGTTCTTGATAAAAAAAATTTTAAGTTCTTGTGGTTTCTTGTTGTTGGAGTTGTTGAGAAGTTTCTTGAGTTTGATTCATAAAATTAGGTGTGATTTTGAGTATATTCTCACATATTTTGGTGATTTTGTCGAATATAAGTGTTTGGGAAAAGACCCAATTGAATCTAGAGGGTTTAGAGTTGAAAAACGAGTAAGAAAATTTGGCAAAAACTTGGGGAGGGGGCTTGGGCACCGTGCCTCTTAGAGCGCGCCAAAGGGAACTCTGAAGTTTGGGCCCTGGGGCATCGCACCAGCCAGCGTGCCCCACCCTAACTTCTGAAGTTTCCTTTCTGGAGCCCCGCGCCACTCAGAGCGCCAGGGACACCTGTTCTTCCACCTTTTCCAACTTCTTTCCATTTGAGTTCCCTAGCAACGTACCTAAGTTTTCTAGTCAATTTATACACTCTATGGTACGTCTAAACATCATGAAATCATGTATAAACATGAGTTCATGAACCTGGAATCCATAATTCAATTCAAGGAAATTTAAGAATCAAGTCAAGAGGAGTTCATAGAGTTTCCAAAAGTCTTTTACAAATGTTTTAACTTTGTGTTAAGTCTTGAGTTTTGAGTTGAGTAAAGTGTAAGAGTAAACTTAATTTCTTCAAAAGATTATATGGAAACTAAGTATTCTTAAGAGTTGAAATGTTTTCACATTTAAACAAAAGAGGAAACACTGATTTCCAAGAGAACCTTTGAGCTAGTTTTTGAGTAATTATCTCAAATCACAGAAAGAGTTTTACTTTTAAAAACATATGAGCTGAGTATATTTTGGGAGTAGTATTCGGCACCGATGTGGGGACGAGTTCATAATAACTCAAGTCTCCATAAACCATGTAACCATCGTGGGTAAGAAAGGGTCATACTTTTTAGATGATCCCTTAGTGCTTTTTAGCATAGACTAGTGGATCCACTTAGTTGAGGCATCCTATATCACGGCAAGGTATAGGATAGTTCTGGCATTATGGGTGAGACATTGTATCATCAGTTTAGCTCATAGTGATGGTTGTCGGTTAGAGAAACTTCCACAATATTGTATTACTTTATATGTAAACTGAGTTGTTATTGTATTTCATTAATACATTGAGATGTCACCTACTGTTTTAAATGCTTTGTATAAACTGCATCTTTATTGTTGTTTTACTTTGCATTTGAGTTGAGTATCCATGAGTTAAGTAAAGCTAAGGCAAGTGTTCTTTTCAGATTCCTTTCAAGATTATGCCATGTTTATTTTTCCCCTCGCATACTCGTACATTCAATGTACTGATACAATTTGGCCTGCATAATTTTATGATGTAGATATAGGTAACCAGGATCATCATCCAGTGATTCATTAATCCAGTAGAGCACTCAAACTCAGTTGGTGAGCCTCTTTGCTTTTCGGATGACCCCTTTTACATTGTTTTAGTATTTCAGTTGTTGTGATGATCGGGGGTCTTGTACTGACATCCCTATTTGTTTTAAAGGCTTCATAGATGAATAGTTATAGTTCTTTAGTCTTTCCAATTTTAGTTGTTGATGTTAAGTCTTGAGTTGCCATTTCGGTTAGTCTAATATATCTTTCAGATATTGCATTAGTTGTCATTTGAGGCTGGTTTTTGTTTAACTCTTCTGTTGTAAGTTAAGCTAGTCCAAGGGTTCGCTTGGGGCCAGCAATGGTTCTTAAGTGCTAGTCCCTCCCAAGGTGTAGGATCAGGGTGTGACAGTTATGATTCATGATATGAAGGATCTCGTGATGATTAAATCTAGTTTATATCACTATGATTAAGAAAGGAATGAAAGCTCGACTCAAAGGAACAAGTACCGAACGAAAATGATGACGAAAGTGGTCTGACACTTTGTGGCGCAGGGGTTGTACGCCGTGCTAGGCCTCCCCTTACTGGGGCTGGTTTCTGGCTCACTGTTGGCACCCTACGCCAGCCATGCTGGCGCATCGGGGGTGCGGCGCCCCAACCTGTTTCCAGAACATCCTGACAAATTCTTCCTCTCGATTTTTTGCCCTAATTCACCTAGAATCGGATGGTTTCTTCCAAACGCTGTTACATTCGAATAACGAACATAAGTATATGAAAATCTACTCAAAACAACCCTCAAACTCATAGCATAAACCTCAAGAATTCATCAAAAACCCATCATTAACATTTTAAGAATATAACTTCAAGAAACTCATCAAGAACTTCATACATGGATTGTCATGGATGAAATTAACTCAAGAAACTTATGATTGGCGTGAGGATGAATGGACCCATCATTATGAAAGCTTACATACCTCATAAGGATTAAATTAGCAATTAAACTAGCAATTATGGAGGTGAACGTGAGGGTGAACAGACCCATCAAAGGTCTTCCAGTACTTGGAGGCCTGGCGCTCTACTCTAGCAATGCGCCATGGTTGTCAGGCTCTTTTCTCCTCTGTTCTTCATCCAGTGTGTGTTCTTTCAAATTGTATTTTTGCTCTTTTCTTGATATTAACTCTTAAAGTCTTCATTAATTCTTGAGAGATCCTCCATATCGTAATTACATCTCTTAATTTACATTTCAAATTAAAGTAAAGTTAAGAGGAAAGTTCAAGAGGTCCTTTTGAGTCAACGTTGAGAACTCTTTTGCAATTTACTATAGTTTTGAACTAAGTCCTTGAGTTTTGAGTATTGAGTCATTTATATTGTTATTGAGGTCTTTGAGTTTATTTGTTCCTGTCTATAACTCAACAAGAACTCTATTTTGAGTTATAAATCTTGAAAATCCTTTAAAGCCTAAATTTGTGTTTTAAACTGAGTTCTTTGAGGAAAGTTTTAAAAGAAAATTTTGAGTTAAGTTTAAGGAAACTATGTATTCCCAAATGTATCATTTTGCCATAAAGAAAAGAGAAACTTCGATTTCTAAAAAGAATTTATGAGTTTGAAGATATTTCAAGAATAGTTACTTATTTTAAGAGGATAATTCGAGCAATTATCTCAAACCAGAGAAAGAGTATGTTTTAATACATTGAGGATAAAGTTATATTGATTATTTTGGGACTAGTATCAAGATCCAAATTAAGTTAGAGCCTTTTATTATTTGGAAGTCCCATAAGACTACGTAGCCACCGTAGGATAGGATAACATTGATCTTCATGCGACTCATTTTTGCCTCTAAGAAGGCCTATTAGATGGATCCATAGTCATAATATCATCTTGTACCTCAACAAGGTATAGGATGACCTTTGCAACGTGGGCGAAATAATGTATCATTGCTAGGCCTATAGTAACAGGTGTCGGTAAGAGAAACTCTCCATAAGTACTGTATAATATTTTTTTTATATTGTTTCTATATTCTATATTGTTGTAAAGTTAAATATTTTTACTTCATGTTCATGTATTGATTGAGTTGAGTTCTATCAACAATTCAGTTCAGTCATCTACGCTTTCAGTTCTCCTTGCATACTCGTATATTCAATGTACTGATGTCATTCAACCTGCATCCTTTTATGATGCTTATACAAGTGTTTAGGATTATCAACAGGCGCTTCGTTGAGATCACTCTACACTCCAGTTAGCTTTTAGGTGAGCCTCATTGTATTCTGGAGGACCTCGCGTTTACTTTCAGTTTAGTAGTTTTGAGATGTCGTGGGTCTTGTCCCGATATCCTACTTTAATTGTAGAGGCTTAATAGATAGTTATAGTTGAGGAGTCATTTTGTATTTACTTTCTTTTGAGTCATTTTAGAAACTATAAATATTGTTATTGAGTACTTTCCAGACTTGATGAAGTTTATTATTTGAGTTTTAATGAATTTAATTCAATTTTAAGCCTATTATTGCTCGAATTAGCTTTCCTCTTGTAGTCAGCCAGGATGAAGGTTTGCTTGGGGACCATCAATGGTTATTGAGTGCTGGCCACGCCCAGAGTGTAGGCTCGGATCGTGAGATCAACCATATATGAAGTGAATCAAAACTAAGACCCCAAACATTTTCAAATCTTTGTTTGGGGTGCTTTGGGGTGGGGTGGAGTGGTAAGCGCTTATGGTGAAAATATAGTGTTTAAAATTTTTTCCATGAATTATGGCATCACAAATCAAATATAAATTTTAGATATATACTATTTTTAAAGAAATTTGGTCAACTTTTATATTTTCTGATAAACTTTATTTGTAAGAATTTGATATATTTTTTATGCCATAGATATCCAAATGTTCTATTGTATGTTCATACCATAACACATAACTAGAAAGATTATAATCAATTTACCATATTTATCATGAAGTCCTTTTGGTTTGTTAGAATTAATGTTTAGATTAGATCGTCAAATATTTAATTTAAGACATTGATTAATAACTATGTATTTTATAGTATTTTATTAATAATTAATTAAAACTATAAGTGAAATATGATGGAAATTAAGGTAATCCCAATTAGACACAAATATTCATTATAAAATTTGTGAAAGATGTAACTCATTTCACTTTTTTCCAATTTAGACTTTCTTGTGAAAGGTATGAGTGTTTTCATTTAAATATCCTCCTCTCTTTTTATGAACTATAGAAATACAATAATTTATATATGTACACACATATCTGTTTATATAGATCTTTCCTCTTAAAATCATCAAAATTAATTTATTTTTTCGTGATTTTTTATCAGGCCGGGAAAATTCATTTGGCAAATGAGTTTATCCATGGGTACAGGCAACAATGTTCAAGGTAAATTCATCAACACTGGCTTTTAAAATTATTGTAGGCTACATTTTTTATATTATAAAATTCTTATAAGCTATGGAACTAATGTTATGATTTCATTATGTGGTATAGTATTCTAGTTTATTTATTATCAAATCTTGAAAATTATTTAACTATTTTTTTAAGAAAAACATATGTCTTGCAAAATTTGGTCAACTATGTGAGATTGCAGTTCTAAGGGTTTAAGATTTCTTGATGGGTAATGATAATAGTCTTCTTCCCCTTTTAAATGAGAATGAATCTTCTGATCTTAAATTGTCAACCAAAAGTTGTTATATAGAGATGAGTAAACTTTAATCCAATCATGTAATTAAATTCTTTGAATTTTAAAAATGATACCCTCTTCACCTTTTGAATGATAAGGAACCCTTGGATCTTAAATTCAAAAATTGTTGTAAAGAAATAAGAAAATTTTGTTTAACTATATTAATAATTTGAGATAAGAAAAATAATACTTTTTAGAATTAGCAAATCAGATGGTTTTACAAAAATATAAATATCATATCACCTATAGCTATGTAACATTCTAAGTTATGCTTTTTATTTTTAAAATAATCATCAATATAAGATTTTTAAAAATAACATGATGATTTTTAAGAATAATGTGAAAATAAAATAAACATTTTTCAAAAAATAATGTGAACACAAAATAAATGTGTTGCACAAAATTGACTAGTTAAAAAGAATATAACATTAGCAAGAAGTTTTAAATTATTCAAAAAGTATATATGTTACCATTCATACTAATAGTAATTGAGACAACTTATAAGTGTTCATAAGAAGAAAAATAAAATAAATATATATATATATATATATATATATATATATATATATATATATATATATATATATATATATATATATACACACACTTATTCAATTTATTTATTTTTATCATTGAATATGTATGATCAAGTACTTTATTACGAGTAACAACTTATACACATTTAATATTTGTACTAAATTAAAATGATTATTGATTTTCAAACTCAAAATGTTAAAGGGATTAAATGAAATCAATATACTTCATATAAAAAGCAACACAACAATATTTATGTGTGACATTCCACAATAATATTTTTAACATAAGAAATCCTCAATGACAATCATATATTCATCAAGAACTAAAATATAAAAATATAGGAGCTCTTTATATATATTTTTCTTTCATTTTCATATATGCAGTTTTATTATTGAAGATTTTTGTTCATCTTGTATGTCGGCATAGGCTATAGTAGACTATACACAACCGTCATTGTATTGTTTTTTTAAAAAAATTGTGGTTTGATTCAATGTCCCCCCCCCCCCCCCCTTGTACTAAAAAATTAGATGCATGTACAATGACGATGAATCTAAAACTAATTAAAATATATTATAATTTGTAGTATTTCACGATTTACTATGATCAATGCTTCTTATGGTTTTTTTTTTTTCCTTCTCGAATCTAGTTAAGTTTTACCGTTTTATACAAGTTCTTAACAAACAATCTTATATTGTGAATAATATAGGCCAAAAAAAAAAAAAAAAAAAAACAATCAATTTATTTGTGCAATTGCGAATTTGTTAAATTTTTCAATGGATGTTCATTTATTTATCATAAAAAGCAATTGTAAAGAGCATAAACGACAAGATTACCATTTTATATTATAAAATCATTTAATTAAAACATTTTATTTCTAAATTAGAAATATCATGATTGTTTGAAATTTTATGATAACTTATCCTTTTTTAACTTTTATTTTAATGATTGCTAGATTTTATAATCATATCTGACGATTTGGATGGAGATGATTCATCTAAAACTCATGGATTAACAAGTGTTGCTAACAATGAAGTTAGTATGTTGAAGCATTTACTTATATATTATCACTTGATATCTTAATATTAACGTAGTCTCATATGAAAAATATGTGTGCATAGTTACATAGTAATTGTGTGATAATTAAGTGAATGAAATGGATCTACAATTGACTTTTGAGTGTTTAGATTAAGGAGTCTTAACTATAGTTTGTAAAATGCTAAAAATATTTTATATTTACTTTTATAGACATTGATCCATGGATTTTTTGAGTTTATTCAAGAAGTTGATCAAGAAGTCACAAGTCATTTAACCAAGACTTTGCAACCTGTAGAATCGCAACAGCTTGCATCATAGTCAAGGTAATTGAGTCTTGCTTGTTTAAAAATACTTAAGTTTAATTTACTATCACATTTTAAATTGTTATTGTTGTTGTTAATTATTTTGGTACTTTAATTGATTATAGGACAATTCGACTTAAAGATAATCCACACGAGCACTAGCAAGAGGACCTGCGATATCAAGATGGAGCAATGCAGTCATCCCTAGAAGGCTTTATAGATCCCAACGAATGAGAGCGAGTAATGACCCCGAGGTCATAGAAGAAAAGAGGAAGAGAACAACAAAGATGTACGCATCTTCCAAAAGAAAGAAATTTGCCCCATGAACATCTTGAAAATTTCTACAGATCAGAGAGCTATAATTATATCGTATACTCTTAATTTGATTTTTAAAGAAATTGTAGGTTTTTTTTTTTTTTTTTTTTTAAATATGATTATATCTATTTCTCAACTTTGACTATATATTTTTTATGTGACTGTAAAATCGATGGAGGAGTTAAGAGTTTAAGCATCTAAAACTTTTGTGTTCTCTTAAACTAGTAAGTTCAATTTGCGTGTGTGTGCACGTTGGTCTTTTTTAGTATACTAGTTCTTTGACACGTGCGTTGCACGTGATTACCAATTTCAAAAATATATGTTATAGTAAATAGTATTGCTTATTTAAGCGAAGATTTGAATAATAAGCTTAGCAAAAAATAATATTGCAGATTCTTTTGTGAATGTTCAATGTGGATCATCATACATATCTCTTATTCACGCAAATCTATGAAGATTGTTAATGAAAACTTTTAGTAGTTAAATGCAATTATGTATATATTTATTTCAATTTGATGAGGTTCAATCATGTAATTAGTCATCTCTCACTAATATTACCTTATAGAAAATATTTGTTTTGTATTTTTCTTGTCATCTAACTAGATGTGCTTTGCATGTTATTCTTCGTTAAATTATTTAGATGTCATATGAACAGGTGAAGAGAACAACTACAATGTATATATTCACATATTTTCACATTTGTGACATATATAATACTTTAATTTAAATACAAATACCTACCCAAATATAAATATATATTTGCATTAATGAAAATATTTATCTCATAAAATTATCTATTAAAAAAATAATAAAAATTAAACTAATACAAACTTCAACTGGCGTTATTACAAATCATATGAACTTTTCTTCATCTAAAATACTGAAATATTAAGAAATAGTAAAATAAGTAAAACAAAAGGCAATGTTAATATAGTAATAACTATTTTGAAGCAAACTTCCTGAGAGTCTAAGTCACATAAATAGCATTGATAAATAAAGTTATTCTTTTGTCTTGAGCATCAAAAACAAATCATGACAATTCTCTAAATTTTGGAAAAAGATATTCAGAACCATATATCTACATTACAAGAGAAATTATTAACAAAAACAAATGAATTTAGACTACATCATCTTAACTTCATATATTGAAACATTACATACTAATGTGCATATTAAGCAAAAAAAATAATTATTATATCATCAAATTATATTATTTTCCTCAAGTACTCGAGGTTATGGAATATACCCTCTTAAGATAGAACGACTTACTTCATCAGAATAGTGGTACCTCATATTCCTCTAAACAACTCACTCAACGACAATAAATTACACAAAAAATATTAAAATGCAAGAAGAAGAAGAGTAGAAGATTAGAAAAAATTGTGGTTGGAAAATGAGAGGAAGTCCCCCTATTTATAGTCAACAAAGGGTAGTATGAACAAATGTTTTTTGTGTCTTATTTGAAAAATCATGACCTTTCCCAGAAGTCACAATACTTTGGAAAAGTCACAACTTATTGAAAAAGTCACAACTCATAGAAAAATCACAACCCTTTGAAAAAAGTCGCAACTTATCAAAAAAGTCACAACTCATCAAAAAAGTCACAACCTAAGGGATATTATAGTAATTTAACATTCAAGTTAGGAGTTCATCCTTTTAAGTAAATATAGATATATACCATACTTGAACTTTTATTTTTATCATCAAATGAAGTTTCAACAAGTATGTTCACACTTATAGAGTCTCAATTTATGTTTAGCCTTATTGTTGATATATATATATATAGAGAGAGAAATTGACGAGTTCTGTACCTTGTATTTGCAACGAAAGTCATTGATTTTGCTATTTTAACATGATTGCTCCAAATTCCTTCTTTGAATCACTAGGAAACAAAGTATGATTCACAAACTAAATGTTTATGTTCAGACAAAAAAGTTTTTTGAGTTTTCTTATTCTCTTATAGTTTGTGTTCTCTTTTTTAATTGTTTTCTACGTTGTCTTTTAGTGTAACGGCAGAAATCGTTTTATCAGGAAGGGTTGAGAAATTTATTATTTACCAACATGTTCCCCCTTTCTTTTTTCAAATTAGAGATAATTAGTTCCTATGTCTTCTCAAAAAATTTCTTGGATCGGGTCAGGTCGGTCCACATGGGCGACCCACGACCCAAAATTACATCTCCCACTTCACACATAGTGGAAAAGACCCAAGCTAATACAATATCAACTAGACACACAATTCAAAAAACAAATAGTTCGTGCAATATGTGAGCATCAAGAGTTTAACCTTAAGGTTTTCCAAACCCCACATAAGAATCTAATCACATTTGAAAGGAATTCACTACTTATTTGAGAATTGCTCATAGTATCCTCGACTTCATTCATTACTTTAGTAGTTATTTATTCGACCCCTCATACTCTAAAAAAGGTAAACTTGAGTTCATATTTAACTTTATACACACATTTACACTTAATACCAATATGGTTAGTGCAGTAGCCGGCTTGTGTATACAAGCTTATTATTCAATTAATTGTCTTTCCTTTCTACTCGAATCTATCTATTCCAATTCAACCAATTTCCTAGACATGCATTGTATTGTCGAGCGTGTATTAGTAACATTGTCATGACCCTGACCTACACCCTATACGTAATTGGCACTAGAGAACAATCTCTGATCCCCAAGAAAACCCTTGGCTTGGGTACATGACTTACATGACACTAAATAATACACGGAAGCTTAAAATAAGTGAACACTTAGAAATTTAAGAAAGTCTTAAAAGTACAGTCTTACAAAATACTTAATATAAATCATAAGTTAAATAAAAAATCCTGAGAAAACAATGGAAAACATCTAATTTAGTGTGTCTATGAAGCCTCTAACAATACAAGATAGGTATCGAAACAAGACCTACAATACCTCAACTACTACTAAAACTGGGGTCTCCCAAAAGTAAGGATACCTCACCAACTACTGTCTGTGAATGAATATTAACCTCAACACATTGCTTGTTGATGATCATGATCACCTGTATCTGCATCATAAAATGATGCAGGTAGAATGTCAGTACATTGAATGTACTTGTAAGTGATAAGGTTAGAGTAAACAATCTACAGGCTTAAAGGACTAGAAGCAAATTAACCGGATCAGTGCATGAATATGACATGAAAACCATTTAAGCGTTACAATATAATAAACAATGAAAGCAACATGAAAATAATATATTATACTTGTGGGTAGTTTCTCTAACCGATAAGAATTACCATGAGCCTAGCAATGTACAGCGTTTCACCCATGTTGTCAGGGCCATCATGTACTTTGCCGGTGTATAAGATGATATCGTGACTATGGATCCATATGATTGGCCTTCTCAGAGGCAATGATGAGTCGCATGAAGAATCAATGCTACCATATCCTACTCTAGCTACGTAGTTTTATGGGACTTCTGAATCATAAGAGACTCTAACCCAACTCGGTGGTTGATACTACTCCCAAATAAGTGATATAACTTTATGCTCAATTCCCCCATTACAAAGAATGAGCTTTTCTTGAAATACTTTTCAAAACATGAGACATGTTTACATTGTTGAAAAAATGCACTTATGAACTTATCTTTGAAATCCAATAATAAACATAGGTACATATTTATAAATGACAAGTGAAGCTTTTATGTGTTTATGAAATATAACCTTTGAAATTTCCTCTTATCTTACGTTAATTTAAAATGTAAATGAAGAAATGTGAATGTGACATGAAGACTTTCTCAAGGATTAACGAAGACTTTAGAAGTAAAAATCAAGAAGAAAAAATAGGTATGATTTGAAAGAACACATACAGAATGAAGGACGAAAGAAAAAAGGTCAGGTGACCCTAAGGTATCTATGGTGCGACGTGGAGAGGGAACTAAAGTTTTGATTGCGAAAGATTTTTGAGGCATAAGACTCTGTATCCTCTCCGCATCGCGGAAAGGGGGTGATCGGCTGGGTATGGAAATTTCAAGCGTCTCCGCGACGTTGCCTTGGACTCAAATATTTGGCCGATTTCTATCTTCCTCTTCCAAACTCACTTTAATTAAAAACACCAATGTAATTTAATTTAAATCCCACTCAGATTGTATCAATAAACACCACTCATTCGCAAGACCGTCACCTCAAGAACTCAAAACCTGCATTGCTAAAGAATGTGGTTAAAACTCAAGAACTCTTCAATTATACTTACATAAACAATTTCATGGACAATTTAATGAAATATTCACATGGTTGGCGTGCGGGTGAGCAAATCCATCACTATGAGAAACCTCACATACCCGGAAGAACAATGTTCTTGAAGAGACTTGAAGGAAAAATCTTGGAGGATGAACCCTAGCCTTAATAATTTTTGAAGTTCCTGAGCGTAGAATTTAGAAGTGAATGAGAGGGTTTAATTTTGAAAACTAATTATTCTAAGAGTTTTGGGTAATTTAGATGAATTGCTAAGGGTTTTTAGGCTTAAAATACCGTTAAAAAAATTAATAAAACTAGCTGGAAGTTGGGATATTTTTTCCAACAGACAATGAGGTCTGTATTCACTACGTAAAGTGGAGCCATCGCAGCTGCTGCCAGGGTAGAGTGTCTCCAGTAAATCAGTCATATCTTTTTACTGCCCAAACTCATTTGGCTTTTGTTGAAAAGATAACCAGTTTGCATTGCTCTTCTGCTGCCCAAACTCATTTCCTGTTGTCTTAGCCTTCTTGTTTTAGAACTCTTCTCTACCTCTCAGCTTATCCTCAACCTGTTGCACATGGATCATAAGCCTTGCTATATTTGTGTCTCCTATCAGCATAATTGTTTTACCCTTATTACTTGACAAGCGATAACCCAGATACAAATAGACTCATCCTACTCCTCATGTTAGCAACCATCTCCGGAGCCTAGCGGGACAATTGAGTGCACTTGAGGATATACTCATGCACACTCATGGATTCCTACTTCAAGTTAAGGAATTTTCTTACCTTTGCCTCCCTCAACTCATGGAGAAGGAAACGCCCCAAGAGTGCCTCTTATAACACAAGCCAGCTCACAATTGGTGTACCCTCAGCTCTACTCTTCTTCCATTAGTCGTACCGGACTCTAGCAACACCCTTTAGTTGGTATACAGATAGTTCCACACATTTAGCATCTGCAACATGCATCACCTCAAACAATTTATGCAACTCTTCCACAAAGTTTTTTGGATCCCAGTGACACTTGAACCGGTAAAGTATGGAGGATTCATCCTTAAGAACTCACAGATTCTAGATGTATCAGTCACATCCTGTCGAACCCCTCTCTCTTGCCCAGCTTGGTTGGTCACAATTCGACTCAATGATGAGTCTGAGATTTGGACTCATTTAGGACTTTGTTTATATAGATTTAGTGTTCTCAAATGCTTAACTTGTGCCAATAATTGATGATTAATCCTTGATTTTCAGGAATATGGGATGAGGAACAAAGCAAGGACACTAACATGCAAAAAGGAACAAAACAGGCTAAAGAAATTAAGATAAGAAAGCCTGAGGATCGCCAAGAGCACTCGGTGTGTCACCGAGTGGCTCATCAGATCGCCTTAAGTTCTGGTGTGCCAATCCCTGAAGGAAAAAACCAAGTTAGCGATGAAAAGGAGCAGTCGGCGGATCGCCGAGTGATTCTGTGAAGCCAAGATAGATCACCCAAAGTTATGGACTTTGAGGATGCTGAATGATAAGGCAAAAGGGTGATGGAAGAGACCAAAGGGTGGCTCGCTGAGTGGTTTAGTGAGCCCAACTTACTTCACCGATTGACTCTTCACAACACATTTTTGGCGACTATAAATACGTTTGTGAACATTTAGTTTAGTATCAAATAATCATTAGAACAAAATATTATTAAGTTTTGAGCAGCTGGAGACAGTTTTATCTAGTTTACCTTAGTTTTAAAGGATTGAAGGTATTTACTTTTGAGAAATTGGAAGTGGTCTTTGAGATTCATCTAATTGGAGAATTGTAAGGATGAAATTACTCTTACCCAGTTGATGGATAATCAATTTGGTAACTATTTTTATAATGTCTAGCTAAAATCCCAATTCTTGGGGTGTGATCATGTGATTATGGATTGATTTAGTTTATGGATAGTTTAAATACTACTTAGAAGTGAGTATAATTATTAATTGTGATATAATTTAAGAATTGTAGTTGCAAATGCAGTTTTATGTTTGTGTTCTTGGCTTGCGAGAGAGAGAGAGAGGTTTTAGAACTGAGATTAGTGATTGATGGTTTATGGGTATTGGGTTGACCTGGGTTTATCTCAAGAGAGTGAATCCTAAACCCAATCCGATACATTCAGTTCGAGAAAGTGAATGGATTAAGGTGTGGGCTGCTCTGATTTTGAATGCTTGTTGATGTTCGAGAGAAATCACTTGATTCGTGCTAAATTGTTCGATAGAAAATTTACCTCCCTTATAGTCTAGCCTACTCACTAATATCTAGCCATTTACTAATAGTTGCAATTACCCATATGTTTATATTTGCCTATAATTGATCACATCCCAAGAATCCGTCTCATTATTGTTAACTCTTATTATTTGTGACTGTTGTTTGTAGTTGATAATCAAAACCAAAACCCCCATTTGACATTCATGTCACCCCTTAATTCGAATGATATCTTTATTCGATAATTTTTATTCCTATGACTGATTTGATCGTATTTATACTTCCCAATCAAATCTGAAACGCGTACTGCTCCCTGTGGGATTAGACCCCAACTCATTTAGTTGGGTTTTATACTAATTTACGATCGTTGATGCTTAGAATTGGATGAAGTGTCTTTGAAACATTATTAATCAAAATGGTGCCGCTACCGGAGAGTGGTGTTGTTTGAAATTCTTTTGGTGAAGTTGAATTGTGTTCTTGTTGGTTATAGTTGAATCTGCTTACTTTTAGTTTCGATTTTTGTGTTGCTTGTACTATAGAGGAAATGAGCATATATGGTAGCAACGGTAACCAAATGGACCACCCTTCTTCAAAGATGATGACTCTTAGGGATAACATCCTAAATTTCAAGCACATGGAGAGTGAGACAATCTATGAGTTGTGGCTGAGATTTAAGACATTATTGCTGCAGTGCCCAACTCATGGAATCCCAAATAAGATGCTACTAGATTGTTTCTATAGAGGTCTTGATCCTGCGAACAGAGGAATGGCTGACCAACTTTCTCCGGGTGGCCTAATACAACAACCCTATGCAATAGGGTCCCAACTCCTCGATCACATGACCAAGACCAACAAGGGACAAGAGAGGGACCAAAATTTAGCCAAAATGTTGACCCAGATAGGTCTTTTCACCAGAAAGATCATGGAATTTGAAGTAATGTACAAAAAGAAAGATAGTTACATTCCTCCTCATGAGCATAAAAAGCCCAAAGATTATGAGGGTGGACAGAAAGAAGAGATACTCTCACACATTCTCCACAAAGTCGAAATACACGACAAAGTGTTGAAAAGGATGAAAGAGAATGTCTCATTGCTAAATTAGTTGATTGCTTCTCATTCCATATCAATTAAGCTACTGGAGACCCAAATTGGCCATAGTTCGTCTCATCTCAACTCAAGACAACAGGGAGAGTTGCCTAGTGACACTATGGCAAATCCCAAGAATGAAATTTCAGCGGGTACTTGCGTCGTGCCACGACATTAACTAAGGCACTTCTTGGGAGGCAACCCAAGTTTTTAATGTTTTGTATTTGTTTTTTAATAATGTGTTTTGATTGTGTAGGTTGAAGTGTGGAATGTGTTCGAAAAATGCTAGTTGGCGAGCCAAGAGTCCACTCGGCAACTTGCTGAAGAGGTCGGCAAGCCCAACTTAGACGGCCATTGGACTCACAAAAATCACAGGTGAAACTCTGTAAAATTCGGTGGGACCATGGACAAGTCGGTGACTCGCCGAACAGGTCGGCGAGCCTGACTTTGTCTGTCGTTTAGATCCCCAAGTTGACTGGAGGTCCCGTAAAATTCGGCGAGGTAAGTAATCATTCGATGCATCGCCAATTGGTTCTGCGAAGACGACTAATATCACTAAAGGGCCGCAAACCGAAAGGTTTTAAAAGGCAAAGGTTCAAACTTTCAAACTCTTTCATATCCCTTGTTTTAGCATACAATTACACCCACACTTTAGATTTTCTTTATTTTTGCATTTTTATCACTTTTTGCTCATTGATCTCATGTTCGGAGTTAGATTTCATTGTTGCGTAGCATTTCAAACTATTATTTCAGCATAAAGGTTGATTTTCTGAACCCCAAACTCTTGAATAGCGGTTAAACTTGAATGCAATTGTTTAAATCTTATTGATGTGCATTGGGCCTGCTCTAAAATCGTAATTCTGTGCTAGTTTTACTATTTTAGTTTTGACATGTGCCTAAAATGCATAAAATGTGATTTCCCAAATTTCGTGCTTTAAAATTGATCGTAAACTGTTGGGTTGCGGTAATAGTTGTTGGATCTAGTGGGGTGAAGTATGAGTAACCCCAAATTGTGCTAAATGATGAACTTTACCCAATGATGCAGCGTTTGACGTCACTTTTAAGGACAAAAGTCATCAAATGGCCAATTTTGGCCAAATCGGGGGAAGTCTGAGTACCCCGGTGGCATGGGTCTTATGGGTCAGGGCTTAATTGATTAAGTGGGTTGTTTGATTTTTTTTTCAGGAGTTGCGGGCTTGATTTTGAGAAGAGGGGTCAAAAATTAGCATGTTGGGCAGTTAGGCGAGCTAGATCGAGCTCACCGAAGCACTCGATGGTTTGCCAGAGTCCCCCTAGATCACCTTTAATTTCGTGTTTTGGCGAGTTTAGAGTCTGTAACTTTCATTGGCAAGCCTGAGCTCGCCGAGTTCACTCAGCGACTCGCCAAAAGTCTCTATTGATCGCCCTTTTTGCACCCATAACCCTTAAAACATGCTGTCACTTTCAGCAGGCTAGTCTGAGCTCACCGAGTGGCTTCGGTGATTTGCCGAAGGGCCCTGAACATCGTCGACCTGCCATTTTTCTGGGAAATTTTCTGACCAGTCCTTCCGACGAGCCCTATCTGGCTCGCCAAAGTGACTCGGCGACTCACCAATCGATTTGGTGAGTCTTTCTGCAACCTGTATTCTGCACTTTTCTTGAACTGTTTCTAACTATTTCCAATGTGTTTTGCATATATGGCTAGACCAAAAGTAGCATGTTGAGACATACCTCCCAGCAAGAAGTAAAAGGGAATCACTATCAATGAGGATGCAGCTGCATCCAAAGCAAATGCCACAAAACTTCCTACCATAGGTGAGAAGGGTAAAGGAAAGGGAAAGACACCTGCTCATGAGTCACCAGAGGTCAGTTCCGACAGTGAGGGAGTGTACGCCACTCACCTTACCACTTCTGAGAGTGAGGGTGAGCACCAGGACCCTCAAGCTGATATTTCTGAGCCTAAGAATGATCAGTTACTGCTAGCCCGGAGAGCGGAAATGCACTCCAAAAGGTTGAATGATCTGTCTAGGATTTGGGTACCACAGGACACTACTCCTTCTCCAGTCTCAAATCAGGTTATGGTCCCAACACCACTTGCACAGGGTCCTCCTCCCCGGTCTATGAATAAACTAAAGTATGAGGGACTGAGGACTATTATCAAGGAAAAGAGATTGTCTATAGATAGGGTGATAGACCGATACCCAGAGATTTGGAGCACCTTGAAATCCCACAAGTTCCAAATTTTTACTAAACCTCGGGGCCATACATTTCTAATTGGGTCCGACAGTTTTACACGGCCTATGAAGCTTAGGTACCACAGTGAAAAAAGAAGGTTGATGCCTTCAAGCCAGTAGATTATGTCGTCGTCAGGGGCAGAACAGTAAAGTGTGACAGTGAGGATATCAATGTAGTATTGGAGTGCACCAGCAATATTGTAGATGACTACCAATACATGATCAAGACAAAATCCTTGGAGTCTATGAAAAGCTGATTAGCCCCTCTTTTATGTGATGGTACTCCTAGGTGGATTGAGGCCAGAGTGCCTATAGAGAAGAAATATCTAAATGTAGTGGTGAGGTACTGGTTTGGATTTATCAGTAGCATACTCATGCCATCCCAGTATGAGTCTATCCTCCGCCACACGAAGGCAGCCTATCTTGGTTCCATCATTGAGGGGAGGAACTTGAATTTAGGTATGATCGTTAGATAGGAGATGGCAATGAGATCCAAGCAACGCCAAATATCTCTCAGTTTTTCAGTGTTGATCACCGAGTTGTGTAGATGAGCTCAGGTGCCATATGATGAGAAGAAGGACGTGGAAGTGATTCCCACCTCCTCTACTGACATCTGGTGCATCGAGGCTGAGTATTTAAACGATGAGGCTGAGAAGAAGAAGGCAACCCCGATGGATTCTTCCCCGACAGTGGACATTGAGACTTTATTTGCAAAGGCAATATTGCCTACTCCGGCCCCTGGGCCTTCAGGTATATGTAGTGCTTCCCCTTCCATGACTCTGAGCTTTTTTACTACTCCTTTGCCCCCTAGGTCTACTACTCCCTTTCCCCCTAGGTCTACTGCTAGTGCTGCCACTTCCCGACCTCCACTTACCCGGGCTACAATACCATGAATAGGGCATCTAGCCCATTTTACTGATAGGTGTGCCTCAAGGCTAGAGGCTACACTCCCTGGGATGATTGAGAGAACCCTTACTGCTGCTGTGACACCTCTTAGTGTGTCCATTGATGCCCTCGCGGCAAGGATAGAGGTTTGTGAGAGGGGCCAGAGAGCCACTGATGAGGTGACGACCTTAAAGACGACAATTGTTTCATTGAAAAAAAACGTGGACCAGCTGAAGTCCATGGATATGTTGATAATTTTTGGGACTTTGGAGATCCCTTACATGCCAGCTGATGAGGATGTGCCTCCGACTACCATCGGAGATGAGGTTCGAGCTGAAAAGATAGCCGATGTTGAGTCTGAGTAGAGATGGATGATGAGCAGCTCAATCTCCAAGAGCAGACCACATATGAGGGCCTTACAGAGGTTGATGAGGCTATGGTGGATTCAGTCGTGTAGATTTCATTGGTAGATATGCCCATGATAGGCTCTGGTGGATCCAGTGTTGCTGTTACTCTGGGCACTAATGACCCGACAGATGGAGCGACTGTGTAGAGATAATTCTTCACCTCCCTCTCTATCGTTCTTATTGACTTTTGATTGTTTTTGTTGCATTTGACGACAACTTTTTTTTATTTGTGGTGGGGTGAGGTATTTCTATACCTACCTCTTGTGTATATATTGGGCTTTGCATTTTAAACTGTGTTTTGATTTGATCTTGTGGATGTTTGAGCTTATGGCTCCATGTTATGAATGAAAATGGTTTTTGACTCATTTAAAAAAAAAATTGTCATCCTTTGTTGTGTTTGAATGTGGTTGTTTTTGTCCAAATTTGAGTATCGATTATGATCAACACCGATGACTTGAATAGTGCTCTTAATCGAACAAAAATGAATGCGCGGGTACGATGAGGCCAAATGAAGTTGCATAGACAATATGTGGACTTTTCGCATCTCGTTGTGCCTAGCCGGTTATCGAATGGAGTCTCTTGTGATGAACATTGTACACTAGCGAAAGTGTGGAGTCTCGGTTGACATTGGTGCCAAATGCCTTGTGTGATGAGCTTACTTTGAACCTTGTGTGATAACACCTAGAATTTTCCCCGTTGGTCCAATTGACTAAGTGATGCAAGCACTTGCAATGATCTTAGGCAACAATTTTGAAGAGTGAAACAATTTGACATTATACCTCTTTTGTTGCCAACCTTGTGAGATGTGTAAACCTTGCTTGAACCCCTTTGAGCCTTACCCTTTTCTTAGAAGAAACTTGAACAAATGTGACCCCTCTTTTTCCATTCACCCATAACTCTCATGAAGTGTGGTTTGTTTGAATAGACAACTTAGGCCAAAAGCCTAAGTTGGGGGTGTGGTGAAAAGAGAAGGTAAATCAAGAAATGTGAAGAATTCCCCTTTGAGCCATGATCTTGAAAAAGTTGGAACCCCTCCATATAAAAAAAAAAAAAAGAGAAAGAAAAGAAGAAAGGAAAAGAAAAAGAATGAAAAATTTGTGAAATAAAGTTGTAAAAATTGCAAAAAGAAATAGGGGTATCCGGTAGTCCATGCGAAAGTGAATAATAGGGTGAATTTTGAGCATAATCAAAATGTTAAAGAAAAGGAAGAAAGTGATGTTTAGACCACATTTCATAAGGGTAGCAGCCACTGAGTCTAAATGATCATACATTTACACTCAGCCCCGTTACAAGCCTTGAAAAGAACTTTTTGATCTTGTGTAAGTTGAAACAAATGTTGATTGGAAAATAAGGGCAAACCTATGAATGAAGTCATGTATGTGTTCATGTTTGTGAGTGTGAGAGTCGTATGTGATTTTGGAGCTATAAATTATTGAAGAATAGTGTGTTAATATGGAATCATATTTGTTATGAGGGCATTTAAGTACATTTGTTAAGCTTGAACTTGCATTTGAAACAAGTATTGTGAACTTGAGCATCCTTGACAATGGTGAGTCACAATTTGAATCTTTGAGTGCACAATTGGTCCTTGCATGAGTAAGTTGAGTCTTGTTGTGTGCATTCATGATTGAATTTTACGTAGCACTGTTTGAGACATCCTTTTTGAACTGTTGAACTTGAGTTTTACTTGAGGACAAGCAAAAGTTTAAGTTGGGGGTGTTGATGAGTCCGAGATTTGTACTCATTTAGGGCTTTGTTTATATAGATTTAGTGTCCTTAAATGCTTAATTTGTGTCAATAACTGATGATTAATCCTTGATTTTCAGGAACATGGGATGAGGAACAAACCAAGGACACTAACATGAAATGAAGATAAGTGAGACTCAGGATCGCCAAGAGCACTCGGCGTGTCGCCGAGTGGCTCATCAGACCGCCTAAAGTTCCATTGTGCCAAGCCCTGAAGGAAAGAACCAAGTTGGTGATGACAAGGAGTACTTGGTGGATTGCCGAGTGATTCCGCGAAGCCAAGATAGATCGACCAAAGTTACAGACCTTAAGGATACTAAATTCCAAGGCAAAAGGGCAGTGGAAGAGACCAAAGGGCAGCTCCTTGAGTGGTTCAAAAAGCCCGACTTACTTCGTCGATTGACTCTTCGTAGCACATTTTTGGCACCTATAAATATGTTTGTGGTTACTTAGTTTAGTATCAAATAATCTTTAGAAAAAATTATTATTAAGTTTTGAGCATATGTTTTCTCTAGTTTACCTTAGCTTTGAAGGATTGAAGGTATTCACTTTTGAGAAATTAGAAGTGGGTCTTTGAGATTCATCAAATTGAAGCATTGTAAGGACGAAATTACTCTTACCCAGTTGATGGATAATCAATTTGGTAACTATTTTTACCCTTTTATAATGTCTAGCTAAAACTCCAACTCTTGGGGTGTGATCATGTGATTATGGGCTGATTTAGTTTATGGATATTCCTAATTCTTAGTTTAAATGCTATTTATAAGTGAGTATAATCATTAATTGTGCTTTAATTTAAGAATTATAGTTGCAAATGCAGTTTTATTTTTGTTTTCTTGGCTTGCTCGAGAAAGAGGTTTTAGAACTAAGATTAGTGATTGATGGTTTGTGGGTCAGGGTTGACCTGGGTTTAGCTCAAGAGAGTGAATCCTAAACTCAATCACATACATTCAGCTCGAGAGAGTGAATGGATTAAGGTGTGAGCTGCTCTTATTTTGCATGTTTGCTGATGTTCGAGAGAAATCACTTGATTCGGGGTAAACTGTTCGAGAGAAAATTTACCTCCCTTATAGCCTAGCCTACTCACTAATATCTAGCTATTTACTAATAGTTGCAATTACCCATATGCCTATATTTGTCTATAATCAATCACATCCAAAGAATCCATCTCATTATTGTTGTTTGTAACTGTTGTTTGTAGTTGATAATCTAAACCAAAGCCCCCATTTGACATTCGTTTCACCACTTGATTTGAATGATGTCTTTTTTTGATATTTTTTATTCCTATGACTGATTTGAACACATTTATACTTTCCAATAGAATCTGAAACATGTACTGCTCCATGTAGGATTTGACCCCAACTCATTTAGTTGGGTTTTATACTGATTTATGATCGTTGACGCTTAGAATTTGATAAATTGTCTTTGAAATGTTATTAATCACTAAAAATCTGGATATCATCCTGGAACTCAGCATTAGTGACCTTTCATTGGGGTTGCACTTCTGGTGCATTGGGAACCCCTTGATCCTGGGGATCAACATTCCTCCTAATAGGATGACCTCAAGCAACTCTTCGTGGAGGGATGATCTGAAAGATACGTGCAAGCATGAATTAGAAGGAAATTTTTATAGAGTTGGATTCTATCGCACGAAAAGAGTATGAAAGAAGTGAGATATTTCCTAAATGTCGTAGCCTCTTAATTATAGATATGGCGCGCTTGACACTGATAACTAAGACTCTATAGACACAACTTCATAGACACCTTGGACCCTTGAACTCTGTGCTTTGATAATAGGTTTTACACGCCCCGAGCCTACAGCCCCTTGGTCTGGCTTAATACTCAATGGAAGACTTACTCAACAATATATGAACTCCCCTAGAAATTATATTATTTTCTTATATGAGCAAAGTTGAGTTTGTTACTGCATTTTCTTTAACGAACTAAGATGTTTTCAACTATTTTATAAGATTTATATATTGCATGTGTTTTATTGCTTTATATTTGAGTTAAGTTATTCAGAAGTTGAGAAGAGCCATGTAAGTGTTTCTTTCAGAATCTTTTCAAGCCTAAATCTTGAGCATTCCAACTCACATACTCGTACATTCAATGTACTGATGCCGGTTGGCCTACATCATATTATGATGCAGACGCAGGTAATAAGGATCAGCATCCAGTGCATCGTTGATTCGGTGAGCAGTTCAGAGTCTGTTGGTGAGCCTTTTTGCATTTCGGAGGATCCCTTTTGTTTACTTTCAGTATTAGATAGTTCATTAGGATGTCGTGGGCTTGTCCTGACATCCATCTCAGTTGTTTTAGTGGCTTCATAGATAGTCAGTCAGATGTTAGTTCAATCGTCATCATTTTGTTATTGACTTATGTTCAAATTTGAGTTGCCATTTTGGCTAAGTTAAATGTTTTATTTTCAGAACATTATGAGTTCAGTTGGAGACAGTTAAGTTGTTTAGCATTTGAATTTCCTTTCTTCTTGCATATAGTCTTCTGCTGAGTAAGTATACCAGGCCAAGGGTTCGCTTGGGGCTAGCAATGGTTCTCGAGTGCCAGTCCCTCCCAGGGTGTAGGCTCGGGGTGTGACATCTAATCAGAATTAGATTAATTTATGCTTCACCAACACACGTAGGGCTTGGAGAAAAGAGAAAAGAGGAGAAAGGAGAAGAAAAGTTCAGGATTCGTCAAGTTCTTGCAATTTCGGTTGTGGATTTCGCCAAGGATTCAATCCTAGGAGGTATGTGAGATCACATAGCATTGGGTTAGTTCACCCACGTGCCAATCATGATCAATTCTGAGTAATTGTGTTTTTGAAAGAAAATACTTAGGTTCTTAATGAAATTTGTTCAAGTTCTTGTGGGTTCTTGTTGTTGGAGTTGTTGAGAAGTTTCTTGAGTTTGATTCATAAAAGTAAGTGTGATATTGGGTATATTCTCACATATTTTGCTTATTTAGTCGAATCAAAGTGTTTTGGAAAAGACCCAATTGAATCTAGAGGGTTTAGAGTTGAATAACGAGCAAGAAAATTAGTCAAAAACCTAGGGAGGGGGCTGGGGTGCCATGCCTCTCAGAGCGCCCTAAAGGGAACTCTGAAGTTTGGGCCCTGGGGCGCCGCGCCAGCCAGTGCGCCCCAAAGGGAACTCTAAATTTTGGGCCCTGGGGCACCGCTCCTGCCAGCACGACCCACCCCAACTTCTAAAGTTTACCTCTTGGCGCCCTGCACCACTCAGAGCGCCAGGGACACTTGTTCTTCCACATTTTCCCATTTCTTTCCTTTTGAGTTCTATAGCAACTTACATAAGTTTTCTAGCCAATTTCTACACTTTAAGGTACGTCTAAACATCATGAAATCATCCATAACCATGAGATCATGATCATTGAATTCATAATTCAATTCAAGGAAAGTTAAGAGTCAAGTCCAGAGGAGTTCATAAAGTCTCCAAAAGTCTTTTACAAATGTTTTAACTTTGTTTTAAGGCTTGAGTTGTGAGTTGAACAAAAAGTAAGAGTAAAGTTCATTTCTTCAAAAGATTATATGGGAACTAAGTATTCCCAAGAGGTTAAATGTTTTCACATTTAAACAAGAGAGGAAACACCGATTTCCAAGAGAGACTTTGAGTTAGTTTTTGAGTAATTATCTCAAATCACAGATAGAGTTTTGCTTTTAAAAACATAGGAGCTGAGTATATTTTGGGAGTAGTATTGAGCACGGATATGGGGATGAGTTCATAATAACTCAAGTCTCCATAAACCATGTGTCAATCGTGGGTAAGAAAGGGTCATACTTTTTAGATGATTCCTTAGTGCTTTTTAGCATAGACTTGTGGATCCACTTAGTTGAGGCGTTCTATATCATGACAAGGTATAGGACAGTTCTGGCAGCATGGGTGAGACGTTGTATAATCTCTTTAGCTCACAGTGATTGTTCCCGGTTAGAAAAACTCCTACAGTATTATATTAATTTATATGTAAACTAAGTTGTTATTGTATTTCTTTAATACATTGAGATGTCACCTACTGTTATAAATGCTTTGTATAAACTACATCTTTATTGTTGTTTTACTTTGCATTTGAGTTGAGTATCCATGATTTGAGTAAAGCTAAGGTAAGTGTTCTTTTCAGATTCCTTTCAAACTTATGTCATGTTTAGTTTTCCCTTCGCATACTCGTACATTCAATGTACTAATGCCATTTGCCTTGCATAGTTTTATGATGCAAATATAGGTAACCAGGATCAACATCCAGCACCTCGTTGATCTAGTTTAGCACTTGGAGTCAATTGGTGAACCTCCATGCTTTACAGAGGACCCCTTTTACATTGTTTTAGTATTTCAGTTGTTAGGATGATCGGGGGTCTTGTCCTGATATCTCTCTTTGGTTTACAGGATTCATAGATGAATAGTTATAGTTCTTTAGTCTTTCCATTTTCAGTTGTTGATGTTAAGACTTGAGTTACCATTTCGAATAGTCTAATATTTCTTTAAGATATTGCATTAGTTGTCCTTTGAGACTGTTTCTTGTTATTTAAGTCTTCCTCTATAATTTAAGTCAGGCCAAGGGTTCGCTAGGGGCCACCAATGGTTCTCGAGTGCCAGTCCCTTCCAGAGTGTAGGCTCGAGGCATGACAGTTACGATTCATGATATGAAGGATCTCATGATAATTAAATGTAGTTTATATTGCTAGAATTAAGTAAGGAATGAAAGTTCAACTCAAAGGAAAAAGTACAGAACGAAATGATGAAGAAAGTGGTCTGACACTTTATGGCACAGGGGTAGCGCGCCGCGCTAGGCCTCCCCTTATGGGCTAGTTTCTGGCGCACTATTGGCACCCCACGTTAGCCTTGTTGGACATGGGGGTGTGGCATCCCAACCTATTTGCAGAACATCCCGATGAATTTTCTTCTCAATTGTTTACCCTAATTCGCCTAGAATCGAATTGTTTCTTCCAAACTCTGATAGATTCGAATACCCAACATAAGTACAAAAAAAATACTTAAAACAACACTCAAACTAATAATATTCATCTCAAGAACTCATCAAAATCCCATCATTAACAATTTAAGAACGAAACTTCAAGAAACTCATCAAGAACTTCAATACATGGATTGTCATGGATAAAACTAACTTATGAAACTTATGATTGGCGTGAGGGTGAATGGACCCATCACTACGAAAGCTTACTTACCTCGTAAGGATCAAATTAGCATTTAAACTAGTAATTATAGAGGTGAATGTGAGGGTGAAAGGACCCATCAAAGGTCTTTCAGTACTTGGAGGCCTGGCACTCTGCTCGAGTAATGTGCCATGGCTGTCAGGCCCTTTTCTCCTCCATTCTTCATCTAGTATGTGTTCTTTCAAATTGTGTTTTCTCTCTTTTCTTGATATTCACTCATAAAGTCTTCATTAATTCTTGAGTGATCCTCCATATCGTAATCACAGCTCTTAATTTACATTTCAAATTAAAGTAAAGTTAAGAGGAGAGTTCAAGAGGTCCTTCTTAGTCAAAGCTGAGAATTCTTTTGCAATTAACTATAGTTTTGAACTAAGTCCTGGAGTTTTGAGTATTGAGTTGTCTATATTGTTATTGAGGTCCTTGAGTTGATTCGTTCATGTCTATAAATCAACATGAACTCTATTTTGAGTTATAAATCTTGAAAATTCTTTAATGCCTAAATTTGTGTTTTAAACTGAGTTCATTGAGGAAAGATTAAAGAGATAATTTTGAGTAAAGTTTAAGGAAACTATGTATTCCCAAATGTATCATTTTTCCATTGAGAAAAGAGAAACATCAATTTCTAAAAAGAGTTTATGAGTTAAGATATTTCAAGAACAGTTACTTATTTTAAGAGGATAATTTAAGCAATTATCTCAAACCAGAGAAAGAGTATGTTTTAATACATTGAGGATAAAGTTATATTGATTATTTCGGGAGCAGTATCGAGTACCAAATTGGGTTAGAGTCTTTTATAATTTGGAAGTCCCATAAGACTACGTAGCCACCGTAGGATAGGATAGCATTGATTCTTCATGCGACTCCTTTCTACCTCTAAGAAGGCCTATTAGATAGATCCATAGACACAATATCATTTTGTACCTCGACAAGGTATAGGATGACCCTTGCAACGTGGGCGAAATGTTGTATCATTGCTAGCCCTATAGAAATGGTTGTCGGTTAGAGAAACTCCCCACAAGTAGTGTATAATATTTTTTTTATATTGTTTATATATTCTATATTGTTGTAAAGTTAAATATTTTTACTTCATGTTCATGTATTGATTGAGTTGAGTGCTATCAGCATTTCAGTTCAGCCATCTACGCTTTCAGTTCTCCTTGCATACTCGTACATTCAATGTATTGATGTCATTCAACCTGCATCCTTTTATGATGCAGATACAAGTGTTTAGGATTATCAACAGGCGCTTCGTTGAGATCACTCTACACTCCAGTTAGCTTTTGGGTGAGCCTCCTTGTACTCTGGAGGACCTGGCATTTACTTTCAGTTTAGTAGTTTTGAGATGTCGTGGGTCTTGTCCCAATATCCTACTTTAATAGCACAGGCTTCATAGATAGTTATAGTTGAGGAGTCATTCTATATTTACTTTCTTTTGAGTCATTTTAGAAACTATAAATATTGTTATTGAGTACTTTCCAAACTTTATGAAGTGTAGTATTTGAGTTTTAATGAATTTAATTCAATTTTAAGCCTATTATTACTCGAATTAGTTTTCCGCATGTAGTAAGTCATGATGAAGGTTTTCTTGGGGACCATCAATGGTCTTGAGTGTCAGTCACACCCAGGGTGTAGGCTCGGATCGTGACATCAACAATATATGAAGTGAATCAAAACTAAGAGCCCAAACATTTTCAAATCGTTGTTTGTGGTGCTTTGGGGGTGGGGTGGAGTTGTAAGCGCTTATGGTGAAAATATAGTGTTTAAAAATTTTTCCATGAATTATGGCATCACAAATCAAATATAAATTTTAGATATATACTATTTTTAATGAAATTTTGTCAACTTTTATATTTTCTGATAATCTTTAATTATAAGAATTTCATATATATTTTATGCCGTAGATATCCAAATGTTCTATTGTGTGTTCATACCATAACACAATAACTAGAAAGGTTATAATCAATTTACCATATTTATCATGCAGTCCTTTTGGTTTGTTAGAATTAATGTTTAGATTAGATCGTCATATATTTAATTTAAGACATTGATTAATAACTATGTATTTTATAGTATTTTATTAATAATTAAGTAAAACTATAAGTGAAATATGACGAAAATTATGTTAATCCCAATTAGACACAAATATTCATTATAAAATTTGTGAAAGATGTAACTCATTTCACTTTTTTCCATTTCAGACTTTCTTGTGAAAGGTATGAGTGTTTTCATTTATATATCCTCCTCTCCTTTTATGAACTGTAGAAATACAATAATTTATATATGTACACACACATCTATTTATATAGATCTTTCCTCTTAAAATCATCATAATTAATTTGTTTTTCATATTTTTTATCAGGCTGGAAAAATTCATTTGGCAAATGAGTTTATCCATGGGTATAAGCAACAATGTTCAAGGTAAATTCATCAACACTGGCTTTTAAAATTATTGTAGGCTACATTTTTTTATATTATAAAATTCTTATGAGTTATGGAACTAATGTTATGATTTCATTATGTGGTATTGTATTCTAGTTTATTTATTATAAAATCTTGAAAATTATTTAACTATTTTTTTTTAAAAAAATAAACATATGTCTAGCAAAATTTGGTCAACTATGCGAGATTGCAGTTCTAAAGGTTTAAGATTTCTTGATGGGTGATGATAATAGTCTTCTTCCCCTTTTAAATGAGAATAAATCTTCAGATCTTAAATTGTCAACCAAAAGTTGTTATGTAGAGATGAGTAAACTTTAATCAAACCATGTAATTCAATTCTTTGAATTTTAAAAATGATGCCCTCTTCACCTTTTGAATGATAAGGAACCCTTGGATCTTAAATTCAAAAGTGATTGTATAGAAATAAGAAAATTTTGTTTAACTATATTAATATTTTGAGATAAGAAAAATAATACTTTTTAGAATTAGCAAATCAGATGCTTTTACAAAAATATAAATATTATATCACCTATAGCTATGTAACATTCAATGTTATGCTTTTTATTTTCAAAATAATCATCAATATAAGATTTTTAAAAATAACTTGATTATTTTTATGAATAATGTGAAAACAAAATAAACATTTTTCAAAAAACAATGTGAACACAAAATAAATGTGTTGCACAAAATTGACTAGTTAAAAAGAATATAACATTAGCGAGAAGTTTTAAATTATTCAAAAAGTATATATGTAACAATTCATACTAATAGTAATTGAGATAACTTATATGTGTTCATAATAAGAAAAATAATATATATATATATATATATATATATATATATATATATATATATATATATATCTGTGTGTGTGTGTGTGTGTACACACTTATTCAATTCAGTTTTTTTATCATTGAATATGTATGATCAAGCATTTTATTACAAGTAACAACTTTTACACATTTAATATTTGTAATAAATTAAAATGATTATTGATTTTCAAACCCAAAATGTTAAAGGGATTAAATTAAATCAATATACTTCATATAAAAAGCAACACAATAATATTTATGTGTGACATTCCACAATAATATTTTTAACATAAGAAATCCTCAATGACAATCATATATTCATCAACAACTAAAATAAAAAAAATATAAAATAAAAGGAGCTCCTTATATATTTTTCTTTCATTATCGTATCTGTAGTTTCATTTTCATATATGTAGTTTTATTATTGTGAACAACATAGGCCAAACAAAAAAACAATGAATTAATTTTTGCAATTGCAAATTTGTTAGATTTTTCAATGGATCTTCATTTGTTTATCATAAAAAGCAGTTGTAAAGAGCTTAAACAACAAGATTACCATTTTATATTCTAAAATCATTTAATTAAAGAATTTATGTATTTCTAAATTAGAAATATCATGATTGTTTTAAATTTTATGATAACTTGTCCTTTTTTTTAACTTTTATTTTAATGATTGCTAGATTTTATAATCATATCTGACGATTCGGATGGAGATGATTCATCAAAAACTCATGGATTAACAAGTGTTGCTGATAATGAGGTTAGTATGTTGAAGCATTTAGTTATATATCATCACTTGATATCTTAATATTAATGTAGTCTTATATCAAAAATATGTGTGCATAGTATTTACAAGATAATTGTGTGATAACTAAGTGATGAAATGGATCGACATTTGACTTTTGAGTGTTTAGATTTAAGGAGTCTTAACTATAGTTTGCAAAATGCTAAAAAATATTTTATATTTACTTTTATAGACATTGATCCATGGATTTGTCGAGTTTAGTCAAGAAGTTTATCAAGAAGTCACAAGTCATTTAACCAAGACTTTGCAACCTGTAGAATCGCATCAGCTTGCATCATCATCAAGGTAATTGCGTCTTGCATGTTTAAAAAAAATTAAGTTTAATTTATTATCACATTTTAAATTGTTATTGTTGTTGTTAATTATTTTGGTACTTTAATTTATTATAGGACTATTAGACTTAAAGATAAATCCATACGAGCACTAGCAAGAGGACCTGTGATATCAAGAGGGAGCAATGCAGTCATCCCCATAAGGCCTTATAGATCCCAACGAATGAGAGCGAGTAATGACCCCGAGTTCATAGAAGAAAAGAGGAAGAGAACAACAAAGATGTACACATCTTCCAAAAGAAAGAAATCTACACCATGAGCATCTTGAAATATTGTCCAGATCAGAGAGCTATAATTATATCGTATACTCTTAATTTGATTTTTAAAGAAATTGTTGTTTGTTTTGTTTGATTTGACATATGATTATATCTATTTCTCAACTTTGACTATATATTTTTTATGTGACTGTAAAATCGATGGAGGAGTTAAGAGTTTAAGCATCTAAAACGTTTGTGTTGTCTTAAACTCGTAAGTTCAATTTGTGTGTGTGTGTTAGTCTTTTTTAGTACATATATACCATAGTTGAAATTTTATTTTTATCATCAAATGAAGTTTCAACAAGTATGTTCACACTTATAGTGTCTCAATTTATGTTTAACCTTATTGTTGATCTATATAGAGAGAGAGCAAAATTGATGAGTTCTGTACCTTGTATTTGCAGCGAAAGTCATTGATTTTGCTATTTTAACATGATTGATCCAAAGTCCTTCTTTGAATCACTAGGAAATAAAGTATGATTCACAAACTAAATGTTCATCTTCAGACATTGAGTTTTCTTATTCTCTTCTAGTTTGTGTTCTCTTTTTCATTGTTTTTTACGTTATCTTTTAGTATAAAGGCAGAAATCATTTTATCATGAAGGGTTGGGAAATTTTTTATTAACAAAACTGCTCCCCCTTTTTTTTTCAAATAAGAGATAATTAGTTCCTATCTCTTCTCAAAAATACTTCTTGAATCGGGTCAGGTCGGTCTATATGGGCGACCCACGACCCAAAATTACATCTCCCGCTTCACACATGGTGGACAAGACTCAAGCCAATACAATATCAACTAGACACACAATTCATAAAACAAATAGTTCGTGCAATATATGAGCATCAAGAGCTTAACCTCAAGGTTTTCCCAACCCCACATAAGAATCTAATCACATTTGGAAGGAATTCACTACTTATTTGAGAATACTATTACTCATAGTATCCCATACTTCATTCATTACTTTGGTAGTTATTTATGCGACCCCTCATACTCTAAAAGAGGTAAACTCAAGTTCATATTTAATTTATACACACATTTACACAATATGGTTAGTGCAATAGTCGGCTTGCGTATACAAGTTTATTATTCAATTAATCGTCTTTCTTTTGTACTCGAATCTATCTATTCCAATTCAACCGATTTCCTAGACATGCATTGTATTGTCGAAAGGCTATTAGTAACATTGTCGCGACCCTAACCTACACCCTATACGTAATTGGCACTAGAGAAAAATCTCTGATCTCCAAGAAAACCGTCAGCCTTGGTACATGACTTACATGACACTAAATAATACGCGGAAGTTTAAAATAGGTGAACACTTAGACACTTAAGAAAGTCTTAAAAGTACAATCTTAAAAAACACTTAACATGAATCATAAGTTAAATAAAACATCCTAAGAAAACAATGGAAAACATCTAATTTAGTGTGTCTATTAAGCCTTTAACAATTCAAGATAGGTGCCGGAGCAAGACCTACGATACATCAGCTACTACTAGAACTGAAATGAAAATGGGGCCCAGAAGTAAGGACGCATCACCAACTACTGTCTGCGAATGAATTGTACCTCAACGCATCGCCTGTTAATAATCATGAGCACATGTATCTACATCATAAAATGATGCAGGTCAAATGACATTAGTACATTGAATGTACTGGTAAGTGATAAGATTAGAGTAAACAATCTACGAGCTTAAATGACTGGAAGCAACATAATCGGATCAATGCATGAATATGACATTAAAACCATTTAAGCGTTACAATATAATAAACAATGAAAGCAACATGAAAATAATGTACTTTACTTTTAGGGATTTTCTCTAACCGACAAACATTACCATAAACCTGGCAATGTACAACATTTTGCCCATGTTGCCATGGTCATCCTGTACTTTGTCGAGGTATAGTATGATATCGTTACTATGGATCCATATGATTGGCCTTCTCATAGGCAGTGATGAGTCGCATGAAAGTCAATGCTACCCTATCCTACGCTAGCTACGTAGTTTTATGGGACTTTAGAATCATAAGAGACTCTAACCCAACTCGATGCTCGATACTGCTCCCAAAATAAGTGATATAAGTTTATGCTCAATTCCCCCATTACAAAGAATGAACTTCTTACATTACTTGAAATATTTCTCAAAACATGAGACGTGTTTACATTCTTGAAAACATGCACTTATGAACTTATCTTTGAAGTACAATAATAAACATAGGTACATATTTATAAATGACATGTGAAACTTTTAAGTCTTTATGAAATATAAACTTCGAAATTTCATGCGAATGTGAAATGAAGACTTTCTCATGGATTAACGAAGACTTTAGAAGTAAAAATTTAAAAGAAAAAATAGGTATGATTTGAAACAACACATATAGAATGAAGGACGAAAGAGAAAAGGTCATGTGACGGTGATGTATCCATGGTGCAACGCGGAGAGGGAATTAAAGTTTTGGTCATGAAAAGAATTTTGAGGCAGAAGACTTTGTATCCTTTCCGCATCGTAGAAAGTGGGTGATCGGCTGGGAATGGAAATTTCATGCATCTCCGCGACATGGCCCTAGACTCAAATATTTGGCCGATTTCTTTCTTCCTATTTCAAACTCACTTTAATTAAAAAAACCAATGCAGTTTAATTGAAATCCCACTCAGATTTTATCAACAAACACCACTCATTCGCAAGACCCTCACCTCAAGAACTCAAAACCTCCATTGTTAAAGAATGGGGTTAAAACTCAAGAACTCTTCAATAATACTTACATTAATGAAAGATTCACATGATTGGCGCGAGGGCGAGCGAATCCATCACTATGAGAAACCTCACATACTTGGAAGAACAATGTTCTTGAAGACACTTGAAGGAAAAATCTTGGAAAATGAACACTAGCCTTAACGATTTTTGAAGTTCTTGAGCGTTGGGTAAGTTAGATGACTTGCCAAGGGTTTTTAGGAATAAAATAACCTTAACAATAAATAAAACTAGCTGGAAGTCGGGATATTTTCCAATAGACAATGAGGTTCGTAATCGCTCCGTAACGCGGAGCAATCGCAGAGCTGCTGCCAAGTTAGAGCGTCTCTAGTAATTCAGTCATATGTTTTTACTCAAAACTCAGATTGAGGCAAACTTGGTGGTATTGGAAATATATCTCAAAGACCTTCGATTTGATACCTGATGGGACACCTAACTCTTTATGTTCTAAAAGATATGGTTGTTTGAAGTTGACCCAAAACTTGAAAACTGACCAAATTTAAAGGTGTTACAATATCTCCCCCTTAGGAACATTCGTCCTCGAATGAGATCACAGTAAGTTGAATAAGGGGGGAAAGCATTTAACCACCCCAACTCAAGCACCCAACATGTAATTTACATAACTCAGTATATCAACTTAAAGTGTACTTTACAAAGAGTAAGTACCATGGTTAGAAATTTCTCCGGAACGAAAGAGATGTGGGTGTCTCCTCTTCATATCTTCCTTAGCCTCCCAAGTATCTTCCTCAACATATTGATTCCTCCATAAGACCTTGGATGATGCAACCTCTTTGGTTCTCAACTTGTGAACCTGACGATCAAGAATCTGAACGGGAACCTTCTCATAAGATAGGTTGTCCTTGATACCAATATTCTCAGTAGGTACAATGAGTGAAGGATCACCCAAAAACTTCTTTAACATGGATACATGGAACACCAGATGAACTCCTGCTAATTCTGAAGGTAGCTCCAACTCATAAGCTACCTTGTCAACCCTCTTGGATATCCTATAAGGACCAATATACCAGAAATCCTATACAGATCTCATCACACCCTTCATGGGTGAAATATTTAAGTAGAACCAATCATCAACCTCAAATTCTAAGTCTCTTCTCCTAACATTTTTATAGGATTTCTAATGACTCTGTGTTGTTTTTAGCCTTTCCTCAATAATCTTCACCTTCTCCATGGATTCATAAACCAAGTTTGGCCCTATCGACTCAACTTCACCAACTTCAGACCAACCAATAGGCGATCTACACTTTCACCCATAAAGAGCCTCATAAGGATCCATCTGGATACTAAAGTGATAACTGTTGTTATATGCGAACTCTATGAGAGGCAAGTGATCAGCTCATTTACATTTGAAGTCTATGACACATTCCCTCATCATATATTCTAAGGTATGAATTGTAGCACCCCAGAACTAGAAAGATCTAGAATTAGAAAGAGTCATTTTTGGAAAGAATGAAAAATCTGGAAATTTGACAGAGTTAAGCTAAGTATGAATTTTGGGTCAACTTCAAATGACCATAATTCCTATCTCAGGATAAGTTAGGTGTTCTACAAGATATCGTAGGAAATATCTTTGAATTATCTTTCCAAATCCGCCGAGTTTGTGCGATTTCGAGTTCGTATGAGGGAGATATGCCCATTTGATGTTGGGTTGTCTAGATAAGGAAAGTCAAAACCGAATTGTAGAAGGGTATTGTGGTCTTTTCACTACCCAATTAATATTTCATTTTTTGGTAATTACTTAGGGGTCTAAACTGAATTTGGTCAGTTTATGCACTCAATGATTTCATGCTAGGGTTTTGAAGAGAAAGAAAGCAAGAGGAGAAAGAGCCAAAGTTCGTCGTTCTTGAGGTTTTTGCTTACGGAATTCGCCAAGGGTTGATCCCTACAAGGTATGCGAGATCACATAGAATTGGGTTAGTTCACCCATGCACAAATCATGATTTATTTCAACGAATTTATGTTCTTGAAGGTTTGGAAATTGAGTTCTTGTTGGGTTTTGTTGAAGTTCTATTGAGTTATTGATTCGTTGAAATTATTGAGGAGTTGTTGATTCGAATTCATGAATTTAGGTTTTGTTTTGAGTAGATTCTTGCATATTTTGGTTATGTAGATGAATCTAAGTGTTTGGGGAAAGAACCAATCAAAACTAGAGGTTTTAGAGTTAAAAAGTGACCAAGAGAATTCGTCAAAAATCTGGGGAAAAGGGGTGGGGCGCCCTGCCACTCAGAGTGCCCCACATAAGTTTATGTAGTATGGCTTCTGGGGCACCATGCCAGCTTGTGTGCCCCAAGCCAATGTCTAAAGTTCACCCTCTGGCGCCCCGCGCCACTCAGTGCGCCAGGGACGCTAGGTCTTCTACTTCTTCCCACATATTTCCGTACTAGTTCCCTTATAACGTACCTATGTTTCCTATTTGATTCCTACACTCTAAACAACATAAAATCATCCATAACATGAGATCATGGGCCTTGAATCCATAATTCAATTCAAGAGAAGTTAAGAGTCAACTCAAGAGAAGTTAAGAGTTAAGTCAAGAGAAGTTCATAGAGTTTTCCAAAAGTCTTTTAACAAATGTTTTAACTTTGTTTTAAGACTCGAGCTTTGAGTTGAGTAAAGAATAAAGTTTGAAGTTCATTTCTTCAAAAGAGTACATCGGGACTATGTATACCCAAAGAGTAAAATGTTTTCATATTTAAAGAAGAAAGGAAACCTTGTTTTCCAAAATAGCATTTGAGCTAGTTTTCAGAAAAGAGTAAATGCTTTCACAATTTAGCAAGAGAGGAAACTTTGATTTCCAAGAGAGCCTTTGAGCTAAGTTTTGAGCAATTATCTCAAACCACAGAGTTATGTTTTTAAACATATTGAGCTAGTATATTTTGGGAGTAGTATTGAGCACCGATATGGAGGAGAGTTCAAACAACTCCCAGCCCCCATAACCATGTAGCCACCATGGGTAGAAAAGGCTCATACTTTTTAGATGATTCCTTAGTAAGTTTTAGCATAGACTAGTGGATCCACTTAGTTGTCAGGTTTTATACCTTCGACAAGGTATAGGACGGCCTGGCAACGTGAGGCAAAATGCAGTATCATCGCAATAGCTCTTAAGTGATGGTTGTTGGTTAGAGAAACTCCTGCATAAGTATTTTGTATTCTTATATACACAGATTATTTGTATTTTCATATACAAACAGAGTTCATATTGCATCTTTGCATACAAACAGAGTCATTATTATATTTTTCAATACACAGATTTGTTATTCTTATTTTAAAATATTTTCTTTATATTGCATTTACCTTACTGCTTTATATTGAAATGAGTTCAGTTCAGTTCAGTTGAGACCAAGTTTGTACTTTCTGTTGCTTTCAAGCTTATGTCTTGTTTTAGATTTCCCCTCGCATACTCGTACATTCAATGTACTGATGCCATTTGGCCTGCATCTTTTAATGATGAAGATACAGGTAACAGGATCAGCATCCAGTGCATTGTTGATTCTAGTTAAGCTCCAGAGTTGTTGGTGAAGCTCTTTTCTTTCGAAGGATCCTTTTTTATCGCTTCAGTATTTAGTTCATTAGGATGTCGTGGGTCTTTTCCCAACATCCATCTTAGTTTTAGAGGCTTCATAGATAGTTAGTTAGTTAGTTCATTTGTCATTATCTTGTTATTGGCTTATGTTCAGATTTGAGTTGCCACTTTGGCTATGTTAAATGTTTATTTCTAAAACATTATGAGTTTAGTTTGAGACAGTTGAGTTATCTTACATTTGAATTCTCTTCTTAATGCTTAAAAGTCTTCCACTGAGTAAGTAAGTCAGGCCAAGGGTTCGCTTGGGGCCAGCAATGGTTCTCGAGTGCCAGTCCCACCCAGGATGTAGGCTCGGGGTGTGACAAACTTGGTATCAGAGCACAGAGTTCAAGAGTCCTAGGGAGTCTATGAAGTCGTGTCTGTAGAGTTATAGTTATCGGTGTGAAGTGCGCCACATCTATAATTAGGAGGCTGCAACATTTAGGAATTTACTTTACTGTTTGCATACTCATTTTGTGCGATAGAGTTTATCTCTATAAAGTCTCTTTCTAACTCGTGCTAGCGTGTGTCTTTCAGATCATGCCTCCACTAAGAGATTTTCGAGGTAGTCCGACTCGAAGGAATGTTGAACCACATGAACAAGGGGTACCTAATGCACCAGAAGTGCAACCCCAAAGAGAGGTCACCAATGCCGAATTTCGGAGGGCTATCCGGATATTGAGCCGTTGTAACCAACCAATCTGGGCAATAGAGAGGGAATCGACAAGAAATAGCTGACACTTCAAGGATTCAAGAGTTCTTAAGAATGAATCCACCGAGCTACACAGGTTAAAGTGTTACTGAGGATCTAGAGAATTTTATTAAAGAGCTTTAGAAGGTTTGAGATCATGCAAGTTGCTAATACTGAGAGGGTGGAACTAGTTGCATACCAAATGAAGGGTGTCGATAGGATATAGTTCGACTAATGGAAGTAGAACCGAGCTGAGAGAGCACCACCTGTGAGTTAGACTTATTTTGAGGAGGCCTTCTTTTGGCGTTTCTTTCCCCAAGAACAGAGTGAGGCTAAGGTACAAGAGTTCCTCACTCTTAAGTAGGAGTATATGATGTTCATGAGTACAGTCTGAAGTTTACAAAACTTTCCCACTATGCTTCGGAAATGGTTGCTGACATGAGGAGCAGGATGAGTTTATTCGTTGCTGGGTTATCTCATATATCAAGCAAGGAAGGCAAGGCAGCTATGCTGATAGGGGATATGGACATAGCAAGGCTAATGATCCATGTGCAGGAAGTTGAGAAGGATAAGGTGAGGGATAGAGAGAAGTTCAAGAATAAGAGGGCTAAGACGTCAGGGAATGAGTCTGGGCAGCAAAAGAGTAATGTGAATCAGTCTTCCTTCCAATAGAAACAGAAGGGACCTGCTCCATCATCTGCTAGTGCACCTGCACCAAAGAACAAAAGTGAGTACAATAGTCAGAATTTGAGAGTTAAACTTGTCTAGTCTCAGGGTAGTATGGCACTAGGGGGTAGTAAGCCTCATGCATGTGCTAAGTGTGGTAGAAACCACTCAGAAACGTGTCGTGATGGCTCCATTGGTTGCTTCAAGTATGGCCAAAATGTTTATTTTATGAAAGAGTGTCCAAAGAACAAGCAGGGTAACGGTAATAGGGGCAATAGAGCCCAGTCTTCTTTAATTGCTCCACCAGACAGGGCTTAGTCTAGAGGAGCAGGGGCAGGCAGAGGAGGAAACCGTTTGTATTCTATCACTAGTCAGCAAGAGCAAGAGGATCTCCAGATGTTGTCACTTGTATGATCCAAGCCTTTAACTTTGATGTTTATGCTTTGCTTGATCCAGGAGCGAGTTTATCATTTGTAACTCCTTATGTTACGATGAATTTTGATGTTCTTCCTGAGCAACAGAGTGAGCCCTTCAGTGTTTCTACACATGTTGGGGAGTCTATTCTAGCAGAAAGAGTCTCTATCGTGATTGTCCCATTTTCGTCAATCACAAGAGCACCATGGATGATTTAGTTGAGTTAGACATGGTAGATTTTGATGTCATTCTTGGTATGGACTGGCTTCATGTCTGTTATGCCTCAGTTGATTGTAGAACTCGAGTTGTCAAGTTCCAATTTCCAAATGAGCTAGTCTTAAAGTGGAAAAGTAGTTCAGCAGTGCCTAAGGGTCGTTTTATTTCGTACCTTAAGGCAAGGAAGTTAGTTTCCATGGGGTGTGTCTATCACTTAGTCCGAGTTAATGACTCTAGTGTTGAGATACCTCATATTCAATCAATTTCAGTAGTAAAATAATTTCCAAAAGTCTTTCCAGATAATCTTCCCGGAGTCCCTCCTGAGAGAGAAATAGACTTTAGTATAGACCTTATTCCAGATACTCATTCTATATCTATTCAGCCATATAGGATGGCACCAGCGGAGTTGAAAGAGTTGAACAAGCAGTTGAAAGAACTCCTTGATAAGGGTTTTATCATCATGAATAAGTATCCTTTTCTGAGAATTGATGATCTCTTCGATCAACTTCATGGTGCCACTTGTTTCTCTATGATAGACCTCAGATCAGGCTACCATCAGCTAAGGGTAAGGGAATGTGATATTCCAAAGATAGTTTTCAAGACCCGTTATGGTCATTATGAATTTCTGGTCATGTAATTTGGTTTAACTAATGCACTTGTAGTGTTCATACATCTTAAGAATAGAGTATTCAAGCCTTATTTAGATATGTTTGTTATTGTGTTCATTGATGACATTCTAATATATTCGAGGAATGAGGAAGATCATGCTAGCCATCTAAGAATAGTTCTCCAAACTCTAAAGGATAGAGAGTTGTATGTCAAGTTCTCTAAGTGTGAGTTTTGGATTGAGTCGGTGGCATTATTAGGCCATATTGTTTCTGGTGATGGAATTAGAGTTAATACCACAAGATAGAGGCAGTGCAGAATTAGCCTAGACTAGGATTTTCTTGGGGTTGGCTGGATTTTATAGTAGGTTTTTAGAGGGGTTCTCATCTATTTCGTCCCCATTGACCAAGTTGACTCAGACGGCAGTTAAGTTTCAATGGTCTGAAGCTTATGAGAAAAGCTTTCAGGAATTGAAAAAGAGGTTGACTACAACCGCAGTATTGACCTTACCAGGAGGTACACAAGGCTTTGTTGTATATTGTGATGCGTCCAGAGTTTTTTTGGGTTGTGTGTTAATGCAGAATGGCAAAGTTATAGCTTATGCCTCCAGACAGCTAAAAGTTCAAGAGAAGAATTACACAACCCATGATCTAGAGTTGGCTGCCTTAGTATTTGCTTTGAAAATATGGCGACACTATCTTTATGGTGTTCATATAGATATATTCACTGATCACAAGAGTCTTCAGTATGTGTTTAGTCAGAAAGAGCTTAATCTCAGACAGAGAAGGTGGTTAGACTCAATAATTATGATATGAGTATCCTTTATCACCCAGGTAAGGCTAATGTTGTTGTTGATGCCTTGAATAGGTTGTCTGTGGGTAGTACTGCCCATTTTGAGGAAGATAAGAAAGAGTTAGTGAAAGATGTGCATAGGCTTGCACAATGAGGAGTTCGACTAATGGATTCCATAGTAGGAGGAGTAGTGGTGATGAATGGGGCTGAATCATCATTAATGTCATAAGTATATGAGAAACAAGACCAAGACCCTATTTTGCTTGAGTTGAAGGCAAATGTTTATAAGCAAAAAGTAATGGCTTTTGAACAAGTGGGAGATGACGTATTGAGGTATCAAGGTAGGTTGTGTGTACCAAGGGTGGATGAACTCCAAGAAAGGATCATACAGGAAGCTCATAGCTCTAGATATTCTATCCATCCAGGTTTCACAAATATGTATCGTGACTTGAGAGAAGTATATTGGTGGAGTAGTATAAAGAAGGGCATTGTTGAGTTTGTTGTTAAGTGTCCAAATTGCCGACAAGTTAAAGTAGAGCACCAAAGGCCTGGTGGTATGTCTCATAATATAGAACTTCCAAAATGGAAGTGGTATATGATTAATATGGACTTCATTACGGGATTCCACAGTCTCACAGGCAACATGATTCTATTTTGGGTGATTGTTTATAAAATGACAAAATCTGCCTATTTTTTGCCAGTAAAGACTACCCATACAGTAGAGGACTATGCCAAGTTGTATCTTCAAGAAGTAGTTAGACTTTATGGGGTTCCAGATTATTTCATACAGTGGTGCATAATTTACTGCATAGTTCTGGAAATCTTTTCAGAAAGGCTTGCGTTCAAAGGTGACCTTAAGTACTGCTTTTCATCCTCAAACAGATGGTCAAGTAGAACGCACTATTCAGACCTTAGAGAATATGTTGAGGGCCTGTGTGATTGATTTCAATGGTAATTGGGATGATCACCTACCTCTCATTGAGTTTGCTTACAACAATAGTTACCACTCTAGCATCCAGATGGCTCCTTATGAAGCTCTTTATGGGATAAGATGCAGATCTCCTATTGGATGGTTTGAAGTTGGTGAAGCTGGGTTGATAGGACCAGACTTAGTTCATCTATCTATGGAAAAGGTGAAAGTTATTCAAGAGAGGTTGAAGACAGCGCAGAGTCGTCGAGGGAGTTAGAGTTTGAAGTGGATGATTGGGTGTACTTGAAAGTTTCACCCATGAAGGGTGTTATGAGGTTTGGTAAGAAGGGGAAGCTTAGTCCCCGATATATTGGTCCTTACAGAATATCCAAGAGGATTGGTAATGAGGATTATGAGTTAGAGCTACCTCAAGAGTTAGCAGCGGTTCATCCGGTATTTCACATCACTATGTTGAAAAAGTGCATAGGCGATCCTTCTTTAATCATACCAACTGAAGATATTAATATCAAGGATAGCATATCTTATGAGGAGATTCCTGTTCAGATTCTAGATCGCCAAGTTCGCAAGTTGAGGACAAAAGAGGTAGCATCAGTCAATGTTCTTTGGAGGAATCAGTTTGAAGAGGAAGCTACTTGGGAAGCTAAGGAAGATATGAAGAAGAGATATCCACATCTCTTCGAATCCGAAGAAGTTCAAAATCAAGGTACTAATCCTTTTCTTGGTATTTATTTATAAGTTGGCATGTTGAATTTGCATTTTGCTTGTAAGGTGTTTGAACTAAATGTTAGATGTTACACCCTTAGCCTATGAAGATTGATCTAATTTGAGGATGAATTTTCCCATGGGGGAGATATTGTAACACCCCGCAGCTAAAAAGATCTAGAATTAGAAAGAGTCTTTTTTGGAAAGAACCTAAAATCAGGAAGATTTAGGTGTGCAAGATACCGTAGGAAATATCTTTGAATTATCTTTTCCAACACCACTGAGTTTGCACGATTTTGAGTTCGTATGAGGGATATATGCCCATTTGAAGTTGGGTTATCTATATAAGGAAAGTCAACACCGTATTTTAGAAGGGTATTGTGGTATTTTCACTACCCAATTAATTATTTTGTTTTTGGTAATTACTTAGGGGTCTAAACTAAATTTAGTCAGTTTACGCACTCAAAGATTTCACGCTAGGGTTTTTAGAGAAAAAACGCAAGAGAAGAAAAGAGGAGAAAGGTCAAAGTTCGTCGTCCTTGAGGTTTTTGCCTGTGGATTTCGCCAAGGGTTGATCCCTACGAGCTATGTGAGATCACATAGCATTGGGTTAGTTCACCCACACGCCAATCATTTATTTCAGTGAATTTATGTTCTTGAAGGTTTGGAAATTGAGCTTTTGATGGGTTTTATTGAAGTTCTATTGAGTTCTTGATTCGTTGAAATTGTTGAGGAGTTGTTGATTTGAATTCATGAATTTAGGTGTCATTTTGAGTAGATTCTTGCATATTTTGGTTATGTAGATGAGCGTAAGTGTTTGAGGAAAGAACCAATCGAAACTAGAGGTTTTAGAGTTGAAAAACGACCAAGAGGATTGTGTTCTTTCAAGCTTATGTCTTGTTTTAGATTTCCCCTCGCATGCTCATACATTCAATGTACTGATGTCATTTGGCCTGTATCTTTTAATGATGCAGATACAGGTAAACAGGATCAGCATCCAGCACATTGTTGATTCTATTTGAGCTCCGAATTTGTTGGTGAGCCTCCTTGCTTCTGGAGGATCCCTTTTTATCAGTTTCAATATTTTAGTTCATTAGGATGTCGTGGGTCTTGTCCCAACATCCATCTCAGTTTTATAGGCTTCATAGATAGACAGTTAGTTAGTTCATTTGTCTATTTTGTCATTGGCTTATGTTCATATTTGAGTTGCCACTTTGGCTATGTTAAATGTGTATTTCTAAAAAATTATAAGTTTAGTTTGAGACTGTCGAGTTATCTTGCATTTGAATTCTCTTCTTAATTCTTAAAGTCTTCCGTTGAGTAAGTAAAGGCCAAGGGGTTCTCTTGGGGCCAACAATGATTCTCGAGTGCCAGTCCTATACAGGGTGTAGGCTCAGGGTGTAACATGAATTGTGCGCTCTGTTTTACCATCAGTGTTCCTTGGTACAGACGCACTAGCAGATGATAGAGAAGGTCCATTTGTCTATTGTTGAAAAGATGACCGGTTCACATTGCTCTTCTACTGCCCAAACTTATTTCCTATTGTCTCAGCCTTCTTGTTCCGGAACTCTTATCTATCTCTCAACTTATCCTCCTCAACCTGTTGCACATGGATCATAAGCATAGCTATGTTTGTGTCTCCTATCATCATAGTTGTCTTGCCCTCATTACTTGACAAGCAACAACATAGATACAAATAGACTCATCCTGCTCCTCATGTCAGCAACCATCTCCGGAGCATAGCAGGACAATTGAGTGAACTTGAGGCTATATAATACGCTCAAATTACACTTCCCTAAAGAAGTAGAAGTGATCGTTATCAAGTAAAGAACCCAACTTGGAGATTGGGGTCGATCACATGAGGAATATGGAATAGACTTAAACTTAACTCATGATTATATTCGTTTAGTCAACTTATTTCCGAGACAAGTAAATAAAGTGGGGGGTGGGTTAGTAATAACTGATTATTGTTGAAATAACAATTTAGCAAGATTCAAAATTTGTTGTTATCAATGAGAGAGAGAAACTAGGATGTATCTGTTCCCCAGCTCTTAATGCGGTAATCCTAATAATAGTAATCATTTCCTAGTGTATCACATGCAAAGTGGTAAGTTAGGTATCCCTACGTGATTGGTCCTCCAAATAGGGAATTTCACCCCACACCTTAGTCCAGCTACGTGTGTATAAATTACTAACCCTTACCTTTACCTCAAATTAGACATCACATCAATGTATGGCTTAGTTTTCACCCTCGCACCAATTGACATTAGACTATTAAATAGTATCACACTAAATCTCTGTTGATAATTTTTTTCTTATTAACTACCTCTTTGGTCCGCTAAGTAGAAACGAGGCTAGTTCTAACGTTGGCATCGTTAAAAAAATGTCTAAACGAAAGAATTACCAATGCATGCATCAACACTATTCAAGAATTAGTTAGTTATTATTCATATGTTGTTAATCGCTCATGGTTCCCATAACCCTAGTTGTGGATTTACCTACTCATGCTTCAAAGAACACAATTCATATTTTTAGAAGAAGAATTCATGAACTTACATATTGAGTAGAAGAAACCCGTAATCTCCAATTGAAATTCAAAGCAAATATCTTATAAACCGAAATTAGGAAATCAAATTGCCAAAATTTGCAAATTAATTCCCAAGAAAATACCAAGAACTAACAGTATAGAATGGTATCTAACCCCCAAAAATGAGGTTTGCATACCCTATTTATAGAAAAACATGTCCTAAATAATAAGAAAATGAAATAAGGAAATAAAACTTTTAGACGCGACTTCGATCGATGAGACTAACCTATGAACCGTGGACCTACCATCTGTAGGTCCCTTCCATAGCTTGATACTTAGAACTTTCTCCACAGAGGCTAGAACCTTCAACTTTCAGTTGCAAACGACGTATGTATATTACGGACTGTAGGTTGACCTGCGGTCCGTGGGTCCCCTTCCGTGGCTCCAAACTTAGAACTTTTCATCAGGTACTGGAACTTCAACTCCCAGTGATCATTGATGGATGTGCAGGACGGCTCGTGAGTTGACCTACGCTCCGTCACTCACCTCCGTAGTTTGACACTTAGTTAGACTTCCCTGATGATCATTCCATGCCTACCCACGACAGACCGTGACTGCACCTACGGTTCGTAAGTCACCTTTGTGGGTGGCTCCTTCTGTAGAATTTCAGCAGTCATCTCTCTCAACCTCGTCCAAGCCTATTTCCTGCAAATATAACACAATAAACATTAGTTCTAAAACAAAATGACCCTAGACACACACGACTCTCAAGTGAAATGTATTAAAAATATCGTAAACTCACGGTATATCAACAACCTCAACTTAAATTCGTTGTTTTTCCTCAAGCGACGCACTAAGACTCTAAACAACACTTGTGTAGAAGCAGATATTCAAACTCAAGCAATCACATGACTTTCTATCCTGACTCACTTTTCTAGTGCAAATCTTTTCTGTTAGACTCAACAAGCTAACTCATGCGGATCAAGATATGACAAAGATCGACCAATAGACACACAACATACATTGTTTCACAATCACCAAGGTACCAACTCTCCGACAATGTAACTAGTGCCTTCACTTCAAATGAAATCCTTTTCACACAGAAGATAAGAATTTTGAGTTTTAGGATTCATTCAACAGTCACGCTTAGAAGTGAATTCAAGTACAGTTAGTGCTCAATACCATAGGCTTGCCCTTATTTGAACTGCTTAGACTCTCCAAACTAGTTGTTAGGATCACTATAGGACTTTCTTAGCTTGTAATGTAGGCTCAGGGTCAGGTGTGGTACATTTGGATACTTTTTAGTGACTTTCTTCCCTCATTTACATTACATTGGCTTTTTACCTGTTTTCTCAACCTATTTTTGACATCCTTGCATTTTACTTTCTTTCCCTCAACTCTCTTTAACATGGACGTGACTTTTGACTTTGTGGCACTTATTTTTCACTTTCTTCTTTTTCTTTCACTTTATTTTTCTTTATTTTTCAGCACTTTTATTTATCATCTTTTTGCTTCTTTTGCACAAAGTCACATAATCTTCTATTTTTTCTTTTGCTCTTTTCAACACCAAACTATTTTCATATCGTTTTTTTTCTTTCGATTTCCTCTTTCATAGCCACCCTCAACTTATGGATTTTACATTAGTTGAGGTGCACAATATCCAATGTCGGACCAGGGCCAGGATTGAGGTAACTCTTTGCATTAGCCACCCTCAACTTAGGCTTTTGGCCTAAGTCAAGGTGCACATGTCCAAGGAGGGATCGAGGCCAAAACAATTATTTTAGGGAAGGTGAGTTAGGTGAATCAAAGAAATGGTCTATTTTAGGCTCAAATATTTGGATCAAAGGGAACATTTATTTCATTTGGTTGGATCATGTTAGGCTTAAGTGGACTAATTTTTGAACAAGGGCCTATGATCACTTCCCAACTTCTAGCCTAGATCACCTTAGCAGGACCAACGAGGCAAGTTCTAGATTGGCACATACTGTTTGAACAATCAACTTTCTCACACACTCTTGGCACATTGTTTCATTACCAGATTATCAAATTACCCAGTTCAAGTTTTAGCTTAAGTCATGAGATCAAATTGGTTCTTATCATATCACATTTAGATCCAACACATTCAACTCATCAAGACTACAGATATAGCACAATTCAACATATTTGGACAGGGATCATTTTTCTCATGCTTTTCATGCAATTATGCTTTCATTTTTTTACTTACTCCTACACATACATCACATGTCAATTCAACAGAAATTTAAACAATCTCTTGGGGGAAAAGAACACAGGCAAGAAAACCCCAAGAGAGGATAATGAGTTGGGTTACTCAGACTTCACCCTATCACTCACAATCCATTTACCCCACCCCCAACAAAATAAAGTGAAATTGTCCCCAATGCACAAAAAGTAAAAACATAAAGGATAGGGTGAAGCAAAACCTGTGGCGCATTGCGTCGAAGACCTCTCAATAAGCGGGTAGGTCCGATTTCCCGGAGCCCGCTAGATCAACATGTGGAACACCATCAGTGGCGTTCCCATCTACCATATCAGCGCCCTCAGAATTTCTATCATCAACTCTCACCGCACCATCAGTAGTGTGCATGCTGCTAGAGGCACCAGTACCAATCTCTTGAACCCGCTGATGTCTTAACTCCTCATCGACTATGGAAGCCCTCCGAGCCACCTCAGTTTGCTGGTGCTCCCTCTTGCTCGCTCTCCCAGCCTCAATTTCATTAGAAGTATGTCTAAAGCGAGGGCGCTTCCTAGCAGTATGGGAAGAATCAGGCGACGGCATCCCATCTCCGAATAAGGCATTCACCACCGTATCATAAAGATGTCGTGAGGGAAGACTCAGGCTCAGTCTCTGGTGGAGTAAGAAGTCCAGTGATATCAGCTCACAGGCTCTCTATCTCTTCTAGAGAGTGGTCATTTCAACAGTCGGGGCCGGCCTCTCTAGGACTCTCAACTCAAAGGCATCCAGGCGCTTATGAACGGCCTGGACCTTCTGGTCCATCATGTGCTCCACCTATTGCTCAATCCTAGTCTCAGACTGCTCTATTGCACGCTGCAACCTAGGCCGCACAAGCTGAATTAGGGTATGCATCTGGGCCTCCAACTTCTGGACACAAGCTTAGGGCATGGCAACAGACCTTGAGGAGGGAGTGGCTATGGAGGATATAGGGGCCTGATTGGTGGCCGGAGATAGGGAAGCCGGGGCATCCTCAGTAGTGGTTGGAGGGGCAGGCTCCTCACCTGCATCTGCTCCGTATCTGCTACCAAGTCCGCTCCCAATAGTGGCATCTCAACCTGCGGCTCCCTGCGAGGTGCAGCTACATTGACTCATCCCGAATCAAGCCAATATCTAGGGTCATGGTCGCCTGAAGCAACCTTTCATAGTGCCACACTGGTACTCCAGCATCCCTACCAAGCTGGAAAATGAGGCATGGAAAAGGTAGGGTGGTGTTGGCCTTGAAGGCCCTCTCGTGTATCTCCACAATGAGCATGCAGGCAAAGTCAACCTCCATCCCAGCAACTAAACCTGCAACCATGACTGCTCGGTCCCATGTAAGTACATTATTTGCTTGAGTAGGAGACACACGGTTCTGCACCAGCAACAGAAGAATTTGGCCACAAATGTCAGGGCGGCCTTCTTGATACCCAAGCTCGGGGTGCTGACCCACTCGGTACGCTCTCCGTCTATAGCAAGATGTAGGGTTAACCAATGCAAAAGAGTCTCTCTCTGATCAGCATTCCTCTGAAATAGTCAAACTCGATCATGTTGTTAGAAGAGTATAGCTCAGACCGTAGAGGAACCTGCGGAGAGTGGTCTCAGATATATCAACTGAAAACCCGTGCACTAGTGTAGCCTTTAGTGGAGGCTGGGTGGTGGGCTTGGCCTGTCTGTCAATCAAACCTCTAAGGGTGGCTGCATATGAAGCATAGAACTCCCTGACTATCTCCTCACTGAAAGACCCTCGGCTATGGGCCATCCACTCGCACCTGTGCCGCTGGAAGAGATCATAAATGGCGGGCGCAGTGTGGAGACTGCCTGTGAGAACTCGGCGCTCCTTGATGACTAGTCGAGCCATTTTCTCTTTCTCATTCAGTATTCGGGCGTCTCTGTATATCTGAAACTGACCGCGGACACACCATCTATTGGGCTCGTCCGAATTTGTTGGAAACTTAAAACTAGGAGGTACGGGGACATCACCCGTACTGGTGGCCTCAGAAGACGAGGCATTGCTACCGTTGGAAGTGAAGCCGGAGCTAGATGCGGACTCAGAACCAGCCGGTGAATCGATCTGTGTATCCCTCTCATCAGACTGGGGGGCAGTGACCATGTCGGCTTGCACCTGCCGGGCCTGGTTCCATGTGGTACGCAGTGCAGTGGGAGATGTCCTGGTAGTAGGTGGGCATATGTAGAGTCAGTCTCCGCATCAGTATCCTCATCGATCACCCGAAATGATGGTGCCACTGATTTTGACTTGCCCTTCGTGGCGTAAATAAGAGCTTGTTTGGGGGCCATACTACCTGTAGAAGCTTAGTTAGTATCAAAACAAGCAAATAACACATTCCGAAAAATTTTAGATCAAGCAACGAATCAAAATGAAAAACCAAAAAATTTCTGGGCAGTAGCTTGCCGACCCACGATAGGTACCTACGGTCCATGGTTGGACCTACAGTCTATATGTCCCCTCCATAGGTCAGAGTGCCCAAGAGGTGGGTCTTTGATGTAAACCACGGATATGCAGAACGGTCCATCGATGGAACGACGAACTATAGTCCACCTCCGTGGTTCAACACTTAATGAATTTTTTATGTGAGAAAAGACCCACAAACCCGACCTACGGTCCGTGGATAGGGTCTCGTGAGTCAGGATTGTGCTAGGTATCAGACATTCTCATGCAACAAATCAAACAATCAACCTAAGTCTAATCATGTAATTCAACACAATATATGGTAGTTTGTCATCCTTAGAGTTTTGATTGCTCGCAAATTTGTATTTTTTTAACTTACCGAACTAGGAACCCTAATTCGAAACTTCCATATAGACCATTTACTCTAATTCAGTTAGTTTTAAGAAACTACACACTCACATACCATAATACCAAGGGTTATTCTAGCATACAATTCAACATTTAACTCTACAATTAATAATCCTAACAACCCAAGGTCAAGTTCTAACTTCGTGACTTCATAATACAACAATGAACAATGAATTCAAAGCCAGGGTGAATTCGTTTACATTTCAAGCAAGCGAAGTGGGTGAGTGTGTGATGCAATGAACTCCTTAGACTTTTTCTAGCCTTTTGACACCGAACTCGGACCGAGAACTCTTTTATGAAGGGAGAGTGGGGTTATTTTAGGAGAGAGGAGGAGAATTATGGAGAAGAGAGGATAATTATGGGAGATTGGAGTGATATGGGGATTTAATAGGGGAGTTTTAGAATTTGGAAGGGTTAGAAACGGTTAGGAGGGAATTTGGGTAATGGGGGGTGTATTTGAAATGAGAGGATTTTATTAAAAGAGGGTCCGGGTTGGGTCTCCAGAAACCCTAATTTGGACCCACGAAACCCTATCTAGGGTCGTGGGTCTACCTACGGACCATAGGCTACTCTTACTCTTAAAAATTTTAAGGACTTACATAAGGGTCTACGGACACCATTCACGGTCCGTGGATGGACCCACGAACCATCAATGGGGTCCATAGATCTCTGCACAGCCTATTTTTTGCAGATTCAATTGTTCGTCCTTGCACATGTAGCAACCATGAGATCTTTCTTTTTACATTTTCTGGACACTTTTTAAACACGGACCCTATTCTATATCTAGCCAACACTAATACACAAATAAAACACCTATCTAAAGAATTACAGAAATTGAAATAAAAAAAGAAAACCCCTAAATCGAAAAGAAAAACCTATAGTTGGCTAGATTGTACATCTTGGGTTGCCTCCCAAGCAACACTTGATTTAATGTTGCGGCACAATGCAGGCCTCTTGATTACTCAGACTTCATCAAGATAATAGGCTTCAACCACTTCTTGCACACTTTCCTCTTTCCCCAAGTAGACCTTGATCCTTTGCACGTTCACCTTGAACCTTTTTCCTTCCTTGTTCTCAAGCTCGACCGCTCCATGTGGGAACACTTGAGTGACTACGATTGGCCCGGTCCACTTGGGCTTGAGCTTGCTTGGAAACAAGGGCAACCTTGAGTTGAATAGAAGCACCAGATCACCCACATCAAATTCACGCTTTTCAATCTTTTGATCATGATACTTGTTCATCTTCTCCTTGTACAAGGCTGAACTTTCATAAGCTTTTAGGCGAAACTCATAGTGTTCATTCATGTCATTCACTCTTTGACTCGATGGGGTGCCCCAATCCAAATTCAACTTCTTTAGCGCCCACAGAGCCCTATGCTTTAGCTCTACCGGAAAATGGTAAGACTTCCTATAAACAAGTTGGTAGGGGGACATACCTATGGGAGTCTTGAATGCGGTGCGATAGGCCCATAGAGCATCATCAAGCCTCCTTGACCCATCAATTCTATTTGCATTCACAGTCTTAGCACAGATTTGCTTTATCTCTCTGTTGGACACTTCAACTTGCCCACTAGACTGCGAATGTAAGGAGTGGCTACATTGTGACGGACTCCATTTTTCTCTAGCAACACCTTGAACAACTTATTACAAAAGTAGGAACCTCCATCGCTGATAATCGTCCTAGGTGTACCAAATCTGGAGAAGATATTCTTTTTAGGAATGCGGTGACACTTTACCTTCATTGTTTGAAAGCGCAATTGCTTCCACCCATTTTGACACATAATCAACCACAACAAGAATATACTTCATCCCATGTGAACTCACAAACGGACCCATAAAATCAATGCCCCATACATCAAACAACTCAATCACCAATATCAGATTCACAAGTAGTTCTTGCCTATTTCAAATTCCTCCTTCTCTTTAGCAACGATCACAAGACTTGGCAAAATCATGAGCATATTGGTGGATGGTAGGCCAGTAATACCTAAATTGCAAAATTTTATGCGCAGTCTCAATACCACTATGATGCCCACCAACAGGCGAAGAGTGACACACCTTTAGTATACTCATCATCTAAACCTCAGGCACACAGCGAAAAATAATCCCATCAGCACAAATACGAAACAAATAAGGATCATACCAAAAGAACTTCTTCACACCATGCATAAACTTTTTCCTTTGGTGAAAAGACAAATCCGAAGGAACCAGATCACTTGCCAAGTAGTTAGCAAAGTCGGCGAACCAAGGAATAAGATCATGAGAAGCATCCAATACATGTTCGTTTGGAAAAGCATCATTAATTTCAACCCCATCTCCTAGCTTGAGCATCGTTTCCTCCTCTAATCTGGACAAATGATCGGCAACTTGATTTTATGTCCCCTTTCTGTCTTTCACCTCAAAACTGAACTCTTCCAGCAACAATACCCATCTAATTAACCTTGATTTTGCATCCTTCTTAGCCATCAGATACCTCAATGCAGAATGGTCAGTATGCACTATGACCTTAGTACCAAGCAAGTAGGATCAAAATTTCTCAAATTCAAAAACCACCGCAAAGAGTTCCTGTTCAGTCACTGTATAGTTCTTTTGAGCCACTTTTAGAGATTTGCTAGCATAGTAAATAGGATGAAGAATCTTCTCTCTCCTCTGTCCCAATACCACACCAAGCGCCACTACACTCGCATCACACATCACTTCAAATGATTACCCCCAATCCAGTAAAATAATGATAGGTGCGAAAACTAGCTTTTCTTTCAACTCCAAATTCTCTCAAACAAGCATCATCAAAATCAAACTTACACTCCTTTTCGAGCAATTTGCACAATAGGTGTGCAATTTTGGAGAAATCCTTAATAAACCTCTTATAAAAGCTTGCATGCCCAAGAAAACTTCTAACACCTTTAACAGAGATAGTTGGTGGAAGCTTTTCTATTACCTTGACTATAGCTTTATCAATCTCAATATCCTTCTTAGAAATCTGATGACCCAGAACGTTCCCTCTTTCATCATGAAGTGGCACTTTTCCGAATTGAGCACAAGATTGCACTCTTGACACCGTTTAAGTACCTTGACCAAATGATTCAAATAACTATCAAATGAGTCACCTACCATAGAGAAATCATCCATAAATACCTCAATAGTGTCCTCCACCATATCAAAAAATATCGACATCATGCAACGCTGGAAGGTCGCTGGAGCATTACACAACCCAAAATGGCATATGTTTAAAGGCGAAAGTCCCATAAGGGCAAATGAATGTGGTTTTCTCTTGGTCTTCCGAAGCTATGGAGATCTAATTGTAGCCCAAATACCCATCAAGAAAGTAATACCAACCCTTCCTAGCAGGGCGGTCCAACATCTGATCCATGAACGGCATAAGGAAGTGGTAATTTTCTGTCCAAGTATTCAATTTTTGGTAGTCCATGCATACTCTCTATCCAATCACGGGCCGCATCGGAACAAGCTCATTTTTGATTTAGGAACCACAGTAATCCCACCTTTCTTGGGCACACACTGAACAGGACAAACCCAACTACTATCTGCAATGGGATAAATGACTCCAGCATCCAACCACTTGATGATTTCCTTTACCTCTTGCATGGGTGGATTTAATCTCCTTTGGTGCTCAATACCAGGCTTGTGGTCCGGCATGAGTTGGATTTTATGAGAACAAATGCTAGGAGGAATCCCAATAATGTCCGCAATAGTACACCCAATAGCCCGCTTAAACCTCTTCAACACAAAAATCAAGCCTCAACTTGTTCACCATTAAAATCAGCCGCAATGATGATCGGTAAAGTGCCATCTCTCCCTAAGAATACATACATCAAATGTGATGGTAGAGCCTTAAGCTCCAATTTTGGAGCCTCTTCAACACACGCTTTTGTGGGTGGAGAGTCGCGATTCTTCATATTTAACTCCAATTTCTTTGGTTTGGAACATAATTCGAACCTATCAAGTGCAGCAACTAACTCATCATAGTCTTTAATACCATCACCCTCAAAATTCATCATTACCGCTGCAAGTGCATCAACACCCAACTACTCTTCAATAGACACATCAGAATCTCGCTCCACAATATGATTAACCACTGGCACTGACTTGAGATCATTTTCCTGCTTCATAGACCTACAGATATTAAAATTTACATCTTCACTATTCAATCATAACTTCATCTGCCCCTTCTCTATATCGACCAAGGCGTGCCCAGTAGCAAGGAATAGTTTCCCTAGGATGATGGGAACCTCAAAATCAACCTCACAATCAAGTATCACAAAATCCACCAAAAATATAAACGATTCCACTTTCACAAGTACATCTTGGAGAACACCGATGGGCCTCTTCATAGTTCTATCGGCCATGAGTAATTGCATCACAGTCGGTTTGGGAGCCCCTAAACTCAACTTCTTGTAAATAGACAATGGCATCAGATTAATAGTAGCACCCAAATCACACAACGTATTCACAATATGCAATAACCTAATGGTACAAGAAATAGTGAAAGCACCAGGATCTTGTTTCTTCTGCACAAGCGACCGAGTAGCAATAGCACTACAATATTGCAACATCTCATCATCTTTAAAATAAACGGCCCTCTTCTTAGTCACTAAATATTTCATAAATTTCGCATACCTAAACATTTCTTCCAAAGCCTCTATCAACGGAACATTGATGGAAAGTTGTTTCAACATAGTAATAAACCTACGGTATTGCCCATCTTCATTCTTCTTTACCAACCTCTGTGGGAATGGAGGTGGAGGTCTAGGCATGCAGACAAATTTTTGGGTTATCTCTGCTTCTTTTTCTGTAGCATTCTTGGACACTCCAGTAATCTCAATCTCATCATCATCTTTCTCAACCACAATTTCAACCTCAGACGATATAGGTGGATCAATGGTTTGTTTACCCCCTCGAGTAGTGACTACCATACAATGCCCATCATTCTTCAAATTCTGGATAGTGTTGCTATGAAGTGTACCAGGCTGACATGGGTTTACTATAGTAGACAATTGATTCATCTGCTGCTCAAGTTGCTTGAGCAACACTGCATGGGCATCAATTTTTTGACCGATTCCAGATAAGTCGTTTTACATCTCCTTCACATTTTCATCAGTCATATCAAACCTCTTCATCATCTTCTGCATCATATCCTCAATACGTGACATGCTACCACCAGCTTCCCTATTGACAGATTCTAGATTTGTCGGAGGAACATAAGGCCCACTTCTCTCGTTGTCGTAGTTGTTCCAATTGCAGTCGTTGTCATGAGTGTAGTTTCCATCCCGAACATAGTTACCTTTTGATTGTAATTACCATAGTTTCGACATTGGTTTCCTTGACCTTGGCGCCAATTATCAGAGTTGGAACCTTGGGAGTTGGCTCGGAAACCCCCCATCTGATCATTCACCAAATAAGCACCCTCCTCATAGTAGCATTCCTCAATCGGTGGTGGTGGATTCCTAGTCAAGTAATTCACCACATTTACCTTTTCTAGACCACCACTTACATGCATCAATACCAACCCAAGTTTTGTCCTTATCTGAGCCATCTCCTCACGAATGTCATCGGTAGATTGACTAGGTGCAGATTGAACTGCAAAATTGCTTCTTCCAGTGTCAGACTTTTGAGTGCTTCATTCTTTATTGTTTTGGGAAATCTTCTCCAGTTTCTCAGTGATCTCCTCAAAACTACACTTACCATATGATCCTCCAGCGATAGTATCAAGCACAGCCTTGCTATTGTCATCCTGACCTTTGTAGAAATACTCTTTCAGTGACTCATCATTAATGCGGTGATTCTGAACACTTCTTATGAATGCAGTGAACCTATTCCACGAACTACTCACAGACTCTCCAGGTAGTGCTACGAAGTTGTTGAGTTTATCTTTGTGGTTCAGCTTCTTGGACAACGGAAAGTACTTGCCCATGAACACCTTGTGCAATTGGTCCCATGTATGGATTGAGTTAAATGGAAGCTCAGAAAACCACACTGCAGCATCACCAATCAATGATACAGGGAAGACTCTCAACCCTATGATATTCATATCCAACTCTAGTCGCCCCACACAACTCTTGCAGACACTCCTCAACTTGGCCAGGTGCCCATGTAGATCTTCCAAAACCATACCAGAAAACAAAACCCTCGTTGTAAGCATCTGCATCAAATTGCTAGTCACCACGAATGTATGCCCATGAGGTAGAGGAGGGATAAAAATGGGTCCTTCAGATTTGATAGTGTTGAATTCGACCCTATAATTATCATGCAGTCTTGGTTCTAGTGGATCTTGCACCCTCAATGCATCTCCAAGTAGATTGTCACCATGAACCTGAGCATTCTCATTGTTCACTTGTTCCTCAAGCCCCTCTAAGGCTATATTATTACGAACCCCTTGATTATTCATCTTTCTCAAAGTTTTGCTCAACTCTGGATCATATGGGGTGAGTGGTTCGCCTCGACTCCGTGTACTTGGCATACACTAGAGCAGAAACCTGAAGAAAATGAAAACAAAAGAAAACATAAAATTAGGAAATAATTGACTAAAGTTCAATCATGTAGTTAAACTTAATCTATAAGTCTTATTCCCCAGCAGCGGCGCCAAAATTTGATACGCTCAAATTACACTTCCATAAAAAACTATAAGCGATCGTTATCAAGTAAAGAACCCACCTTGGAGGTTAGGGACGATCCCACGAGGAATATGGCTTAGACTTAAACTTAACTCACAATTATATTCGTTTAGTCAACTTATTTTCGAGACAAGTAAGTAAAGGGAGGGAGGATTTTGTGAAACAAAAAACTGACTATTGTTTAAGTAACAATTGAGCAAGATTCGAACTTTGTTGTTATTAATGAGAGAGGTAAACTAGGGTGTATGTGTTCCCCATAAGCTCTTAACGCGGTAATCCTAATAATAGTAATCCTTTCCTAGTGTATCACATGCAAAGTGGTAAGTTAGTATCCCTAAGTGATTGGTCCTCCAAATAGGGAATTTCACCCTGCACCTTGGTCCGGCTACGTGTGCATAAAGTACTAACCGTTATCTTTACCTCAAATTAGACATCACACCAATGTATGGTTTAGTTTTCACCCTCGCACTAATTGACATTATACTATTATATAGTATCACACTAAATCTCTGTTGATAATTCTTTTCTTATTAACTACCTCATTGGTCTGGCAAGTAGCAACAAGGCGAGTTCTAATGTTGGCCACCGTTAAAAAGTCTTCTAAACATAAGAATTACCAATGCATGCATCAACACTATTCAAGAATTACTTAGTTATTATTCATATGTTGTTAATCGCTCATGGTTCCCACAACCCTAGTTGTGGATCTACTTACTCATGCTTGAAAGAACACAATTCATATTTTTAGAAGAACAATTCATGAACTTACGTATTGAGTAGAAGAAACCTGTAATCTCTAATTGAAATTCAAAGCAAAAATCTTATAAACCGAAATTAGGAAATTAAATTGCCCAAGTTTGCAAATTAATTCCCAAGAAAATACCAAGAACTAAAAGTATACAATGGTGTCTAACCCCTAAAAACAAGGTTTACATATCCTATTTATAGAAAAACATGTCCTAAACAAAAAGGAAATGAAATAAGGAGTAGGAGCCTTCAACTTTCAGTTACAAACAACGGATGTGCAGTATGGACCATAGGTTGACCTACAGTTCGTGGCTCCACACTTAGAACTTTTCATCAGGTACTGGAACCTCAACTCCCACTGATCATTGACGGATGTGTAGGACGGCATGTGGGTCAACCTACGCTCCGTCACTCACCTTCATAGTTCCACAGTTAGTCAGACTTCCCTGATGATCATTCCACGCCTACCCACGACGGAGTGTGATTGGACCTACGGTCCGTAGGTCACCTTCGTGGGTGGCTCCTTCTGCAGAATTTTAGTTATCATCTCTCTCGACCTCGTCCAAGCCTATTTCCTACAAATATAACACAATAAACATTAGTTCTAATTCAAAATGACCCTAGACACACACAACTCTTATGTGAAATATATTAAAATACCATAAACTCACAATATATCATTATACTCATGCACACTCATGGATTCCTACTTTAAGTTAAGGAATTCTCTAACATTTGCCTCCCTCAGCTCACGGCGAATGAAACTCCCCAAGAAGGCCTCTTCGAACACATCCCATCTCACAATTAGTGCACCCTCAGCTCTACTCTTCTTCCATTAGTCTTACCATACTCTAGCAACACCCTTCAGTTGGTATACAGCTATTTCCACACACTTAGCATCTGCAACATGAATCAACTCAAACACTTTCTACAACTCTTCCACAAAGTTTTTCTGGATCCTAGTGACACTTGAACCGGTAAAGTTTGGAGGATTCATCCTTAAGAACTCACGGATTCTAGATGTATCAGCCATATCTTATCGAACCCTTCTCTGTTGCACAGCTTAGTTGGTCACAACTTAACTCAACATCCAGATATCATCCTAGAACTCAGCATTAGTGACCTCTCCTTGGGGTTGCACTTTTGGTGCATTGGGGACCCCTTGATCCTTGTAACACCTTGCTATTTGAAAGAACTAGAAAGAAGTAGAATTAGAAAGAGACATTTTTGGAAAGAATGAAAAATCTGGAAAATTGGATAAGTTTTGTTAAGTAAGAGTTTTGAGTCAACTTCAAATGATAATAACTCCTAGCTCAGGATGAGTTTGGTGTGCCACTACATACCGTAGAAAAGATCTTTGATTTATCTTTCCAACGTCTCCGAGTTTACTCAATTTCGAATTCGTATAAGTGAGATACGTCCATTTGAAGTTGGGTTGTCTAGATATGGAAAGTCAATTATTTTATTTCAATTTTAGGAGTTTAATTGGGATCTAATCAAAATTATATCACTTTACGCATTTACCAAAACACGCTAAGGCTGGGAGAAAGGAGAAGAAAAGTTCAAGATTCGTCAAGATCGTGCAATTTTGGTTGTGGATTTTGCCAAGAATTCGATCCTACAAGGTATGTGAGATCACATAACATTGGGTTAGTTCACCCATGCGCCAATCATGATTCAGTTCAGTGTAATTGTGTTCTTTTCAAAGAAAAGATTATGAGTTCTTCATGAAAATCATTTAAGTTCTTATGGGTTCTTGTTGTTGAAGTTTCTTGAGTTTGATTCATGATATTAGGTGTAATTTTGAGTATAATCTTACATATATTGATGATATAGCCGATTCTAAGTGTTTGAGAAAGAACAAAGTGAATTTAGAGGGTTTAGAGTTGAAAAATGAAGAAGAAAATTTGGGATTTTCTAGGGAGGGGACTGGGGTGCTGCGCCTCTCAGAGTCCCCCAAAAAGGGGTTCTGAAGTTTGGGATATGGGGTGCCGCACCAGCCAGAGCACCCCAACCCAGACTCTTAAATTTACCCTCTGGCGCCCCACGCCTCTCAAAGCGCCAGGGATGCCAGTTCTTCCACCTTTTCCCACTTCTTTCCGTACTAGTTCCCTAGCAACGTACCTATGTTTTATAGTCGATTTCTACACTCTAAGGTACGTCTAAACATCATGAAATCATCCATAAGCATGAGATCATGAACCTTGAATCCATAATTCAATTCAAGAAAAGTTAAGAGTCAAGTCGAGAGAAGATCATAGAGTTTTCCCAAAGTCTTTTACAAACGTTTTAACTTTGTTTTAAGGCTTGAGTTTAGAGTTGAGTAAAGAGTAAGAATAAAGTTCATTTCTTCAAAATATTATACGGGAACTAAGTATTACCAAGAGTTAAAATGTTTTTCACATTTGAACAAGAGAGGAAACAATGATTTTCAAGAGAGCCTTTGAGCTAGTTTTTGAGTAATTATCTTAAATCACAGAAAGAGTTTTATTTTTTTAAAACATATGAGATGAGTATATTTTGGGAGTAGTATTGAGTACCTATATGGGGACGAGTTCATAATAAATCAAGTCTCCATATACCATGTAGCCATCATGGGTAGAAAGGATCATACTTTTTAGATGATTTCTTAGTGCTTTTAAGCATAGACTAATGGATCCACTTAGTTGAGGCGTTCTATATCACAGCAAGGTATAGGATAATTCTGGCAGCATGGGCGAGATATTGTATCATCACTTAGGCTCATAGTAGTAGTTTAGAGAAACTCCCACTATATTAGTTACTTTATTATATGAGTAAACTAAGTTGTTATTGTATCTCTTTAATACATTGAGTTGTCACCTACTTTTTTAAATGCTTTGTATAAACTACACCTTTATTGTTGTTTTTACTTTGCATTTGAGTTTAGTATGCATGATTCTAGTAAAGATAAGGTATGTGTTCCTTTAAGATTTCTTTCAAGCTTATGTCATGTTTAGTTTTCCCCTCGCATACTCGTACATTCATTGTACTGATGTCATTTAGCCTGCATTATTCTATGATACAGATACAGGTAACCAGGATTAGTATCCAGCGCCTTGTTGATCTAGTTGAGCACTCAGAGTTAGTTGGTGATCCCCCTTGCTTTTCGGAGGATCCCTTATTATCTAGTTTTAGTATTTCAGTTGTTAGGATGATCGGGGGACTTATCCCAACATCCCTCATTGATTTAGAGGCTTCATAGACAAGTAGTTATAGTTCTTTAGTCTTGTATTTCAGATGTTTTGCTATAAGACTTGAGTTGCCACTTTGGCTAATTTGAATGTTTATCCTTAAACGTTCTAAGTTTAGTTGAGACAATTGTTTTTAAAGTGCATTTGAATCTTTATATTAATGCTTTAGTGTTTTGCTATAAGTTAATCCGGGCCAAGTGTTCGTTTGGGGCTAGAAATGGTTCTCGAGTGCCAGTCTCGCCCAAGGTGTAGGCTCGGGGCGTGACAAACTTGGTATCAGAGCACACAGTTTAAGAGTCCTAGGGAGTCTATGAAGCCGTATCTGTGGATTCCTAGTTAATTGTGTAAAGCGCGTCACATCTATAATTAGGAGGCTACAACATTTAGGAATTTCCTCGACTTTCATATTCATTTCGTGCGATAGATTTAATCTCTGTGAAGTTTCCTTCTAACTCATGCTTGCACGTGTCTTTCAATTAATCATGCCTCCACGAAGAGTTGTCTGAGGCCATCCTGCTAGGCATAACGTTAAGGAGCAAGGGGTACTTAATGCACCACAAGTGCAACCCCAAGTAGAGGTCACCAATGTTGAATTTCGGGATGCAATCCAAATGCTAAGTCAAGCTGTGACCAACCAGGTTGGGCAACAAAGAGTGGCTCGATAATAAGAGGCTGTTACTTCGAGGATCCGCGAGTTCTTGAGAATGAATCCTCCCAGCTTCACTGGTTCAAACACTACTGAGGATCCAAAAAATATTATTGAGGAATTGCACAAAGTATTTGAGGTCATGCACGTTGCTGATGCTGAGCGAGGGGAACTACTTGCATATTAACTAAAGAATGTTTCTAGGACTTGGATTGACCAGTGGAAGAATGGTAGAGTTGAGGGTGCACCAATTTTGACTTGAGCTATGTTTGATCAGGCTTTTTTGGGGCGTTTCTTTCCCCGTGAATTAAGAGAAGCCAAGGTACGGGAATTTATTACCCTTAAGTAGGATTTACTAAGTGTTCGCGAGTATAGTTTGAAGTTCACCCAACTTCCCGGTATGCTTCGGAGATGGTTGCGGATATGAGGAGTAGGATGAGTATATTTGTTACTGGTTTGTCCCGTGTGTCAAGCGAAGAGGGCAAGGCGGCAATGTTAATAGGGGAAATGGATATAGCAAGATTGATGGTTTATGTGCAGCAAGTTGAGGAGGAGAAACTAAGAGATAGGGAGGAGTTTAGGAACAAGAAGGCTAAGAAAAAGTATGGGCAGCAAAGGAATAATGTGAACCGTTCCTTTTTTCAACAAAAGGAAAAGGGACCTGCTTCATCAACTGCTAGTGCACCTGCACCCAGAAACAAAGGTGAGTATAATGGTCAGAATTTCCAGCACTTCAGAGCTAGACCTACAGAGTCTTAGGGTAATGTAGCACAAGGAGGTAAATGGGCTCCTGCATGTGCTAAGTGTGGTAGGAACCACCCAGGTAGGTATCGTGATGGATCCACAGGTTGTTTCAAGTGTGGACAATAGGGTCACTTCATGAAAGAGTGCCCTAAGAACCGACAAGAGAATGGAAATCAGGGCAATAAAGCACATTCTTCATCAGTTGCTCCACCAGACAAGACTGCACCTAGAGGAGTTACTTCAGGTACTGGCGGAGGAGCAAACTACCTATATTCTATCACTAATCGTCAAAAGCAAGAAAATTCTCCATATATTATCACTGGTATGATCAAAGTTTTTACTCTTTATGTTTATGTCTTGCTAGACCCAAAAGCAAGTTTATCTTTTGTGACTCCTTATATTGCAATGAATTTTAACGTTATTCCTGAGAAACTTTGTGAACCCTTTTGTGTTTCTACACCTGTTGGGGAGTCTATTCTAGCTGAGCGAGTCTATCGTGATTATGTCATTTCCATCAATCACAAGAACACCATGGTTGATTTAGTTGAGTTGGACATGGTAGATTTTGATGTCATTCTAGCTATAGATTGGCTTCATGCCTGTTATTCCTCCATTGATTGTAGAACTCGAGTTGTTAAGTTCCATATTCCTAATGAGCCAGTAATAGATTAGAGTAGCAGTTCAGCAGTGCCTAAGGGTCGGTTCATTTCGTATCTTAAGGCGAGAAATCTAGTTTCCAAGAGGTGTGTCTATCACTTAGTCTGAGTTAATGATTCTAGTGTTGAGACACCTCCTATTGAGCCAGTTTCAGTTGTGAGTGAGTTTCCAAAAGTCTTTCCTGATGATCTACCCAGAGTCCCTCTTGAGAGAGATAGACTTCGGTATAGATATTTTTCTCGATACTCATCCTATATTATAGAATGGAGCCAGTAGAGTCAAAAGAGTTGAAGGAGCAGTTGAAGGATCTCCTAAATAAAGGTTTCATTCTACCAAGTGTCTCACCTAGGGGCGCTCCTGTCTTATTTGTGATGAAGAAGGATGGTTCCCTTAGTATGTGTATAGATTACCGTCAGTTGAACAAGGTTATCATCAAGAATAAGTATCCTCTTCCAAGAATTGATGATCTCTTCGATTAGCTTCAAGGTGCTACTTGTTTCTCTAAGATAGACCTCAAATCAGACTACCATCAGTTGAGAGTAAGGGGATGTGATATAACAAAGACAACTTTCAGGACCCATTATGGTCACTATGAGTTTTTGGTCATGTCCTTTGGCTTGACTGATATGCCTGCAGCATTTATGGACCTTATGAATAGAGTATTCAAGCCATATTTAGATATGTTTATTATCGTGTTCATTGATGACATTCTAATTTATTCGAGGAATGAGGAAGATCATGCTAGCCATCTCAGAATAGTTCTCCAAACTCTAAAGCATAAGGAGTTCTATGCTAAGTTTTTGAAATGTGAGTTTTGGCTTGAGTTTGTGGCATTCTTAGGCCACACTATTTTCGGTGATGAAAATAAAGTTGATACCCAGAAAATAGAGGCAATGCTATTGTAGAAGGTTTGTAGAAGAGTTCTCATCCATTTCGTCTCCTTTGACCAAGTTGACTCAGAAGACAGTTAAGTTTCAATGGTCTGAATCTTGTGAGAAAAGCTTTCAAGAATTGAAAAAGAGGTTGACTATTGCCCCAGTATTGACCTTACCAGAAAGTACTCAAGGCTTTGTTGTTTATTGTGATGCGTCCAGAGTTGGCTTGGGTTGTGTTTTAATGCAGAATGGAAATGTTATAGCTTATGCCTCCAGACAGTTAAAGGTTCAAAAGAGGAACTACCCAACCCATGATCTAGAGTTAGCTGCCGTAGTATTTGGTTTGAAAATATGGCGCCATTATCAATATGGTGTTCGGGTGGATGTTTTCACTGATCACAAAAGTCTTCAGTGTGTGTTTAGTTAGAAAGAGCTTAATCTCAGACAAAAGAGGTGGTTAGAAATACTTAAGGATTATGACATGAGTATTCTATATCACCCAGGCAAGGCTAATATTGTTGTTGATGCCTTGAGCAGGTTATCTATGGGTAGTACCTCCCATTTTGAAGAAGATAAAAAAGAGTTAGCAAAAGATGTGCACAGACTCGCACACTTGGTAGTTCGACTAATGGATTCCACAGTAGGAGGAGGAGTGGTGATGAATGGGGCAGATTCATCATTAGTGTCCAAAGTTAAGGAGAAACAAGACTAAGATCCTATTTTTCTTGAATTGAAGGCAAATGATCATAAGCAAAAAATAATGGCTTTTGAACAAGGGGGAGATGGTGTGTTGAGGTATCAAGGTAGGTTGTGTGTATCAAGGGTGGATAAACTCCAAGAAAGGATCATGGAGGAAGCTCATAGTTCCAGATATTCCATTCATCCGGGTTCCACAAAGATGTATCGTGACTTGAGGGAAGTTTATTGGTGGAGTAGTATGAAGAAGGGCATTGCAGAATTTGTTGCTAAGTGTCCGAATTGCCAACAAGCTAAGGTAGAGTATCAAAGGACCGGTTGTATGGCTTAGAATATAGAACTTCCAGAATGGAAGTGAGAGATTATCAATATGGACTTCATCATACGTTTACCAAGGTCTCGCAGGCAGCGTGATTCTATTTGGGTGATTGTTGATAGAATGACAAAATCAGCCCACTTTTTGCCGGTAAAGAATACTCATTCAACATAAGATTATTCTAAGTTGTATATTGAAGAGGTAGTTAGACTTTATGGGGTGCCAGTTTCAATTATTTCAGATAGAGGTGCACAAGTTACTGCACAGTTCTGGAAATCTTTTTAGAAAGGCTTGGGTTCAAACGTGAACTTAAGTACTGCTTTCCACCCTCAGACAGATAGTCAAGTAGAGGGCACTATTCAGACCTTAAAGAATATGTTAAGGGCTTGTGTAATTAACTTCAAGGGTAATTGGGATGATCACCTACCTCTTATTGAATTTGCTTACAGCAATAGCTACCACTCTAGCATCTAAATGGCTTCTTATGAAGCTCTTTTGAGAAAAGTTACAGATCTCCTATTGGATGGTTTGAAGTTGATGAAGCAGGGTTGATAGGACCAGACTTAGTTCATCAAGCTATGGAGAAGGTGAAAGTTATTCAAGAAAGGTTGAAAACAGTGTAGAGTCATCAGAAATCCTACACTGATGTTAGGAGAAGGGAGTTAGAGTTTGAAGTACATGATTGGGTATACTTGAAAGTTTTACCCATGAAGGGTGTTATGAGATTTGGTAAGAAGGGGAAGCTTATTCCCCGGTATATTGGTCCTTACAAAATATCTAAGAGGGTTGGTCACGTAGCTTATGAGTTAGAGCTACCCCAAGAGTTGGCAGCGGTTCATTCGGTATTTCATGTTTCCCTATTGACGAAGTGCATGGGAGATCCTTCACTCATAATACCTACTAAAGATATTGGTATAAATGATAGTTTGTCCTATGAGGAGATCCATGTTTAGATTATAGACCGTCAGGTTCGCAAGTTGAGGACCAAGGAAGTAGCATCAGTCAAAGTTCTTTGGAGAAATCAGTTTGTTGAGGAAGCTACTTGGGAAGCTGAAGAAGATATGAAGAAGAGATATCCATATCTCTTTGAGCCTGGAGAAGTTCCAGACCAAGGAACTAATTCTCTTCTATAGTACTCTTTAATTTATATACTTGATGTGTTAGATTTGCTAGTTGGGTGTTTGAGCGGAATGTCAGATGTTACACCATTAGCCTACTAAGAGTAATCTCATTCGAGGATGAATGTTCCCAAGGGGGAGATATTGTAACACCTCTCTATTTGAAAGAACTAGAAAGAGCTAGAATTACAAAGAGTCATTTTTGGAAAGAATGAAAAATCTGGAAAATTGGTTAAGTTATGTTGAGTTTGAGTTTTGGGTCAACTTCAAATGACCATAACTCCTAGCTCAGGATGATTTAGATGTTCTACCAGATACCATAGGAAATATCTTTGATTTATCTTTCCAACGCCACCAAGTTTACTCAATTCCGAGTTTGTATGAGTGAGATATGTTCATTTGAAGTAGGGGTGTCTAGATATAGAAAGTCAACCGGATTTTGGTAGGGTAGTTTGGTCTTTTCCTTACCCCCTTTTTTTATTTCGATTTTAGGAGTTTAATTGGGGTCTAATCAGAATTATATCAGTTTACACATTTACCAAAACACGCTAGGGCTTGGAGAAAAGAGAAAAGAGGAGAAAGGAGAAGAAAAGTTCAAGATTCGTCAAGATCGTGCAATTTTGGTTGTGGATTTCGCCAAGGATTCGATCCTACAAGGTATGTGCGATCACATAGCATTGGGTTAGTTCACCCATGCGCCAATCATGATTCAATTCAGCGTAATTGTGTTCTTTTGAAAGAAAAGATTATGAGTTCTTGATGAAATTCATTTAAGTTCTTGTGGGTTCTTGTTGTTGAAGTTTCTTTAGTTTGATTCATGAAATTAGGTGTGATTTCGAGTAGAATCTTACATATATTGATGATATAGTCAATTCTAAGTGTTTGGTAAAAGAACCAAGTGAATTTAGAGGGTTTAGAGTTGAAAAATGAAGAAGAAAATTTGGGATTTTCTAGGGAGGGGGTTGGGGCGTCGTGCCTCTCAGAGCGCCCCAAAAAATGGCTCTTATGTTTCGGTACTGGGGCACCGCGCCAGCCAAAGCACCCCAACCCGGACTCTGAAATTTACCCTCAAGCACCCCGCGCCTCTCAGAGCGCCAGGGACGCCAGTTCTTCCACCTTTTCCCACTTCTTTCTGTACTAGTTCCCTAGCAACGTACCTATGTTTTATAGTCGATTTATACACTCTAAGATACGTCTAAACATCATGAAATCATCCATAAACATGAGATCATGAACCTTGAATCCATAATTCAATTCAAGGAAAGTTAAGAGTCAAGTAAAGAGAAGTTCATAGAGTTTTCCAAAAGTCTTTTACAAACGTTTTAACTTTGTTTTAAGACTTGAGTTTTAGAGTTGAGTAAAGAGTAAGAATAACGTTCATTTCTTCAAATGATTATACGGTAACTAAATATTCCCAAGAGTTAAAATGTTTTTCACATTTGAACAAGAGGGGAAATACTAATTTCGAAGAGAGCCTTTGAGCTAGTTTTTGAGTAATTATCTCAAATCACAGAAAGAGTTTTATTTTTAAAAAAACATATGAGTTGAGTATACTTGGGAGTAGTATTAAGCACCGATATAGGAACGAGTTCATAATAACTCAAGTCTCCGTAAACCATGTAGCTGTCATGGGTAGAAAGGATCATACTTTTTAGATGATTCTTTAGTGCTTTTTAGCATAGACTAGTGGATCCACTTAGTTGAGGAGTTCTATATTATGGCAAGGTATAGGATAGTTCTGGCAGTGAGGGCGAGACGTTGTATCATCACTTAGTCTCATAGTGGTGGTTGTCAGTTAAAGAAACTCCCACAGTATTATGTTACTTTATTATATGAGTAAACTACGTTGTTATTGTATCTCTTTAATACATTGAGTTGTCACCTATTGTTTTAAATGCTTTGTATAAACTACACCCTTATTGTTGTTTTTACTTTGCATTTGAGTTGAGTATTCATGAGTCTAGTAAGGCTAAGGTAAGTGTTCCTTTCATATTTCTTTCAAGCCTATGTCATGTTTAGTTTTCCCCTCGCATACTCGTACATTCAATGTACTGATGTCATTTGGCTTGCATCGTTTTATGTTGCAGACACAGGTTACCACGATCAGCATCCAGTGCCACGTTGATCTAGTTGAGCACTCAGAGTCAGTTGGTGAGCCTCTTTACTTTAAGAAGGATCCCTTATTATCTTGTTTTAGTATTTCAGATGTTAGGATGATCGGGGTCTTGTCTCGACATCCACTATTGTTTTAGAGGCTTCATAGCAAGTAGTTATAGTTCTTTAGTCTTGTATTTTAGATGTTTTGCTATAAGACTTAAGTTGTCACTTTGGCTAATTTGAATGTTTATCCTTAAATGTTCTAAGTTTATTTGAGACATTTGTTTTTAAAGTGAATTTGAATCCTTGTATTAATGCTTTAGTCTTCCGCTATAAGTTAAGCCAGACCAAGGGTTCGCTTAGGGCAAGTAATGGTTCTTGAGAACCAATCCCGCCCAGGGTGTAGGCATGAGGTGTGACAATCCTAGGGATCAATATTCCTCCTAGCAGGATGACCTCGAACAACTCTTCGTGGAGGCATGATCTGAAAGATATGTGCAAGCACGAATTAGAAGTAAAATTTTATAGAGTTGAACTCTATCGCACGAAAAAAGTATGAAAGAAGTGAGATATTTCCTAAATGTCGTAGCTTCTTAATTATAGATGTCGCGCGCTTCACACCGATAACTAAGAATCTATAGACACAGCTTCATAGACATCGTAGGACTCTTGAACTTTGTGCATTAATACCAAGTTTTACACACCCCGAGCCTACACCCGAAATGTAACTGACACTTGAGAATCATTGTTGGCCCCAAGAGAACCCTTGGTCTAGCTTAATACTCAGCGGAAGACTTACTCAACAATATATGAACTCAATTGCAAAGATTTAACTCAAATGTCTCAAATAAATAACTCTGAATATATAAGATTATTCAACTAGCAAGAAATAGGCAACTCAAGTCTTTGAAACATTTAACGAAAGAAATGGAAAAGACTCCTCAAAACATTACTATCTATGAAACCTTTAATGATAATGATGGAAGTTGGGACAAGATCCACGACATCCTAACAAAACTACAAAGTAAATAGGAATCCTCCGGAAGAAAGGATGCTCACCCAAGAAACTCTGGAACTGCACGTAGTATCAACAGTGCGCCTATTGATGACCCTAAAATCCTATGTCTACATCATAAAAGATGCATGCCAAATGGCGTCTATACATGGAATGTACGAGCATGGAGGAGGAACTCTAAAACACAGACATAAGCTTGAACTTAATAAAAAGGAAGAACATACTCACCTCATCTTAACTCAACTCAACTCAAATATACTCAAGGATGCTCAAAGGTACTCAAAGATGCATTATAAAAAAAACTTTTAAAACAATTGATAACAACTCAGATGTATTTAAAAATACAATAATAAACTCTTTTACTCTTATTTGGGAGATTCTCTAATCGACAAACATCACTATGAGCTATGTGATGATACAGTGTCTCGCCCACGCTGCCAGAAGAGTCATACACCTTGTCGGAGTATAAGAAATCTTCAACTATGTGGACCCACTAAGATATGCTAAAAATCAATAAAGAATCATCTAAAAAGTGATACCCTTTACCTATGTTGTCATACATGGTTTATGAGGACTTTGAGTTGTCTCAACTCATCTCCATATCGGTGCTTAATAATACTTCCAATAATATAAATCATGTTCATATGTTTAAAAACATTTCTCATCCTTAAACTTTGAGATTATTAATCAAAAGGTTCTCTTAAAAGAGATAGTGCTCAAAAACTCCTCATGAACTCATTTGGATATCGAACTTTCCTCCCATTTTAAATGTAAAGTCATTTACTCTTGGGATTACTTAGCTCCTATATATTCATTTTGAAAAATGAAACTCAACTCTCCCCATCCTCATACTCAATTCTTAAAACAATTATTAAAAGTTGGTAAAAGACTTCTCAAAAAGACTCGAAAGGCTCTTTCAAACTTGAATCTTAATCTTTTATTGAATTTCAATTATAAACTCAAGAGTTACGATTCATGATATGAAGAATCTCGTGATGATTAAATGTAGTTTATATCGCTAGGATTAAGAAAGGAATGAAAGCTCGATTCAAAGGAACAAGTACAAAACGAAAACGATGAAGAAAGTGGTCTGACGCTTTGTGGCACAGGGGTGGGACACCGCGCTAGGCCTCCCCTTACTAAGGCTGGTTTCTAGCGCACTGTTGCACCCCACACCAGCCCTGTTAGCGCATCGGGAGAGCGGCGCCCCAACCTGTTTCCAGAACATCCCAGCGAATTTTTCTTCTCGATTTTTTACCCTAATTCACCTAGAATCGGATGGTTTCTTCCAAAATCTATTAGATTCAAATAGCCAACATAAGTACACGAAAATCTACTCAAAACAACCCTCAAACTCATAACATTCATCTCAAGAACTTATCAAAAACCCAACATTAGCAATTTAAGAACGAAACTTCAAGAACTTCAATACATGGATTGTCATGGATGAAATTAACTCAAGAAACTTATTATTGGCATGAGGATAAACGAATCCATCACTATGAAAGCTTACATACCTCATAAGGATCAAATTCTTGGCGAATTTCCTGGAAGATTGCAAGAAAATCTTGAACGCTTGAATATTTTCCTTTGTTTCTCCTTTTGAAATTTTTTCTAAAACCCTAAGCATATTTTAGAATTGTGAAAACTGATCTAAGTCTGTTTAGAACCCTAAAATATTACTAAAACAGAGTTAGGCTAGTGGGGTAAGGAAAAGACCAAAATACCCCTTCTTAATTCGGATGAATTTTCTTAATTGGACAGGCTAAACTCAAACGGGCATATCTCCCTCATCCGAACTCGAGATTTAGCAAACTTGGTGGCGTTAGAAAGAGGACTCAGAGATCTTTCATTTGATACCTTATAGGCTACCTAACTCATCATGTGATAAAAGTTATGATCATTTGAAGTTGACCCAAAATTCACAATTTAAGACTAACTTGCAAAATTCTCAATTTAGTTCTTCCCAAATTGGTTCTTGCTAAAATTAGTTCTTTTCTAAGATCGGAATGTTACAAAAAGAAATGGAAAAGAAACTCACTCATTAAGCATTTGATCCAAGAAGCCATTGACAAGAATTTTGGAGCAAAATAAGGATAAAGAAGCTTGATTTATTTTAATTTTCTATATCACTTGTTTCTCATCTGAAGAGAGGAAAAGCCCTTAATAGATTGTTCTCATAATGTAGTTACCAAGTTTAATATATTTATTTTCCATATTATTGTAGTCATATGTTAGAATATGGTACAAAAATAATTTTATTACTAATTTCATGAGATAAGTGTGTTTGAATCCATCTTAATTAGGCCATGATTGGGACTGTGGGTGGTGAATGGGCTGGTTCGAATTTGAAATGGTCAAAATGATTGAGTTAATAATGAATGGGGCTTGTACAAAAGTTACTTGAGCTGAAATGGAATAAAATGTAGATCATAACCCAATTTTTTCTTTAATACTTTTAAGAAAATTTAGTTTCTTATAAAACTATTGTTTTTCTTTAATATTTTGATTTTTCTCAAGAGGGAAAAAAAAACCCTTTAAATAGCTCGTTCTCATAACGTTTTTACCAAGTCTAATATATTTATTGTCCATATCATACAGTAATATGTTAGAAAATGAAAAAAAAAATGATTTTGTTAATGAGATAAGTGTGTTTGAAATTTGTGCCTTCTTAATTAGGCAATGATTGGGACTATTGATGGTTAATGGGCAAGTTGGGCTGAATTCTGAGCTGGTCAAAATGATTGAGTTAGTAAATGAACGTGTTATTGACCCATCCAAATGTTATTGGGCTTAGATGGCCTAAAAGGCAGGTCATAACCCAATCGGTCCAACTTTTACTAAATTTTGATTGTTATAGTTGTTATTTTTCAATTTTTTTAGCATCTTATTAAATTATTATTGTTTCTTTATTATGACTATATAATATATCAAATAAAATAAAATGTCTTTTTGAAAACATTTTGACAAGATTTTTCTTGAATCAATTTGGATTTGATATTAGCTTAAACTTTGATGGGGGCTAAAATGAATAGCTCAATAATCAACCTAAACTTTGATGTGTGATCATAATTTCATGGACTAATTTATCCATCTCTAATTGGACACTTGATCATTAGATTTTTCCAACTAATAATTAAGAAATTTTAAATTTGATAATTACTTTGCGAAATGGGGACAAACATTTATTAAGACTTATGAGTGTCAGTCTTGAGATTTTTTTTTTGTAAATTCATGAAAGGTTTAAAATTTTCTTATGATTTTGAACTATTAAAAGAGATGTTTAGGTAATCTTTTGTTAGTTTTAGAGCAAACAACACAATTTCACTAACTTAGAATCGAATTATGCATCTTCACTTTAATTTTTGAAATTACCTTCTATACCACATTTATATTGTCAGATACATGTATCTGGCGATTCAAATACATGTATCTCTGATACATACGAGTCCATTTATGTGTAGTTTGTTCCAGGTATATTGTATTTAACTGTGATTCGCATGTATTTGGGATACATACATTAACTCTCTAGCTCGCCTCTCTCCTCTCTCATTGTATATATGTATTTCAGAATATAATTGGTATCAAAGATACATGTATCTAGTGTGATTCATATGTATTTTGGATACACCAACTCTCTCTCTTGCCTCTCTCCTATCTCACTCACCTATTTCAAAAGTATTCAACTAACCTTAATTTATGTCCATCATACTATGATCATAAGGATTCTAAAACATAATGTTTATCTTTTTTTTATTGGTTCTTAGTTTTCATAATCTCTTGAAACACTCTAATTAACTCTTGATGTCAAGTGAAAATTCTTCCAATAAATTCTTTCCATACTTGCATCAAACTTAAAAGCTCAAAATGGAATGAGTGAGGCAAACAATTGTTTGTATAATAAATTCTAGTTTTTGTTTTCTGTTGAAAAGTTTTGATATTCAAGGAACAAAAAAGAAAATATGCGCGAGACATCAATTTGCTTTAATTTAACAAATAATTATGTGCAAGACATGTGCAATTTGATAGAATGCAAAATAAAATGTAAGAGATTAATAAGTAAATAGGGTAGTATGCCATAACTTATTTTTAAAAATAATTTAAATTTGAAATTCCACCAATTTCATCAATTTTTTATGTTGTTGTGAAATTACATGACCCATGTTAGGGATAATAGACCAACAAGATTGTGCAAATCATGTACAAAATAGTTGAATACTATTGAATAAAATATAAGGCACTAATTATTTAAACAGAATATTTCATATATTAGTTTTCTCAAATATAGGAAATTTGAATTTATTAAAATTTATTGTTCAATTTAGGGGTGTACAAAACTGAACCAAACCGCAAATCGAGTCAAATCGGAAAAAAATCGAACTAGTGATTTGGTTTGACTTGGTTTGGTATTAGAAAAAAAACCCAACTATATTTGGGTTGGTTTGGTTTTAACTAAAAAAAAACAACCCGACATTATATATATAATTTTAAAATTTTATTTTATACATAAAAATATTTACTTTGATATAATTTTTAAATATTTCTTATACTTTTTCATAGTTTTTATTTTTTAATATATTATTTCAAGTTTGAAACTTAGAATTCTGAATGGTTCAATAAAGATTATAGTCCACAAATATTGGTAATTATAATAAAGCTTAAATCAAAATCAAATTAATACTAATGCAAAAAGAAAATCAATTCAACACTAATGACAATAATATTGAATATTTGTTCTTTAGTTTTACATTGGTTTAGACAATTAAAATACATAATCTAATTTTAACTTCCTTTAATATTTAGTCATGTAACTAATACTTATTAAACTTATTTTATGATCATTTTTATTATGACTTGTTAGTTTGCAATATTTGTTTTACGCGATTTCAATATTGTTATTTTTATTAGATATTTTAGTGTCATTAATCATATCATATTTTGTGTTATTTTCTTAAGAAACACCTTCGATAGTTGTATTTTGGTAGGGCTAAAGAAATATTTGAAGTACAAGTAAATTATATGTTTGTATGAATACTTTACTGGAAAAACCCGAAAATTCGAAAAACCCGAAAAAAATCAAAAAAACCCCGAAGTTGAAAAACTCGAGTTTTATTGGTTTGGTTTGATTTATAAATTTAAAAATCCGACATAAATAGTTTGATTTGATAGTTGAAAAACCCAAACCAACCCGACTATGTACACCCTAGTTCAATTCGAATAACAAAAATACAAGTCCATAAAGAAAGTATCTCCACAATTGATGTGTTCGCAACTTAAGGCCCAGTTTATTTCTTTCTCGAAAAACTAATTACGAGGAAAAGAAAGAGATACATCACTTGTTAGTTCCTTATTTGTAATCATAAACACATTTCATAAAAGTATATGCAAAAAGTTAAGAGCAAATACGTGAGACATCAATTTATTTTGATTTTACAAATAATTATGTGCAACACATGTGTAACTTGGTTGAATGCAAAATAAATTATAAGAGATTAATAAATAAATAAATAAGGTAGTAAGCTTTTCAAAATAAAGTAGAAATTCCACCAATTCCATATCCCCTTTTATGTTTTATGAAATGCATGATCTATGTTAGGGATTGAAATGACCCAATTTATTTTGTATTTTTATTTTTGTTGGTTATTCGATCATTTTATTTGAATATCTTTTAAAATATACAAAGTGATTTCAAGAAGAATATTATAGATTGCATCAAGATATGTAAATGATAATCCATAAATATAAAAATGAGCACTAGAGTGCCACTAGAATTTAATAAACTTAATCATAACAATAAAATTTTCCTTCTAGAGAGAGTCAAAAATACTTTATTTATAGACTACTAAAATAATATGTTTGTATCATACAATGTTTGTTCTTCAAAATTTGGAGAACACGTAACAACTTTTTATACTACAAAAAAGGATATTTATATATATATAAAGTTAATAATAATGTATACGATTTAAGTTATACTTGTATTTTTAACTGAATATTCTCCTCGTGCAAAATCTCTCAAATGCAAGTAGAGTGAATTCTTGTCTTCCATATTTCTTTGAGCATTTCGTTCTCCATTGATAGCATTTTGCTTTCCAACATAGTTTTTGCAGTTTCTTTCTAAGTCTCAAGAATTCTAAGCATCATAAAAACTTCAAAATAAGACTATAGAATAAATAACAATTTATATGTTACACACAAAAAAAAAATATTACTAACAATAAAATTTCATTGCTAATTCTATTAAATATTGGATTACCAAAAAGTCCTTGTTATCTAAGAGATTTTTAGTGAAAGATTGAGTATGAATTTCAGATCTAATTTCTACTTCTTTATGTGTGAGGAAATAAAAAATGAAAAGAAAGTCACTTATTAAGGATTTGGTCCAAAGAATCCATTGACAAGAAATTTGGAGCAAAATAAGGACAAAGAAGCTTGATTTATGTTAATTTTTTATATCACTTGTTTCTTATCTCAAGAGGCAGTGGCGGAGCCACCTCCGAACCCCCTTCGACAGAAAATTATATGATTTATACATGGTTAAAATAATTTTTTAGGTATATATAGTAGATGTGAACCCCTTCGGCCACTTCGTGTGTCTATTTTTTTAAATTTTGAACCCCTTATTTAAAAACCTGACTCCGCCATTGTCAAGAGGGGAAAACCCCTTTAAATAAATTGTTCTCATAATGTTGTTACGTAGTGTAATATATCTATCGTCCATAATATAATCATATTTTAGAAAACATGGTACCCACCTTAATAAGGTGGTGATTGGGACTATGGATGGTGAATAAATTGGTTGGGCAGAATTTGAGCTGCTCAAAATGATTGAGTTATTGATTTGTCCAACAGATATTTGGGCTAAAATGGACTAAAATATAGGTCATAATCCAACCGGTCCAATTCTTACTAAGTTTTTAATTGTTTTATCTGTTCTTTTTCAATTTCTTTAGTAACTTAGAAAATCATTATTTTTCTTTAGTGTTTTAATTGTTTTATTTGTTCTATTTAAATTTGGGCTTGATATTAGCCCAAACTTTGATGAGGGCTAAAATGAGCAGATCAATATTCAATCCAAACGTGAACAAATTCTGTAATCACAATTGTGTGGACAAATTTTACCATCTCTAATTGGGACACTTGATCTTGAATTATAGGTAATTAGATTTTTCAAACTAATAATTAACAAATTTGAAATTTGATAATTACTTTGAGAAATAGGGACAACCATATATTAAGACTTATGAATGGCAATCTGAGTTTTTTTGTAAATTCAAGAAAGGTTTGAAATTTTCTTATGAATTTGAACTATTAAATGAATAGTTTAGGTAAATCTTTCGTTATTTTTAAAGCAAATAACATAAATTTCACTAGTTTAAGATCAAACTATGTGTATTCATTTTAGTTTCTTGAAAATATCTTTTGTACCACATTCATATCGCAAGATACATGCATCTGGCGATTCAAATACGTGTAGCTCGGATACATGCGAGTCAAATTAGGTATGATTTATTTCAGGTATACTATATTCACCTGTGATTTACATATATATGGGATACGCTAACTCTCTCACTCACCTCTCTCCCTATGTATCAATATTTAAGAATGTATCTTGTATCAAAAATGCATGTATCTAGTGTGATTCATATGTATTTGAGATACACTAACTCTCTTGTTCGTCTCTCTTCTATCTCACTTGCCTCTCTCCTATCTGGCCCGTCTCTCTCACCAAAATTGCTCAACTAAAAATATTGCCTACTCAAATAATCTCTATTCTCTCTGATTTATACAACTAGGATTAACTAAGATAAGAAAAAATGTAAATGACCTGAATTTATGTACACCATACTATTATCAAAAGGATCCTAAAACATAATGTTTTTTTTTATTGATTCTTGGTTTTCATACTCTCTTGAAACACTCTAATTAACTCTTGATGTCAAGTGAGAATTCTTTCATATAATAAGCATTTACCAAACTTTCATCAAACTTGAAACCTCAAAATGGAATGAGCTAGGCAAACAATTGTTTTGTGTAATAAATTCTAGTTTTTGTTTTTTGTTGAAAAGTTTTGGTATTCAGTGAATGAAAAAAAAAATATACGTGAGACATCAATTTGCTTTAATTTAACAAATAATTATGTGCAAAGACATGTGCAATTTGGCAAAATGCAAAATAAAATGTAAGAGATTATTATAGGGCAGTAAGCCACATCTTATTTTTTTAAAATAAATTAAAGTTGAAATTCCCCTTGTTCCATCAATATTTTTATGTTTTCATGAAACTGCATGACCGTAATTGTTTGTAAAATTTATTTGTTCAAGTTCTTTTTGGATAAATTTCAGTAATCGAGGAAGTGATGAGGAAGAAAAAAGTAGGGAAAATTGCGCGACTAACCAAACATATACTAGTTAATTATTTAATATAGTTATAATTTGAAAAATTAATTACTTTTCGTCACGAACATATAACCATATTTATGTGTGCCACATTCAGAATTTATATAATTCAGTTCCTAATTGTATAAATTCAGAATTTGTATAATTCAGTTCATAATTGGATAAATTCAGAATTTGTACAAGCTTATATATGATTTATTATGTTTGTATATGATTTGTTGATACATTTGATATCTGGAAAAATTCCTAAATGTATAAATACAAAATTTGTACATACTTACCTTGTTTGTATATTGCGAGCGAAATATACAAACGGAAATACACATAGCAAATGAAACTATAGGTATGAAGTGTAATTAAGTAAACGATAGCTAAAAAGTTTATTAAGTTTAATCACTTTGCTATTTATGAAATTTCCTCAAAATAATATACACGTAACACATATATCGGTATTTTCTACTTTTACCAACAAGAATGTGCAAATTATGTACAAAATAGTTGAATACTATTGAATAAAACATAAGGCACTACTTAATTAAAAAGAATATTTCATATATTAGTTTTCTCAAATATAGTAAATGTAACGACATGTTTCGTCGTTATAGAAAAGCCAACAGGGAAAATTTTTGGGCCGGAAAAATTTTTCGTAGTAACTTGGGATTTTCCAACCTAGTCCAGATTTGGATGAAATCGGAGTCAGTGAGGTCTAGGGAAATCTGGTAACAATTGGGAGATCTAATTATGAATTTGATCATATGAGTAGATAGCTAAGACATTAAGGAACCCGTACGACTTTACGGAATTAAATTTGGGCGATTAGAACTCCCGAAATCGATCTTAGCTTGGGAGGGTAGTTTCTAAGTGTCATGGGACGAAGGTGTGTTGTGAAATGGGGGGTTTGGAAATTCTTTATTTAGCTCTTTGTTCCATGCAAGCCACTATGGCGGGATTTTGTGCCGTCAAGGCGTGACCACTGTAGCGGGGTGAGGACCGCTGTGGCGGGACAGACGCGACTTAAGTCGGAAATAAACCCCAAAAACATTTTATTTTGCACTTTTCGACTTTGAGTGCTAAAGAACGATCCCAGGTGTTTTCTTGACAGTTTTTCACCATTCTTGAGGCTAAAGGTAAGGTTTTAACTCCCGAATCCATTTTTCAATCCGTTAGAATGTAAACTAGTGGGTAATTATCGATGGGGGAGGGTTTTGATCTGGAAAATTATGGTGGAAAAAGTCCTAATATGGGTATGGGAATCAAGGGTTTAACCTAGGATTGATATTATTGTTTATAATCCGGTAATTAGGTGTTGTTTATTGATCCTCGCACTATTATGATTGTTTATAGACCAAGAACAAGCGGAAAGAATCCGAAAAGGGAAGAATCAAATTTCTTAGGGGATTCAAGCTTTGTTCGAGGTAGGTGATGGTTGTGATTTCATGTTGTGTGATATATGTTTGTTCTTGCTTCAGTATAATACATGTATGTATGTGAATGTAGCATTATTGATCACGCTAATTGTAAATGAGGATAGATGAATGATGAATGCCATGAATCATGACTTGATTGTATGATTTTGAGAATATACTTGTGATTGTGATTGTGTCTTGTTGAATGGATCGGGTGTTGTGTTCGGGCACACTAACTGGGATCGATTGCCACATACCGACATAAACATTGGAACGGGTGTCACGATCCAACACGCTAACTTAGAACGGGTACCACGTACTGATACACTAACTGTTTGGGTGTGGGTTTCGTGAGAGGACCATTGACTTGACATATCTGTATATCTTGAGAATTGTGAAATTGTACATTGTTCGTAAATGATGTTGATATTGTATATATGTTCGGTGTATGCATGTTATTATTATGTTGTAATGGCTTATGTATGTTGCACTTAGTGGGATAGCCGCGTGATCCTACCAGTACACTATGGTTGTGTACTGATACTGCACTTGCTCTTTCCTTATTGAGTACAGGGCATCTTCAAGCGGCTATTGACAGACCTCATTTAGAATCAGTGATCGTTCAAATTCAAGGGTGAGTCAGTTCTTTCGGGCTGTCATGAGTTTTCTTTCTGTTTAGGTCCACATTTTTGAACTTAGACTAGTTCTTTAGATTTTGTATGTTTAGTATGGGGTTGTACCCCTTCTTGTTTAGACTTATCGTTGAACATTAGATGTTTTGGTACATTGACTTTGAGGTTCTATGTGTTATTCCGCATTTGTTTTTGGTTGTTAGACTTTTGTTTGGAGTTTATGGGAACTCCTTAATTCTTTCCTTAGCATTTAAACCTGCTTCGGTATCTTTAAATGTCTTAATTTTGATTAAGTTGTGTAGTTTTGGTTAGCTAATTAGTATTAATGGTTCTCCTATCGGAGGGTTACTATAGGTGTCAATCATGATGGTCTGGGTCGTGACAAAGTTGGTATCAGAGCCTAGATTCATTGATCTCGATGTACTAAAACGAGTCTAGTAGAGTCTTACGGAACGGTACGGAGACGTCTCTACTTTTCTTCGAGAGGCTATAGGACTTTTGGAAATCTCTTTGCTTTCTCTTGTCTCTTTTCGTGCTATAACTTGATTCCAATAGGTATCTGACAATTCGAATTGGTATCTAACCACTTTTACTCTTATGTCCGCAGATGGTTAACACTAGGTTCAACGGCGTCAGGCCTGTATCTCCCGTCAATGCGCCAGTTGAGAATCCGCAGCACTCGATCGCAGTCGAGGCAGGGGTAGAGGAAGAGATAGGGGTAGAGGTCGAGGAAGGGTAGCGCCTACTAGGGATGGAGCACAAGTTGAGAATGCTCCCAGAAATGAGGCCCCTTCTGCGCATCATGAAGAGGTAGATGAGAATGTAGAGCTTTAGAATGAGGAGAATGTTGGACAAGATGAAGAGGTGCAAACTGAGACTATAGGTATTCCCCCCTTAGACCCAGTGTTAGCTCAACAGATCATGTCATTTCTGAAAGGGTTGGTTAGTTCTGAAGTGCTTCCCTCTGTTCAAGCAACTCAAGCTCCTGTCAATCCCCCTATTTCTATCATTGTCCCAAGGTGAGTGGAACTGTAGGTAATGATACTTTCTTTTGTCCTTTGTTCGGTCCTATTATGACTGGTAATGAACATGAGATGTTAACTAAGTTTTTGAAGTTGAACCGCCTGTGTTCCATGGTTCTGAGAGTGAGGACTCCTATGAGTTCATCCTAGATTGCTATAAGAGGCTTCATAAGTTGGGAATTGTCCATCAGCATGCAGTTGAGTTTGTGACTTTTCATCTTCAAGGAGAGGCTAAGCAGTGGTGGAGAGCGTATGTGGAATGCAGATCTTCAGTTTTACTCCCACTTACTTGGACCCAGTTTCATGCTATGTTCTTGGAGAAGTATGTGCCTCGGACTTTGAGAGATCGTAAGAAGGATGAGTTCATGGCTTTGGAGCAAGGTGGCATGTCTGTGGCTAATTATGAGGCTAAGTTCCATGCTTTGTCTAGATATGTTACGCAATTGGTGACTACTGAGGAAGAGAGGATCCACTTATTTGTTAAGGGACTAAATCCTAAATTGCAAGTATTGTCTGTCCATATGACCTCTACAGGAAAAAGCTTCAATGAGGTAACAGATTTTGTGAAGAAAGTGGAGGGGGTGAGGCGAGACAGTCATGCTAAGGCATTGGCTAAGAAAGCCAAGAATTTAGGCAACTTTTAGGGATCTTACTACAGAGGTTTAGGGAGGCCAACACTTGCATCCCAGCCAATTTAGTCTGTTATGCCTTCTTCTACAGGTAATTACTCTAGAACTCCACCTCAAAATTTGATTCAGGATAGCCAAGGAACCGCACCTTCGGTGGGCAGCAAGCTGTCTTTTGATCGTACTTGCTATAACTATGGAGAACTTGGGCATATGAGGAGAGATTGTCCCCACCCGCACATGATGGATTCCGCGCAGCAGCATTGGTACCCGTGGAAAATGGTAATAATGGTCGAGGGTGTCCACAAGGTGGGTGAGGAAGAAATCAGCGAGGTCGCAAAGGTAGGGGAAATGGTAACGCAAGCAGAGGTACAGTGCAGTCGGGCAAGGAAATCTCCCGTCACAATGATAGGGCTCAGTGTTATGCCTTTCCAGGCAAGACTGAGGCAGAGGCATCTGACGCAGTGATCACATGTATTGTTCTTGTCTGTGACCAGATGGCTAATATGTTACTTGATCCGCTTATTCTTATGTGTCCATGCGATTTGCCTCAGAATTTAATATGAATTGTGATATACTTGATTCCCATCCATGTTTCTACCCTAGTTGGAGAGTCTATCATAGTCACTCATGTATATCGTGCTTGTCCTATTTTTTTATGAGTTTTCAGACTTGGGCTACTTTGGTGATTTTGGATATGACTGACTTCGATATAATCTTAAGCATGACTTGGTTATCCCCCTATTATGTTGTGCTTAATTTTAATACTAAGTCTGTAACTCTAGAAATTCCGGGAAGGGAAAAGTTAGAGTGGGAAGGGGTGTACAAGCCTAAGCCTAAGCAAGTTAAGATCATATCCGCTATTCGAGCTAGGAAACTTGTAGGGCAGGGTTGTTTGGCTTATTTGGCTCATATTCGGGATGTTGTGGTGGAGCCTCAATCTATTGAGTCTATCCATGTGGTGTCAGAATTTAGAGAAGTATTTCCTACTTATTTGCCTGGTATGCCTCCGGATAGAGATATAGATTTCTGCATTTATTTAGAACCTGGTAATCGTCCCATTTCCATCCCTCCGTATCATATGGCTTTGGCAGAATTAAGAGATCTTAAGGCTCAAATTCAAGAACTTCTTGATAAAGTACTCATTAATCCTAGTCCTTCCCCATGGGGTGCTCCGGTCTTGTTTCTTTAGAAAAAGGATGGTAGTATGAGGATGTGTATAGATTACCGAAAATTGAATAGGGTCACCATTCGAAACAAGTACCTATTGCCTTGAATAGATGATCTTTTTGACCAATTGCAAGGTGCATCAGTTTTCTCTAAGATTGATCTAAGGTCTGGTTACCATCAGTTAATGATTAGGCCTGGGGATGTGCCCAAGACGGCGTTTAGAACCCTTTATGGGCACTACAAGTTTCTAGTTATGTCGTTTGGGTTGACTAATGCGCCCGCAGCTTTTATGAGTTTAATGAATGGGGTGTTCAAGCAATTTCTTAATTCGTTTGTTATAATCTTTATTGACGACATATTGGTCTATTCAAAAAGTGAGGAAGAGCATGTCGACCATCTTCGTATTTCTCTGGGTGTTCTTGGGAAACAAAGGTTGTATGCAAAATTTTCTAAGTGTGAATTTTGGTTGATTTCGGTTGCATTTTTGGGGCATGTAGTTTCAAAAGAAGGGGTAATGGTAGATCCCCAAAAGATTGAGGCGGTTAAGAATTGGGTTTGGTCTAGCTCTGTGACGGAAGTTAAGAGTTTTGTGGGGCTCGCTAGTTACTATCGTCGGTTTGTGAAAAACTTCGCTTCTATTGCCACACATCTGACAAATTTGACCAAAAAGGAGGTACCTTTTGAATGGACTGAAAAATGTGAGAAGAGCTTCCAAAAGCTCAAGACTCTTTTGACCACTGCATCTATTTTAGCACTACTGGTTGAAGGTAAAGATTTAATTGTTTATTAAGATGCTTCACATTCGAGTTTGGGTGATGTGTTAATGTAGGATAAGAATGTTATAGATTATGCATCGCGACAATTGAAGGTGCATGAGAGGAATTATCCAACACATGATTTGGAGTTGGCAGCGGTAGTGTTTGCTTTTAAGATCTGGCAGCACTACCTCTATGGTGTCAAGTGTGAAGTGTTTAGTCATCATCATAGTTTGCAGCATGTGTTCACTCAAAAGGATTTGAAATTGAGACAGAGAAGGTGGAGTTTGTTAGCTAGCATTGAAGTAAGGGTCACATTCATTGAGGAGATCAAGGCCAAACAGTTTGAGGATAAAAATTTGAATGAGCTTAGAAACAGGAGTGTGATTGGTAAGGAACAAGAGACCACTCTTGATGTGGAAGGTGTGCTCAGTTTTACAAGAGGGAATTGTATTCCTAAAATAGAGGACTTGATTAAGAAATTGTTGACAGAATCCCATGTTTTGCGATATTCCATTCATCCAGGTGTGACCAAGATGTATCGAGATTTGAAGCAAATTTATTAGCGGCCAGGCATGAACAATGATATAGTGAAGTTTGTGGCTAAGTGTCAAAATTGCCAACAAGTAAAGTATGAACACCAAAGACCTGCAGGTTTGCTTCAACGAATGTCAATTCCGGAATGGAAGTGGGAAAGGATAGCTATAGACTTCGTGGTTGGTCTTCCCAAGACTTTGGGGAAGTTTGATTCTATCTGGGTAGTGGTTGACAGATTGACTAAGTCAGCCCATTTTATTTCGGTAAGAATAGATTATAATGTTGAACAATTGGATAAGGTGTATGTGAAAGAGATAGTGAGGTTGCATGGAGTACCCCTTTCTATCATCTCAGACCGTGGTACGCAGTTTACCTCCAAGTTTTGGAGGAAGTTACATGATGAATTGGGCACACAACTCACTTTTAGTACAACTTTTCACCCACAGACGGACGGGCAGTCAGAGAGGACTATTCATGTGTTAGGAGATATGTTGAGGGCGTGTGTGATTGATTTTGGAGAGCATTGGGATAAGTTATTACCTTTATATGAATTCTCCTACAATAATAGTTATCACTCCAACATAGATATGGAACCGTTTGAGGCACTTTATGGGAGGGGATGTAGATCACTCATAGGATGGTTCAAGGCTAGCGATATGAAACCTCTGGGGGTTGATTTAGTGAAGGATGCTCAAGATAAAGTGAGGAGCATTAAAGCTAAGCTTTTAGCAGCCCAGAGTAGGCAGAAGAAGTATGCATACCATAAGGTAAGGGACATGACATTTGAGAATGGTGAGAATGTTCTTCTTAAGGTATCACCCATGAAAGGGGTGATGAGATTTGGCAAGAAGGTCAAGCTAAGTCTGTGATACATTGGTCCCCTTGAGCTTCTTGACTGTGTAAGGCCATTGGCTTTACCTCCTAACCTATCGGGAGTTCATCCGGTATTTCATATGTCCATGTTGAAGAGATATCATGGTGATGAGGATTACATCATAAAATGGGACTCAGTTGTGTTAGACAAAGACCTTCAGTATGAGGAGGAACCGGTTACAATTCTGGATCGTGATGTGCGTAAGTTAAGGACCAAGGAGATTAAGTCCATGAAGATTCAATGGAAGCATCGTCCAGTTGAGGAAACTACTTGGGAAACTGAGAAGGACATGTGAGACAAGTATCCCCAGTTGTTCGTCAATTCAAGTACTACTCCATTCCTTTTTTAGCCTATTATTCCTAAGTTTGTCACTCGGAGACGAGTGATGGGTAAATTGGTATCTATTGTAGCGACATGTTCCCGTCATTATAGAAAAGACAATGGGAAAAATTTTTGGACCGAAAAACTTTTTCATAGTAACTTGGGATTTCCCAACCTAGTCCAGATTTGGAAGAAATTGGAGTCACTGAAGTCTAGGGATATCTGGTAATAATTGGGAGATCTAATTATGAATTTGATCAGATGAGTAGATAGCTAAGACATTAAGAAACCCGTACGACTTTACGGAATTGAATTCGAGCGAGTAGAACTCCTGAAATCGATCTTAGCGTGAGAGGCTAGTTTTTGAGTGTCATGGGACGAAGGTGTGTTGTGAAATGGGGGGTTTGGAAATTTTTTATTTACCTCTATGTTCCGTGTAAGCCGCTATGGCAAGATTTTGTGCCGCCAGGGCGGGGCCGTTGTAGCGGGGTGAGGACCGTTGTGGCGAGACGGACGCGACTTAAGTCGGAAATAAAGCCCAAAATTGTTTTATTCTGCACTTTTCGATTTTGAGAACTAAGGAACGACCCCAAGTGTTTTCTTAACAGTTTTTCACCATTCTTGAGGCTTAAGGTAAGGTTTTAACTCCATGAATCCATTTTTCGATCCGTAGAATGTAAACTAGTAGGTAATTATCAATGGAGAAGGGTTTTGATCTGGAAAATTATGGTGGAAAAAGCCCTAATCTGGATATGGGGATCAAGGGTTTAACCTAGGATTGATATTATTGTTTATAATTTGGGTAATTAGGTGTTGTTTATTGATCCTTGCACTATTATGATTGTTTGTAGACCAAGAACAAGCGGAAAGAATCAGGAAAAGGAAGAATCAAGTTTCTTAGGGGATTCAAGCTTTGTTCGAGGTAGGTGATGGTTGTGATTTCATGTTGTGTGATATATGTTTGTTCTTGCTTCATGATAATACATGTATGTATGTGAATGTTGCATTATTGATTACACTAATTGTAAATGAGGATAGATGAATGATGAATTCCATAAATCATGACTTGATTGTATGATTTTGAGAATATATTTGTGATTGTGATTGTGTCTTGTTGAATGGATCGTGTGTTGCGTTCCGACACACTAACTGGGATCGATTGCCACGTACCGGCATAAACATTGGAACGGGTGTCACGATCCAACACGCTAACTTAGAACGGGTACCACGTATCGGTACACTAACTGTTTGGGTGTGGGTTCCGTGAAAGGACCATTGACTTGACATAGCTGTATATCTTGAGAATTGTGAAATTGTACGTTGTTCGTAAATGATGTTGATATTGTATATGTTCGGTGTATGCATGTGTTATTATTATGTTGTAATGGCTTATGTATGTTGCACTTAGTGGGATAGCCGCGTGATCCTACCAGTACATTGTGGTTGTGTACTGATACTGCACTTGCTCTTTCTTTGTTGAGTACAGGGCATCTTCAAGCGGCTAAGGACAGACCTCCTTTAGAAGATCAGTGATCGTTCGAATTTAAGGGTGAGTCAGTTCTTTCGGGCTGCCATGAGTTCTCTTTCTGTTTAGGTCCACATTTTCGAACTTAGACTAGTTCTTTAGATTTCGTATGTTTAGTATGGGGTTGTACCCCTTCTTGTTTAGACTTATGGTTGAACCTTAGATGTTTTGGTACATTGACTTTCAGGTTCTATGTGTTATTCCGCATTTGTTTTTGGTTGTTAGACTTTTGTTTGGAGTTTATGGGAACTCCCTAATTCTTTCCTTAGCATTTAAACCTGCTTCTGTCTCTTTAAATATCTTAGTTTTGATTAAGTTGTGTAATTTTTGGTTAGCTAATTAGTATTAATGGTTCTCCCACTGGAGGGTTAGTGTGAGTCTCAATCACGATGGTCTGGATCGTGACAGTAAATTTGAAATTTATTAAAATTTACTATTCAATTCGAATAAAAAGTACAAGTCTTTAAAGAAAGAATCTCCACACTTGATGTGTCTTCGCAACTTAAAGCCAAGTTTATTTCTTTCTCAAAAACTAATTACAAGGAAAAGAAAGGAAGCATCACTTATTAATTTCTTACTTGTAATTATAAACACATAGAAGCCATATGTAAAAAGTTGGAGCAAAAACACAAAAGTTCGACTTTGAAACCTCAAAGATGGAATGACTAAAACAATTATTTGTAATAGATTCTAGTTTTTGTTTTTGCTGAAAAATTTTGGTAATCGAGGAATTAGGAAGAAGATATACGCGAGACTTCAATTTATCTTAATTTAACAAATAATCACGTGCAAGACATGTGCAACTTGATTGAACGCAAAATAAAGTGTAAGAGATTAATAAATAAGGTGGTAACCTATACTTATTTTATTAAATTTGAAATTCCACCAGTTCCACCCCATTTTATGTTGTCATGAAACTGCATAACCTATGTTAGGGATTGAAATGGCGTAATTATTTGTAAAATTCATTTATTCTAGTTCTTTTTGGATAATTTTAGTAATTAAGGAATGAGGAAGAAAATACACACAAAATATCAATTTCTTTAAATTTTAAAATAACTATGCGCAAGACATGTGCAAGTTGATTGAATGCAAGATACAATAAAAAAATATTTTTTATTCAATAAAACCACTTTAAAAGAAACAGCTTGGCAAATCTTACATAAACATAAATAAATATATGAAGAAAAGTGGCATAGTTATGCGAATAATAATTTAAATTCAAGCTCAACAACAATTGCTAAATTAAACTTGTTAGAATACTAAAAATTAATTAATTAATTAAAATTGTATTTATTGATTTGATATAAGCATCCGTACCTATAAAAAGGTTATCAAAAAATTGCAGTGGAAAAGGCATAGATTTTTTTTTGAACTTGTCCCCAAAAATTAGTTACACGCATAAACTATCATGGTGACCTATTACACTCATTATTACTTTTTTTCTTTTTTGGGGCAATTAAAGGAACATTTTTTTAATTACCAAGTGAACTCTTTACATAACTAGGATGAAATTAACCAATTCCATCATTTCTCATCTCATCCGCTAGAAACAAAATAGACAACAACTACAGTTAACTACTCATTTAGTGATTCTATATACCTAAACAACCTCTTACTATTCCTAGCTCTTGTGCATAGAGATGGCTTCATTTGATGTACTAGTTTTCTCCTTGGGCATGGTTGTGTTCTGGAATATAAGTCTATATCTTTCCAGCCATATACCATAAACCACCGTTATTAGACTAGCTTTAAGTATCATCTTCCTTGGATCTTTGCCTCTAGAATTTTGTTGCACCCAACTCCATGTAGTAGTGATCCTTTTCTGCCATTTTGTTGTGACGAAAAGATGAAAACGAAAATCTAAAAATAAAGAACATCAAATTTAACGTGGAAAAATCCTTCAAACCGAAGGTAACCACCACGGGATCGACAAGATACGAATTGCTTCACTATAACAATAAGAGGGTTACAATTATTCTTCTAATGGCTACACAACAAGTGCCAAAAGAGAACAAACAATAGTTACACCAACAAAAGATAAATAGAAAGAAACACCATCCAAACCCAGATGTTGTTCGGGACCTCAAATAGGATCTTGATGACCTCCGAATCCAATTTCCACCATTCAAATCAACCATCAAGATGTCAGGAACACTTTGTCAAAATTTCAGCTCGATCCAACGATTAGTTAATCAAGAAACACGATCTAAAGGTTGCTGGTTTGAGAAAAAAAGACTGCAACAAAAGAATCATTTTTATTCTCTGTTCTCTCTTGTTGAAAGCTCTCTCAAAAACCTCTCTTATGTCTTAATGTTCAAAGACAATACTAATGAGCAATTGAATTATTCTCTCAAAACCATGCTCTATTTATAGAGTTGTGTTTTTCCTTACAAAGCCAAAAACAACTCCAAATAGAACTACTATTCCAATCATTTTCCTAATAGAATTGGAAACCAAATGAAGAGAATAATTTCAATCCTTTTTCAAGTAGGATCAGGCCATGGGCCTTTGGCTAGAACATGGCCATAGCCCAACAGAAAGTATCATCTTCCTTGAATCTTTGCCTCTGGAATTTTGTTGCACCCAACTCCATGTACTAGTGATCTTTTACTACCATTTGAGTATGTCGCTCCATATATCTTTTGTAAACTGGCACTTGAAAAATAGGTGACTTCAGCGCTGCAGAAAATGCAAACAGGATCTACATGAAGTCCCCATCTCAAGAGTAAATCTTTAGTTCTTAGTTTTCCCGTAGACTCAGCCATAAGATGAAGTTGTGTCTAGGTTCAGCTATATTATGACATAGCAGTTTGTTCCATGCCACGTTGTTCACTTCTGCTCTAACTCTCTTGTAAGCAGTAGACAAGTGGAATTTTCCTCCACTGATCAAGCTTCGGGTATCTCCCCCATTCTTGCCAATATTTCCTCATATGAACAATTTTCCTAGTTATCCATTCTGCCTGTTTGGGAATCTCCATGGTAAAAATGTATTTTCCCTTTACGTAGTAAGTGTGTATCCATATGCCCAAAGTAGCTTACATATTGCTACTTGATTCCATATTTTCAAATTTAGTATGCTCAATCCCCCTGCACTCTTGGGTAGACACACTTTATCCCAGACTACCAAGGCTATTTTTGTGACATTAGCTTCACCAGACCACAGGTAGCTTCTACAAATAGCCTCGATCATCTTAATCACTTTCTTTGGCATTAGGAACAACTGATTGCAGCATAAAAGAGGCATTTTGTCAGCCAAGTTGTGATTCTAGCTATAATTTTCTCTATTAGTGGCCTGCATTGCTTGATCGTGAGTCGCCTAGTAGAGAGTGGCACTCCCAAGTATTTGAAAGGGATTTCTCCTTGTTCATATCCCAGAATAGTTAGTATGTTGGTCTTTGTCAGTGCATCCACCCCTCCAGATAAGTTTGCTTTTAATCCTGATGCTTCAGAAAACATAGCAAACTTAGCTTGCAACAGTTTAACCGACTTCTCATCTCCTCTTGTAAAGAGGAAGAGATCGATCAACAGCGAAACAAAGATGAGTTATTCCCAGATTTTGACACCTTGGGTGATAGTTATAGTCAGGTTCCATCTTCAAATCGATAAGTCATCTCTTTAAATACTCCATTATTAAGACAAAAATGTACGGGGACACAGGGTCCCCTTGACTTAGCCCCCGTTTAGCCTTCATTGTAGTAGACATTTCCCCATTCACCAAGAAGGTATAGCTAACCGTCTGAATGCAAGTCATAATCCATCTTACTATTTTTTTAGGGAACCCCAATTTCTTCAACATTTGCTCAATGAAGACCCATACTAATGAATCATATGCTTTTGCAAATCAACTTTAACCATGCATCTTGGAGAAATGTGTTTCCTAGTGTATCCCTTCACCAACTTATGACTTAAAATTATATTGTCTGATATGACCCTGCCCGGTATGAAAGCAGATTGACCTTGTCCCACTAGGCCATCAATGACACTTTTGATTCTATTAGAGATGACTTTCGAGATTACCTTATAGATTACGGAGAAACAAGCTATTGGTTTGAAATCTTTGACAGTTTCTGTGTAGGAAGTTTTAGGAATAAGGGTAATCAATATATTGTTGGCAGCTCTGAGGAGCCTGTTGGTTGTTTTGCTTTAAAAATTTCTGGACTGCTTCATATATATTATCTTGGATTCTCCAGGTTTTCTTGTAAAAACATGCACTGAAGCCATCAATATCAGGGGACTTGTTGTCATCTATCTTAAATAATGCATACTTTATATCCTCCCTTGTGATCTCAACACACATACTTTGTTGTTGTTTCAAGCTTAGGCTAGGCCCATTTCTTGGGATAGGTAGATGTATAGTAGGAAGCCTTTCTGCATTTGAGCCCAACAACTCCTTATAGAAATCAAGTATTTCCTTTTCTATGTTTGTATGCTTGTGCATTGTTCTCCCATAATTTTGTCCAATGTTTGCATAATTTTCGTGTTGGATTGTATTTTGTGGCATGACTTTAGTTGGTTATATTTATTTTCATTCAATATCGTTTAAAGTTGAATAGTCTTGCTAATCTTTTACTCCATTTACTTGCATGAACTTTGGGAGCAAAAATAGAGTCTCAATTAGCGATTCTCACAAATTTGAGTCTCCTATACTTGATGTTACCATCATACCGCACATAAAGTCGATATCTTAGACTACCCAAATAGCGCCAAAAGCAAGTTAAACTCATTTAGGGCCGCTTAAATGGCTACTCATATTGTTGTTGTTGTTGTTGTTGTTGTTGTTGTTGTTGTTGTTGTTGTTGTTGTTGTTGTTGTTGTTGTTGTTATTGTTGTTGTTATTGCAAAAGCAAGCTAAACTCATTTAGGGTCGCTTAAATGGCCACTCATATTGTTGTTGTTGTTGTTGTTGTTGTTGTTGTTATTGTTGCAAAAGCAAGCTAAACTCATTTAGGGTCGCTTAAATGGCTACTCATGTTGTTGTTGTTGTCTTCTAACACTAGAAATCATTTTTGGTAGTTTCAGATTCAACCGAAATTTGAGATTTGAGATCCTTGTACCATGGGTAAACTGATTTTGAAATAAAATTATAATTTTTACCTTAAGAGTTAAGGTTGATATCCGACAGAATTATATCAATATAAGTATTTACAGAATTCCATATTGTCACGCCCCGAGCCTACACCCTAGATGTAACTGGCACTCGAGAGCCATCGTTGGTCCCCAAGCAAACCGTTGGTCTAGCTCACTACTCAGTCGAAGACTTACTCAACAAAACAAGAACCTCAACTTGAAAGATTTAACTAGAATAGTCTCAATAGCAACTTAACTCAATGAATATCTGGAAATACTTAGTTTAAACATAAGTGATCAACTCAAAGTCTCAAAACATTACAAAGGAAATGATGAAAGACTCCTCAATTACTATTGTCTATAAAGCCTCTAAATACTACGATAAATATCGGGACAAGACCCACGACATCCTAACAAAGTAAAATCAATAAAGTGAAGTCCTCCGGTAAGCAAGGAGGTACACCAAAGCTAGCTGGAATGCAAATGGTATCAACGAAACGTCTGTTGATGACCCTGAACACCTATATCTGCTTCATAAAAAAATGCAGGTCGAATGACATCAGTACATTTTATGATGCAGGTCGAATGACATCAGTACATTGAATGTACAAGCATGTAAGGGGAAAACTGAAAGCAATAGTTAACTGAACTGATAAGGCTGGAAGGAATACTCACCTCAACTCAACTCAATATGAAAGCAACGATAATAAATACAATACTTAAAGCTTTTAAAACAGTAGATATCAATTCAAATGTATAAAAATACAATAACTTACTCTTTACTCTAATTTGGGAGATTCTCTAACCGACAACCATCACTCTGAGCTATGTGATGATACAGCGTCTCGCCGACACTACTAGAACTCTCTTATACCCAGTCGGGGTATAGAATACCTTAGCTAAGTGAATTCACTAAGTTATGCTTAAAAGCAATCATGAATCATCTAAAAAGTATGATCCTTTACCCATGTTGGCATACATGGTTTATGAGGATTTTGAGTTGTCAGAATTCATCCCATATTTGTGCTCAATACTGCTCCCAATAATATATATATATATATATATAACTCATGCTCAAATATTTAAAAACATAACTCCTTCTCGATTGAGGTAATTACCCAAAAGATCCTCTTAAAAGAGGTAATACTCTGAAACTCCTCTTAACATGTAAATTCATTTAGAAATCGGTGTTTCTCTCTTCTAAATGTAAAAGTATTACATACTTGGGAATACTTAGTTCCCTTATACTCATTTTGAAACATGAAACTCAACTCTCCTCATCCTTATCATCATACTCATTTACTCAAGACTTAGTTCAAAACTATAGAGTTCTCAAATTTGTCTCAAAAGGACCTCTTGAACTTTCCTCTTAAATTTACTTTCATTTGAATTATAAATTAAGAGATGTGAATAGGATATGTATTATATCTCAAGGATTACATGAAGATTTTAAGAGTGAATATCAAGAAAAGAACTCTGGTACGATGCGAAGGAACACACATGGAAAGAAGGATCAAAGGGTAAGGAACCTGGCGCACTAAGTGGCGTAGGGCGCCAGCCCCCAAACTACTGGGCACTGAGTGGCACGGCGCACCAGGCCCTAATCTGTTGACCAGTAGTTTGGGCGTTATGGCTAGCGCGGCACCCCATGCCTCTGCCCAGAAACCCGATGAATTTTATTGCTCAAATTCCAACTCTAACTTATCTAAAATCGAATGATTTTCTCCTAACTCTCTTTGATTCAAAAACCCAAAACAATTTCGATGAAATGCCACACAAAATCCACCAAGAAACAACATTCATTCGCAATACCCTTACCTCAAGAACTCAAAAACCTCCATTGTTAAAGAGTGGTGTTAAAACTCAAGAACTTCTCAAGAATCTCAATATGAACAATCTCATGGATGAATTTGTGAAGGAAATTACATGATTGGCATGAGGATGAACAAAACCAACACTATAAGAAGCTTACATACCTCGAAAGAACCCTTGTTCTTAGCGAAATCTCTCAATCCTTGAATGAACGCTTGAAATCCTTTGTAACACCCCGAAAATTTCTAAGTTAAGGCCCAAACTATTCTTCATTTACATATAAAATTGAATCAGGTGATTATTAAATTTTTCATATGTGTAAAGGTAAATTCTTTAGTGTAGGGATGATTTTGGATATCAATTAAGGTCACTAGAATCTCCTAGCACAAAGTTGAGTTGAAAGTTTTCTTACCGATTAAGTTTTGATGTAAGATTCTACTTGGGTGAACTTCAAACAACTATGTCTCTTAGATTATAAAGAGTTATGTGACCCATAACCAATTCAATTAAAGGTATTTCAATCTTCTTTCCAACGCCACCAATTTTGCAACAATCCGAGTTTTGAGTAAAAGGTTATGACCAGTTTAGTAATTCGATACAGTGTAGTGACGAATTAGCCAACGGAAAACATTAAAAAGGGTCGTTTTTGTCTTTTTACCTTTAAGAAAATGTAACGACCCATTGGGTCGTTTTGAGTACTAGAGCTTTTTATTTTGTAAAAGACCTTTCAATAAATTTTAGATGTGTTGTAAAACTAAAGCAAAATAAGATAAGAAATATAGAAGATGAAAGCAATAGAAATAGGGAGACAAGAGATGAGAGCTTTTCTTATTATTCCAAGTCTTCAAGTGTTCACCAAATTTTCAAGTGTATACAATATGAACCCTTATGCCTCTATTTATAGTGTAACATATAGGCATACAAAAGGTTAGTCATAAACATGACATTAGCATGAATATAATGGAGGAGGTTATGGAAGTGAAAGGTTACAAGAATAATGGTTATAAAGGTGGAGGTTATGGAGGTTATGGTTATCTTCATAATGGAGGAAAGTAATGGAGATAATGGGTGAGAGTAACTTTTTGGTGTAGTGGACATCCACACTATAATATTTTATAACACTCCCCGTTGGATGTCCATAGATAATATGTCTTGTTAAAACTTATTAGGAAAAAACCATGTGGGAAAAAATCCTAGTCAAGGAAAAAGAGTACACATATCTTTTAATTACCTCGTTAAAAATCTTACTAGGAAAACTCAATTGGGATAAAACCATGGTTAAGGAAAAGAGAACAACACATATTTTTCTCCCCTCAAACGCATATTCCCCCCCCCCCCCGATAAAAACTTTATTTGATATCTCGGAGACAATGCATTCCAATCTTATATCACAACTTCTCAAATATTGATGTTGGCAATTCTTAGTGAATAAGTTTACAAGATTATCACTTGAATGGGTCTTTGAGTGTTAATCTCACCATTTTGTTGAAGATCATGTGTGAAAAAAACTTTTGGTGAAATATGCTTTGTCCGATCTCCTTAGATTGTATCTCCCTTCAATTGAGCTTTATATTATTTTCGTATATGGTGGCTAGAATATCCTTTCAAAAGAAAATCACATATTTTCTAAATATGATAGATCATGATTCCAACCAAACACACTCCCGACTTAATTCATAGATCACATTAGTAACCACTTCTGCATGATTTGAAGAAGTGGTTACTAATGCGATTCTTTGAATTTCCAAGATATTGTTCTGTCTCCATATGTATATAAATAGTCCATTTGTGATCGAGCTTTATGCAGATCAAATAAATATTATGCATCTACATAATCAAATCTTCTGACTCGAGGATTGATCATTTCAATTTTATTGAAACTCGTTTTTTCTTCTGAAAGAAAATCACACATCTTCTATGTGTTGAGTCACTTGCTTTGTTAGTTTCTTGTCATAACTTGAATGATAATATGGCAATCCTTTCACATAACTTCCATTATGTATATCAAATAATCTTCTAACATTTGCATAACCAGCAATCTATAAGTGCACCAATTGCACTAATACATGACATTTTAAATCGTTTTCATGAGATAAAAAAAAAAAATCTTCTTCTGTGTTAAACAGTTTCAAAACCATTGGGTACTCAATGGAATTGCTTTAAGATCTTTTAAATCCTTCAAGGATTTTCATATAACATTCATCGTCTAGTTAGACATAATAATCATTCATTATAACATATTCAAGTATTTCGGCTATTGCCAGACTAAAACAAGTATCATAGCATCCACCACTGGAGAATATATCTCCATTTAATAATGTCAGAATTTTTGCGAAAACCCTTTATGCCCCGAAACACAAACCGCACTTTATATCTTACAGTTATACTTTCGCACAATGATTCATTTGTACCACACTAACATTATATTTTGATCCATGAACTATAAGATCAAAAACATCACTTTTATAAGTGAAACAAAATATACTTAAATAGTGTCAATCATTTATCTGTTCACACTATATGACAGATTCAAATTTAAGATTAACGTAACCATTTATAGAATTGAGTGCTACTTCATATCAAAGATATCGTCGATGGCCATTTTAATATTGATTCCATTACGACATAACTTATCGAGATCTCTTCACTTTTCATCATTTTCAGGTACCTGAACCTTTGCCAAGGTTTTATGAAGTATTATTTCATAGTGCACTTTCATAGCACTTACCTCATTATCATGACCATTTTGATAATTTGCTCCTCTCCTTCCTCAAGGAGTTTTATGTTTGGAATCGATTGGTTATTACGCTTCTAGCGTACCATAAACTTTGTCCTTCAACGACTATTTATTGGAGCATTTGCAGCTTAATAAAAATGGGTCAGCAAAAACTTTTGGCAAATTATTTACAACATTTTGCAAATGAATTATCTCTGAACTTCAAGTTCACATTTTTTTAACAAGGATCTAGATAATTCACCCCACACATAATTTTCAGCGGCTAAACGTATCTCCCCCTAATGTTAGGAAATCTAACATTTACCCCAACTTCATTTGGGGATCCATCTTTGTGCGTGGTGGAGCAATAAAATCACATGTGCACACGTCAAGTTTTTAGATTGAAATTATTTGGTTCCTGATCCTGAACCAACTGTGATGGGAGAATGTTGTTGGCTTGATGCATACATGTTAAATAAACTCGTCTCATACCAAATTTTATTTGAGAGATTTGTTCTCATAATCAGTGGTCTAGCTATAATTGGAGGCAAACAATTTCTACTAAACCAACTAGTATTATCATAATTTTATAGTTAGAAACTGTGCTCTTAATTTAACAATTTGAGCAAACAACCTTACAAAAACCAATTTGTAAGTTGATACAAATGCACATGTGATCATACCATAGATGCATCTATTAAATCATAATAGTAAGCGATCCACATGGCAGGTGAACGGGCCCATATTCACCTTTTTATGTATTTCAAATAATTTCAGGGGATACAATTTCAACCTTAGTTGGTACAAAGATCATTTTATCACGAGAACAAGCAACACGAGAATTCTTGAAGAATCTTTTATTTCTTCAAACATATAGTCACATGAATTCTTAATTTCTTTTGCTTCACATTTGAATCGGAATGGCCAACCGATTATGCCAACTAATATTTATTCTAGTAAACTTCTAGTTTACTTTTTCATGTGATTCCATCGTCATGCCCATATTCGTATACAACAAACAACGGGAAATATGGGTAATTTTATATGTAAATATTTACAACCCACTTTGGTTGTAGTAATTTGAAGATATTAAATCTTCCCATAATTTATAGTCTCAATATAATTTTTTTTTTCTTTTCAATTTTTTTGAGACTTAAAGAGTTTCTTTTGAGACTTACTACAACCCCAATATTATGAACAATTTCATTCCTTCGGATAGTAACAAATTATCCCTTTTGGAACTCTCAATTAATTTTGTGTACTACCACAAATTTCACAACGTCATTCTTATGGTGACCATCTCCTTCAAAGAGAAAATTATTATTATTGTCATGGTTAAAATTATCACATGCAAGACTTATTTCTTGACAACCAATGACAAATTTGTGTCACCACACAATAATATTTATTTTGGTCATAGCCACAACCTTTATAGGAAAGAATTATTTCTTTATTTTGTCCTTCAATAGTTCATAATTTAACATACCACAATTTTTGTGTAGTACTTAAAGTATATGACTAAATGACCATTTATGTCAACAAAAAAATTCAATCTCTCAAACCTCCCGTAGAGGTGAGATGTGACATTTATCCAACAATACATGAACATGTTCTTATTTATAAGAACACAAGTCACATTTTCTTTAAGAAATGGACCATAACCATTTGAACATGCTCCATAAGTTTTTATTAGAAACTCATTGTCATGTTTTCGCATTTATTAAATTTATGTGACTAACCTCAACATCACTTTAAGAGGTCAAATGTACTACCACTTTGTATTCATTTATTTTGATGGAGGATTTACAAAACTTTTCAAATTTGGGTTGCACCAACAACAATGTGCCCAATAACTTCTCATACCACTTTGATGGATAAAAATTACCATCAAAAATTACCTTCACATTTGAAGGAGCATCTTAAGATCCCATAATGTTCTTCCTTTTAATTACCACAATGATGACCATTAACATTTTAGCACACCCATATTCATACATTCAACCACTTGTCATTTTTCAGACATATTATGCACTGCTACCACATTCACATAAGAGAATGGAGCAAATTAATTGGGTAAATTTCATGACTTTCAGTCAAAAGTATATAACTTTATGTTAGTCATCATCATATCATCACTATAGTGCATTAGGACTTAAACCCAATGTCTTACCCATATAAAGAGTTCTTTGGTCATAAATCAATGGGACTTGAACCCAACTTCTTATTATCATGGTGCACCGAGACTTTAACTTGATGGCTTACCCACTTGGTGCGGTGAAATTTGAATTCACCGTCTTACCCTCAACCAATATCTTAATAAACCAAATGCATTACCAAAAAATAAATATTGAATATCATAAATATAATTTGATTTTAACTTAAAATTGAATAAAAATGAACAAAACTAAATAATTAGAACAACATGTTGGAACCAAATAAAAGTCCCAAGTAAAACTAAATTAAAACATCTTAATTGTCCCTCACAATATTGTTATGAAGATTATCATAATTTACTAACCATTTTAAAATAACCACAAAACAAGCTTTGTTAGTACAAATAATATATTAATAACTCAACAAGTAAATGTTTAGCTAAAGAAAAATAAAGAAATGCAAAAGTAACCAATAATGATAATTCAATCAATATGTATATGCCACATAACTCAATAACTTATCTTTTAATAAAACAAGATCATAAAGAACAATTTCTTTACAAATTATTAAGTTACAAAACTAATTTTACTTTTTAAATATATAAGTGATCAAATTAAAAGTTTGCTCAAAGTAAAAGCAACTTGCTGGACTCATATGATTTTGAGATGGTAAGAAAACTAATGATGCATAATCAAAAGTAAAATATAAAATAGATTATATAGTAATTTACCTTGTTTCCGAGAGAAAAATAAGTACAACTATTTTTACCTTCTTTATATTTACTTAGCTTCAATCCTTCAATAGTAGAACAATCGTGCTGATAACGTGTTGTAAAACTAAAGCAAAATAAGACGAGAAATATAGAAGATGAAAGCAATAGAAATAGGGAGACAAGAGATGAGAGTTTTTCTTATTATTCCAAGTCTTCAAGTGTTCACCAAATTTTCAAGTGTATACAATATGCACCCTTATGCCTCTATTTATAGTGTAACATATAGGCATACAAAAGGTTAGTCATAAACATGACATTAACATGAATATAATGGAGGAGGTTATGAAAGTGAAAGGTTACGACGAGAGGGAGTTGCTCGGATGATAAGCACCCCTCACTTCCAACCCGAAGATTGCGAGTTCGAGTCGCCAAGGGAGCAAAAGGGATGGGAGCTCCTAGGGAGGATAAAAAAAAAAGTGAAAGGTTACAAGAATAATGGTTATAAAGGTGGAGGTTATGGAGGTTATGGTTATCTTCATAATGGAGGAAAGTAATGGAGATAATGGGTGAGAGTAATTTCTTGGTGTAGTGGGCATCCACACTATAATATTTTATAACAAGATGAGAATTTTGAGCTATTTATTTAACTACGGTTATTTAGTTGGTGGGTATTTATTAAATAATAATTTTTCATTAGTTGATGGTTAATGGTCCAGTTTATATTTTATTAAATACCCTTAGCATTGATCCATTTATTAAAATAAAATATGACAAGAAAGGGAGAACAACAGGAAGCATACCTTTACGACTAGGAACAGCTGCCAACTGCATCCGATAAAAATTCAACCTATGCATTCTCTAGGGTAGAAGTCATATTATTATATTTATTAGTATTATCGTGTTGGAAGTCGTTTAAGGGTGATGGAAATTTAATGTTGAATGAGTTGAACCTGCAAGAGAGTAAAAATTGTAGTTCTGTCTTTTGATTTAAGGACAAGGCCTTGGTGGCCAATCAATGGCTATTGATGACCAATGGTCACCAATTGAGCCTTAATTGGGTTTGTAGAATGAATTAGAAATTTGAATCAAAGTTTTATACGTTATTCCAGTGTTAAAGTTACGGGTCATGCCTTCGGTTTTGGGTATGAAATTTTCTTATGGTTATCATATTATGATTCAAGTTTTAATATATTGAGATAGGTAATTAAATATTAGGTGTATTGTATTATTTAAATACCATTAAGGTTATGTTATTTGGAGGAATTAAGACTTAACCTGGGCTTGAATTTAAGACATGTGGGACTTGATATATTAGTTGGTATCAAAATTTAAGAAATTGATTATAGATTTGGGTGGGTCTTTGAGTCTAGGCTAGATATATAGTAATATGAATGTCTATGGACTCGTTAACTTATGAAGTATGCATACTTGATAGATTGTAAACTTTCAAGGCATTGAGGAAAGGAAAAGCATTGGAGAATTAGCTTGCTTGACTTCGGTACTTCAGTGAAGGTAGGTTATGGTTTATTTTATGTGATAGATAGACTCTTAATAGTAATTGATATTCATCGAGTGATATTGTGAATTTTTCTATGTACTTGATTGTTGTGGTTTGGATAATTGTGTTGTACAGAATCCATAAACTTGAACTTGTTCTATTAAAGTGATGTCTTGATAAAGAAAACTTAATGAAATATTGTCAAGGAAGTGGAAAGAGATGATAAAGAATGAGAAATGAATTAACGATATAATTGGACTGGGTGTCACGTTTCGATTGGATCGAGTGTCACGTTCCGACATGATATTATTGGATCGGGTGTCACATTTTGACACGGTATTATTGGATCGGGTGTCAGTTCCGACACGATATTATTGGATTGGGTGTCACGTTCTGGCACGATAACATTAAAGAAAACATATTGAATTAACTTACTGTACTCATGACTCGTTTTGGATCGTGACAAACTGGTATCAGAGCTTTGGGTTCGGTGATCTCATCACACAAGGACAAGTATAGTAGAGTCTTGTGGAACGGTCCAAAGATGCCTTTACTTTTATTCGAGAGGCTATAGGACTTTAGGAAAACCCCATTCCTTCTTTCTTTCATGCTATTACTTGAATCCAGTTGGTATCTATGGTTAGTACTAGAGTAGTAGAAGTGGAAACACCAGCGCCAGCAAGAGAAAATGTGTCCTTGGAAATAGGTATGTTATCTCGATTGGCTACAGGGCCAGTAATAACTAGTGATCAACATGATTTTTTTAATTAAGTTCTTAAAGTTGAAACCCCCATTATTCAAGGGTACTGAATATGAAAATGCTTATGATTTCCTTGTTGATTGTCATGAGTTGTTTCATAAGATGAATATAGTGGAGAGGCTTGGTGTTGATTTTGTGACATACATGTTCCAGGGAGACGCCAAAATATAGTGGCAGTTTCATGTTCAGTGTCGACCAGTAAAGGCACTACCTATGCCTTGGGCATCATTTTCTAGCTTTTTATAGAGAAGTATATACTCCGAACTTTGAGTAATAGAAGAAAAGATGAGTTCCTAAATATAGAGCAACATAAGATATCTATTGCAGCCTATGAGGTCAAATTTTGTGTTTTATCCAAATATGCGATTCAACTTCTGTTCATTCCTAAAGAGCAGACTCTTTGTTTTGTGAAGGGATTGAGGTCAAATTTGCAGAGTCAATCTTTATAGGTGGCTGCTTCAATTTAAAAAAAAAAAAAAAAAACTTTTAGGAAGTGGTTGATTTTATGATGAAGGTAGAGGGGTGAAGCTAGATGACTTTGTCAAGGTGACAACATTCAAGAAGTTTGGTAATTAATGCCAGCTAGATAATGAACAGCATTACTTTAAAAAAAAAATATAGTTAGTAAAACTGTCATAACATATATGAGTTTCTTAGCGAATGATGAAATTATGTTGCACCAACTGAGGTTAGAATCTCTACTACAATTTCTTAGATTGAGTATATATCAAAGAGGGTCATGATACGACTACTACAACAGTATCGATGCTTACTTGATTGGAGTTATGAAGTGTGTTACTTTTGTTATTGACCTGATCTAACAAAGAATGCAAATTGCTTGGGCTAGAGACAAAACGGATTTGATAATATTTTGGAGCTATTTAATGGGTATAAATGTGTAGGCTATTTGGGTATGATCTTCTCCATTGTTATAAAGTGTTCTAGTGATGGTTCTAACGGACTTTCATGGTATAGTACTAGAGTTATGTAGAAATGAATACGTCGGTTGTCAAGTGGGAAAACTAACTACTTAAGGAGTTATTAGTTGTATGACATGTTCAGATAATGAGATTCGATGTTGCATTAACGTTTGGAAACCAACTAGTTTGTTACTACACACGCTTGGGTTAAGCATTGTTTTTAAGGAAAATTTTAGTGGTGGATCTTTGGTACGGTATTAGTACATTTAGGTTGTGAAGTGCATCTTGAGGATTCTAAATGAGGACTGGTGATTTTATCTCAAGCTCTAAAAGAGTGGATTGATACCAGAATGACAAACTTATGGGTAAAGAAAGTCTAAGTGAGTATACTTGGATAAATGTAATTGAAGATTTTAGTAAGAAAATGCATATAAAATTGGGTTAGTCCTTTGGATTGTATTGGTATAACTAGATTTGATCATATCGATGAAAAGGTTAACTTCGAGGTGATAAAAAGGAATAACTGAGCATGATGGGAATAAGAGTTCGTGATGGATTGCGATTGAAATGCAACTATATAATAATTATGGCTGCTTAAACGAATTGTGTATGGTAATAACTACTTACAAGTATCTAAGGTTGTGATTTTCTACTATTTGGTGAGTAACGTGGTTGTATGAAAAGTTTTAGCAGAAACTAGGACACCGCTGAATAGAATTTAAAGGAGTTATTCATAAGGAAAAAAAATAGTGGTATGTAGTGTAGCCTTCGAAAAGAGGTGAGAGCAAGAATATTTTCTCTGATGCAAGGGCTAAAGAGGTATCTTAAGAGGCGTTGATAATTGGGTTCAGAGACGTGTGATTTCACCTGTTTTGCTTAGATTACGGTATTAGTGTCACACGTTCATCAGATTGGTTAAAAACTATTGGATAAGACTTCGGAAAGGATTGTACAGGCGTTCAGCTCAAGTGTGATGATAAGTTCTTTTGTGGTTTTGAGTTTTGTAATATTACAGTTGGCTTTTTATTGAATGATAGGGTAAGGTTGATGGAGAGGCAATAAATGATAAGCTAAGATACATGAATTCATAAAAATCTTTAAGGTATGAGCTAATGTTGATAGATGAGGGGATTGGGTTACACAGTTGGATCACAATTCAAATTATTCATTGTAAGTCAATATTATAGTGATATGTTTTTTCAAGGTACAAATTTGTAAGGTAATAAATGATCAATTGCATTGTGTATTGACCATTTGAAAAGACTTATGCATGGATTGGGTCGTAAAGTTTGTTACTTTTGATGGTTAAAGGACTAAATATGTTGGCTTAGAGTAAGGTAAAAAGACCGGAGTGGATATGATAGTTGTTAGTCTTGAGAGTGTGGGCTCCAGTGGAATGATGTGAAGAGTATGTGGAGTCTGTTAAATAGAGTATATGTACGATTGTAATGGGAACCATAACGGTGGATTGTGGGTAGCTAAATCAAAGAAATGTAGTTAGTTGAATGTAAATATTTGATATGGGCTCCTTAGAGGAAGAATTTAGTGTTATTTAACCTTGCTTCCATATATTCTTATGTGACCACCTATTTGATTTTGTACATGGTTTGGCGTATGATTTACTAGCTATAGCCACACGTGTTTTCACTTTTGTGTGTGAATCCCTAGTGGTGGATCGGGTGTACCGATCTTGCGATGTCCTCTTGGTTGGGTAGGATGATTGGGCAGACTTGGTTATCTCAAATGATATAATTGGTGTTGTCTTGGAAGCTATTAAAGTATTTAGTGGTTCTGTACCACCTTGCTTATGAAAATTTATAGAAGAACTACCCTGAGTATTTACAATTGTCCTATAGTCTTAATTTTCATCTAGTTATCGAAGTCATTTTTCAATTATTGTGGTTGAATGTGGGGACCATTAGGTCTAGTTCTACCATTCTTAAGGATTATCTACAGTCACAACTACTAATCTAGCATTTTAATAGTGTTGTGAGAGGTTTTTTATACTTAGGTGTATCACTCAATGCGTGGTTACTTGATCATTTCCTTCTTTGGGTTAAATAAGTTTGAGTCTCCTTTGATGAGTACCTGATGTTTAAAGATCAATTTTTTATAACTTTAAGCTCGTGAAAAGTTTGTGTTGTGAGAAGGAAATATTAATAAGATCTATGATGGTTTGTGTATTATGAGTGTGTGGTGGTTGATTCAGGTTCACTTCTGATTGTAGCCAGTATTGATTTAGGATTTTATCATGGTTATGTGAGAAAAGATTTTTCCTGATGATTGTGGCAAGGCCTTTGAGAACATGTTGCAGACGTGTATACGATTAACATTGGTGGTTATTGGGAATAGTTTGTTGTTAGTTGAGTTTACATACAACAATAGTTATCATTCGAGTATTGAGATGGCCCCATTTGAGGCATTGTATAATAGTAGGTGTAGGTCTCTAAATAGTTGTTTTGATGCATTTGAGGTGAAACCTTCGGTACTGATATTTTGAGGAACCGTTAGAAAAGGTGAAAATTCACCTTGGAGAAACTTCTAGTAGTTTAAAGCAGGAAGAAAGAGTATGTAGACTGGAAGGTCAGGGAGATGAAGTTTATGGAAGGAGAGCAAGTGTTGCTGAAGGTTTCACCCATGAAGAGTGTAGTGAGGCTTGGTAAGCGAGGTAAGCTTCGTCCAATGTATATTTGGCCATTTAAAGTTCTAAAATGTGTGGGAGAGGTGGCCTATGAATTAGCTTTGTCTCCAGGGTTATCAGAAGTGCACACGATGTTTTATGTGTCTATGTTGAAAAATATCATGGTGATAGAAACTACATTATTCATTGGGATTCGGTCCTCCCTGATGATAATTTCTCTTATCATGAGAAGTTTGTAGCTATTCAAGATAAGGAGGTCCGCAAATTGAGGTCAAAGGAGATTGCATCTGTAAAGGTCCAGTGGAAGAATCGTCAAGTTGAAGAGTCTACTTGGGAGATTGAGGATGATATGCACATAATATATCCACATCTTTTTGTCGATTTAGGTACCCCTTTCTTACCCTCGCCTTCTTTCGATCGTTCAAGGACGAACAATGGGTAAATTGGTATCTAATGTAACGACTCATTTGGTCGTTTTGAGTACTAGAGCTTCATATTTTACAAAAGACCTTTCGATAAATTTTAGATGAGAATTTTGAGCTATTTATTTAACTAAGGTTATTTAGTTGGTGGTATTTATTAAATAATATTTTTTTATTAGTTGGTGGTTAATGGGCCAAGTCCATATTTTATTAATTACCCTTAGCATTGACCCTTTTATTAGAATAAAATATGACAAGAAAGGGAGAACAACAGGAAGCATACCTTTACGACGAGGAACAACTGCCAACTGCATCCGGTAAAAATCCAACCTATGCATTTTCTAGGGTAGAAGTCATATTATTATTTTTATTAGTATTATCATGTTGGCAGTCGTTTAAGGATGGAAGAAAATTTTAATGTTGCATGAGTTGAACCTGCAAAAGAGTAAAAATTGTAGTTTTGTCTTTTGATTTAAGGACAATGCCTTGGTGGCCAACCAATGGCTATTGATGACCAATGATCACCAATTGAGACTTAATTATGTTTGTAGAATGAATTAGAAGTTTGGATCAAAGTTTTATAAGTTATTCCAGTGTTAAAGTTACGGGTCATGCCTTTGGTTTTGGGTATGAAATTTTTTTATGGTTATCATATAATGATTCAAGTTTTAATATATTGGGATAGGTAATTAAATAATAGGTGTATTGTATTATTTAATTACCATTAAGGTTATGTTATTTGGAGGATTAAGACTTAACACTAGGCTTGAATTTAAGAAACGTAAGACTTGATATATTAGTTGGTATCAAAATTTAAGAAATTGATTATAGATTTGGGTGGGTCTTTGAGTCTAGGTTAGATATATAGTAATATGGATGTCTATGGACTCGTAAACTTATGAAGTATGCATACTAGACAGATTGAAAACGTTCAAGGCATAGGAAAAGCATTGGAGAATTAGCTTGTTTGACTTCGGTTCTTCAGTGAAGGTAGGTTATGGTTTATTCTATGTGATAGATAGACTCTTAATAGTGATTGATATATCATCGAATGATATTGTGAATTTTTCTATGTACTTAGTTGTTGTGGTTTGGATAATATATGTGTTGTTGTGATTGGTCTGTAATCCAAGACCGTGGAATCCATAATCTTGAATTTATTCTATTAAAGTGATTCCTTGAATAAAGAAGGCTTAATGAAATATTGTTAAGGAAGTGCAAAGAGATGATAAAAGAATGGCAAATGATTTAACGATATAATTGGACCGAGTGTCACGTTCTGACACGGTAGTATTTGATCGGGTGTCACGTTTCGACACGGTATTATTGGATCGGGTGTCACGTTCCGACACGATATTATTGGATCGGATGTCACGCTCTGGCACAATAACATTAAAGGAAACATACTAAAATTAACTTAATGTACTCATGACTCGTCTTGAGTCGTGACAGAAAACCTTTAACAAATATATTGACTAATTAAGGTCTCAAAATAATCAGATTTTTATCTCTTAATCCCCCATTCTCTTCTCTCTCAAATCCTAAGGCAAAACCCTAAAGAAAAATCAAAGTAGAAGACTTCCATTCTAGATTTATTTAATCTTTTTTCAAGATCTTCTTCAAGGTAATTTCTTCTCCAAGAATTTCATTCTTTCCAACTCAAATTTCTTTATACAATTATGTATCACTAATGAAATTATAATTCTTGGCCATAGAGATTTCAAGAAACTAATTCAATAATCTCAAGAAACGTTTTCTTGACCTTCAACCTAGGGTTTCAAGGCTTCTAATCAAGGTCTTTCTCAAGATTCTTCCAAAACCTTGTTTTTTCATATATGTAAGGCCATCATAGTGTTGGACTAGTTTGTCCTCACGGCCTACATCTACTTTTAAATTAGTAAAAGAGTAATCTAGGTTTATATCCCTCGATTTGAGAATTCTTGAGATGAGTTGATTTTGAGATCTTGAGTTCTTGATTCTTTTTTTGAAATTTTATTCATAATTATTGAATTGCTATATGTTATGCATTAAGATTCTTGAGTAGATTCGTTCATGTCTATATTTCAACATAAACCCTATGAATTGAGTATTCTTGAGATGAGAAATATCGTTGAGTTCTGAGTTCTTGAGTCCTTGAGTTCTGAGTATTGAGTTTCTATATTGATACTTAGATCCTTGATTTGATTAGTTCATCTCTATTATTCAGCATGAACCCTATTTTGAGTTATAAATCTTGAGAAGCTTTTTAAAGCCAACACTTGAGTGTTAAACTGAGTTTTTGAGGAAGTAAAGATGAGTTCTGAGAAAGTATTTTTAAAACATGATAAGTATGACAGCTTTGTATGCCATCAATTTTTAAGCAGTGTGGTATCTAGATATGCAATCAATGTTTCTGTAGTATGACTTCCCGAGTCGTCAATGATCATATCACAATATGATTTTGGTATATTTTTTAGAAAGAACTTTAAAATATGAATTGAGTAAGAGTATAAGGGAACTAAGTATTCCCAAAGGTATCAGTTTTTGCATTGAGAATAGAGAAACTATGATTTCTAAATGAGTTAATGAGTTCAAAGATAGTTCAGAAGTTACCTCTTTTAAGAGGATAGTTTGAGCAATTATCTTGTAACGACTTGTTAGATCATTATGAGTACTAGAGTTATTTCGACTCTTCCCCTAAATTTTAAATGGTGATGTTGAACTAGTTATTTAACTACAACGATTTAGTTGATGGGTTAAACTTATTAGTTGTTTTATTCATTGGTGGTTAATGGGCCAAGTCCATAATTTATTTAGTACCACTTGACCCATATATATTAAAATAAGTTAGTTGGGTTTGTCACTTATAGTACATAATAATTTTATTTAGAAAAGAATAGAGGGGAAGAGGAGAATAAAGAAAGTGGCGAGAGATTGGGTGCTTCATGTGACTCTTTTACTTCAAATTTTCTTAGTATACTAATTGTATGTTTGTGTTGACTTGAATGGGATTGGTTAATTGCAATGAGAGAATTGAAAATAATGAATCATGTACATTGCATGTTCAGTGAAAGGGTTATGTGTAGCGTCGGTTGGGAGGAAAAGGATTAACAATTAAATTGATTTTATGTTAGAATGAGTACTTAAAGGGACAAGTTTGAGTTGGGAAAAGGTGATACATTAATTGTCTGTAGTGATGCCAATAATTAGCTTTGAATAGTCAGTCACTATAAATTGTATAAGGAACAAAGTATTAGTAGGTTAATGTTTTGTATGTTTTGTCGTAGTTAAAGTATTGGACAAATTTGTGGCTTCCGTTATGGGCCGGGGATTTCTACGGTTATCACATTATAATCTAAATTTTGACAAATTAGTATAGGTAATTAAATATTAGGTGTATTGTATTATATTAATACCATTAAAATGATAATTGAAGGAATTGAGACTTACCGTTAGGCTTGAACTTTAGGAAATTGATTATAGATTTGGGTGAATTTTGGGTCTAGGCTAGACATATAGTAATATGGGTATCCATCGACTCGTTTATTTAAGAATTATGCATACTTGATGGATTGAAAGCTTTTTGAGACATTATGGAAGGAAAAACATTGGAGAATTGCTTGCTTGACTTCGGCTCCTCGGTGGAGGTAGGTTATGATCTATTCTATGTGATAGATAGACTCTTAATAGTGATTGATAGTCATTGAGTGATATTGTGAATATTTCTATGTACTTGGTTATTGTGGTTTGAATAATTTATGTGTTGTTGTGATTGGTCTGTAATCCCAAGACCACGAAATCCATACTCTTGAACTTGTCCTATTAAAGTGATGCCTTAAATAAAGAAGGCTTAATGAAATATTGTTAAGGAAATGGAAAGAGATGATAAAGATTGACAAATGAACTAACTATATAGTTCGATCGGGTGCCACGAGTAGGCACGATATATTTGGATTGGGTGCCACGAGCTGGCACGATATTATTGGATTGGATGTCACGTTCCGACACGGTATTATTGAATCGGGTGTCACATTCTGGCACGATATTATTGGATCGGGTGTCACTTTTCGGCATGGTAACATTAAAGGAAAATATATTGAAATAACTTAATGTACTCAATCTCAAAGAACTCATTTCTCAAATGAGCGTGGTGTGGAGGCATGAGTCCTCATGTGTGTTTGATACTGTGACTGATTACATACTTGTTTCAGTGTTGTTATCACTTGATTATATAGTTAGTTGCTTTCCACCTGCTAAGTGCTATAGTTTATTTCATGTTATTACTTTATGCATATCAGTTACTATTTTAAGTCGGCCGAAGATATCTACTCAGTACATGCTGCCTTGTACTGATCCATACTTGTACTTTCTTCGTTTTCCTTTTGTGGAGTGCAGTGATTGTACCAGTGACTTCGACTCTCCCTTAACTTTAGCCAATCTCTAGTACATGAGGTCCTAGGGTGAGCTATTCATTCTAGCTCGTGTTGAATTCTCTCGGTCATGGCATGATGTCCTTGATTTTCAGACATAAACTATTTTATTCATTTATTTTGGTGTCTTTGATATTCTTAGACTTAGTATTTGAAGATTAGATGTCCTTGACGTGATGACTTTCAGATTTTGGAAAATGATATTTAATAGACGTTTGTCAATTTGTGTTCTTCCACTAATAAGATTTAAGCTTCCGGATTATGGTTAGTATTTCGTAAGTTGAACGATAAATATAAGTTGGGATTGAATTCATTGGTTCGTCCACCTAGGAGATTAAGTGTGGGTACCACTCATGACTTATTTTGGGTCGTGACAAACTTGGTATCAAAGCTTTAGGTTTAGTGATCTCATCACACAAGGACAAGTCTAGTAGAGTCTTGCAAAATAGTGCGGAGATGCCTTTACTTTTCTTCGAGAAGCTATAGGACTTTATAAAAACTCCATTCTTTCCTCCTTTCGTGCGATTACTTGAATCCAATTGGTATCTAGGTTATACAAATTGGTATCTGACCTCCTTGATGTCATTTCACATATGGTCAAAACTAGAACAACAGAAGTGGCAACACCAACACTAGCAAGAGAGGATGTGTCCTTGGAAATAAGCATGTTTCCCCGATTGGTTGTAGGCATATAATGACTAGTGACCAATATGACGTTTTTACTAAGTTCTTAAAGTTGAAATCCCCATTCTTCATAGGTACTGAGTATGTATGATTTCCTGATTGATTCTCATGAGCTGCTTCATAAGATGAATATAGTGGAGAGGTTTGGTGGTGAGGTTATGATATACCGATTTCGGAGGGACTCTAAAATGTAGTTGCGATCTAACGTTGAGTGTCGACCAATAAAGGCATTACTTATGACTTGGGCAACATTTTTCTAGCTTCTTCATGAAGAAGTATATACCCTGGACCTTGAAGGATAGGAAGAAAGATGAGTTCCTGAATATAGAGCAAGGGAAGATAATTGTTGCAGCCTATAAAGCGAAATTTCGTGCTTTATCCATATATGTGACTCAACTTTGCTTCAGTCCGAAAGAGAGGATTCGCTGCTTTATGAAAGGATTGAGGTCAAATTTACATATTCAAGCTTTATAGGTGGCAGCTTCAGCAAAATCTTTTCAGAAAGTGGTTGATTTTGTGAGGGAGGTAGAGAGGGTGAAGCCAGATGACTCTGCCTAAGTGACAACATTAAAGAAGTTGACGACTAAATAATGAACACCATTACTTTGAAAAATATAGTTAGTAAAGTTGTCATAACATGTATGAGTTGCTTAGCAAATGATGAAATTATATTGCGTTAGTTGAGGTCAGGATATCTACAATGATTTCATAGATTGAGTGTGTATCAAAAGGGGTCCTTATACGACTGCTACAACAACATTGATGCTTACTTGATTAGAATTATAAAGTGTGCTACTTTTGTTATCGACCTGATCTAAGAAAGAATGCAAATCGTTTGGGCTAGAGAAAGAATAGATTTGATAATGTTTTACAGTTATTCAATGGGTAGAAATGTGTGGGCTATTCGGGTACATCTTCTCGATAGGTATGATGGGTGATAGATCTAACAGACTTTCACGGTGTGGTACTAGTGTTATGTGGAAATGAATACGTCAATTGTCAAGTGTGAATACTAACTACTTAATGAGTTATTAGTTGAATGACATACTCAGATAATGAGATTTGGTGTTGCGTTCAGATTAGAGAAATTAACTAGTTTGTTACTATGTTAAGCATTGTTTTAAGGAAGATTTTAGTGGTGGATATTTGGTACGGTATTAATGAATTTGGATTGTGAAGTGTATCATGAGGATTTTAAATGAGGACCGGTGATTTTATCTTAAGCTCCAAAGGAGTGGATTGATACCAGAATGACTAGCTTATGGGTAAAGAGAGTCCCAGTTAGTATACTTGGATGAAGGCAATTGAATATTTTAGTATGAAAGTAAGTATAAAATTGAGTAAATCATTTGGATTTGACTGGTATAACTTGATTTGAGGTGTCATGTTGATAAAGAGGTTGACTACGTGGTGATGGCAAGGGATAACTTAGCATGATGGTAATGAGAGTTCGTGATGGATTGTGATTGGGATGCAACTATATAATAAGTATTGTTGGTTAAATAAATTTTGTACGGTAGTAACGAGTTGCGAGTATCTAAGGTTGTGATTTTTTACTATTTGGTGAGTAGCATGGTTGTATGAAAAATTTTAGGAGATATTGGGACACTGCTCGAATAGAAGTTAAAAGAGCTAGATTCCTAATGAAAAAAATAAAAAAAAAATTAGTGGGATATATTGTAGCCTTCGAAGAGATGTGAGAGCAAGAATATTTTATCTGATCTAAAGAGGTATCTTCAGAGGGGTTGAGAGTTGGATTCAGAGACGTGTGGTTTCATCTATTTTTCTCTAGTTATGGTTATAGTGTCACTGGTTCATCAAATTGGTTGAAAACTACCGGATAAGACTTAAGAAAGGAGTGTACAAATATTCATCTCAAGTGTGATGATAGTTCTTTTGTGGTTTTGAGTTTGGTAATGAGTACGGTTGGATTTTTAGCGAAGGATATGGTGAGGTCGATGGAGAGGCGATCAATGATAAGCTAAGATACATGAATTCATAAAAATCATTAAGGTATGAGCTAATGTTGATAGATAAGGAGATTGGGTTACATAGTTGGATTCACAATTCAAAAAATTTTTGTAAGTCTACATTCGTGGTGGTATTTTTTTTTTCAAGGTATGGACTTGAAAGGTAAGAAATAATCGATTGCATCGGGTTTTGAGAATTTGGAATGACTTATGCATGTTTTGGGACGTAAAGTTTGTTACTTTGATTGTTAAAGGACCTAAGGAAAGATTTCACTTAAAAGTGTTGGTTTAGAGTAAAGTAAATGTCCGTAGTGGTTATGATGGTTGTTAGTATTGAGAGTGTGGGCATCAGTGGAATGATGTGAAGAGTATGTGCAGTCTGATAAATAGACTATATGTATGATCGTAATAAGGACTAGACCTGTGGTTATGGGTAGCTAAAAATTATAGAAATGGAGTCAACTGAATATAAATGCTTGATATGGGCTCTTTAGAGGAAACATCTAGTGTTATTCAACCTTGGTTCCGTACATTCTTATGTGACCAATATTTCGTTATGTACATGGTTTAGATTATGATTCACTAGTTATACCCACGCGTATTTCACTTTTGTGGGTGGATCCCTAATGGTGGATCGGGTGTATCGATCCTGCGATGTCCTCTTGATTTGGGTAGGATGTTTGGGCAAACTTGGTTATCTTAGATGACATATTTAGTGTTGTCTTAGAACTGTTAAAGTATTTCAGTAGTTCTACATGTACCACCTTGCTTATGAGAATTCATAGAAGAGCTACCATAGGTATTTACTGTTGTCCGACAGTCTTAATATTAATCTAGTGGTCGAGGTCATGTTCCGATTATGTTTTGTTGAATGTAGGGACCATTGGGTATAGTTCTACTGTTCTTAAGGATTATCAATATCAACTACTAATCTAGCATTTCGTCAGTATTGTTAGAGGTTCTGTATGTTTGGGTGTATCGCTCGATGGGTGGTTACTTGATCATTTCCTTCTTTGGGTTAAATAAGTTTGATTCTCCCTTAATGAGTACATGATGTCTAAAGATCAAATTTTTATAATTTAAGCTCGTAGAAAGTATATGTTTTGTGAGAAGGAAATATTTATAAGATCTATGATGGTTTGTGCATTATGAGTGTGTGGTGGTTGGCTAAGGTTCACTTCTGGTAGTAGCCAGTATTGATTTAGGATTTTATCATGGTTATGTCAGAAAAGATTTTTCCTGGTGATTGTGTCAAGATCCTTGAGAACATGTTGCATATGTGTGTACGATTAACCTTGGTGGTTATTGGGAACAGTTTTTGTTGTTAGTTGAGTTTACATACAAATATAGTTACATCGAGTATTGAGATGACCCCATTAGAGGCATTATATGGGAGGAGGTGTAGGTCTTCAATTGGTTGGTTTGATGCATTTGAGGTGAGACCTTGGGGTACTGATCTTTTGAGGAAATCATTAGAGAAAGTAAAATTTATTCAGCTCATAGCAGGCAGAAGAAGTATGAAGATCAGAAGGTCAGGGACTTGGAATTTATGAAGGGAGAGCAAGAGTTGCTAAAGGTTTCACCCATGATGGGTGTGGTATGATTTGGTAAGTGAGATAAGCGCAGTCCGAGGTATATTGAGTCGTTTGAAGTTCTTAAGCGTCTGGGAGAAGTGACCTATGAATTAGCTTTGCCTCAAGGGTTGTCAGGAGTACACCCAGTGTTTTATGTGTCTATGCTGAAAAAATATCATGGTAATGAAAACTACATTATTTGTTGGCATTCGGTCCTATTTAGTAAATGTTTTCCTTATGAGGAGGAGCCTGTAGCTATTCTAGATAGGGATGTTGGTAATTTAAGATTAAAAAAACTGCATTTGTGTAGGTATAGTGGAAGAATTGCCTAATTGAGGAGTCCACTTGGGAGATTGGGGATTATATGCACAGAAGATATCCACATCTTTTTGTCGATTCATGTACCTTATCCTACCCTCACTTTTCGTTTGACCATTCAGGGACGAATGGTGGGTAAATTGGTATTTGATGTAATGACCTGTTAGGTCATTATGAGTACTAGAGTTATTTCGACTCTTCCCCTAAATTTTAAATGGTGATATTGAACTAGTTATTTAACTACACCGATTTAGTTGTTGGGTTAAACTTATTAATTGTTTTATTAGTTGGTAGTTAATGGGTCAAATCCATAATTTATTTAGTACCACTTGACCCATATATATTAAAATAAATTAGTAGGATTTGTCGCTTATAGTACATAATAATTTTATTTAGAAAAGAATGGAAGAGGAGAATAAAGAAAGTGGCGAGAGATCGGGTGCTTCAGGTGACTCTTTTACTTCAAATTTCTTAGTATACTAACTGTATGTTTGTGTTGACTTGAATGGGATTGGTTAATGGCAATGAGAGAATTGAAAATAATGAATCATGTACATTGCATGTTCAGTGAAAGGGTTATGTGTGGCGTCGGTTTGGGAGGAAAAGAATTAACAATTAAATTGATTTTATGTTAGAATGAGTACTTAAAGGGACAAGTTTGAGTTGGGAAAAGGTGATACATTAATTGTCTGTAGTGATGCTAATAATTGGCTTTGAATAGTCAGTCACTGGAACTTGTATAAGGAACAAAGTATTAGTAGGTTAATGTTTTGCATGTTTTGTCGTAGTTAAAGTATTGGACAAATTTGTGATTTCAGTTATGGGGATTTCTACGGTTATCACATTATAATCTAAGTTCTGACAAATTAGTAAAGGTAATTGAATAGTAGGTGTGTTGTATTATATTAATACCACTAAAAATGATAATCGGAGGAATTGAGACTTACCGTTAGGCTTGAACTTTAGGAAATTGATTATAGATTTGGGTGAATTTTTGGGTCTAGGCTAGATATATAGTAATATGGGTGTCTATCGACTCGTTTATTTATGAATTATGCATACTTGATAGATAGGAAGCGTTCTGAGACATTATGGAAGGAAAAACATTGAGGAATTTGCTTGCTTGACTTCGGCTCCTCGGTGAAGGTAGGTTATGATCTATTCTATATGATAGACAGACTCTTAATAGTGATTGATAGTCATTGAGTGATATTGTGAATTTTTCTGTGTACTTGGTTGTTGTGGTTTGGATAATTTATGTGTTGTTGTGATTGGTATGTAATCCCAAGACCACGAAATCCATAATCTTGAACTTGTCCTATTAAAGTGATGCCTTAAATAAAGAAGGCTTAGTAAAATATATTTAAGGAAGTGGAAAGAGATGATAAAGATTGACAAATGAATTAACTACATAGTTAGATCAGGTGCCACGAGCCGGCATGATATATTTGGATCTGGTGCCACGAGCTGGCACGGTATGATTGGATCGGGTGTCACGTTCGGACACGGTATTATTGGATCAGGTGTCACATTCCGACACAGTATTATTGGATCGGGTGTCACTTTCCGGCACGGTAACATTAAAGGAAAACATATTGAAATAACTTAATGTACTCAATCTCAAAGAACTCATTTCCCAAATGAGCGTGGTGTGGAGGCATGAGTCCTCGTATGTGTGTTTGCTACTGTGACTGATTACGTACTTGTTTCAGTGTTGTTGTCACTTGATCATATTGTTCGTTGCTTGCCACCCACTAAGTGCTATAGTTGATTTCATGTTATTACTTTCTGCATATCAGTTACTATTTTAAGTCGGCCGATGATATATACTCAGTACATGTTGCCTTGTACTAGTCCATACTTGTACTTTCTTCGTTTTTCTTTTGTGGAGTGAAGCGAGTGTACCAGTAACTTTGACTCTCCCTCAACTCTAGCCAGTCTCCAGCACATCAGGTTCCAGGATGAGCTATTCATTCGAGCTCGTGTTAGATTCTCTCGATCATGGCATGATATCCTTAGTTTTCGGACATAAACTATTTTATTCATTTATTTTGGTGTCTTTGATATTCTTAGACTTAGTATTTGAAGATTAGATGTTCTTGACGTGATGACTTTTAGATTTTGGGAAATGATATTTAATAGACGTTAGTCGATTTGTGTTTCTTACACTAATAAGATTTAAGCTTCCGCATTATGGTTAGTATTTCGTAAGTTGAACGATAAATATAAGTAGGGGTTGAATTCATTGGTTCGCCCACCTAGGAGGTTAAGTGTGGGTGTCACTCATGACTCGTTTTGGGTCGTAACATATCTCAAACCTGAGGAAGGGTATGTTTTTAAACATTGAGAATGAGTACATATTGTTGGGAGTAGTATTAAGCACCGATATGGGGATTAGTTAAAATAACTCACATTCCTCATAAACCATGTATGCTGACATGGGTACAGGATCATACTTTTTAGATGAATCCTAAGTGCCTTCGGGAAGAGCTTAGTGGATCCACTTAGTTGAGGTGTTCTATACCCCGGCAAGGTATAAGACAGTTCTGGCAGCATGGGCGAGACGTTGTATCATCACATAGCTCATAGTGATGGTTGACAATTAGATAATCTCCCAAATTGAGTTAAAAGTGTATTTTGGTTATATCACTTAATATGTTGAGGTTTAGAGATGATTAATTGTTTTTGTAAAGTCTTAAATGGTTTCATTCCTTTAATCATTTACATTCAGTTAAGTTTATCTTTTATCTATTGCAGTCTTATCAATTCAGTTATTTGTTATTCAGTTATATTACATGCTCGTACATTCAATGTCTTGATGTCATTCGACCTGCATCTTTTAATGATGCACATACATGTTCTTAGGATCCACAACAAGAGTCTGTTGAGATCACTTCATCCGCTCGTCAGCTTTGGAGTACAACCTCCTTGCTTCCGGAGGACTCCAGTTTTCTGAGTTATTAGTAATAGTTTTTAAGTAGTCGTGGGTCTTGTCCCGACACTGATCTTTATATATAGTAGAGGCTTCATAGATAGACTATTTTGGAGAGTCTTTTAGTTTTAGATGTCTTAATTAAAACTTACGTTTCATACTCAGTATATTCAATTCAGTTTTGAGATTCAGTAAACTATTTCCAAACGTTTCTTTCAATTTAAAGCTTATGTTTGCTTGAGTTAGTCTTTCACTTGTAGTCAGCCAGGATGAGGGTTCGCTTGGGGACCAGCAATGGTTCTCGAGTGTCGGTCACATCAAGGGTGTAGGCTTGGGTCGTGATAAACTTGGTATCACATCACAGAGTTGAAGTATCCTAGGGTGTTTATGAAGCCGTTTCAAGTAGGATCTTATTTATGGTTGTGAGGGCCCACTTCTTCAAATGAGGGACTACAGACATTTAAGAAAAGTTTTTCTGCTTTCATACTCTAAATCGTGAATAGATTTGAGTCAGAAGGAACCTATTCAAACTCGTGCATTTTCTCAAATCCATTATACTACCCCTCATACTTAAGGTAGTCGAAAAGCAAAGCCCAAATCCTATCGAGGAGTTACTCTCAGCAAAAGTCTTCAGAAAGTCATGAGATGTAGAGGGGCTTAAAAGAAGCCTGTGATGGAGCTAAAGTGTTGAGATTTGAAAGAATGCACTCTTATTCATATGAATCGTGAGTTTGAGCTAAAAGCGAGATGTACTCCTAAACTCTTTTCTCTAAACTTTGTTTCATTTGAGACCCTTTCGAGGAAGTGTGTTTTAGAGCTTGGGTAGTATTATCACCCAAAAGATAGTATGAGTTGCAATGTTAGTAGAAGTGCCCAGAGTACGAAGTGTGCATTTAAAGGTGTAGTAACCTAATAAATGGGGATAGTTATTGAGTAGAGTATGTAAGTTGTACCGATGTACCTAGTAAGTCATTAATGAGGAGTTTTCCTTTATGGTTACACTAAGAAGTGATGAGTTTGTGTAGATGTCATGATAGAAGGTAGAGGAATAGTTACAAGTTAGGACGAGTTAGAGTATACTTTAATCAGAAAGGACTTTATGATGATGTGTCATTGTGTTAGTAACGACCAAGTATATGTATTCAATAAAACAACAGGAGTATTCGTGAGGTGATAGATCTAAGCTCGGCTTATGATTTTTAAGGAAGAGCCCACAGTATTCAGATGGTTACAAAATCAATTAGGCAATGAGGTATAGCGAATGGGTAAATAGTACTTAAGTTGTGAAAGAAAGTGTAACGGTAAATTGTAAATATGTAGACTATGAGCGGGTGTTTCTTAATTTTTATATAGTAGTTGTAAGTTAGTATAGTGAGTGAGTAATCATATTGATATTCAAGTTTAGTAATAAACATTAAGCTTGAATTTGAGATGAGTGTTGCGATCAAAATAATGATAACATGAGGGTGATGATGTTAGTCTTGAGATCTGATCTGGTAGACTTGACATAGAGTAGGTGAGGAATTGATATGTTAGTTGCAGTGAATATGAGTGGTACAAGTGAGAGATCCTAACTTTTAGATAAGGGCAACGAAGTTTGGCTAAGTCATAAGAGTAACAAGAGCATTAAGAGATGTACTCGAGATAGTATGTAATCAGACGAGGTTCCAATTAAGTTAATGATTTTTCATGTGTGCCTAGATACTATATTTGAGCTTTCAATGTGGAATAGGCTGATGTAAGCATTATTTTTTTCCTTAAGAGTTAGATGAAGCGGCCTTATAAGCCAATGAGAAGAGGTTAATAGCAGCATCTTAGAAAGAGTCTTAGTACCTACTTATACAGGGTTGAGTAGCCATGAGATAAGACTTTCCCGAGTATTGGAGTAAAGGTAACGTAGACCAGTTTAGAGATGATGGAATAGATCTATAGTTTTTAAGTGTCAACATTAGACCTGAGGGGAAGATGATAAAATGAGAAACCAAGTCAAGTATGGAGAATCAAATAGAGATGTATTCAGAAAGAGTTTTAGAGATATACCAATCCATTCACAATCTTATGTATTCCTCAAAGTTCAGTCATTACAACATCTTGTTGATGTTTCTTATATCAGAATTGTGTTTATGATCTATGTTCATACACTTCACAGAGATTCACATCTATGCTCGATTTCCAGAATGAGGGGCAAAGACTTTAGCCCATTGATCTCAATCTTACTCCATAAAGTTATGGATTTCAGCCTCATGATATAAACATATCTATATATACGCACTCATGTCTCATAGTGAGCTCAGTCTCACAAATTCGTGATTTAATCTTACTGGCTAGCAAAATAATGTTATGTCATGCATATTCTTATACCATAACTCTCAAATGAATCGTGCTTATGATCTTTCTCCCTAAAGCTCTTTCAGTGATCCTGTTTAGTTTTGACAGTGGTGTTGATGATTGTAGTTGTGTGATATTGAGAAGAGGGTTGCTATTGCTTATTGTGATAGTGATGGTGTGTTTATTCTACCTAAGGTTATAAATGTGGAGGAAGAAGGAGATAAGGTTTTACGATGAGTAATAAGTCAGTTCCTGGTAGTGATGCATGAAAGTTCAATTTGGTACAAGTGATGAGAGAATGAGGAATTATTATAAGGATTGGTTAGTGGGAATTCATGGAGTGGTTAAGCTCACTAGGCTTGAATGTGATGTTGGCAGCATGTGGATGAATGCATGATGCATTAGGTGGTTCTTGATTAAGACTTGAGGTTGGTTAAATGTAGAAGTAAAGAGTGATATTCTTGGGATGAGATTTCCTATAGAGGTATAGAACCCAAATCTTGTGATTTAGATTAGAATAATCACCTTATGTTAAGTAATTTGTGATTTTGAGTTAGGATAGAATGTAGTAAGAGCATAAAGTTAGACTCAGACCTTAGTAAGAGTAGTCATATACCCTTGTGGGAGCTATGAGTTGCATCCAATGAGGAGTAGTAATAAGAAAGAAGAGCATAGTTGAAAAGTATCTTTGAGCTTGAAAGTTGCATTCATATCAGTCAAGGCATATTATTTCTATTCATACTTCATACCAGATATCCTTATTTCATTTCAAATAATTTCATATAGAGTGTGACTATGTTCAAACTCATATTGTTCATTACCTATGTGCTATAGTCTAGTTTCAAAACTCTCCGGTATGAATTAATTATGCCTATATTAGTAGACAAGTTCAGAAGTAGAGGGATAGTGATAGTGAATCCTTTCCCTTCCATTCCCAGTTTAATCGTCATTCGAGGATGAATGATCCCAACGAGGAGATATTGTAACACCCAGAAAATCTCTAACCTAAGGCCCAAACTATTCTTCATTTACATGGAAAATTGAATCGGGTAATTATTAAATTGTCTATATGTGTAAAGGTAAATTCTTTAGTGTGGGAATGATTTTGGATATCAATTAAGGTCGCTAGAATCCCCTAGCACAAAGTTGAGTTAAAAGTTTCCTTACCGATTCAGTTTTGATATAAGATTCTACTTGGGTCAACTTCAAACGACCATATCTCGTAGAATATAAAGAGTTATGTGACTCATAACCTATCAAATTAAAGGTATTTGAATCTTCTTTCTAACTCCACCAATTTCGCAACAATCTGAGTTTTGAGTAAAAGGTTATGACCATTTTAGTAATCTGATACACTGCAGTGACGAATTAGCCGATGGAAAAACATTAAAAAGGATCATTTTTTTCTTTTTACGTCTAAGAAAATCTTAAATGAATTTATTGACTAATTAAATGCTCAAAACAATCAGATTTTCATCTCTTAATCCCCCATTCTCTTCTCTCTCAAATCCTAAGGAAAAATCAAAGTAGCAGACTTTCATTCCAGATTTTTTCAATCTTTTTTCAAGATTCTTCTTCAAGGTAAGTCTTTCTCCAAGAGCTTCATTCTTTCCAAACTCAAATTTCTTCATACAATTATGAATCACTAATGAAAATTATAATTCTTGGCCATAGAAATTTCAAGAAACTAATTCAAGAATCTCAAGAAAGATTTTCTTGATTGTTCTCCTTCAACCTAGGGTTTCAAGACTTCTAATCAAGTTCTTTTTCAAGACTCTTCAAAAACCTTGCTCTTTCAGGAATGTAAGACTATCATAGTGTTGGACTAGTTCATCCTCGCGCCTACATCTACTTTCAAATTAGTAAAAGAGTAATCTAGGTTTCTATCCCTAGATTTGAGTATTCTTGAGATGAGTTGATTTTGAGTTCTTGAGTTCTTGATTCTTTTTTTTTTTTTTGAAATTCTATTCCTAATTATTGAATTGCTATATGTTATGCATTAAGATTCTTGAGTAGATTCGTCATGTCTATATTTCAACATGAACCCTATGAATTGAGTATTCTTTAGATGAGAAGTATCATTGAGTTCTGAGTTCTTGAGTTCTGAGTATTGAGTTCTATACTGTTATTGAGACCCTTGAGTTGATTTGTTCATGTCTATAATTCAGCATGAACCCTATTTTGAGTTATAAATCTTGAGAAGATTTTTAAAGCCAACATTTGAGTGTTAAACTGAGTTCTTGAAGAAGTAAAGATGAGTTCTGAGAAAGAGTTTTTAAAACATGATTAGTATGACAGTCGAGTATGCCAGCAATTTTTAAGCAGTGTGGTATCTAGATATGCCATCAATGTTTATGTAGTATGACTTTCCGAGTCATCAATGATCATATCACAATATGTAATGTGCGTTTAGATCCCAAAATTCTTCTTTCCATTATTTCAAAAAAAATCTCAATTTTTTTTTATCAAATTTATCGATAAATTGTACTGATACAACATGAACATGTCGATCTTGTTGAGAGATTCCAGAATCTAAGAAAGGGAGGTGAAGTATGAACGATACAAAAGTGATGAATTTGTTGTTGGTCAAAATATTGATTTGTGAATCTCAAATCAGTCATTGTAACTGAATTAGAGAACGATAAGTGTTGTATTTCTACTAGATACGTTAAATAAGAAATTGTTACCCATAAGATGTTAGGTTTGAGATCGATACATTATTGTTTGGTAATTGTTATGTATCAGATACATTTAGTATAAATTCAAGTTTACGTATCATGCCTAAAAAATTAGTGCATGATACATTATTATTATTATTTATGTACCTTGTTTTGTTTGAGAGCAGAATCCCTATATAGTAGAAATTTGTAGATGAAAAAGCTGATACATGATAAATGATATATTTGGTAGAATTTTTGTATCAAGTATCAATACTAATTAAGGTTATATATCAAAACTAATATTTGAACACGATACATTGTGCATGATAAATTGTAATGTATCATAATATTGAAACAAATGCAGTATACATTAGTTTAAGAAACAAAATCAACTAGATATATTAAAAATCTAAACCTATATGTATCATAAAAGATAAACAACCAAAAATTCGGGAAAAAAATCAACAATCTAATCAATAGAAAGCAACGAAGATGTATCTTTCTCTGACTAATTAGGTAAGCCCAACACTAAAAGATCGACCAATGGAATGAAGTATATCAAGACTGCATTAGAAACTCCTGGAACAATTCCAAATGCACTCCAAGAGTAACAAATTCAATAATTTTTTAAGATGAAAAAACTAAAAAAAAAAATTGAAAATTGAAGTGATAGAAACTGGAAAGAAATCTACCTCTTGAATAACTTAAAATTGTCAATTGGAAAGAGAAAAGATTTGAAATTCAAAAATGGATTAATGTTGGTAATTGTAGAGAGATTTGTGGCTTGAAAAAAGGAAAGAAAATCGTGGGTATGAGATTTCAAATTAATGTATCCGGAAAATGGGATGATGGGGGAGCAAAAGAGGGGATTTTTGATATTTTTTGAAATGGTAGGAAAAATAAGAAAATATGATAATAAATGGTGTGTAGTTAGGTAATTTTTCCTTAAAAAAAATACATGAAGAGCCCACTTGGAAACCAAATCTGCTTCATGAAATATGTTTTCCAAAATCACAGTTAAATTATTAGCATTTAAATAAAATATATAAGGAATTCACTTGGAATCAAATCTGCTTCATTAATTACACTTTCCAAAAACACAACTGAAATTTTAACATTTTAATAAAATACATGAAGAATTTTCTTGGAACAAAATCTGATTCATGTATTATGTTTTTCAAAACTATAAATGATTTTTTTTAATATTTTAAGAATATACATATATATTTTACTTAATTATATGGAAATAAAAATATTCTTAGGCCTATATATATAAATTTATATTCTTCACTTAACTTGCTCAATTGTAGTTTCCTCTTTTATTAAGTATAACAAAATATGTCTAACAAGAAGCGCCTTGAGAACAATACAAAATCAAGTGATGGTAATACAAAAAAAAACCCTTTATGAAAAAATAGCAAGTTTAATGGAGAAAGCACAAGAATTGTCAGCTTCGTGTGATGTACAACCTGGGATAGTTATTTTCACTCCAGGCGAAGATATTTTATGGTCAACAGAAAGTCAAGCTAAGGAAAGATTTCAGAATTATTTAAGTTTTCGTTGGGACACGAGGAATGATAATCTTGTTACACATGAAACCAATCTTGAAAAACAGAAGAAGGCTCAAGAAGAAAACATTAGAATAATGGAACAGGAGAATGGGGAGAAAGAAATGGAGTTGTTGTTTAATGAAGTTATTGATGGAAAAAGCCATTTGGAACTCGATGCTAGAGAACTTAAAGGTATGATAAAGCTAATTGCTCTTAACAAGACTAAAGTTGTTGAACTTAAGAAACAACTGCAGGAAGAAGAACAACCAGTAAAAGGTAATGACAACAATATTGAAGAGAAGAATGATAGCATCCCAAAAAATAATTATGTTTAAGTATTTTATATTTTTGTTGTTGAGTCAATGTTACTTTCATATTTATTTAATGTATTTTACCTTTATATTTCATATTGTTTATCTTTTCTTTTTATCATGTTGTTTGTTTTATTGATGTATTGAAGTCATCTATTTTATTAGCTTAATTTATTTTATTGTTGTCTAATCAATATTATTATATGTGTAAGACTTGGCATGTTGAATTTCAATTTCAGTAATATATATTCCCTCCCTCCTCTCTAACTTAAGTTTGATTTTATTTGATACAAATATTATTTGAGACATTTTGATCTATAGATTAATGAACTTTTTAATATTTTTAGTAAATACTTATGCAAGAAAATAATACATACCTTCTTAGAAATGAAAGCTTCACTAAACCAAATAACTTATAAGGGTGAAATCAAATTTATGTCGATAAATGTTTTTTGTTCAAGTTGAACTTTATATGGCAAAGTGTTGAAAAAATAAAATTGATTTTAGATGACTTGTTGTGTTATTTAAATCATATGACTTATTGTGTTGTTTTAATCATATGATTTAATATATGTTTATGTAAAAAAATGGTAGCATTGCATAAAATTAATTTACTTTTTTGTTGAGGGATTTGGATTTGAGGCATTGTCAATTGAACTCTTGTGGTAGTGTTAATTGGAGTAGCAGTATTTCTTTTAAAATTAGGTATGTAAATCATATGACTCATTGTGTTGTTTTAATCATATGATTTAAATTAATATATGCTTATGTAAAAAAAAAATGGTAGCATTGCATAAAATTAATAATTTTTTTTGTTGAGAAATTTTTGGATTTGAGGCATCGTCAATTGAACCCTTGTGGTAGTGCTAATTGGAGTAGTAGTATTTACTCTCTTAAACTGACGTGGTAAAAAAATAAAAAAACTAGCCCATCAGAAAAATTAAAGTTAAAAAAAGAATTAAAAATCAAAATTTTCCTTCCTTTACCCTCTTCTTCATCATTCTTTATTTTTTATCACAACTTTTTATTTTTCATCACGACCTCAAAGATTCACAGAGACGTGAATCTAGTACCTGTGTTGTTTGTTGTGGTTGTTTGTTGGTTGTTCAGATCTGAAAGTCATGTGGAGATCATTGGAACTTTGTCAGAGTCATGGCTGAAGCTTTGGGTTCACCGGCAGGCCTACAAAACAAATCAAAATAATGAAATCGGAAAGGGATAAGGTAAGGGAGTCTGGTTCGATGTTTGTCAGTGACTGATTTGGATTTTGAGTGGCTGTTTTGTGGTGGTTTAGGTGGGTGTTTGGTGGTTAATGGTTTGTCAGAAAAGAAGAAGGAATGGCGTTGTGCAGCTGGTTTTGTGGTGGTGATGGGTTGGTTGTTCTTCGCCGGAGAAAACGAAAAAAATTGTGATATAAATTCAAATGAATGATTTTTCCGATTAGATTAGACATAAAGTGGATGAGAGTTAGTGATGAAAAACGTATAATTATTAGAAAATCTTAATAATTAATTAGTATAAAATAGAGTTAAAAAGGTAATTAATAAAAAGAGAAAACCAAAAGAATATGATATACACATGTATCCCTATGTTCTAATTTTACCAAAAATGTGCAAAGCATGTGCAAGTTCTCGCAACCATTAATCTTTGATAGAATTTTTTTAATGGAAAAAGGATAAATATACCCCCGAACTATCGAAATGGTATCTAAATACCCTTCATTATACTTTTAGTGACGCCTGTCGCTACCAGTCAAATTTTTAGTGCGTATATCTTTATGATAAGCATGCGTGTCATCATCTTAGTGACTTACCCAAAATTATTTAATTTTGACCCATAATTTTGAAGACCCACCCAAATAATTTAAAAACCCACCCAAATAACATAATTGCTATCCCTAAATTGAAGAAGGAGATGCTAACAAGATTGATATGGTTTACATTAGCTTTAACTTGAGCTTCAGCTACAATGACCCACTTCATATTCAGAGATCTATGGGCTGATCGACTCTCTCTATCTTCCCAATTGGAGGAGAAATTCAGCGTCTTGGGGACTAGGGTTTCCGATCTTGAATCAATGGTTCATGATATTTCCAATACTGATCAGCAGGTAGAAGGAAACTAAGTATAGCACCATCGTCAAATCGTTTTCTTCTGCATGAGTGGGTACCGTACGTTTCTTAATTATGTATCTTGGTGATGTTTGATATCAACAGACAATCTGCAAATAGGGAAATGAAATTTTTATATTTTCCTTTGGTGGTGCAAATTTATAATCCAGTTGTGATCAGGGGTGCCCTCTTAAGTTAAACAAGATTGTTATACATTTTTATTTGAAAAATAAAAATCACCCCCAAATTATAACCAAAACACTTCTCCATCTTCTCTAGTTATACTGACTTATTCGATTTCTCAAGAACTTTTGGCCAAGTTCTTCATTTCCCAAGCTTCAATCAATTAAAATCTTCAATTTCCTTCCCATTAAAACCCTAAAACACCTCATTCGCATTCCCAAACTCCATTAGCATCGAGCAACTTTCGCTCTCCCTCTTGCCACCATCAGAGCACCAAAGAAGGTAGTCTCGCTGCCATCGTCGTTGCTCTGGTAGAGCAGCAACAAATGCTCTAGTTGTGGATGAGGAGAAGACAGAATTTGACATAGTAATCAATGGTTGTATTGAAGAAGATGAAATTTGAAAAGATGTCATTGAAGAAGAAGTGAGGAATAGATTAAAGAGGGCAATGGTTGTCGCTGCCGTTTTTTTCTTCTTTCATTTGGGTCAGGGTGTCTATGGGTTATAATTTGGGTTGGGGAGTTTAAAGTTATCCGGTTGGATATTTTAATTTTTGGGTTAAAATTAAATAATTTTGGGCAAGTCATTGAGATGATGCCACATGTCCTGCCGTCTATCATAAGGGTATATACGCTCCAAAATTTAGACGGTAAGGACATGGGCGTCCTAAAAGTATAATGGAGGGTATTTAGATACATTTACGATAGTTCGATGGTATATTTGTCCTTTTTCCCTTTTTTTAATGCAAATGTACGCCTTAATATTTTTTAGCACGGGTAGGCCTCATCTAGTTAAACTAATAAACATCACTAATGAGATAGTAGATGCATCTTTGATGAAATTATTCAACAATCATTTGGTAAGGTGTATAATTAATGTAGTATATGATGTATTAGTAATACTGATATTACGGCCTATTTGGTATTGCGGTAAAAAACTGTTGATTTTCATAAGCACTCTTCTAAAATACCTTTTTAAAAAAGTGCTTTAGAAAAAATAATTTGTGTTTAGCTAATTCATTTGAAAAGTGTTTTTTATAAGCATATTCTATTTGGCTAATCTTTTTCAAAAAGTGCTTTTGAGAGTCAAATTACGATTAAAGGCAAGTATCAATGTACTTTTAATATTAAGATTATTTTACAGAGAGAAACTAGTTTAAACATCTATTACAAAAAATTAAATCAAAATTTTATTTTTTTTGAAATTAAAATGTTCATATTCAAATTTTGAATCAATATTATACTTTTTTTGAAGGGTTGAAATCTTTAATTGTTATTTTTCTTCTCTTTTTTTCTTCTAATCTTACAAAAATATCGTTGTTACATTCTTTTTGTTTTATAATTTTGTAAAATAATACATAAAATAATAAATAAAATAATAATACAGAAACGTAAAATAAAATATAAAATTTATTATATAAAAATAGAAAATAAAATTATTAAATGAAACTTAACCAACAGCAGAAAAACTGCTTCTGCTTCTATTTAAAAGCAGTTCTACAGGTTTGCCAAACACCTATTTTTTCAAAAAGAAAAATGTTTTTTTTTCAATATAAGTGCTTCTAGGCTCCCAACAGCCAAACAGGCTCTTAGTGATGTTGGTATTAGTTATGCTTGCATTAATTTTTTAAGATTATTTTTTATGTATATTTAGTTTAGTATATTAAAAATAAGGAAAAATGCTCATACATACCCCTTCCTCTATGAAAAAAGGCTCATAAATACCCTTATTTTACCTTTTGGTCTAAAGATACCCAACCTATTTTTGTGGCTCTAGAACACTAATAATCTATTGAAAATGATTCGAAAATCTTTCACTTTTCGGTCTAAAAATACCTCAAACTTTGTTTTTGGTTCGAGAATCCCCCTTCCACCTTTTCTTTTATATTATCTGCCTTTGTTATCTATTTAAATTTATATATTTAATATTTATGATTTAAAGATCGATTAAATTTTTACCATACAAAAGTCGTAATTTTATTATTTGAACTAAATGAAATTTTTGTTCTTCTTCCTTTGAAATTGTTTGTGCTCAAAATCTATAGTTAAAAAATAATTTTAAAAAAAAAAAATTCTGATCGATTGTTATATTTTCTCTCTGTCCTTAAGTTGAGCGTTCGAATCTTTGTAATAACTGCACATCTTTATTATTAAAAAGCACAATACAAGAACGTATCATTAGCGTTATCATAACCAAACATTATAAGAGATCAACATGTGATGCTTGAATTATTACTAATCCTAATTAATCTTCCTTCCATTATAAGAGACCAGACAATGTTGTGATTTCGACCAAAATTAATTATTTCATACCGCTAAAATTAACTCGTAAAATTTATGTCGTTCCACATTTCATTACTAAGAATAAAAAATTTTCCAATATTTGGTTTCAGTATTGCTCATTACTACATATTTTAGATGATATTTTAAAATTTTGATCAGTCTCAAAATTTCATCTTATACTACATAAATTGAGATAGAAATAATAAGACATATTATCTAAAAATTATATAGAAGTACTATAAATAATAATAATTTAAAAACCATACAAAAAATTTGATAAACTCTCAAAATTTTATATAATGTTTGCTCTACATAAGTTAAGATAAAAAGTAACATATATTGTTTTAAAAAGGCAAAAAGGTACCATTAGTTACAATAATTGATAACTTAAAATATATTTGAAAACATATACAAAAATTGATTAATTTTAAAATTAAAAAATAATATATATAGAGCATGTGCTGGCACGAGCTCCTATATCTAAGTTATTTAAGAAGAATCAATTTTTTTTTCTAATAAAAATAACATGCACACAGATTTCAGCTTTTTCAATTTTAATTTTTCTAAAATCTGAAACAAAACTATAACCCCTGAATTTCACAAATGTTCCAACCAGGTCAACCAAAATGAAGGACAACAAGAATAATCAAAATTGCTCAAACGTGTTCAATAGCAATATTAATAAGAAATGACTCATAAAGTATACACATTCACTCTCCAACTCAATATAATCTAGACGACTCTTTCCAGACAGACTACTACAGATACATCTCATGTGCTGACTGGAAAAAGGACTCCACTCTGAGATGCTAATTCACTGATAATAATAACTTTCATACTTTTCACCAAACAATACAAGCATGCACGGGAATCGTGTATCAAATTCCCAACATGCCCACTGCTTTTACCTTTTAGACTCTTCACACAGTCTTATTTACGACCGTCCCTTTTTGGCACACCTCCTCAACCACGACTGACTCTTGACCCGGACTGACCAGACTCGGGGAGGTGATCTGACTCGACTTGACATGACACCAGTACCAACATGTCATCTTTCAAACTGCACTTCTCATCCACCATACACAGCCTGCACATGTTAACACTTCAGATGAACAAAGGATTAACACAAAAATGCCTTCAAGATTTTCAATCCAAAAAGAGCATGCAGATTAAGGAATCTGATCAAATGTTTCGAGTGCAATGTTAACCTAACCACCTGTTAAGGGAGATATTTGGAGGATGACTATAGCAGTACTTTCAACCAAACTTGAAACCACCAGATGGAAGTTGAATATCATTTCCGCCAAAATTGAACTCATTTTGTGCTCCATCACCAGCTGGCACTGTTTCATCCTCCTCCTCCAACCAGTATGTCTCCAGTATTTTAACAGCCTTCTCATATATTTCATTGTTATCATGACTCTGAAGGTTTTCAATCTTTTCCAGTCCCTCAGCATCATCAATCAGCTGAGCATAGTAATTAATGCCTTCAGTGTTGGCTTTTTCTGCTTCCCCAACCTTCAATATGTTTTCTAATCCTTCTAGACAGACTGTGACAATCCTTGGGTCAGGGCACACAAGCAAATCACACAGAGGCTTTATGCAGTTTTGACTCACCAAAAACCTGTAGACAAAAGCACAATAAAACACTGAATTCAGTAAGAATATCAGTAATAGCATAGATGATTACCCCCAAAGGAAGTACATACTTGATCTGCTCATGACTCCCACCGGAAGTAGCATTTGAAATAGCCCAGGCAGCCTCTTTTTTTATATCAAACTCTGCAGTTTGAAGCAAATTGACCAGAGGACTAATTAATCCAGCCTCAATCACAGCCTGCTCAAAAATTAAAATATATTAGATAAATGGCAAATACTGTGTCATATAAGAAGTCCACAAAAATAAAAGAAGAATGAAAAAACACCTCAACTTAAAATTTCCATATCTATTTCCAACTACTACACATACTATTATATTATCATATTCACCAATTTAACCACCCATAGATTTAGATAACATGCTAGAACTTAGAAGACATGCAAACAGTGTATCCAAGAGCTGACTATAAACCATATTTAGCTGTCCTTTAAATCTTGAGGATTTATACCTGTATCTGTTCCTTGTTCCCAGCAGTAATATTTGATATAGTCCAACAGGCCTCTTTCTTGATGCTCTTTTTGTGACTGTGAGATAACAAGCTCAGCAGGCAAGCAAGGGCACCATGTTCAATAATGCACTGTTGTGAAGATAGTTGATATTAGTAACCATAAAAAAGTAATACGCAAGACTAGCACAGTTACATTTTACAGAAGATTTAAAGAAAAGAAAGAAAAGAACTCATTTTCCAGTGTGGTCTTTGCACAATGCACTCGTCCACAAATTGAAGGATGGGTGATACTACAGAAGCTGAACGGGACAGTAAAGGAAGACATATCATTCATGATATCCAGCAAACCAATCCGAGGACACTGGCAATCTACAAGGGTGATTAAATTCTTTCCCTTTAAAACATGGGTTATGAAAGAACTGGATGTGCAAAAAGTTACCCTGCTAAAGAAAACTGAATTCTCGTTTCAAACAATACCACTTAACTTCACTCATATTTAGCAAAACAATCACATAGCTTGGGAAACACTTGTTGAGCATTTTACAATTTTTCATGAACGTATTATGCCTTCACAGCACCTTATTGATAATTTACAGAAGTATAAGGCCACAAACGAGAGTGTAAAGCACAACTCTGGGCATTTCAGACTAAATCTAGACAACTTTTAATTCTTATTACCAGGGGTTGACCCACATGGGTTCCAGGGGGTTCACCCAAACCCCCTCGGCAAAAACTTACACCGTTTATATAAGGTAAATTTTATATATTTATGTAGATATATTAATTTTGAACCTCCTCATGAACAAGAAGCAAGTTGTAGTGTAGTGGTAGATCTCCATTTAAATTGACCCTCACATCCCATTGTGAACATTTTCTTTTTTTTGCTTCTCAGGACCCACGTTTTCTTTATTTAGACCCAAAAAAATCCAAACGTGAAAAAAAATCCACACGTGCCACGTGCTAAAAGGTCTCTTGTAACAGAACTAACTTTTTGTACCTATAAACTATATACTACTACTTGAAATTGTGTTTTGTTAGCTTATTCACACATTTATACTTTTATTTTTTGAACCCCTGAATGAAAATTCTGGATCCGCCACAGCTTATTACTAACTTACATCAAAAGAAACATTCTCCTGCTGTCGTCAAAAATTAAAGAGGTTAAGTTAGTGAAACACTACAAATGTATCAAAAAATCTGCCCAGCCAAATGCTTTATTCAAACCCCAAAAAAAGGAGGAACACTAAAATTGCCTTGAAAATAATGTAGCAAACACCAATTAAGTGCCAGCAAAAAAAAATCCGTAATTACTATTTCTTTAGTTTTGGGAGTTCAGTAATTACTATCTTTAAAAAGGACTTGAGAAAAGGCACTTCAATACAAGATAGAAAAATCCAATACAAGCCCAAATCTATTTTACAACATTTCAGTATCCTCTTCACTGTTCTTGTAGTGGTTGTATTGTGGGACAAACATCAGTTAAACAGTTCCAAATGCCAACAGCTAATTTCCATTTCTTGGTCCTTAGCGTCATTAAATTATTTGGAACAGAGTAATTAATATCTTCGCTGCATCACAAAGGTAGGGGTAAGGTTTGCTATTGATGAATCTTGTCCCCTATTGTGGCTTTAGCCCATTTCTTGAAGCAAAAAAATGGCGTGCATATAGAATGGGATCAAGACCAGTATGCTACTGACTATTCATACTACAATAAATAAAAATGTATTTATCTTCTCCACAAAATTGTAAGCTAAGAACAGCTGTATAGGCAATAAAAACGACAACTATGATTATAGTTTGTACTAGATTGCTCAGACGCACAGGGAACCAGACTAAGTGCAGGAGGGAACAAAGCACAATGATGTAACATTGAGAAATGGACCAACAACAATCAAATTAGATCTGATTCTAGGAATGCTGAAATATCTTCTCAATAAATCATGCCTTAGATGCATCCACCTTTCAATCATTTTATATTATTTTTATTTTTTTCATTGGCCAATTCATTTAAAGTCTTTGGATTCAACCTTGAAAGCTTCTAAAAGCTCTTTAAGCCCTACATACCTGAGTCTGCATGTCATCTCCTGTAACAATATTTCCTACTGTACGGAGGGCAGGGATGAGTACTGAAGGAGACGGATGCCTGAGGATCAATTGACATATACACCAGATTCAATCAAACGTTAGATATATAAGAACATAAAAATAAAAAGGTAATTAGAACACTCCACTCACATGAGGAGCTCAACCAGACGTGGACAAACACCCGCTTCAATGACAGCTTGAATTTTGTCATTTGTACCATCAGAAAGGTAAGAAAGTGCCCAGCATGCATCTGTTAGAACCTCTTCATCATTTGAATGAACAAGCTGCTGAAGAGCTGAAAGTGCCGGTCTCACCTGATAAATGTATTGTCATCAGTCATGCAAAGCATCCAATAAGTTCTTTCATTTTACCAAATAAGATGACCCATCAACATGAGGCATTTTGAATGATTAAGAAAAGCACAATATTTTGAATCAAATGACTGCAAGCATAAAAAAAATTCAACAGACAACAGCCAACCTGCTCAAATGGAGGTTGTGGCTTGCCTCTACAAAAATTTGATAAGGTCCATGTGGCATTTCTCAGCATTGAAAGCTTGGCATGCTCATTCAACTGAGACAGCAAAGGAATCAACGCCCCATTACTAAGAACAAGATCACGGCACCTAGGAGAGTCACCAGCAACATTTCCCAATGCCCACACAGCCTATAGTTGGAAAGAAAATACAATCAGTCTACTAATCAGCATAACTTCAGTCTATACAGTATAGGTGTCTGCCAATTTTTCAATATACCTGCTCACGAACATCATCACTTGGAGAAGCCAGAAGCTTTACAAAAATTGGCACAGCGCCATGGTCAATCACCACTCTGGTATTCTCCGAGGTACCAGATGCAATGTTTGTGAGCGCCCAAGCAGCTTCAAACTACAAACGCAAAACCATAAGTATAAATCAAACGTGAATGAAGCTACAACCACAAAATGCTAAAGGCACAAAAGTGTAAAGACACATCACTCTCTACCTGGAGTTGCGGAAAATCTTCCCTCATTAGAAACTCAACAAAACGAGGAACAACACCAGATTGAATAACTTCCTCAATAGGAGGACTTCTTTCTGTTGATCAAAGTTTGCATGCAAGTGATAAGCAAATTGAATAAAATTAACAGAACAGAAGCAGAAGCTGGAGCAGGAGCAAGCTTAGTCATACCAATAGAGAGCAATTTACGAAATTGTGTGGTCGCCTCCAGCTGCATATTGTTATCATTTGACCAAACACCAGCAACCATTGATGGAAGACTTTCCAACTGTAAAGCAACAATTACTTATCATTTGAAAACCAGATTAACAATCAAATGAGCACAAAGCATAGAACGACCCAAAACTAAATCAAGTCCCAACTATGAGACAGCTGATGGATTTCTAATTAAAGTCATTTCTAACAAATGATCAAGAAGCTTTGCTTTACTCATGATAAGATATAATTATTTTAGACAGATCATACTTTGAGACTATGCAGATTGCAAAAATTTAAAAAAAAAAAAAAGACTGACCTTCTTTTCAACGGTGGAAGTTTGAAGATTAGCAGGGAACTGTTGTTGTTGGGCTTGAAGGCCTTCACGACGCTTCTTGAGCAAGCTCTCTTCTCGTTTACTCTTCCGGATCTCAACCAGGTTGTCCTCTCGCCGGCGGCGGCCTTCGTCGGCATCGACGGCAACCTTGTATCGGTTCCTACGAACCTCGGTCCTATCACTTGGCCTCAGAGACATGTTGGTATAGAGAATGAAAACTGAAAAGACAGATGAGATACTAAAAGCAATTACAGAAAACCCTACAACGATAATTGAATCGGAGGAGAAAGAGAGAGAGATATACCAAATATATTGAAGGGGAGACCGTGAATGACAAGGGTTTTGGGACAGAGTTCCTCTTCTAGTCTTCTTCTGTTCATGGGCCGGGTCTCCCCTCTTTTTCTGGGCTTAAGCCCAAGCTTTTCTGTGCTTCTGCTTTTGGGTCATTGCACAACCCCTCAAAACCGCTGCTCTTTGATTTTTATGCCACACTGTAGGGGTGTACAAAACCGAACCAAACCGCAAATCAAGTTAAATTGAAAAAACCCAACTAGTAATTTGGTTTGACTTGATTTGGTATTGAAAAAAAATCCGACTATATTTGGGTTGGTTTAGTTTTAACTAAAAAAAATCAACCCGAGACCAAACCAACCCGACATTATATATATATATAATTTTAAAATTTATTTTATACATAAAAATATTTTTTGATATAATTTTAAAATATTTCTTATACTATTTCATAGTTTTTATGTTTTAATATATTATTTCAAGTTTAAAACTTAGAATTCGTAATGGTCCAATAAAGATTATAGTTCATAGATGTTGATAATTATAATAAAACTTAAATCAAAATTAAATTAAGACTAATGCAAAAAGAAAATCAATGCAAAAAGAAAATCAATTCAACACTATGAATGATAATAATATTGAATATTTATTATTTAGTTTTACATTGGTTTAGACAATAAAAATACATAATCTAATTTTAATTTTCCTTAAATATTTAGTAATGTAACTAATACTTATTAAACTTATTTTAGCATGATTTAGTACTTTTAAATTATGATCATTTTCATTATGACTTTGCAATATTTATTTTATATGATGATTTGAATATTTTAGTGTCATCATTACTCATCTCATATTTTGTGTTATTTTCTTAAGAAACACCTTAGATAATTGTATTTTGGTTGGACTAAAGAAATATTTGGAGAACAAGTTAATTATTTGTTTGTATGCAAACTTTACCGAAAAAATACAAAAATCTGGAAAAAAAAATCCGAGGTTTATTAGTTTGGTTTGATTTATAACCTTAAAAATTTGACACAATGATGTGATTTGGTATTTGAAAAACCCGAACCGACCCGAGGTTGAAAAATCCAAATTTTATTAGTTTGATTTGGTTTATAAATTTAAAAATTTTACACAAATGGTTTGGTTTGATATTTGAAAAACCCGAACCAACCCGGTCATGTACACCCCTACCACAAAGTATAAGTTCTCTATAAGGGTGTGTTTGGTATCAAGGAAAATGTTTTCTTAGAAAACAAGTAGATTTCTAACTTATTTTCTCATGTTTGGTTGGTGATAGAAAATATTTTTAATGTTTGGTTGGTGAATGAAAAATATTTTTCAATAAATATCTTTTATTTTTGGCTTAAGACTAGAAAATAGTCTTTACGAAAATAATTTTTGACCCTAAAATCAACCTCGATAATCGATTTAGGACCCGAACCTGACATCCGACCTAGGCGGGATCGACGGCGTTCAAAATTCGACCTGGACTTAGACCTTGAAATATTTTTCAAACATAATTTTTTTAAAAAAAATGATTTGGAGGGGGGGGGGGGTAGAGGTGGTGTAAAAATGAAATTTAAAATTTTTGAAATATTTTTCAAAATAATATTAATTTTTTTTAAAAAAAAAAAGGTGGCTAGGGGTGGCTCAGGATTGGGGGACATAAATAATGAAATTTTTAAAATTTGAAATATTTTTCAAAAATAAATTTTAACGTAGTCATCAAAGTACAGAGGAAACGAGTTATGTATGATTTTAAAAGCATATTTAACGTAAAGAAATAACCAGCTCTTAAATCATATTTGATATTTTTAAAGAGTCCAAATACATGGTCTTTAAGAAAATTAAGATAATAAACATGTTTAATGAATTAGACGCATACCATGAAAATATATTTTGAGAACTACAGTTATATATTAAACTTATTTTGTTGTGTTCACTTGATACAATATTATATCCAACATCTATAACGACTCATAGGCATAGTATATATAGAGATGCGGAAATTTTCACTGTAGAGACATAAAAAGTGCGTAAAAGATTATGTGTTATTCAAGATTTACATAAAACAAGAATAATACTCTATAATTCAGACGGAGAAAACGTAATTTGCTTTAGATTATACTTAGAAAAATGAAAAAGTTTTGACTGTGTTTTTGATATGAACGCCCTTGAAAAGTGAAATGGGAAAGAGGAACTTTCAAGGTTCGCACGAAAATGGTGAGAGAAACACTTGTTAATGATGAAAGAATTTGAAGACTTTGCTTGAAGAGGAGAGAGAGATGGGAACGATGCAATACAAGAGAAAACCTAGCTTCTAAGTACATATTAGGTTTATTTTTGGTTGGACTAACTTTGGGCGGTTAATTGGGTTACATTTTGAACAAATTTGACATTGAAAATGGGCTGAACATATAGTCTAATTTAGGGTTCATTTTGAACGAATTTTCAAGGCATTTTTCCTTCTTAATTTTTTTGGGGCTTTCTCACCTTAATAATTTAATACAAACTATATACATCTTACTAGTTTAGGTCCTAATTACTAGGGTTCACGGTAGTTTCGAATATTACTTTCTATGTTATCTTTCATTCTTTTGATATATGTATCATTATTTGCTAGATACATATATCTGATAGTTTTAAAAATCGAGATACATGTTTTATTTGTTTGAATTCAATAGTTGTAACTGATTTCTTTAATTAAAGGAGTAATTGAGGATTTTCAGAATATATGAATAATTGATTCTAAAATTTTTTAAATTAATCAAATCCCTTAATATAAGGCATAATTAAGGAGTGTATCTATGTTTAATTAATTTCATTTATTATTCTTTTTAATAACAAGTTCATTAATAGTATTAATAAAAGACAAAAACATTTATATCTTGATTATGTAATTTGATTAACTTCATAAATAATAAATTCATTAATTTGATGTATCTATTATCAATATATGATGTATCCAACAATCTAAACACTTAGATATATGAGTGTACGGTTGCAAATGTATATATAAGGCGTAATTAAGGAGTGTATCTATGTTTAATTAATTTCATTTATTATTCTTTTTAATAACAAGTTCATTAATAGTATTAATAAAAGACAAAAACATTTATATCTTGGTTATGTAATTTGATTAACTTCATTTTATTACTCTTAAAATAATAAATTCATTAATTTGATGCATCTATTATCAATATATGATGTATCCAACAATCTAAACACTTAGATATATGAGTGTACGGTTGCAAATATACATTTATATATATCGTAAATACGTACTAACCTCTTAGATACAAAAAAAAATAAAAAATTAAATGAACTTTGATAAGATGGACACAAATGCAATCAGACGTATCATAAAGACATAGTAATCTCTTATTCCATATTAACAAGTAGACTATGATACATGGGTGCACAAGTACATTCATATGTATCATAGATTATCTAGTATTAATTTCATATATTTATTGTATGTATCTAGTATTAATTTTATGTATCTATTTTATATGATCTAGTATTAATTCCATGCATCTATTTATATGTTTCTATTAATGATTTGATGTATCAATTTCATAGGTTATCTAAAAAAAACATGTATCTCTGATACATGGTAAGCAGATACATCTAATTATGTGTATCTACATATGAAATGTAATTGAAACACAAAAATTAAGGAACAAATCACGATCGTAGAGTATTTGTCATTATCATTAATCCAAAAAGTAATTTTTAAAAAATTCTTCCCTTTTTTAGCATCTGAAATTTTTTCTCATAAACACATATAATCTTAACTCAGATATATGAACTCTTAACTAGATACATGTGTATATTTTGTTAGAAACATGTACACCTAATACCCTTCGTATCTCTCTCCTCTTCAACAGAGACCAATGCCACCTCCGTTGCTCGTTTCCTTGCCATAATGAAATCGTCGTCTCCAACAAATATTTCACTGAACTAGCAGGAAACTTTCCATTTTCGTTGTGCTCTTCTCCTCACCATGAAAAATAATGAAACAAAACAGTAACAAACCTTTACATATAATGTTGATGAGCAAGAATCAATTTTGTGATATTTGAACATGAAAACGTGCAATGAGACAATGAAGGAAGGGAGAGAAATGGTGGAGGTGGTGGAGGACGAGGGGTGGAGTAGAGATTGTTGGAGTAGGGGATTGGCAGAGGACATGGTTGATGAGAGAGAAAAAATTATTAATTATAATTGGATCATTAATTTTGATGTTTAAATATAAAGATAATTAATCAATCCTAATTTTAAGGGATTTGTGTATCTAATTGTATCTTTTAAATATATGGTATAAAATATTAAAAGTAATAATATATATAATTGTTTAAAAGTAGAGCTAGTGTTAGTATATATGGTAGTAAATATTTATACACTAAAAATATACATATAAAATATTTTTGAAGTAATAATTTTAATAATGAAATTAATGATAATCGTTGTAATTAAAATCAATGACGATAACAATATAAATTATACTAAGATAATAATGAAATGTAGTAACAATGATGATTATCGCAACTATACTAATAATATCAATAATGAGAGTAAAGAATGAAAAAGAGCACTACAATATAGTAAAAACAATAATTAAAAAAGAAACTATAATAATAGTTAAAAGTAGATTATTAATGATTAGAAAACATTAAAAAAAAAATTAGAGAAAAGGTAGAACAAAATTGAGTGTCAACAATTGACATTAATAAGATAACTAAAAGTATATAGATTCGTCTCTTTAAAGTACAATTTTTCACAACAAGATATCCAGTGAAATTCACAAGTGAGATATGAGGATGATAAAATATATGTAGACCTTACCATTACCTCGTGGAGATAAAGAAATTATTTTTCAACAAATCTAGATACAAAGAAAAATGAGACAATGGAGAGAATATAGCAAGTAACAAGGTAACAAAGCGAAGCTACTGGAAAGGAGTTGAAAACAATAATAAAATAATGTAATAATTGAAAAACAATAAACAACATACTAGGATAAATTATTTAAAAAAATAATAAACATTGATAAAAAAAAAATTAAAAATCAAGAACTACAATAAAATAACTAGTACCATGACAAACACAGTCATCTTAAGCAAGACAACACTACTGACTACACAATCTACAACTTTTTATTCTAATACGTGTCCTACATACCCTCTTAGCAAAGTTCATGTCCTCAGTAACTTGAAATATCGTCATATCTTGTCTTATCACCTCTACCCAATACTTCTTTGGCCTACATCTACCTCTCCTCGTACCCTTTATAACCAACCTTTCGCGCCTACTCACTGGTGCATCTACGCACCTCCTCTTTACATGTCCAGACATCAGTCTTACTTCCCTCGTCTTGTCCATCATAGATGTCATTTCCACCTTATTTTGGTTCCCTCGTTTCTAATCTTATTGCTCCTAGTATGATCACACATACACCTTAACATCCTAATCTCCGCAAAATACATTTCCCAAACATGGGAGTTTTTACCGATCAACACTCCGTCCAATACAATAATATCGGTCTAACCACCATTTTATAAAACTTAACTTTAAGTTTTGATGATACAATTTTCCACAAGTCATTCACAATATCTTTTTAGTGGTTCTTTTTAGATAAATAATCTTGTTATTTCTTGATCTCATATTTGTTACTCATGACATTTGTTTTTGCAAAAAATATTTCACCATTAATATGCACAAATAAAAACAAGAAAAAGAAAAAAAAATATTTTTTTTATTGGTTAAATCGAAAATCGAATCATTAAGAATTGCTAACCAAAAATCAATAACAACTACTTACTCCGTTCCTATTTATATGTCGTTTTTACTAAAAATAAATAATCCTTAATACTCACTCGTCATTTCACAAAACCAATACATAAATAACATTATTCTTCTTACTTTATCCTTAAAAATTATTAGTCTTGAAAATATGAATTTGACTAACATAAGAAAACTAAATGATTAATTCATGTTAATTGGTCAATTTAATTAATCAAAATAAATTAATTTATGTTCATTTATTGATTATTGACTTTAAGAGAAAATAAATAAAGATACAATAGTAAACTTACTTAATTTCTTAAAGAACGTGATATCTGATAAGAATGAAAAAATTACGTTTTTACTAATTTAATTATCGATTTAACAAATTTACCCATCAAATGACCGGTGAACCAAATCCATAATCACCCTCACGTCTTCCACCCAATCCCGATTTAAAGATGATTTTTTCAAGCAAACTCTTAATTTACCTTCCCTAGGTAGTAAACAAATCCAATTCTTTTCGGATCCATGGTCTATACCCTACCCAAAAAAATGATTAAGCTACTATGTAAAACTGTAACCTACCAAATATGATTAGACTCTATTACCACTAATTCAATTATTATTGTTAATTTTCTTTTTTTTACAGCTGTAAAAACATTAAATGCTCCTTAATACGTAAACAAAAGAACACAGGCCAATACCCTTTTTTCTTGTTCCCGTTTCAGTATTTTTTAACTCTGCTTTTAAAAATTGAAAAAAGATTAAATTCCCTCTCTTTTATCTTCCTTACCAAAACCAATTACACCACCCACCCACCCCGTCTCTCTTTTTCGCCTGTGTCACGTCTATTTGATCAGTCTCTGTTTTTACAGTTTCAAGAATTGAAAGGTCTTTATTTAGGTAAGTATTCGTGTGATTCTTTTTGTTTGTGATTGTGAAGAATATGTAAATGTTGTGTATTTTTCTTGTGGTGTGCTAGTGCTTTTGATCAAGAAAATTGTGTATTTTGACTTAGGTGCAATATTTAGAAGATGGATTCAGGGGATGGGTCCTCTGTTCCGAGGAGGACTAGACAACAGTTTTTAAAATATTGTGTCGAGTTTATTGAGAAGAGGAACAAGTTGAATAAAAAAGGTAATACTACTCACTCTTCTACCATGTGTTGTGTGGATATTGTAGAGGATGATCATGTGAGTTGTGGGAGGAAAAAAAGAATAAAGGTGGAAGAAAAAAACACATCTTGTGGTGGAGGTGATGGAAGTATGGTGAGAAGTTTGGAAAAAGGAAAAAAGAAGGTGGACAGTGGTAAGAGGAAGTTCAGTCCAGGAACTTGTGAGTCCGTCATGAAAAGGCCTTTCATCCAGGAAATATCTGATTCTGATGATAATGACGATGACAATGATGATGAAGATGATTCGGAGGATGAGGAGAGTGATCCTGATGTTGTTTTTATTGGGGATGTTGCTGCAGACTCTATTGTAAATAGTGGATCAGGTTCAGGATCTTGGTCCAATGTGGGCTCTGTTGGGTTAAGGAGTGGTACATTGAATGAAGCAGATGATGTTATTTCATCAACCTCGAGCATGTGTAGGACTAGTGAGCGGCGTAAATCAGAGGAGCACATTGATATTGAGAAATCAGATGACTTTGTTGATCCTTTGAAATCACAACAAGAGTTTACTGATACAACAGATTCTTCTGAGTCAGAATCTGAAGCTTCAAGTGATGAGGATAATGATCAGCCCGAAGACAAGGATTACCGGGTGCATGAATCATCAACATCAAGTTCTAGTCAATCTGATGATATAAGAAGTGATTCTGATGATGACTATGATGGAGGAAAGGAATCAGAAAAGGATTATCTGAGCAATCCTACAAAGAATCAAAACAATGAAGAAGGAAAAGGATTTGATGATATCAGAAGTGGTTCTGATGATGATTATGATGGAAGAAAGGAATCAGAAGATGATGATCCTGATCTGAATTGTCATGCAGAACAGAACAATGAAAAGGGAAAAGGATCTGATTATATCAGAAGTGGTTTTGATAATGACTATGATGGAAGAATGGAATCAGAAGATGATGATTTGAGCTGTTCTACAAAGCAAAAATCCAAGGAAGAAGGAAAAAAGGAGTCAAATGGGAGGCTAGTACCTCAGCTTGCTGTTGCGAATGAAAAGCACAGACGTCGAGCATATCTTCTTCGGCCACGCTCACTATCCAAGTCCAGAAAGAAAATGTTAAACCATGGAAGTTGTAGTAGACCAGTTGTTCTTAGTGATGACGAAGGGTCTAAATCCTTGTCGTCTGAAGAGGATTGTGAGGCTGGTGAGTCGGTGCAAAATGCTGTTGTTCAAAAGGAACAAAAAGATGTTGTTCAAAAAGATAGAAAAATTCGGAAGAAGATTCTTAAAGATTCTGAATTCCTGAGGTTCGTTGTTGATTCTATAATAAATGGCGATGATCATGATAAAATTACTTCTCCTGAAGAGAAGCGACAGGTTCCTGTCAAAGAACCACTTCCTTTAATATTCCGGTTTGAAGACGAGGAACCTCCCCCCCTGGAGAAACAAGAATGGCAAAAGGAAATTGAAGATCTTTTTGCTGAAATGGATATGTGTACCTTAGAATCATGTATTGGCTTCACAAATTCATCTGTTTTGCCAATGCAGGGATCAAAAGTTAGTGACTGTCAGATGGGGAACCACCAACTTGTTCTAGATGAACAAATTGGACTCATTTGTAAAGTTTGTTCACATGTGCATTTGGAGATCAAGTATATCTTCCCTTCTTTTGTAAGTATATGAGTTTTGTTCCTGTCAAGCACTTACCTTTCCAATTAGGAACATAATTTACAAGATCTATTCTTATTACTTTAACAGATTCCATCTTTTATCTTAGTGACGGTATGTAGTAGTTTTTGCTCTATTTGTGCATGCCAATTTACAAGATGCTTTTTAGCGGTTAGGATAATTGAGAATGGAAGTGTGCTTGACATAGTGTATGATAAGAATAGGGGCAATGCAGTTGGTTCTATCCCTAAGAAATTTGTAATAAGTTATTGGATGTGGAACTTTTGACAGTTTGTTACATCCTAATGTTTTCTCTTTCAATTAAATGGACATGCTAAAAATTTATAGCAGTAAATGGAATTAGCTCAGTAAATTAGTTTGTGAGGTTTCTTTTTTGAAACTGGTAATATATATATATATATATATATATATATATATATATATATATATATATTGAATTACACCATAACAGTGCAAAAGACTTTACAAAATCCCAACCAAGCTAAGCTTACTGCTTCATAAGGATCCTATCATATCAACTAGTGATTCAGCCTCCTTAGCATAGCTTTCTTTACACCAGAAATAAAACAAAAATATGCAATTCATCTTGATTTTCTCCACAAAATTATATTCGTCTTCATAAGCTCTATAGTTCCTCTCCTTCCAAATGGCACACCATATGCAAGAAGGGACGAGTTTCCACCAAATTTTCTGACTAACTGCCTCATCATTCTGGTTCCAACATTTCAGCAAATCAACACTTGTTGCTGGCATTGACCCTCTGATTCCTACCATGTTCTAGAATAGTTGCCATAATTGTCCAGTAATAGGACAATGAATGAATAGATGACTATTATTTTCCCCAGCAGCTCCACACAAAAAGCATCTAGAACACAGTTGGAATTCACTTCTTTGAAGTTTATCCTGTGTGAGACAAGCATTTCTTGTGATTATTAGCCAAGAAAGCATACCACCTTAAAAGGAGCCTTCATCTTCCAAATGGATCTCCTGGCTACTGATTAGTTGACTGTTTGTGCCTAATCAGAATGTTATAAGCTGAGTTTACAGAATAAGTTCCGTAACTAGTGGGCTTCCATATAAGTGAATCTTCAGTGTCTTTGAGCCCTTGGAATCATTCCAAGGTCTTGAAAAATTCAACAACTCTTTCCAACTCCAATCATGCAGTAGCCTTCTAAAAGTAATATTCCATCTGTGTACTCCTTTTGCTGATTCCAGACTAATGTCTGGCATAGTTTCTTAGTCCATACAGTTGTATTTATACTTGATGTCCCTGGTTACATATTCTTTTTCCATCCTTACATTTGATTTTATAAACTCTGCTCTCCAATTTTTGTTGCTCACTCTTAAATTCTTTAACTTATGTTATCTGCAGGCTGACAGAACCCGAGGGAGGTATGGAAGAAAGTATTTTGGAGATTCATCATCGCTCTTGGATGCTGGCGGCTTTAGATATTATGATTCTTCTGCAGTTCATGATTCTGCTATTTATATGGAAGGAACTGTGTGGGATTTAGTCCCCATGAATGCCAAAGCAACAATGTACCCTCATCAGCGTGAAGGATTTGAGTTTATGTGGAAGAATATTGCTGGAGACATAATCCTTGAAAATCTCAGGGAGCCTCTATCTGGTAGTAGGGGAGGATGCATAATCTCGCATCCACCTGGCACTGGAAAAACCCGTCTGACCATAGTCTTTCTTCAGGCATTTCTGAAGCAGTTCCCAAAGTGTCAGCCTGTGATCATAGCTCCATCCAATTTGCTTCTTAACTGGGAAGCCGAGTTCAAGAAATGGGAGGTGGACATTCCCTTCCACAACTTGAACAGCAAAGATTTGTCTTTCGAGGAAGATGAAGCTACTGTTAGTGTCTTCCACTGTTTATCCAGTGCTGGAAAAAGAGATCCACAGCTTATACGCATGGCGAAGCTAAGATCCTGGGCTAAAAGTAAGAGTGTCTTGGGAATTAGCTATGGCTTGTTCAGGATTCTGACGGGAGAAGATGGGGATGGTTACGCCAAAGAGATTAGAGAAACACTTCTCAAATTACCTGGTCTTCTGGTCCTTGAAGAAGGGCACACTGCTAGGAATGATCAAAGTCTTATGTGGCAAGCTTTGAACAAGGTTGAAACAGATAAGCGTATACTTTTGTCTGGAACTCCCTTCCAGAATAATATCAAAGAGTTGTACAACACCCTCTCTGTAGTTAGTCCAAAATTTGCTGCAGATTTGGAGCATAAATGGACTTCTCTTAGCAGTTGCATTGACAAGAATGTCCGTGCCTTGGAAGAGCTTAGGGATATGATTGCACCACTAGTTCATAGATGTGGTGAAAATGTAAAGAAGGAAAGCCTTCCGGGTATAAGGGACACTGTGATACACCTGAAACTCACAGATTTGCAGAAGAAGCTGCTTAAGAGAATTCCTCAGAACCCAGGCTCCTTTTACAACCAAAATGTGGTGTCTCTGATCTCTGTTCACCCTTCATTAGTGGCAAATAGGAGTGAGTTCTCTGACTTAGAAAGCCAGTTAAAAGAAAGAGGATGTCGATTGGATCCAAATGCTGGAGTAAAAATGAAATTTGCTGTTGAACTGATCAGACTTTGTGATGGCTTGAATGAGAGGGTTATAATATTCAGCCAGTTACTTGATCCTCTAAAGCTGATCAAGGAGCAACTCAATTCTCTCTTCAACTGGACTATAGGCCGAGAGATTCTCTATATGGATGGTCAACTTGATGTAAAGCTGCGGCAGATATCAATAAACTCTCTGAATGACCCTAAGAGTGATGTAAAAGTGCTTCTTGCATCAATAAAAGCATGTTCAGAAGGGATAAGTCTTGTAGGGGCTTCAAGAGTGGTTTTGCTGGACGTTCTCTGGAATCCCTCAGTAGAACAGCAAGCCATCAGTCGAGCTTACAGGAATGGTCAGACTAGAGTTGTGCATGTTTACTGTCCGGTGACATCAAAATGGGAGGTTGACAAGATCGAACAGCAGACGAGGAAAAAGTATCATTCTGATGTGCTTTTGTCTAGGAATGAAGTGAATACTTGCCAGATGAATCCTTCATATTCTCTTTCAGATGATAACATACTAGAAGCCATGGTTCAGCATGAGAGTCTCCATCATATATTTGAAAAACTATCTCATGCACCACGTGTGGTGCCTACGACATGCTTCCCTGCACGATGAAGGTATGGTTTCTTCTCGGTTGCTGGTACATGAAGCAACCAGACTTGTTTAGTGTATTTTGTTAACTTTCTGTTTTTGAAAAATGGCTCAAACCTTTATCTCTTTCTTGTCAGATCACTTGGACCTTTTTTTTGGTTGCGAATTGATGAAACCTGTTAGGACATAATTTTTGAAGCCATCCTACTGTGAGGTGCTTTATGACAGGTATACTATCATCATACAATCAGTAATATTTTTTCTGAAGATGCTAAATGATGTATTCACAACTACTACTGTTATTGTTTCCTTGTTAATGATATTACCGATGAATGATCCCAGGACACCAGAAAACTTCATTAGTAACTAGTGCCTTTGCCTTTGTGGATAAGCAAACTAGTTATAATTCGTATTACTATTATTAACTGGAGACACTCTTAACCAAATTATTACTATTATAGTTTCATTTGATTCTACTACATTGCAATTGAGTTGTTTATACTGAATACAAACATTACAAAATGCTGCGTTTTAGACATGAAAGAAGTTCTTTTTTAAAAAAAACAGTTTTATCTTTTTCTTATTCCGTTCCTTCTGGTTTCAGGCTTTTTGATGCAGTTCTACAGTTTTTGTAAAAAGAAAAGAATGCAACAATGTGCAGATTCACACCTGGTTAAGCTGATTCTATAGTTGCAGATACGAGTTTGTAACTGTATAAACTATGGTTTTGCCTGTCATTTTCTTTTATTCCGGAGCTGTGAAAAGTCTTTTGCTCCTTTATCTGTGAAGCATATCCTTAACACAGTTGTATTTGGCTCAAGCCTCTTGGTGTATATATATATATATATATATATATATACTAGTATCTGGACACGTGCGTTGCACGTATATCCCATATTATATGGTTGCATAATATATGTCTATAGTTATAAATTTATGTATAAATAAAAAAAATTTGATTGTAATATGAATTGGAAAACATGTATAAGATAAGAAATCAAAACAGATACCCTCAAATTTCAAACTATAAGCATAATAAGAATATATATTTCTAATGAGTTTAATCAATCTTACCTCGCAATAATCCTTGCATTTCATTGAGAAACTTTCAATCCATACATCAACATTCAACCGTGTATATATAAAGAAACTTGAAATGCATAACAATAATTATATCTATATTTTTTGAAAACACTATAAAGTCAATTTTCCTTTTTGCATTATAATATGGATCGCACACAACAACTTCTATTAAAAAAAGGAAAGACAAAATTAGGAAAAATAGTATCAATAAATTGGAATGAAAAATGTAAAATTGTAAGAAGAGGAAGAGAAGAAAAAATCAGTAGAATATATTTACCTAACCATGAATAAGGAAGTATGTTGAGTAAAAGAAGAGTAATGCAAAAGTGTGAGCTGATATATGGAGGAAATTGACAAATATAATAATATGTATTGAATAATGAAAAGACAACTCTTCAATTTTTGCAAAATTTTTAAAACTACGAGCTCAAGATAATATAAATTTATTAATTTAATAAATGACATAAATAAATAACATACATTTACGTAATTATAACTTTTCAAATTCTTCTATTATGAGATTTATGATTATGATTAAAAGCAATATCAATGTACTCATTTATCAAGAAAATAACAATTTAATTATTAAAGGGCTTATGAACTTCAAATTCTACCATTATGTGATTAAAATATTTGTATTTAATTAAATAATTAATCAAATGTTAATTTAGTAAAGGGCCAAAATGGTAATTCAACTTTTTACTTCGCAACTTCCAACTAGGCATCATTTGTTTTCATTAAGATTAAGACATCTGAATCTGAATACACATCTAAACATTAAGATTTGCATTAAGAGCTAGATGTCTAGATCTGAATACACATCTGAATATTAAGATGCGGTCTCCAAATATGAACATTGAATGATTATTGTTTGTTTTCAATATCTAAATATGCATATGAAATCAAACATTATATTAATAAAATGTTATAAAAAATTCATTTCAACAATAGAATATTACTTTTTGATTAAAAAATTATCATAATCATCAAGCATAACATAAAAAAAAATTACGAATAAAAAGTATTTTATAGGCACAGTAAAATATCAAAAAGTTCAATAAGTATGATAAATACTAGTTGAAAAGTAATAAATAAGGTATCAATGCCTAACATATATTTTGGCTAATTAAAAAAACTAAAGAATTCTTATCTTTTTTCCAACAACATTAATCCAATTCTCTAACTTGTGAACCTCTAACGTCATTCATGCTTTTTTGTAGTGGACACTTTCACAAAATATACTAATACATGTAGTGTATAATGACTCTTCCCATCCAAGTCCATCTAATTTTTCCATATATTCTTCAAATGTAGGTGCACTATTTTTTTAATCAATAACTCCAGAGCAGTAATCATCTTCTCATCAATTTCCAATTTAGACGAATAAGTTTTTTTTCTTCCCCAAAACTTTTTTTCCAGCTAAAATGGAATATTGGGATGGATCCAATTCGGACGAATAAGTTTTTTTTCTTTCCCAAAACTTTTTTTCCAAATGAAACGGAAGATTGGGATGGAGAATTGTTAAGAGCTCCATTATTTTTGTCACCAACTAGTTCAACAACAATAATATATTAGTGTTATCACACAAACGGATTTGATGATCAAAGAGTCTCAATAAAATTATTGGTCTAAGACAAAATTCTAATAAGAGACCTCAAATATGTAGACATAGTTATTATTTTTAATTATGAATAGTTTTTTTTTTTTTCACTCAAAAACCTTGATAACATCAATACACTAAAAATATTATTGCAACAAGTGTTCTTGACAAACACACCCTAAGAAAATTATTAATATAAAAAAAATACTTGTAAAGATTATGAAAACTTACCAGTTCAAGAGGAAAAAAATGGTGTTTGATTGAGAAAAGAGAGGAAGAAAGTTTGTAGTTGTGAGAGCAAAAGTCACGCAAAGACCGAAAAGGCGATACAATATTATTTTATAACTTATTAAATAAGTCTGAATGGTGTTAAGAGTCACTTGTAGATCTGATCCGTTCAGACCTTTTAAGGTCCATTAAGAGGCTTTTTGGAAAAAGAAACAAATGGATTTAATGGGCTGAATCTGAATCATTCAGAGTCAGACCTAAAAATCAAACACACTTAATGGACTGAATCTGAATGATTAAGATTCAGACCTCCATTAAGTGCAAACAAATGAGGCCTATAGTAATATATGATATATGATATGATATATATGTTTCAAGTTGAAGATAGTAGTAATGAGTCAATTCTGTAATGAAAAATTGGAATTATAGTATAAATAATCTTCACATTATCAAATAATCATTATGTGTTGTAGCAGGTATCATATCTTATTTTCAGGATATTAAGAAACACCTACAACAAGTAATCGTATAAAAGTTTTTCATTATGGAAGTGAAAGCCCCCTTACATAGAACTGATTTTTTTTTTTTTTTTGTATTAACATGAAGAATGTGAAATAGTTACACTTAGAAACAGTTATGTCCATAAACCAAAAATAGATTGGTAAAAATTATATACAAATCAATCTTGTTAGGAAACAGAAAAAACACCCGCTATATATTTTTTTTCCTCAGCTACATGATGAATTGCAGTGGAATAAAGATTTTCTGCCCTCCACATTCAAGATCACACATATAGTATATGCATTTACAATTTACACATTGTTGCGGTTTCCTTCAAACCAAGCGCAAGTACTTGTCAAAGTCAGATAAGTACTGTGCTAATGAAGTAGTATCATGTTCAATATTACTCTGATCTGTTCTTGAAATGGGATTTTCATTCGGAACAGGTCTAATAATTGTTCGAGGAGATCTTGGCGGAGATGCAAAAAGCATAGAGGTTTCCAGGATTTGACGACTAATGCTTTCTTGATGAAGTAAGAGTCGTTGTGCACGGAGAGCTGTGATGTATAAACCAGCAGCCAAGAAAACTGTCAATAGGCCAAAAACTCCAGAAGCAGAGAATAACCCCTGTCCAAGTACTAAACAACTTTCTCTTGGTGTTTCCCAGTGTCTTAGGTGTCCAGACTCAACACTTAGCCCTATTAGTAATAATATCTCCCCAACAGCAAATGAAACCCTGTTTAAGATTGAAACACAGCATGCATGCATTAATTAACTACTCTTAAAAAGCTTAAGCTATATTCATGTACAACATAATAATACTATAGTCCATAGAGGCGGATCGTCCAAAATTTTGGATTTATGGATTCTACATTCTAAACAAGACAATTTACTGAGTTTTGAATACAAAATATTTATACATATTAACTAAATATTTATACATATTGAATACAAAATTGAATCAATACCAATTTTTAACCAAATCATGCGCACCCCTACTTTGGGCCAAGGCCCAAGAGAGGATGTATGGGGCTACCCTTCAACTTTTTTGTACCCGTGGAAGAAAAGAGTTAATCTCCTTTTAACTTTTAACACTTTTAAATGATACGAGTAACATCTACTTATGTGATACTTTTGAAATCTATTTGGAAAATAACAAGACTCCTTACTATACGTCTAAATAAATTAGACACGTCATACATTTTCTTGAAAGATTATTTATCAACGATGACAATTACTAAAAAAGAAAAGGTGCCATATATGTACCAGGTAGAAACAAAGAAGAATCCGGCTTGCCAAACAAGAGTCTTGACAGATGGTGAGTGAGGATCCCAATAAAGTATATGAGGAGGAGTTGTTTTGCTCACAACAATCAACAAATAAGTGTGCTCAATCACCATAGCAATAGCCAGAACAAAAAATGCAGCACTAGCACACAACAAAGGTGTCTTCCCACTACCACTATATGTGCATTCATCTTTACCTCTCATTATCACCTACAAACCTCAATCACATAAGTCAACATTTATTCACACTTCTAAACTGTTAGTGAATATAAGTTAAATTTAAACAAAAATAAATTGTATATATTTTCGAGGAAAAACTGTAGTCTAACTTAATTCTATACATTGACAATAATGTAAACAAATTTTTAACAACTATATTAGTTCATCTTATAGATAACTATATGTAACATGTCCTAAAAATGCGTGATTTTATTAACTTGGAACATTAAGGTAATAGTTTCCCTCTACAACACGTGAAAACACACTAATAACGTAAAAATTCTTTATTAAAACGTACCTGAGAACGCGTAGCCTCAGCAATGAGGGAGAGAATGAAACAAAAGAGGCCAAGAAGTATTGACAAAACCATAAGAAATGCACCCATTTTGCTACCTAAATTGGTGCTAGGGCGACTTGGTTCAAGATCAGCATGAGTCACAGCCATTGTGCAACAATAGGAAAACAAATTTGAATTGAAGAAAAATAAATAAATATACAACTTTAATTTCACAATTACCCATAAAGAGAATAATAGTTTTAGAATTGCTTGGAACAAAGGTTGCTTAAAGGCCAAATATTCTTTTGTTCTTGTTCTTTCTATCTAAGTTTTCACACATAAGGTTGTTATTATTCAAAGCTTTTTAAGCTTAATCTAAATACAAAAAAAGTGATACCAATTTTATTCAGCTTAGTTAAAGCTATACCCTAAAAGATTAACCTTTTATTCTTGATCTAAGAAAGGGAAATAACATATTAGCTAGTGTAAAGAAGCTTTCTTTCAAAACGATTGATTATATTATACAATAAAGGACTTTATTAAGTACTAGTGCAAAATTTTGAATTACTTTTTATCATTTGTCGACCAAGATACATGTACAAAAAAAAATATAGCACGAGGAGGCATCTTATTTTTATTTCTTTACCAACTTTTGCACTCAAGGAATAATTTATCAAGTTCTTTTCATAATGAATATTAAAATGTTGAATTAAAAAACATTTGCAACTCTTAACCTCTTCTCCACGTTTCTTTTGGTGGACAATATTTGTCTATTGAGAGGATGGTTTGAATTTATATACGTACTACTTATTGAATAAAATGTTAGCATCTTCAAACATCGTGTGAACTTGTAAATAAAGAATATGAAGCCTTAAAAGGCCATCGCCTGATTATAATTTATAGGGCATATGGAAAAACTTTCGATAAGAGATAGACAGACGGTAGGAAATCCAATTATACGATAGCTGTTCATAGGTCACGTAGCCATTCTTAATTTTCTTTGATTAAACGTTGACTCTTTAGAAAATATTAAATATCCTCATTTATTTTACATCACGTAGCCATTCTTAATTTTCTTTGATTGAATGCTGGCTCTTTAGAAAACATAAATATTAAATATCCTCATTTATTTTACATCGTACTTAGTGCACTAGCACTTGGAAGAAGATTCCCTATTAAGATATTCAACATATGACCGATGGAGAACTCCCAAAGGTCGAGATAAATTCAAAATTTAGAATTAGTAAATACCAAATAGGTATGGTTAATTTATATGTGCGCTCATGTGTGTGTATATATATATATATAGAGAAATTATATATATATACACGTGAGCGCACATATTGGACTCATCAAATCAATCTATCTTTTCTTTCTCTTTTTAACTTTTGGATAAGAGATTTGACCTTTTAATTAACAATATGAAATTGTGGTTCATGTTATAATGGATGGAGGTGTGTATATAGATATGTATATTTGAAAAGTCATGAGTAACTATATAATTCGTGCACGTACAATTTGCTTAATAAGGTGAAACAGTTTTTCAGATTATTCAACTCCAAAAAAGGGCCTATAGCTTGACACATTATTCTTTCTTTGGCACTTTGCAGAGAAGTGGATCCATATATTGCATCATTTTTCATTTTGAGGTATATATGTTCGATCCACTTCAATAATATTCACCAATAGTTCGATCTACTTCAAGTATATAAGACATTCTTATATACTTGTTACATTTGAAACTTATTTTATTAATGTGATTATGCGTGCACATTTTCCTCATGAATCACAAGATTGGTACTATGAAAACAATAATTTAAAAGAAAATATTTATATCCAATGGAAAATGGTTCCCGATAGTTTTAATACAAATGATATTAAGATTTCAGATGAGATATATGGACCTCATGAGTCCCCACGGATCCCACCTCATAGAGTATTCCGTGGAGGACAGGTGGTGAATAAGAGCTCGTCCAGTTATTCTGTACTTTCTAGGTCAATTAATCAGCAGTCCTCCAATTATTTCTCGAATGTTATAATAAACACTTGTATTGTCCTGGATTGACAAAAGAGTTGTACACCGGTAGAAACATTGGACATTGCATTGCATCATATATTCATATTTCTAGATCTATGAAACGTCTGTGTTTTAAATTTATTTATCTTATTATTTATTTTTTGACAATATAAGTTCAACAGGTAATAACAAGTTATTTGTGTTGTTTAAGCACGAGTCTCCTCGTTTAAATCTTTGACCGGTGTACTGTTTACTGTTATGGAAGGAGTTTAGAAGTTGTTAAATTTCTATAGTAACAAGGGCATAATAACAAATTTTAAAGTGCATACTATTACAAGAGAGGATGAATTAATTCTTAATGAGATTAACAAATGTCTCTAGTAACAGGGACAGTCTATTTTCACCTATATGAATATTGAGGTTGTGCCACTTTGAACAAAGATTTAAAGAGTTGATCTTGTAAATATTCGTGAATTTGGATTAGCACACGACTGTGAACGTGCTAAAGCATAATATTGAATTTTTTTGCTACTTAATAATATTATGTACATGATACATTCGATTTAATAAAAGGAGATGTGGTTCAAATCTTAGGATACCAATATCTTCGTCAAACTTTAAAGTATTTACACTAACGGAAAGTTCAAATCTGGATTAGATACTTTTCGATATGCATGATATTATGAGATATATTACAAACTAGTGGAGGATTGTTAGGATAGTTGTAATATAATAATATAAAGGGAAAGTTCTCACATTGGTGGGAGAAGCCATCTTTTAGGTCTTTTTAAGGCCTTGTCCATTTAGTCTTGGACTTGGGGCTTGAGCGCGGGCTGGGTCGGATCTTTAATTAAATTTAAAGATTTATTTTTTTCATGATTTATTTTGAACAAATTATTTATTTAAAATTTGAATTTAATATTGAAATTTTAAGTAAAACAAAACTTTTACGGGGAGAAACAAAAGTTGTCTTTTCAGAAAGGGAGCAATTAAAGGTTGCGATTGTTCAGAAAATAAGTGTCTCTTTCATGAAAAGTCATTCGTTCGACTATTATGAAAAGTAATCTCTGTTTATGAAAGAACATGACTATTATGAAAATTCATTTCTTAAGTTCTATAAATACAAAGCATTCCTAGAAGTAGCGAACTCAATTGCATATATGTTTCAAAATTTTTTGTATCCTGATAGAGAATTGTTTGTCATTCCTAAAAGAATATACATGCAATAACTCTTGAAAGATAGTGATCTTTCATGCCTCAAAACTTTTAATTTCTCAGTTATTTTTCTTCTAACACGATGCAACCATAAACGAGCCTTTATCTTTGGTATGGGGGCAAATTTTTAAGTTTGATTTATAGAGTTGGTCATGTGCCAAGTATTTCTCTAAAAACTAACATAGACTACACTAAAATCTCTTTCTCTCCAAAGCCGAAACTACAGAGGAAGAGACATAAATTGTGATTCGTTGCCAAGCCGCGATTTAGAGGAAGATACACTTAGTGTGGTTCTCGCTAAAGCCACAATTATAGATGAAGATGCACCAAGTATGGTTTGTCGCTCAAGCCACAACTATTAAAGAAGATGCACCAAGTACGGTTATTTCGCTAAAACCGCAACTGCAAAAGAAGATGCATCAAGTGTGGTTCGTCCTCAATGCTGCAAGTGCAAAAGAAGATGCACAAAGTATGATTTGCTAAAAGAAATGCACCAAGTATGATTCATTGTCATAGTCAAATTATTGGTTAATAAAGTTGGATTAATATTTAAGTTAAAATTTTATGACTTAAATAAAATCCAAATTACATTTGAGCTAGTCTATTAAAATTGACAAGATGATCTCAGCTTATGCTCTTCAAACCCAAGACCCTCTAAAATTACTTGAGGACTAAAATACCCCCAAAACCCTAATTCACAACTATATTAAGGGGTCTTCACAAATCCAAAAGAAAGGAAAGAAGAAGAAGAGAAATACATAGAAAATCTCTACTCTTCAGTGACCTTCAATTCTTACTACAACACAATGCACTTTTTGCTACGAAATCTAAGCTATGAATTTAAAATTTCTATTGCTTAATAATACCTACAAATATTTGAACTTCATAGCTATCTATAGATTCGTAAAATTTCTTAGCCATGAAAATTAAGCTGGCAAAGCTAATGCTTCATTTTTGTTATAATTACTAACAACAGTGGCAATAATTATCTAAATAGCTACAATTTCATTGCTACGATAAAATTTCGTAGTTGGTCATAAGTTTTTGCCACGCAATAAAAGTTATTGTAGAAATAGTAACCCTTTAGCCACAACAAAATATTTGAAACAAAATGATGTATCTAAATAAATATTTTTGCTTCAAGTTATAAAAATTTGTGGCAATATGTAAATGATATAGCCACAAATATTTTGCTATAGTAAAATTTCCTAGCTAATTATTAATTATTGCTACAAATTAAAATTTATTGTAGCAATAGTAACCTTTTAGTCACAATAATTATTGAAATAAAATATGGTAGCTATATGAATATTTTTGCTTCAAATTATAAGATAATGTGGCAAAAGTTGATGATGTTGCCATAGATCTTTTCCTATGACAAAATTTTATAGTTGATTATTAATTTTTGTCACGTGTTGAATTTTTTTTCTTAACAATTGTAACTATTTTAGCCATAAAAAGTTATTTAAAATAAAATATTATAGTTAAATAAATATTTTTGTTTTGAGTGCTTAAAAGTAGTGGTAATAGTTGATTGAATAACTAGATAATTATTTGTCATAGCAAGTGTAGTTAGAGTTGTTGCTCATTCAATTGAATTTATTTTTTATATTTTGCAAGTTTTAAATATAAGTTAAATAAATAAGTAATTATATTAACTTCGATTAACTAATTAGAAGATTTAAACAAAATTAAACTTTAATAAGTCTCACTCAAGCTTCATCTTGGTCAAGTGATTTTAGAAGTTTTATCTGACTCGAGCATGTTCCATGAAAATAATACCTATCGATTTTGTGTAATTGTAGGTATTAATCATTTCATTCAGTTTTATAGGTATAATTTTAATAAATAGGTGATTATATTTAACAATTTTGATTAAATAATTTATCAAACTTTAATAAAAGTAATTCACTAAGTCTTGCTAAAGCTCCATCTTGATCAAGTGTCTTTGAAATTGTTTTTTTTTTCCGAGAATGTTCCATTGTAATTAGTTGTGTTAAACATACCGTTCGATTCAATTCAATTACAGAGGGTCATACTTGTGAATTCCAAACTTAACTTAAATAATTCTCACTCGAGCTTCATCCTAATCAATTATTTTGGGACTTGTTATTTGACTCACAAATGATCTCTTCAAATAATATATTCATCAATCTAGTGTAATAAGATGTGTTCATCATTCAATTCAATATAACTTTACACGATCTTACTTGTAAGTTTAAATTATAATTAAATTTTTTTTGATGACTATATATAATTAGTTTTGATTAGTTAATTATATGAAATTTAAACAAAACTTCACTAAGTCTCACTCAAGTTTTATCTTAAGCAAGTATTTTGAGAAATTGTTATATTACTCGAATTTAATCTATTTGGACAATTACTTTGTGATGTATTGTTAATTTAAATTAATTAATAATTATTATAATATAATTAGTTGAACTAAGGATTAATAATTGAATATATAGCTAATATAGAAGTATCTATATAACATTATTTATATCTAGCACGTATGAACTTTAAATACTGTTTATTAGGAGGTAAATATGAATTCACAAATTGATTATTAGGAGGGAATATGAATTCACAAATTAAAAAGAGAAGTAACTAAAATAATCCCTCCAAATTGTTTCAATCTTAACTTTTTTTATTACCTAAATTACAGCCTTCTTTTATTAGAGAGTAAAAATAGATTGACAAAAAAAATTGAAAAGTCAAATACCCTAAACTGTCAAAACAGATCTAAAAATCTAGCCGCCATACTCCTCATCCGCCTCCTCTTTGCTTCGTCAGTGAGTATATCGATCACATTCTAAGTTTAATTTTCCTTTTCCTCCATTGTTGTCCATTAGTTTTTTTACTTTCTTCTTAAGTTGTCAAAATGTAGACATTGAAATAATTATCTTATCTTGTTTATTTATGTAGATTGGTTCTCATCGATTTAAGGTGAACAATGGTGATTTCATTTAGACCGAGAGTCAAATTCTTTGAAATTAATGACAAGATAAGTTGAACTTTTGCTTTTTAGATGTTTTGGGCAAAGTTTGATCGTCTTTTGAGATGTAAATTGACTTTATTGGATCAAAGAACAAAAACTTCATATTTTAGTAAATATAATTCTTTTAGATAAAATATATAATTATATGTACTTAAATTATATGTAAGATATAATTGCTTTTGCTTTTCGATACTATTGATCTATAACTTAATCAAAATTTGCAGGTAAATTTGTGGAATTATTAGAGCAGCTTGGAGACAATGGCTCGAGAAAAAGGAGAAGACGATGCTGCATAGGGTCATACACCTATTGCTATAGCTATTATAGAAGAATTATGTATTGTAAATGTTCTGAAATTGAAATATGTAATTATGTGTAACTTGAAATCTATATTGATTTTTTTTTTGTTTGATCCATATAATAGAAATTCTTGTGATTAATAATGTTTATGCCAACATTCCTCATTTGTACCAATGAATTTTTGTAGTTGTGGCTAAATTTATATATATATTATAAAAAAATATAGATATACATTTCCGCTATTATGGAAAAATAAATAAAATCTAGCTAGTATAATTTATGTATTTCGTGGCAAAAAGAATAAATTCATAGCCATGTAAATAAAAAAATTATGGCAAATACTTCAATTTATAGCTACAAATTTTCTTACACATGGCTAAATACAAATATTGTTGCCACGAGACTAAAATATAATATAGCTACAAAGTTTGAATTTTCATAGCAAAGAAATCATTTTTTTTTTTGCTTCAACAGAATATCTTGTGTCTACCACAAAAAAATGCTACAGATTTTATATGTCGTGGCTAAAAAGAATTTGTTTTTGCTATAAGTATATATTTCGTAGCAAATTCTTTATAGCATTGCTACAACATCATTTCTTTTTGTAGCAATAAGTGATAGTCCTTAGCCACATACCATGTAAAGTCTGTAGCAAACTTTTAGCCACGCTACATCTTGCTACGAATGCTACAGAAACAATATTTATAGCTAAAGTGTTTAGCCATGGATCTTTTCATGTTTAGCTACGATGTATTCTGTAGCTATAAATGCATTTTCTTGTACATACAAAGGATTCTTCGTCTTCAAGTTGTAAGCCGCAAGTTTCCATAACTCCGCGATTGTGATCATCAAAGCTTGACTCCGTAGTCATCGTGAAGTTTCAACAAGTATTTCATCGATTTAAAAATAAAGTAAAGCTCTTGAGTAAATGGTCGCGAGGAGAAGAATCAGAGGATTACATCTTTTTTCTTAAATTTCATAAAGATTGTAACTTTCGTACAAATCATTCGAAAATATAAATATTATTGTTTGTTTGCTATTTTCCTTTCTTGATTTCTATATTCCAGGATCGAAACGTAATCACTTACAATGCGATCTCAAAATTTAGGAATGACCCAACTAGCTACAATAAAAGAACATAGACCTCTATATAGACTATAGTGTGCATTATTATTGTGCAAAATAAATTATATGGGTCATAGGTGTGACAGTGATAAGAAAGCCATGTATAGGTGGACCATCTCTTTGATTCTAAAATCTTGTGATGTTACCCTTTGGAACTCCTATTAAGCATACATGTCTAAGGATAAGCATATCATGATGCCAATTATGAAAACATACCTTCCTTTGCCTACACTCCAAACAGAGAACTATTATAGTATATTAAATCAATTAATCAAATTTCAAATCCCACATTTATGTTATAGTAGTTAATCAATCACTTATCAATCAGCTATATATGCCAAGCTAAGTGGTTTAATTTGGTTAACCGAAATTAATCATCTATGTCCATTTTGCTTTATTAGTTTAGACTTTAGACCCTTAGCGGTTGTTTTGATCATTTAATGTGATAGTCATGTGTCCTAGGTTGCAGTACTTGACAAATTGAATATTCAAAGAATTTATGGTGATGTGACTAGTATTCTAAGTTAACAAAACAATTAACCTTTCTTGTTTTTCTCAAGGAGTCGTATGATAAATGAGTTAGATTGGTATTAAATATTGTATAAATAATATCATGTTTGATAGTTAGTTAGGAAATTATGAGGTAAGTAATTTATATATAAAATTGGTATGATGTTTGATTTACAATTTAAAAACTCGCATAACCAACATGTACTAGTTATGAGAGAATATATGTAATCCTGGCATAAATCAATACGTATATTCCCTCATAACTAATATTTGTATTACTAATACATGCATAACTCTAACCAACTATTAAACGATCCCTAATGTTTACTTGAAATACTCGTGTTTTACTAACTGTCAGAAGGATGGTAAGTGGATTGTTCGATAGCTTACTATATGGACTCCTCTTAAATGTTTGGACCACTTCTTATCCCTCTTCTGCGCAGCAGACGGCAAGGGCCTCCAATCTTTTGATGCAGCCCAGGGACCCTTAATTTTGTACCAAAATCCTTCGTGCACCAATTTAAAATCTCTATAAATTCCCCATAATAATTAAGCAATTCTATCACCTGGGAAGTTGAGTATTAGTTGGTGAGACCCCTCACTTATACTCGAGATGTATATAGCATGTTTAGTCGCATGATAAATAGGGGCTAGGTAAAGTCACACTCCTTAAGAATATTTGAGAACATTAATAAAAAGAAAATTTGTCAATATTACCATTTTAATTCTTCACAAACTCTTCTTAAATATAGAGATAGTCATTATTTGAAATTTAAAAATAGTTAAAGACCCCATTATTAAAAGGAAGGGTAATTCTGTTTTTTTTTTTAAAAAATTAATACACTCTTGAAATTTGAAAAATTCATTTATATTGGACTATAAAAAAGTGTCAACAATTCATTTATATATTGGACTAGAGGGAGTAATTCCAACTTTTCACATGACATTTTTAAGATTACAAAATTAAATAATATTTTGTTATATTCTGTAAATCTTTAGTTTAAAATCAAAACATTCAAAAGTCTTTTTACTTTCTTAGATTTGTTATCAAATCAAAATCAAATAAATAAATTGAGCAGAAGCAGTAAATGAAAGGCACACGTACGGGTGGTGGCAAACGACAAGATATACTAAAATTATGAGCATTCAAGAATATTGTACTTGAGAAGGACAAATGAAAGAAATAATAGAAGTTGAGGTTGTCAAATTCTAGGTAGTCCTAGGTTGATAGTCCTACCTTTGTGCATCAATGGGCTAAAAGTTGTCAAAGTTAAGGTCATGTCTTAATTGTGTGTGTTTGTTGTAGACTATTTAGTGGTAGGTGCTAGTATTCCTCGGATGAGGCTGTCAACTTTTACACACCACCATGCAATGTCTCCTTTTCATTATGTTGTGTCCTCTTGAAACAATAAGTGTCTTCTTGTCTACACCTACCTATAATATCACAAAAAGAAAGATGCTCTGCAAAAATATATTCTCAATCTAATAATAAGTTTAGTGTGTCACACTAAAATGATAAAGACATACAAAAGCTTATTTGCATAACATGGGTAAAAACCAGCGCATAAAACCACTTCAACAGCAAATTAACCCACTCTAACAAACTTAACAACAAACTAATCACTAACTAAGTTAAACGATTGACACTTAAAGACCATTTAGCTAATTACAAGAATAAATATACATACATGGGAGTACCTTGGTGAGGAGGTCTGGTAACTGATCAATAGTGGGCAGAGGCGAATCCAGGATTTCAAGAAAACGGGTGCACCATTGCTTTAAAGATAAGATAAAAAAATTTATAATAACAATAACTAAGCGACCAATACATAAAAATTACATTACCACAAAACTTTAATTGGGGCTGACTGGGATTGAACCTGCGACCTTTGTGTTGAAATCTTGCAGTCGTACCAGTGAACCATCCATCCATCTTGAGAACGGGTTCAACAAGTTTTAATTTAATATATTCTTTAATAATTATAGAAGTAATATATCGAGTTTAGTCGGATGACCACGGGTTCGGGTGACCCAAAATTTGTACATAAATTCGCCCCTGGTAGTGGGAACATGATGAAGTGAAATCAGACCATTTTAAAGCTTATCTTGTATGAAGTGGAAGTGGAATGACCCTCTAGGTCATTTTCTTTTGTTTTTCGATATTTTTGACATTGAGAGCTTTCCTATAGCCACCACAAGTTATTGTGACTTGCTGGGACTGATGATTTGGTCACCTAATTATTCATTTGGTTTTTATGCAAGTTTCTGTGGTTTGGAGGTTTGAAGTTTGAACGGTTGACTTGGGTCAAAACTTTAGGTAAACAACTTCAGAATGCAATTCTGATGGTTCCGTTAGCTCCGGAACGTTGAGTTTGGTCTAGATAGACCTTTGGTTCGAGTCTCAAGGCTTTTGGACTCATTTCGAGCAACCTTGTGGCTTATGACTAAAACAAAGCCTTGGGTGTGGGACCCGCTTTTTGCCGAGACGACTTCGATGGAAGTTTCGACATTTTTGTTAAGTCTAAAATGTCAATTGGGGTCGCATAGTTCATTTGTGTACATGGATTTCAAATGAATCCCGATCCCCTGTCAAGTCATTTTTCCAGTTTCAAGTTTGAGCTGGTGCATCCTTTTGCAGGTGCACTTAACTTTGTTCTTCGCGTCCACAAGCTTTGAGGTGCATTTGTGAAGGCCAATGAAATTAGTCTTTGTGATCGCAGGCTGGGTGACCTATTTGCAAAGGCCATTCTCTTTGCTATTCACTTTCACGAGCGTTGACCCACACGATCACGTAAAAGGGGTCAGCGGACCCAGTGCATATTGACTAGTGCAACTGCGACCATTAGGTACCGCGATGAGTAACGTGGTGGCAGTATATCAACTTTCTGCAATTCAATAACTCATTTCTTACGTTTTCCTCAATTGTAAGACTTTGAGAGCTCGTTTGGAAGTGGGAATTGCTGATAATTGTTGAGAATATAGTGTGTTAGAACGTTGACAGGTTCATTGTTTTTTGATACGTAAGTTCCCTTCAATTTCTTATTTGTGAACTCTTGAGTTTTGGTGCATGAGTTGTTTTTGATCTTGTTTCAGCTCAGATTGTGCCCATTTTCGGGGCCCAAGCTCCTTGAGCTGATTGGGACCCATTAATGGAATAAATTTTGGAATTCGTTGTATGGTCCCACAGTGCCATTTTTTGCGCAATTTTAGTTCCATTTTTTATTGTTGCAATTTGGGTGTCTAAACGACCATGTTGACGCTGAGATTATTAATTTGATAGCGTGAAATTGTTTGGAAATGGCTCAGAAGGGGAAATATCTAGTTTAGAGGTTTGGAGTGCGCGTGATCTGCTTCGAGGTAGGCTACAACTTACTATCCTTAGACCTTACTTGTTGATTGTTCTACCATGATAATTTGCTAAGCGTGGGGCTGGTTTTAAGCATGATTAGTTGGTTTGTTATCATTGTTGCAATGCCTTAGACTTATTAGGTTATTTTCGGGTGTCGATAAGTTGACTCATGAGTGGTTTGATGTTATATTTGTTCCATGATCTATGTTTAGGCTAGAATGACCTTAGTACTGTTATTGTGGAGCAGCAGCCTAGGTTTGACTACAATTGCTTTAGATGTTGGTTTTTCAGCCCCGTGGGGCTGTTTTGGAAATGTAATTGGTTTAGATGCAACCCTCTAGGCTAGGTTGTGACCTTCAAATAGCCTTTTTTGCGTTACATCTGACCTAGTGTTATAGCTATTCCAATGTAAGATTTTGAGATAGGTTAGGATTTTGTACATCTGATTCGATGTAAGATTATGGGAGCTGTAGGTTTTTGTGTGGCCATTCCGACATAAGATTCTGGGGTGAGACTAACTTCTCCGATGCAAGATTTCAAGAACTTTTGGGTTTCGATAAAGCTTTCCGATGTAATATTTTGGGAAGCACTAGACATTCCGATGTAAGATTCTAGGTGTGTTATGTTACGGTAAGGCTTTCTGATGTAAGATATTGGAAAGGTCTAGCTATTCCGACATAGGATTCTAATAGACACTAGGTTCGAGGTTTTGGTGTTTATTTTAGAGTTGTGCCTCATATTGAAGCCTTTCTGTGTACCCATCGAATTTATGGGGGTTCGAATGGGTTATTACTTGTATGTTTTATCATAGTTATGCCTAGTATGTGTCTTCTAAGTTTATGGGGTCCAGTTTGGTTAGATAGCTTTACTGCTTTCCTTATTCAACTTAGTAGCATTACTTCGATGCATGCCTAGTTATGCCTTCACTATTGCCTTTTTTTTACCTTGTTATACTCACTTTTATTATATTATTTTAATCATAAGTTTGGTCGACCTATGATGCCTATTAGATACCCATTATTTTGATACTCATACTATACTCTGTGTCTTTTTTCCTAATGCAAATTTGAGCTCTAGTCGCCCATATTGATTCTCGTGCTACTATAGCTGGTGTTCCAGAGACTGAGGGTGAGCTTATTGACGTCCGTGATTGTCTCATCTTCTTATGTACATCTTGGGCTAGTCTTTTGTAATTCGAGACAACTTTTATATTTCTTGAATATGTCTAGTATGTACTCATCTTTTGTAGTAGCTTTCCACTAACATCCACTAAGTTTTGGGATGTATCTTTGTACTTTTGTCCTTTTCTGAGGGTTGATGTTATATATTGTTCCTTATTTCTGCTAGTCTTTCTCAATTTATCTTGTTTATGCTTCTTTACATTTCTATTATTCCCTAGGCCCATTATCATTAGTTCCGGGTTAGGGTAGGCTTACCTACAAGTATGATTTAGTAGGTGATATCATGACTTCGGTTTTAGGATTGTGAAAAGTTAGCATCAGAGCCCATGTTCACCAATGTTGGTTCAAGACTAATGACTAGTAGAGTTATGCGAATTGATGTAGAGATGTCTGTATCCTATCTTCGAGAGGATATAGGAAATCTTTAGGAAGACTCTTTCTTTTGATTTAATATCATGCGTCCTTAGTCCTGTTGGTTTATGGAATTCTCATTTGTTTTACTCTTTTGTAGATGGTAAACATGAAAGGTGCCGCAACTAGGGACGTTGCTCCTAGACTGACAAATAGATCCCCGGCTAAGTTCAGTGCCAGAGATTGACCCTGAGGTCATGCACGAGCAGTAACTTAGTTCAGGATTAGGGTAAATGTCACGCCCCGAGCCTACACTCTGGACGTGGCCAGCACTTGAGAACCATTGCTGTCCCCAAGCGAACCCTTGGCCTGGCTTACTTACTCAGTAGAAGACTTTACTCAAGATAAATACTTTTAAAACAAGTAAACTGAACTGCTCAAAATATAACTTAGAATGCATTATAATAACATTCACTGCCAAAGTGGCAACTCAAGTCTCAGCTTAACTGAAAAGGAAAAGTAAAGACTCATGAACTATCATCACTAACTCTGTCTATGAAGCCTTTAAACAACTGAGATGGACGTCGGGACAAGACCCAAGGCATCCTAATGAATTAAAATACTAAAAGCAATAAAAAGGATCCTCCAGAAAGCTAGGAGGCTCACACATTGATTCTGAGTGCTCAACTGATCAACGAGGCGTTGGATGCTGATCTTGGTTACCTGCGTCTGCACCATAATAAGATGCAGGCCAACTAGCATCAGTACATTGAATGTACGAGTATGTGAGTTGGAATGCTAAACATAACTTAAGCTTGAAAATAATCTGAAAGAAACACTTACCTTGGCTTTACTCAACTCCTGAATAACTTAACTCAATATAAAGCAATAAAACACAACAATATATAGAAAGCCTTTAAAACAATATAAAACAACTTAGTTCGTTAAAGAAAATGCAATAACAAACTCAACTTTACTTATATAACAAAGTAATATAGTTTATGTGGGAGATTCTCTAACCGACAACCACCACTATGAGCCTAAGTGGTGATACAACATCTTCCCACGCTGCCATAACTGTCATATACTTTGCCATCATATAGAACGCCTTAACTAAGTGGATCCACTAGTCTATGCTAAAAGCATCTTAAGGAGGCATCTAAAAAGTATGATCCTTCACTACCCATGATGGCTACATGGCTTATAGAGACGTGAGTTATCCGAACTCAAACTCGTCCCCATATTGGTGCTTAATACTACTCTCAAAATATACTTAGCTCATATGTTTGTAAAAACAAAACTCTTTCTTTGGTTTGAGATAATTACTCAAAAACTTAGTTTAAAAGCTCTCTTGGAAATCTCAATTTCCTTTCTTGCTCAAATGTGAAACATTTTAACTCTTGGGAATACTTAGTTCCCGTATAATCTTTGAAGAATGAACTTTACTCTTACTCTTTACTGAAAACTAGCTCAAAGGCTCTTTTGGAAATCTTAGTTTCCTTTCTTATTTAAATGTGAAAACATTTACTCTTGGGGGAATACATAGTCCCAATATACTCTTTTGAAGAAATGAACTTCAAACTTTACTCTTTACTCAACTCAAAACTCAAGTCTTAAAACAAAGTAAAACATTTGTAAACGACTTTTGGAAAATTTTATGAACTTCTCTTAACTTGACTCTTGACTTCTCTTGACTTGACTCTTAACTTCTCTTGACTTGACTCTTAACTTTCCTTGAATTGAATAATGGATTCAAGGATTGTGATTTGTGATAGGAAAGATCTCATGATGTTTAGGAATGATTTTAGATAGCTAAACATGATAAATTATTAAGAAATCATTGCCTGGAAACTAGTCCGTGACGCGGAGGTGTATTTAAATTTTGGTCGCAAAAATAATTTTGAGGCAGAATGGTCCGTGATCGCTCCGCTCCGCGAAGAGACTTTTTGCGAAATTTTGGGACAAGTCCGCGACGCGGACCAGGGCTCTAGATTTGCTCGACTTTTTCGTTTTTTCGTTTTCCAGTCCCAATTCACCTAAACTTGACTATTCTTCTCAATTCTTCTTTTGATTCAGATACCCAACATATGTACCCGTGAACCTAACTTAAAACATTTCTAAAACTCGACGTAAAGATCTTAGAAACTTCTCAATTCAGCCCAATTCAAGAACGAAAAACAAATTCAAGAACACCATTCAAGATTCATTAACTTTCAACTTTCTAGAACAAACTTTGCTGAAATAAACGTGATTGGCGCGAGGGTGAACAAACCCAACGCTATGAAAGACTCACATACCTCGTAAGGATCACTCCTTGACGAAATCCACAAGCCTAGCTTCAAGAACTTGACGATTCCTTGCTCATTCTCCTCTTTTCTCCTCTTCTTTTCTCTTCTCTCAAAACCCTAACTTGTTTCTCAAAAGCGTAAACTAAATCCAATCAGTTTATACCCCAAATTAATTACCAAAAATGACATTACTTAATTGGGTGGTGAAAAGACCATAATGCCTTTCTAAAATCCGGATTGGACTTTCCTTATTTGAACAACCCAACTTCTAATGGGCATAACTCACTCATACAAACTCAAAATCGCACAAAATTGGCGGCATTGGAAAGATTTTCCAAGAAATTTCGTACGATATCTGGAAACACACCTAAATCATCCTGAGCTAGGAGTTATGGTTGTTTGAAGTTGACCAAAAACTCAAACTTAACTTAACCAATTTTCCAGATTTTTTATTATTTCTAAAAACCACTCTTTCTAATTCTAGCTCTTTCTAGTTCTTTTAATTGTGAGATGTTACAGTAGAGATGTGATTTGTAACACCTTGGAAATTTCTAAGCTAAGACACGAACCATCCTCATTTACGTATAAGGTCGTATCGAGTGATTTTTGATTGTGCATGTGTTAAGTTCAATTCTCTAGTATGAGAATAGATTTAGAGATGAATTAAGGTCACCGAATCCCCTAGTACAAAGTTGAGTGAAAACTTCCTTACCAATTGAGTTTTGATAAAAGATTCTACTTAGGTAAACTTCAAACACTTATATCTCTCATCATATAATGAATTAGGTAGTCTATAACCTATCAGGTTAAAGGACTATGAGTCTTCTTTCCAACGCCACCTAGTTTGACTTATTTTGAATTTGGAGTAAAAAGTATATGTCATTTTACTGGAACATGTCTGGGCTGGGAATTTCGGCGTGGGCCCCTGCCCATTTGGTGACTCTTGGAATGGATTGGTGAATCACTGAATTAGCTCACCGAATTATTATGAAAATCGTAAGTCTGTCTATTTTGGCGATCTATTGCCTCATTTGGTGAACCATCAACTATTTCAGCGTGGATACCTCCAGATCGCCGATTTGGTTGATGGGATTCATTAAAAGGTCATTTTTTTTATTTTTATGGTCTTCTTACCTTCCGAGAAGGGTGTTCTTAACCTTTTACGCTTAATCAAGTCTCCTAGGTCCATCTTACAACCTAATAACATAATTATATAGATAACAACTCTCAAAATCCTCAATTCTCATTCTTCCAAAGATCAAGAACTCCAAGATAGGATTTCTCCAATTTCTCAAGATCTAAAGGTTCCAAGTTCATGATTCTCGTCAAGAATCCTAAGGTTTTCAATCCAAGATTCTTCTCCACTCTTTATCTCCATGAAAACCACAAGGAAGACAGAATGTAGGGTTTCAAGTCTTCCAATTAAGTTCTTCAAACTTCTTCTAGAACATAATTCTTCCAAGTATATAAGGCTATTCATAGTGTTGGACTAGTTCATCCTTACGCCCTACGTTTAAATTGAGTCAGTAAGAGCTCAGTCTAGTCCTTTACCCATAATTTCCATGAAATTCTAGATATGGATTGGGTTTTTATTCTGTATCTCGAGTTCTTAATTATGAGATTATGATATTTTATATATTGATATCTTTAAGTTGTTGTTCATACTTATATCTCACATAAACCCTAGTTGATGGGATTTTATTGAAAGCCTTTGTGCATTTATTTCCATGCGTTGATTATAGAATTTAAAGTGAATCATGATTTTAAGGTATCTTTTGAGAAGAGTTTAAGGGAACACAAATGGTTCCAAAAGTACTATTTTCATATTGAGAAAAGAACTACTATTTTTAAGAGGAGCATAAGTAGTTGTCAAAAGCATTTCAACCATAATAAGAGAAGTTCAATTATCCTTAAAAGAAAGTATTATTTTCACATTGAAAAGAAAGTAATGTTTTCAGAAAAGTATAAAGTGTTTTCAGAGTATTTCAGAAAGATTGAGTAAAGTCCAATTACCTTTTAAAGAGGACCTTTTGAGTAATTATCTCAACCTAGTGAGTATTTTACATGAGCATAAAAATATATACTTTGGGAGTAGTATTGAGCACCGATTTTGGAGAGAGTTCAGATAACTCACAACTCCTATAAACTATGTAGCCAACATAGATAGGATCATATCGCAAGACGGACAACTCCTCACCTACCTCAAGAAGGCCTTTTAATGTACCCATCAGTTTGATTGTATTCTATACTCCTGCAAGATATAGGGGAGCTCTAGCAACGTGGGTAAGACATTGTATCATCACGAGGCTCATAGTGATGGTTGTCGGTTAGAGAAACTCTCCAATAAAGTAAATAAAAATATGTGTGTATATATATATATATATATATATTACAGTTCAGTATTTACTTTTATTGCATCCTTACTGTAAGAACATTAAACGATTTTCATTGTGACTTATGCTATTTTTCAATTGAGCTACTTTCAACCTTTCAGCTAGGTTATTTGTTTTATTCACCCATATTACATGCTCATAAATAAATATATCGATTTCATTCAATCTACATCTTTTTATGATGTAGATTCAGATACTCAGGATCATCTCCATTAAGATCACATCATCCGCTAGTCAGCTTTTTTGTGAGGCCTCATTGCTTTCAAAGGACTTCAATTTTATGATTTGTTAGTAGTAGCATTTTGAGGTGTCATGGGTCTTATCCCGATACCTATCTTTATACAGTAGATGCTTCATAGATAGATAGTCTTGGTCAGTCTTTTAGTATTCAGTTTCAAATATTTTATTTCAAACTATATATTTAATATTCATTATTTTTAGATAGCTTGATATTTAATAAATCATTTTAAAACAATTCTTCAGTTTTGATGCTTGTGTATGCTTGAGTTAGTCTTCTGCTTAGTAGTCAGTCGGGACAAGTGTTCACTTGGGAACCAACAATGGTTTTCGAGTGTCGGCCAAGTTCAGGGTGTAGGCTCGAGGTGTGAAAAACTTCGTATCAGAGCATACAGTTCAAGTGTCCTATGATATATATGAAGCCATGTCAGTAGGATCTTATTTATGATTATGAAGAACCCACTTATATAAATAAGGGACTACATACATTTATGAAAAATTTCCTTTATTTCATAGTCTAGATCGTGCAATAAAATTGTGTCATAAGACATTTATTCAGACTTGTGCGTTTCTCAAATCTATTTGACTACCCCTCATACTCAAGGTGATTGAAATAGTAAATACTAGATCTTTATCGCTAGGTTAATCTCGGATAAATTCTTCAAAAAGTTAAAAAACTACAGAGGGGCTTGAGAGAAGCCCGTTAGTGTGCTTTAGTGTATTGATTCTAAAAATGCACCCTTCTTCATATAAATATTGCGTTTGATCTAAAAACAAGATGTGCTCTCAGATTCTCTTCTCCAAACCTTGTTTCAGGTGATATCCTTAAGAGGGAAGCGTGTTCTAGAATGCTTGGGATAGTATTTTTCACCTGAAAAATAGTATGAGTTGCGATGTTATAAGCCAGTAGTATTAGAAGTGCCCAAATTTAGAAGTATGTATTTAGAAGTGTAGTAACCTTATAAATGGGAATAGTTGTTGAGTAGAGTATGTAAGTGGTAGCCATGTACCTACTACGTCATTAATGAGGAGTTTCTCCCTTATGTGTAGGCTAAAAATTAATAACCTTGTGTAAATTTCATGACATGAGGTAGATGAATAGTTACTAGTTAGGATGAGTTAGAGTATACTTTAGCCAGAAGGGGATTTATGATAATGTGTCAATGCGTTAGTAACGATCCGATATAGGTGTTGAATAGAAGAGCATAGTATTCATAATATGATAGATCTAAGATAGACTTATAATTTTGAAGGGAGAGCCACATAATATTCAAAGGGTTATAGAATTATAAGGCAATGATGCATAGTGAATTGGTAAATAGTACTTAAGTTGTGAAAGGGGATGTGATGGTAATCTGTAAATAGGTAGACTGCGAGATAAAGATTGACTATTTGTCATGAGGTCTTAGTGGGCAAATCCTTTAGCTGACTGATCTCAATCTTACTCCATAAAGTTATGGATATCAGCCTCATAATATGAACCTATTCATATAAGCACTCTTCTCTTATAGTAGTTTAGTCTTGAAAATCAATGATTTACTCTCAATGGCTAACAACATAATGTTATGTCATGTATATTCTTATATCAGAATTATCGAATGAATTATTCTTATGATCTTTCTCCCTAAAGCTCTTTTAGCCATCCTTTTTAGTCTTAAGAGTGATGTTGTTGATAGTAGTTGTGCGATGATAGACATGAGAGGGTTGATGTTTCTTATTGTGGTAGTGGTGGTGTGTTTATTCCATCCAAGGTTATAAATATTGAGGAAGAATGGAATGAAGTTTTACTGTGAGTAATAGTTATATGGGAGTAATTAGTCGGTTTTTTAGTATTAAGGCGTAGAATTTTAGTTGGTAAATATGATGAGAGAAGGAGAAATTCTTAGAAGGATTGGTTAGTACGAGTCCACAGAGTGGTTATGGTACTAGGCTTGAATGTTGTGTTGATATCAAGAGTATGAATGCATTAGGTGCTTCTTGATTAAGACTCAAAGTTCTGTTGAATGCAGTGGTAAGGAGTAGTGTTCTAGGGATGAGATTTCTTATAAAGGCATATGACCTAAATCTTGTGATTAGATTAGTATATTCACCTCATGTTTAGCACCATGTGATTTAGAGTTAGTCTTGAACATAGTAAAAGCAGACAAATTGACTTAGACCTTGCAAAGAGTAGTCATATACCCTTGTAGGAGCTATGAATTGTAGGTAATGAGGTGTGGTATTTAGAAAGGAGGGAATGGTTTAGAGGTGTTGCTAGTTTTGAAAGCTAGTAGTCGTATTGCTTAAGTCATAATAGTCCTATTCTTACTTTATTCCCAGACACCCTTGTTTATGTCAAATAACTTCAGATAGAGCGTGACTATGTTCAAACCCATATCATTCGTGACTTATATGTGCTATAGACAGTTCCAAACTCTTAGTTTGAATCAGTTTGTCCTATGTTAGTAGGCAATTTTAGAAGTCAGAAAGACAGTTAGAGTAACTTCTTTCCCTTTCAGGCTTAGTTCAACCATCATTCGATGGTGAATATTCCCAAGGGAGAGATATTGTAACACCTCAAAAATTTCTAAGCTAAGATTTTAACCATTCTTCATTTGCATAATAGGTCGTACCGAGTGATTTTTTATTGTGCATAAGTGTTAAAGGTCAATTCTTTAGTATAGTAATAGATTTGCAGATGAATTAAGGTCACAAGAATTCTCTAGCACAAAGTTGAGTTGAAAACTTGCTTATCGATTGAGTTTTGATATAAGATTCTACTTAGGTCAATTTCAAACACTCATATCTCTCACCATATAATTAATCAAGTGGACTATGACCTATCAAATTAAGACCTATGAGTCTTCTTTCCAATGCCACCAAGTTTTTCTTATTTCGAGTTTGGAGTAAAAAGTAATAATGTAACAACTGGAAAGAGTTCCTTGATTGAATATTTGAAACAACTCTTACAAACTATGAAGCTTCGCCAGGAAAATAGTTCACTTGGGGACCAATAATGGTTCTCGAGTGCCGGCCATGTCCAGCGTGTAGGCTCAAGACGTGACATGACTCCTAATCCAGTTATTTTATTAACTCAACTTATTTTGATCTGTTTAATTTAGTTCATTTAAAAATTGTTGATATGTAGTCCAAATTGACATTTGAGATATTTTATCTTAATATTTTCAAATGGAAATTTTCTTATTTGATGTGTTTTATACAAAAATATATTTTTATTAGATACTCAAAAAAACAAAGTATTTAAAACTTGGTAAGAATTGGAAGGGTTGGATTATCACCTAGTTTTCAATACGTGATTGAGGTTAAAAATTTATCTAAAGTGCATGTAAAAATTGTCTTAAATTTTATGCATGTGTGTGCAAATTTGTTTTGTCAAAATAATTTTTTTTCTCTTCATATTTTAATAAATTAACACTCAAATCAACTCTAAATAAGCTCAAATTTGAAACAAAATTTCATATATCATAATCATCAATATTTTGAAATAACAACAAATCTAACAAGCCAATTTTATACAATTTTAATTCTTTTAAGCATATATGAGTTTCAGTCCTACATGACTGAGACACATGTTAAAATTCACTAAACAAGTCATCTGCTTCTGAATATTTTTGCCGGTAAACTTAATTTTATTTTTTCAAATTTCAACACTCAAATCTATTTCAAATAAGCTCAAATTTGAAATATAATTTTCATATATCATAAAGAATAAACCCCAATCATTAATTTGTCAAGATAACGACAAATCTAAGAAATCCATTTGACACCATTTTTTTTAAAGTATGAGTTTTAGTCATACAAGAATGAGACATGTTAAAATTAAAATTGGCTAAAATTCATGTGCGCGTGTTTGAAATGTTTTGCCAAGAAATTGATAATTTTATTTTTCAAATTTTAGCATCCAAATCTACTCCCGATAAGCTCAAATTTGAAATATAAGTTTCATGTATAATAACGAACAACCCTTAATCATCAATTTGTCAAAATAACAACAAATCTTCCAAAGCAATTTAACATTTTTTAAAATTTTTTGGTATAACGTTTGTGTTTAGTCATACATGTTAAAATTGGTTATAGTTTCAGATATGTGTATCTGACCGTAGAAACAGAAGAAGCGAAAAAGAAGTATGTGTTTTTGCCTGAAAATTTTCTAATATTATTTATTTAAACAACGCACCAAAACTAGGACACTCATAAAAAAAAAAGAAAAAAAAGCGCATTATCTTCCAAATATTTGGTAAAGGTGGGCCTAAGTATTCTTTAGAGAATGCATGTGATATATTTAATATCAATGATAGTATTGTTTATCATGCTTTTCACAAGTCACCCTCTGCTTTAGACGCTTAATTTCAATGGTTTATCAAAGGTCATATTAATACAAGATCAGAACACAAACATCACACGTTATATAAGCATATTATATATAAGATACAGCCATCATATTAACCAGACATGAAGGCCCAAATAACAAGTTGGTGTCTATGGTGCTAACTTCAAATCATTTATCACCAATTCAGTATCAACTCCATGTGCCTTAGCTTGTCATGTGTTTATCATGATTAGGGCTGATGAATAAATTGACGCGTCATATTCAAGGTGAAGTGTCATGATGTATGCTATATTATTTGCAGAAGACATAGTACTAATTGATTAAATTTGACAGAGTTCAGGCTAAACTAGAGGTTTAGAGATTGACTCTAGAGTCTAAAGGGTTCGGATTGAGCGGGACCAAAACTGAATACTCCAAGTACAACACAAGAAGTCAGCGTGGAAGTATTGAGTCTTAATTCATAGTTGTCCCCAAGAGAGAATGTTTCAAGTATCATGAGTCTTTAATTTAAGGAAACATGGAGATTGGCTATGATGCCACTTACCATATTGGTGCATGGTGCGTAAAATGGAGGCTTTCCCTGGAGGCTTGTGTGATAAGAATGTATCACCAAAGATTAAAGGTAAGTTTTACAGAATGGTTATTAGGCTAATTACTATGTTGCATGGGAGGAGTGTTGAGCTCTCATGTTCAGAAGATCAGAGTAGTGAAAATGAGTATGTTGAGGTGAATGTGTGGGCATACTAGGGAGAGACAAATGAGATGGAGATATTTGAGACAAGGTGAGGGTGCGAGAGAGATAATTTGACATGTGAAGAGGAGAGATGTAGATGCCCTAGTGAGAATGTATTAGAGATTGTCCGTGGTGAACTCAGGAGAGATAGAGGTAGGCCGAAAAAATATTTGGGAGAGATGATTAGACAAGACATGACGTATCTCCAGATTAATGAGGACATCATGACCTTAGATAGAAAGTTATGGAGGTCATGGATTAGTGTGGTAGGTTAATAGGTAGTAAAGCATAATCTCGCTTGCCGGTGAGATAGGTTTCTACTTGCATACAAGTAGTATTAACACTATTTCTCGTAGTTTCTACTCCCCTCAATTTTTGCTACTACATGTTATTTATTTTGATTCAATTATCATTTTATTTGTGATGTCTTCATTACTTTTGTTTATCATTTTAGGTTTGCTTTGATATGCGCTATGTGAACAATACATTATTTTAATTACTCATCCAACTTTAAACGGGTTGAATTTGAGAGCCGATAAGAAATTCCATTATAAAAATAGACCCTTTTGATAATTTGGAACAACACTATGACTTTATTAGATCATTATAGGAGACACTAACGATTATAAGTTGAATCTTTATTCTCGTTTGTTGATTTAATCCCATGAGTTGAACGCCTAACGACAGAGTCAAAAGTGCATCAACATAAAGTGACCTAATGAGTCAAAATCCAACACAAGTCCAACACACAGCCAAATTTGGAGATTTATCAAGTAAATTTGAAAGAACTTAAGCTAATAATTTAAGAAAATTACATTATCTATTCTTTTTTTCTTTCTAAAAAGTAAATTGAAAAGGTGAAGAATTGGATTATATTAGATTTGATTCAATCCACTCATTTGCCACAACTATCTAAGACCCAAAAATATTCACAAAAAGCAAGTTAGACAAAGAAAACTTTTTAAGGACTTAGTTATACCTTAAACAACAAGAATTATTTGTATATAGTTTCAAAGTGTACTTTCTTCTGTCAGAAAAAAGATACATGCAACTTATAATGTGTTCAATTATAGAGTTAAAGAAAAGATACATGTAGGTACTCATCACTTACACAAAGCCATACACTAAAATTCCATCCACTTAAGAAATTTAGTCCTCTAGCACGATCTTTAGAGTACAACAACTTTTTGTCTCAAAAACAACAAAAGAGTGGCATCACCAAGTACTGCATGCATGACTATAATTCTAGTTATTGAGGTCCATGGTGGGAAAGGCAGAAGCCAAGAAGACACGTGCCATTCCATAGCTAAGACAAAACGACCGCAAAATCTCATGTGAATCTTGTCTGGACCGCAAAAGTTTATTGTGGAACCATGTGTTTGGTATTTCTAAATCTTACTCTACTATGTAGATTATGTAGACATTCAAATTGATTTATGAAAGTTTTGGACCAAGTGTACGTGCTCTTAATATAGGAGTGAATTGTAGAGTCTAAGGTTTGCGACACTTAGAGTCCTACTACAATACAAATATATATATATATATATATATATATATATATATATATATATATATATATATATAATTTACAAGAGTAGTGATAGACTACTACTACTGTAATAATAACTTTTTCTAGTCGACTTCAGCTAATACAAGACATATATAGTAGCCTAGTCAACTTTAGCTAACACAATAGCCCAGCCCCAGTGTGACTTTAACTCTAAAATAACAGTTGTACACGTTTATTGTACCACACGTTGTTCAACATGTTCGTTATCTTCAGTTTCCCTTATTTTCAACACAGCCCCTCAAGTTAGTGAGTCGAGGAACATTTACTCCTAGCTTGCTTCTAAACCAAACAAAGACTTGCTTTGTTAATGCTTTGGTATGAATGTCAGCTAGGTGATCCTTGGACCTCACAAAATGAGTAAGAAATTGAACTTTGGCCACTTTTTCTCGGACAAAATGGTAGTCCATTTCTACATGTTTGGTTCTAGCATGCATAACTGGATTAAATGTCATGTGCAAAGCACTCAAGTTATCACAATGCAGTGTATGAACTGAACTTGAGGTACACTCCAAAATGATGAAATAGATATGTGATCCATGTCATTTCTGCTGCAGTGGAGGCTAGTGCTCTATACTCAGCTTTAGCACTTGATTTTGCTATTGTGATCTGTTTGTTGAAAGTCCAAGAAATACAATTTGCACCTAGGTAGATGTTATAACCTGTAGTGAATCTCGTAGTGATGGTGCATCCTCCCTGATCAACATCTGAATATCCATACAACCTACAACGTGATTGTGAAATGAGTCTGAGTCCAAAATGTAGGGTACCTTTGATGTACATAAAAATCTTTTTGACTCCTTGAAGTTGTTCAATATTAGGACTTTGCATAAACTGACTTGCTAGATTCACTGCATGAGTGATATCATGTCTTGTGAGTGTCAAATAAGGGAGACTCCCTACTATCATTCGGTAGAGAGAGACATCTACGAGACTTCCCACAACTTCATGTAAACCATGCTTTTGAGCCAAAGGAGTAGGTACAAGCTTTGTGAATGCCATATTTATCTTGTTAAGAAACTCAACAACATACTTATGCCTCATTTGTTTGTACTTAATGGAGGTATGAATCTGAATGGTTCAGATATTACGTCATTAAGTGTGTTTGTTTTTCTACTTAAAATCTCTTAATGGGTATGGAAAGGTATGAATGAATCAGATATGTGACAGAGTCTTATTCTCATTCAAACTCTTTTAAAACTCTTTTAAAGACACTTTTATTTTCAGAAAAAAAAATTGTGCTCCACATTTGTTTCTTAAAAAAAAGTTAAGCCTCTCTCATTCTCCAACTTTATTAGTTATCCAAATTACTTCCTTTAAGCTTTTAAATTTTTTTCTTGTTTCTTGTTTATCAAGAATTGATAAAATTTATTATAAAAATTTCATTTGATTAAAATGCAAAGTAACTTCATGAATATGTGTTGTTAAAATCAGACGATGATGGATTTATAAATCTGCTTAAAATTATTTGAATGTATCATGTACATTATTTATTTTATAGAAGAGTACATGGACAAACACATTATAGAACATAGAGATGTTTCACTTATTTATTTAAGATCAATTTGTGTTAAATTTATTATTTTTTAAAAAAAGATGACTGCATTTTTTTCTAAAAATTATTTTTATTATTATAATTTATGTATGTAGTCCATTTAGTTCCATTTTATTTCTATCAAACTTAAAATACTTATTTATAATTCAAATATCTTACCGTTTATCAAAGAATTATATTTTTTTCTAATATTTTGTTAATGTCATATTTACTACTATTTTATTTGAGTTACAATACATATATATACACACACACACACACCACTTGCCGAGATGTCCATGATGTGGACGCACATTTAGGAAAGTCATGTGCTCAAGGTGCACGAGAGGCCAACTTCTGCCCCACACAATGCCTTGCGGCGTGCTTGGGCGACGCGATGCGTGAAGCCAGGCATAAATGCCCTTGACCTAATGACTTCGGGTGCAACTTGTGTTCACGCAGTTGTTCGTCTATCATAAATCCAAGAATTTCATCTTTGACTATGAAATACTAATGCCCCGACTGTCTCTGTTAATCATTACTCCGATCTCGAAGGCTAATGCAATAATACTAAAATCCTTTGTGTGTTAGGAGCTCCGAGCGGGACCCCACATCAGGTCGTATTACCCATTGAGTTTAAGTATATCAATAAGCAAAGGAAAAGAAACTTACAAGGATTCCCTTAGTAACGATGAGCGAACCAAGAATGGCCCAACCTTAAAATCAAGTGGCTCCATTCTTCGAATTGTAGTCTAGAGAAGCGTCCTCATTAGCGGACCAGACACAAGTCCCCTTTTCGACTTCTATGACCATTGTCCTACTGTCTTAATTGATCAACACCCTTTGTGAGATCTAGGTTAGCGCACAGTTTGGCACCATAACCCGGCTTCTGGTTCATCTTGCATCGCTAATTTTGCCCACTTGTAGCCATGTCGTCCTATATATTTAAAGTTTTAGAATAGGTTGAGGGTGTTTCTCCCTTGAGGCCTTTAATCATTGGCTTTACCCGATAGAACTCGTACGCGAGGTCCAACTATCATGAGGGAAACAAACAATGTTAATCATTCAATATTCAAATTTATAGACAAGAATTTAATCATTCAGATGTGCATTCAAATTCAGACGTCTTAATGTTAATGAAAACAAGTGAGTCCTTACTTTAATTCAAGTGAATTCCTCCTGCAAAATGTTTGATCTCCACTCCATGAAAGAATTGTAAAGGACCAAGATCTTTCTAGAAAATTACTTTCCAAATGGTAGACCCAACTCAGAGACATGTGATTGATTACTTCCTGTTACAATAATGTCATCTACATATAACAAGAAAAATATAGTACCTTTGTGAGTTTGCAAAGTCAACAAGGAGGGATCTTCCTTACTACACATGAAACCAACATTCTAGGAGAGGCATGTTAAACCTATCAAACCATGCTCTTGGTGCATAAGGGTACAAATCTAGGAGGTTGGCTTATGTACACCTCATCTTGCAAGAGATCATAGAGGAATGCATTTTTTATATCTAGCTGTCTGATTTCCCACTTAGAGCTAACAACAATGGACAAAACCACCCTAAAAGTTGTGGCTTTCACAGCAGGGCTAAAAGTTTCTTCAAAATTAGCTGTGAGAAACCCCTAGCTGCAGGTCTTGCTTTGTAGTTGTTTACTGTTCCATTGGCCTTCAACTTGGTCTTGAACACCCATTTTGAATCAATTAAGTTCATACAAGATGATTTAAGCACCAATATCCATGTCTCTTGTTGCTATGTAAAGCATTTATTTCAGCATGCATAACTGCAAGCCAATGAGGTGCCTTTAGTGCTTCCTTAGTAGTTTTTGGTTCCCTCAAGATCTCTCCTTTGTTGTTAGCAACAAGTGATATATGATGTTACTTTGCTTTGTATACGATGATCATGTGATGCCCTTGTAGTGGAGGAGGTGGATCAACAACTGCAGTTGGTTATAGTATAGTATATTTAGATAGTTGGTTCTCAATCATATTCCACCTTGAAAGATCAACTTCTAGGTGTATCTCTTGTGGACTAGTCATAGAGAGGGTGGAATTTGATGGACCACCACTATCTGGATTTACACTTTCAACCTATTTATCACTATCACCTACCTGATCCCACACTTGCAAATTACTAGCATTGGACATGCACCTTCAACATGTTCCTTACTACGATTATATGATCATGCATGTAAGAGATCAATATCACTATCATTATCAAGAGGTATGAGTGATGTTATATGTTAAGTAACATTATCACCAATATCTTGTGTATGCCAATAACCTGCACTTCCCCTGAATTAGGACCATCATGTGCCTGTAATTTGGAGAAAAATTTAGCAGAAGTAGTCAAGTGAGAAGAGACATCAATGTTAGTCTGATATGGACTTGGAGGCACAAAAGGTAATATGTTTCTAGAAAGACAACATATCTAGACACATGCACCCTGATGATATAATCTATTACCTTTGTGCAAGTTGTTGTATCCTATAAACACTCAAGGGTATGCCTATGGATTGAACTTATTACTACCATTGATATATGGAAAATGCCTACATCCAAATGCCTTTTAAGTTGTTGTAATCAGGTTGCTCACCATATAACTTAATAAATGGATCCACCATCTTAATACTGAGGAGGAAAGTTTATTTATAAGGAATACACAACTAGGAAAGCCCCAACCCATAGAAACAAAGGAAGATTAGCAGGGAGTAGGAGAGTAATGTTAGTCTCAACAATATGTCTATGCTTTCTTTCTGAGACCCCATTTTATTCAAGTGTGTTAGGACATGATATGTTCCTGAAAATACCACAATCTTCAAAATGTTTAAAGAGGTCCATTTTTATGAACTCACCACCTCCATCACGTTGAAATATCTTAATCTGGTTAGAAAATTATTTTCCATCATTTTCTGAAATTTGACAAATACTTCAAAAAAAGTCAGACTTCCTTTTTCGTAAATACAACCAAGTATATATTGTGTGATCATCTACAAACATTACATAATATCTCATATGTTGAGAGTATTCAATAGGACTAGGTCCCCATAAATCACGATGTATTTTCAATAAATATTCCTTCTCAATTTTATTACTCAAGCCAAATTGAAGCTTACAACTTTTGCCTAACTGACAACTATAACAAACAATATACAATTTATTGCAATTAGTAACATTAATGCTACTATTATTACTTCAAACTTTTAAAAACTTCAAACTAGGATGTCCTAATCTAGTAAGTCAAATGTCGTCTGACGTCTTCTAGTCTTCTGTAGCAGTCAGAGCATAGAGATTTTTATATTCCAAAGCATAGAGTCCACTTCTCTTAGTTCTCTTTCCCAGTAGTGTCCTTGTTTTCTTATCCTTTACAACAAAGTTAGTTTCATCAAATTAAAGAGTACAACAATTGTCTTTTTCAAGTTTACTAATTGAGAGTAGATTTTTAGTAATCTTAGGGACTACAAGGACCTCTTGTAATTTCAAACCTGATCTAGTTGTGTTCCGACCATGTGTTATGTCTAACCATGATCCATTTAAAACAATGATTTTATCAAGTCCATTGTAGTGTTTAAGGTCAAATAAAATACCTGAGTTATTTTTCATATGACTATTGTTCTGCAGATTGACAACAACCAATGCTTGTTGTAATTTATTTGCATATTGATAAGACTAGTCCCACATGTAAAAACACTTGATAATAATATGATTATTCCTACCACAAACTTGATATGACTTAGTAGTGTTTCTTTCCTTATTTCCACTTTGGAAATTTTGATTAGTCTGAGAACCCGATCCTTGTCCGGCAGGCGTGAAGCCTCTTCCTCTTGAGTTGAATTATTATTACCTCTTCTCTAAGAGTAGTTCCCTCTGCCCCTTTGGGAAGAGAATGACATGTATGGTTCTGTTGTGACACCTCTTTTTCATCCTCCCTCATATCAAAACCCCCAGAGCATTACCAAATTGATTAAGAGTGGGATATGATGCCTTACCTAGCATGATAGTCTTAAGGTCTTGTATTTGAGATCTATACCTCTAGAAAAGTTTATTACTTTGTTATCTTCATACACAAGTTTTTCAATGGCTGCAAGGCCATCACATATGCCTTTGAATTCCTTAATGTATTCATCAATCTTCTTGGTTCCTAGCCTAACACTTTGCAGTTGTTATTTAAGCTAAAACTTCCTATTTTTTGTTGCTTTAAGATAAGCTTATTACAAGCATTTCTACATCTCCTTGGTATTTGAGCAATCCATAGTCAGGTACATGTTTTCTTTAGTCAAGGTGTCTGTGATCTAATTCCTTAGAAATACATTTTTCTCCTCCAACTCATCAAAATTGCCACTATTTTCTGCATCCTTCTCAACAACTACAACTTTCTAAGCAGTCTTTCCAATGGAACAACTAATTTTAGTTGGTTCATTCTTTGTGATGAGATAAGTTAGTCTCATCACCTGAATCAACTGCAACATTTGTGTCCTCCGTATGAGATAGTTTGTTGTCTTAAGCTTAATAGAACACGAGGCAATGAGGTGGTTAAGGGAAGAGGTGGACAAAGTATTGGTAGATAGGATCATTGCAGTTGAACATGTAGTAATTTGCATATTCAATACTTTACGAGCGAAAGAGCTTATGTGCTATGATACAACGTAGAATTCTTAAGTAAAATAATAAGAGAAATCAAGGATTGTATTGATATGTAAACTATTGAGTACATGCTCCTCATATAAGAGTGAATTGTAAAGTGCTAGGATTGTTAAACTTAGAGTCCTGCTACAATACAAATATACAATTTACAAGAGGAGTGGTTGACTACTACTACTACAATTATAACTTATCCTAGTCGACTTCAATAAACACAAGAGATAGTAGCCTAGTTGATTTCAGCTAACACAGTAGTCCACTCCTAGTGTGAGTCTACCTCTATAACAATTAACAATTGTACATATTGATTGTACCACGTTGTTCAACTTGTTCCTTATGTTTAGCTTTCCCGATCTTCAACATTGTAATGCCTCGCAACTTTTAAGTAAAGATTTGAACTATCTTTTGTATCCGTATAGGCTCAAACTAGATTATTTATAATTGTATGTATATGTGTTGAAATCAACTCTTAATTGTGAGAAGTATATTGAATGTAAACTAAGGTTATAAGGGACTCTAGTATACAAATAGTTTTTGTATCCTAATACCAAGAAAATAAAGGTTATGAAGCCTTTTTTCTAACACCTTTGACCATTCATCAATCCAATCTTTGTGCTAAAAGTTATGCCCATTTTACTAGCACTAGGTATTCTGTGTGATCCACCGCATGAAGTAGATGTCGGTTGTGCGGCCACGCGGAAAGGTCCGTGCTACTGTTAAGATTGCACCAAGTTTCATGCGAACTAGTTTTCAGCTACGCGACCACACATGATTCTTTGAAATTCTTTTAATTTTCTCTTCTTTTCACATTCTAGAAGGGATGTTTTCATCTTTTTCTCATCCCATAACTAACTCACATTTGTTAACCTCTCTCAAAAGATTTATTCGTTGAGATGTCATAAGTCACGATAAACTTCATCTCCAAGAACTTCATAGATGAGTTTCTCAAGTTCAAGCTATAAAAGATCCAAGTCCAAAACGTTTCTCCAAGAATTCCTAAAGTGTAGCAAGATTTTCCATTCAAGGTATGCAGGATTTCATTGATGGGTATCTTTTGATCCATTAAATCCCACAGAAAATTTTATTCTACAATTAATCAAATTCTACAGAACCTAGGGTTCATAAAAAAAACATGAATTACATCTTATTTCATTTTTTCTTCATGAATACATTGTTTTTACCTAAAATTCAATATTTCATATGGTTACTTTTTAAAGTCCTCAGAATAGGAAAAATTCATGTCTTTGAAACTGTGTTGCTTAGTTAAATTATTTGTTCAGGATGATAGAATTTGTTATGACCAGTCGTACCTTCAATCCTTAGTTCCACTTGTATATGATGCTTTCAGATAAAACATTTTATTATTTCAGTCTCAGATTTCAGTATTAATGAGATATCCAGTATTATCAGTATTATGTAGTTTATCCATATAATTTAGTTGGGAGTATTACTTAGCACCGAACAGACATAGGGATGAAGGCTAAGTTGTAGTTAGGATTGAGACCTTTAGTAGAATTCTCTAAGTCTCAGAACCACGTATCAATGTATGTTTTAAGACTCACTCATCAGTTAGGACTAAAACCTTTAGTAGCAATCTCTAAGTTTTAGAACTACATGCCAACGTAGGTTTTAAGGGTCATTTGTCAAACCAGGACTGCCACTTTAGTCCCTTTTGGATATTTACTTAGTGGATCCATATTAAACAATGTTCATACCTTGGAAAAGTAGAGCGCCCTTCCAACTAGGGTATAAGTTGGACTCTATTTAACTGAGACGAAGTATGTCAGTTAATATAGTATCACCCACCATTTAATCTCAAATATAAGGTGTTCTCAAATAGAATTTATTAGCATTTCATATACCATAGGAAGGGATTGAGAGGAGTCCATTAATGTGCTTTAGCTCATCAATTCTAAATCTTACATCCTCATTTATGTGAATCATATTGTGTAGTCAAAATATGATATGCATTCAGTTTCTTTTATAATTCTTTGTTACATAGAAAATTCATGAAAGACAAAGGTATGTGTCTAGTTTCTTGGATAGTATTGTCATCCAGAAGATAATGTGATTTGGACTGAATGACCCAAAATTAGAAGTGTGAATCTAGAATTGTAGTAGTCCTAATAGTGGGGATAGTGAATTATCAAAGTGTAGTATGTATATATATGTAGAAGTTGTGTATCCACTAAATTAGAATTGAGGTGATATGTCTTCAAGTTTTAACTAATGAGTAGTAAGTTGATGTAGATTTCATGGTAGAAGGTAGAGAAGAATTCATTTTTTGAGATGACTTAGATTATGATTGAACTAGAAATAGAGTTTACGATGTAAGTCATTAATGAAAGTATGAAGTGGTTAACGATTGATAGATCTAGGGTGAACTTTGTGATTTTTAAAAGGAACCGCTTGATGCTTATAGAGCTAAGAATATAGTTTGGACGTACAGATGAATCAGTAGTACCGATATTTGATAGAAGGATATGATAATGTATTATAGTTAGATAGACTGCTATTAGTAAGAGATTTTGGTGGACTATTATTTCTCAATTTATTTATTTATCTAGTAGTTGCTAAGCCAGAATAGTATGTGAAGTTGGGTTGTTATGAATGTTTGGTGCTAGACACTGAATTTGAAATGTGAATGATCACCAAGGTGGAAATATATGATAGTTTGGGGTGCTTTATCTGAAAACGTCGTATACATGTGGAACTGAAAGATTGAAGGTACAACTGATCATAACAAATTCTATCATCCTAAATAAAGAATGTAATTTAACTAACATAATTTCAAAGACATGAATTTTCCCTATTTTGAGGGCTTTCAAAAATAACCATATAAAAATGTTGAATTTTAGGTAAAAACATGTATTAATGGGCTATTCATGAAGAAAAATTGAAATAAGACGTAATTCATGCTTTTCATATGAACTCTAGATTCTGTAGAATTTGATCAACCGAAGAATAAGATTTTCTTTGGCATTTAATGGATGAAAAGATACCCATCAATAGAATTCCACATACCTCAAAATGGAAAACCTTTCTAAATTTTAGAAATTCTTGGAGAAAAGTTTTGGACTTGGATCTTTTATAGCTTGAACTTGAGAAAGCCATCTATGAAGTTCTTGGAGATGAAGTTTATCATGACATATTAAATCTGAGCAAATAAAGCTTTTGAGAGAGGTTAATAGACGTGGGTTAGGATTATGGGATAAGGAAAAGACAAAAGCACCCCTCCTAAAACGTGAAAAGAAGAGAAAACTAAAATAATTTTTAAAAAAAATGTGCATAGTTGCGCAGCCCAAAACTACTTCGCGTGAAACTTCGTGCAACCTTAATAGTACCATTGACCTTGCCGAGTGGCCGTACGACGGTCGACGGGCGTCTACTTCATGCGATGGATCACGTAAAATACGCACCACCTAGTAAAATTAGAATAACTTTTAGCACGAAGATTGGATTGACGAACGATAGAAGGTGTTGGAAAGAAGGTTTCACGACCTTTTATGTTCTTGGCATTAGGACACAAAAATTCTTCATATTCTAGGAGTCTCTTATACCCTTAGTTCACATATAATATACTTCCCACACTTAAGAGTTGATCTCAAGACATACACATACAATTATCTATTATCAAGTTTGAGCCTATACACATATTGAAGATGGTTCGAATCTTTGCTTAGAAGTTTTGGGGAATTTCAATATCTCCCGTTTGAGATCATTCATCCTCGAATAAGATCAAAGCTAGAACAGACACATGACTAGATTAAGCTACGATTTCTTTGGGCTACTTTTGTTGTGCATAATAGATTAATTAATTGAAACTTACCAACAATAGGTGTCTAGCAATCAAATATAAGAATGTAATAGCACAAGCTAAGAGCGCAAGAACTAGCATAGGCATAAAGAACATAAAAAAGGACATGGAGTTGGTTTCCGTTGACCTCTAAAGATTTGTAAAAGGGAACTCTTATAACATTTTGAGGGAAGGAATTATAGGCGTAATTCATGTGAGACACCGACATAAATTCATAAAGTACAAACGATATAGATTTGAACATGGGCAACACACCATCTACTCAAGTCTGAGTCTACTTGACATGTGATGGGTACCATGGGCATGGGGTAAGCAAATTTTTACTATGCCTTAAGCGATATGACTGCTAACTTTTAAGCTTAGAAACACTTCTTAAGTACACTTCTTCTCTTGAATGCTACCTTTCGCCAGCTGCAACTTATAACCCTCACAAGAATACATGTGTCTGCTTCTACTCAAGTCTGAGTCTAACTATATTCTCTCACAATATTCAAGCCTAACTTGAACTCACAAGGTGTTACATGTACAATGAAAATACTAATCCTATATTTCTTTAGAAGATTCCATCCCAAGAATACAACATTTTTTACCACACAATTCAACTAACTTTGAGCTCAAATCAAGAAGCTACTAGTGCATAATTCATTCATCCATATGTTATCAACATAATATTCAAGTCTATCACTATAATCACATCATGAACTTAAAGGTAACCAACCCATCTAATAGTATTTAGTTTTCCTAATGTCTTTACAAGTTGAAATTTTCAAGGATTACTACTAAGAAAGATACCAAGGCTTTTCATCTAACTATTTCATACAATATATCTTTGATATCCCTGGATAGAATAAAAATACCCGATCTTTCCACTAAGAGACAACTATCTTCTTATGTAAAATTCTCATTCAGATGCTATCAATACCACTATCGCAACATAGAGAGGGTCACTGAAGGACTAGAGCATAAGGATCTAGAATAAGAGAGATATTGTTCAATCGTAGCTTTTACTTTCCATAACTTTGGCACTCATTTAAGGAGGTCTCAAAGAGCCAAGTGTAATAGGCATGAGTACGTCATGTACTTAAAGCATAAACCACACCTAATGAGACATTTTAGGCATAGAACATGTTATAACCATTTATCATTACCATGGGTAAGCGTAAGTAGGTTTTAGAACAACAAAATTATAGGCATGAGTTGTTTAAGAAGTATATACCGAAAACATACTTAACATATTGTGATTTCACTAGTCACCAAAACTGTATCATGAGTACATAGGACTAAGCATATTGAGAAATAATGAGTGCATACATTGTGAGTTGTATATCACATAGGTAGAGTCATCGATTCATTAGAGTAATATAAGGGTCATTGTTCTCAAGCTATTTCTTTCTTCTAGAATCTGAGCACGAGTAGGAATCTGAATGAGGTGCATGAGTATGGGTCAAGGGCATGATGCCTACACGCAAGAGATGATTGTAAAGTGTCATAATGACTTAAATCCATGGAATACTTTACAATAGAAATGAATTGCTATTTTATCATAACTCCTTCCGATATGCAGTATAATCTTATTCAGAAAACTTTATTTGGTTTTTATCTGTATCATTTCTCCCTTAGGTCAAGTCTAGTATTCCAAGTCTGTGGGTCTATTCCATAACCTCTAAACTTAGCAATAATATACACATGAACACTTAACTTATCCGGACAATCTATATTTGGAAGATACTAGCTTCAGTATAGGATATTCCTTACAAACATACCACTCTTAACTTCTTCTAGCTTCTGTACTGATCATCATATAACTTATACTCTTATTAGCAACATAACCAATTTCCCTAGCACCTTATAATCTTATCTTTCTTGCTATTCTACTGACATCACACCTCTAAGTTCATATCCCTCTAAATCAATAGAGATTAATGCTTAACTAAGAGCCACAACACTGTCTATCTCTAAATCCTCTATTAAACTCTTAAGAACACCATATAAGACATACTATACTTAGCCTTCGGCACACTTAGATACTTAAACATACCAACTAGAAGTACACAACTCTAAATAATCTTAAAATATCATGCAGAAAGCTCACCCCGTCAATTAGGACTGAGACCTTTGGTAGCAATATCTAAGTATCAGAACTACGTGCCAACGTAGGTTTTAAGGCTCATCTGTCAGTTAGGACTGGGACCTTTAATAGCAATCTCTAAGTCTTAGAACTACGTGCCAACATAGGTTTTAAGGGTCACCCATCAGACCAGGACTGACACCTTAGTTCCCTTTGGGCATCACCTTAGTGGATCACCGTTAGATAGTGTTCGTACCTTGACAAAGTATAGAATATCCTCCTAGCTGGGGTACATATTGGACTCTGTTTAGCTCAAATGGAGTATGTCGGTTAATAGTATCTCACACAATTCAGTCTTAGATATTTGATGACCTTGTATTTTAGTTTACTTAGTATAGTGTTGATTAGTTACATGCTTATTACTTGGTCGATACATCAGCTAATTTATTTATGTTTTATATTTAGTTCAACATCTTAGATTTATCATGTTCGGCTTGTTAGATTATTGTGTTTATCTCACATATTGTGTACATTTAAAGTACTGACCGCATACTCTTTCGCGCTATATTGTTTTATAATATAGGTTCAGACGCTCAATATTCAGCTCGCGGTTAGTAGATTTTTGATATTCAGCTCGCGATTAGTAGATTTTTGTATCATCTTAGCAGCTGAGCTTGATGAGTCCTCATCTTTCGAGGAAAAGAGCAATTGGTATTTCTTTATGTTAATCCTTCAATTTCAGATAGTTAGACTTAGTTGAGGGCTTGTCCGAACAACTCCTCTTAGTAGAGGCTTTCAGTCAGACGGTAGTTTCAGTTTTATGGCTTGTTCAAATGATTTCTATTTTGACTATTCAGTTGTTTTGGATTTATTTCAATTTAGCTTCCGCATCAGTTATCTTCAATTATTATTTGTATGAATCTTAGTGTTATGCCAAATCATTAGCTTGGGGTCACTTGTGACTCTAAGCACCGTATTACAACTAGGGGTAGTTTCGATCATGTTACGATGATGTCTTAAATTTGTAGTGATGAATTAGTGTGGGCCCATGAAAAATGTCTGATGAAAAGTGATAAGGGATTATGCGTTCAAATAAAATATGTGTTAAGTCCTAAAATAAACAAATTAAAATGAAATAATATGATGCAACAGTAGACTATGAATAAAACAATTAAGTGAACATCCTTTAATTTGGCCCCAAGTACTTCTACTCGTTTAGAGGATGAATGAGAATATATGTTTCTATCTCTATAAATACAAGACCAGTCCATTATGACTTTATTTACAGTAGCATCAGTTTTTTGTGACTAAAAATATGGGAGAAAGCTCAGTACAAACTAACTTCTCTTCATCATCACCAAGACAAGTGAAACTATTCGGTTTTCAGGTGACGGAATGTGATCAAACCACGACGCTTCCTCCTCCGCCACTTCCATCGGAGGACAAGAGATTTGAATGCCAAATTTGCCATAAAGAATTTGCAAATTCTCAAGCACTAGGTGGACACCAAAACGCACATAAAAAGGTAAGGCAAAGAACAAGACGAGCTTATTTAATGGGTTATCAACAGCGTTTCCGTCCTGTAGTTCCGTTGATCAATGCACACCCAGTAAGAATAAGAGCGCTGATTAATAATAACGTGAGTATGTCTAGGTATCGGTCACAGATACTTTCAGGAGTTCCACTTCGATATCAGATACATTTGCGCCAACAACAACACATCATGGCCGTTCAAAATCAAGATCGTGATGGACCGGAAGTTGATCTTCATCTACGACTTGCACCTCCTAAGGATTGATCATCAAAAAAATGTACTCATATATAAGAATTTAGTACTAGTACTAATTAATTAGTTCTGCTTTCCTTTTTTTTTTTTTTTGCATTTTTGCTTTTCAATGGTTAGTACTATTTACTCTGTTCACTTTTACTTGTCCAGTTTAGACTTTGCAGGATTCTTTAAATACAATGATTGATGTGAAATTTTTTTGTATAATGGACTACTACAGTGAAGGGAGGGAGTTTAACCTAGAGGCCTTGTGTAAACTGAGAACTGACATTGACATCAAAGTAGCATTAGCAAAAGGACATTTTGACATCAAGGTGGGAATAACAACTAGTAGTATTTGCTAAACAAAACCGATATCGCCACGCTTCCATATTTTCATTGTGTTGAGACATAAGTGCTCGTTTGGTATGAAGGATAAGGGATAACTAATTATTCCAAGATTAATTTTAGGATGAGTTTATCTCAAGTTTGGTTGGGATAAAATCACAGAATAACTTATTCCAAATTAGTATCCTGGGATTGTAGTGTGTGATAACAATCCTGGGAAAATTTTTAACTAGTAAATTTGCTTACTCGAAAAATGATACAGGTGAATTTGTTATGAGGTTAAGGGGACACAAATTGATTTGACTTGTAAAATAGAGATTAAGTAAGAAAAATGTGTTGTTTGGTGAGCGTATAAAGAAGGATAATATAGAATCGGTTCGAAACATCTCCAATCGCCATAAATCCATCTCCCAAATAGATCTTCAAATTTTATATAACTCGAAGCTTTAAGACCTCAACAATGGGGACCTACTCAACTCGATCGAATTTCAATCAAACCCACACTTCAAAATAGACTTTACCTTTGCATCTGTATAAAATGGAACTTACTGCCCATACATGTTAGGTAAGTTTCGCAAGACAAAAAATGGAACAGAATGAAAAAAAAACTGACAAATGAAATGTGGATGTTGATATTCTGGTAACATCACCTTCAACAAAACAATCTATAATGTAAATACATGAACATCCAAAAGCTGGTTTCGGTTTAATTTTTCTAATCATAAGAGATGTGTGAAGAAAACATACAAGAAGAATGTGCATTCACATGGAACAACATCAAGAATTGTATCAAGAGGATGAAGATAAATCTTTTAGAGTAGCAAGATGTCAGCAACTACTTCATCAATCAATGAATTTAGAAATCGTTTCTCGATCTGTATTCCCAGTTCAAATGCTTCAACTTCGAAGTTCATCCATCTTCCAAAACCGCTGCTCATGTCCTTGTCTACGAGTTCATCAACCATGCAGTTTCCCATGCCACTCCACCCTGAAATTTCCCTATATACTTCTTCTGCTAGCCTCTTCTTGTTTTTAACCACCAATAGACTTTTTGACCATGAATCATATCCACCCTCCACAAACTGCCTACATCTTAAGTCCAAGCATTCACCCACACAATCAAATACAACCTTTCGTCTTTGTTTTAGCTCATCATGTCTATGACTATTTATCCTTTCCAGTTGATCAAAAAGGTGTGGATTGATGATCTTCTGACACCTTCCCATTGCAAAATCCATGAACATCGACTCAATATTGTATAATATGTCCTTCACATATTCCAGCTCCCAATTTGGTGATTTCCCGCCTTCCTCTTTACCAAAAGTTGAAGAGGCAGAGTCTAACAAATCTACCTCAGGTTCCATAGAGTGGAACTTATTCCACGAGCATATACCAAACACTTCTTTAGCTTGTACCGATGAACTTTGCTTGCAAGCTGAATTCATTAGATAATGTTCAGATATATCTATAGTGTCAACCTATGTTCATAACACAAATTACCAGTGGATTTTTCATGCATAAAAATAAAGCCACTAGGTCTGCTGATCTTACCTCCTGTATTGTTACTTTCTGCAGTATCTGAAGAATTGCAACTTTCAGTAAGAAAAGATTGCTCAAGAACAGAAATAGGGCTCAGGAACCGACTGCCAAACACCTTCCTGCATTCATATTCACTGCTACAGTACTCACTCAGTTCCTCTTCAATCCCCTGAAATGATACAGATTAAATGATGAAACTGAGAGGTTTTCCATCTACTTAGTAGAAAGCAAGCTTTCTATATTTAATAAAAAGAAGAGTTCTTAACCAAATAGAGCAAATACAATTACCAAAAGTACATTGAACCAGGAAAATAGGAGGAGAGAAGAAAGTTTTAGCCAAAGATGTCCAAAACCATACTAAGTCAAATCCAAAGACCGCAAAACATCAAGTCATTAAAAGGCACAAAAGGGCTAACAAGAAATGCAGGTTAACAGAGTCATTTGAATGGTCAAATAAAATTATCATATGACAAGGAATACAGTATAAGAATATCAGTTGATGTATCAAAAAGAGGTATCTGCAACCTACAAATAGAGTGGCAAACCAAATACAATAAAGATTAAAGTGCAAAAACATAATTTTGCAAAACCTATGATACACACCTGATGCTTGTGCTGCCCAGTGATTCCCAGAGGACCAGTAGAAGAAAAGCCAGGGTTGCAAGGGCTAACTAAATCATCCACATCCATGTCATCGTGGTTCCTGTTAACATGCAACATGGTGGTCTTTGATAAGCCATTCAGAGATGGTGACAGATCTTGGAAAATCGATGAGGAACTATTGGATGTTTTCTGTCGTGAAGACTCAACTACAGAAGATAATTCTCTTAACTTTTGATCCAAAAGAGTGCTCAAAGCATCCCCTCCACTCAAGTTATGCCCCAAAGGAGCCTTAAGATTATTCATACAATCTGAGGTGAGCTGCATCTTGTTACTTCGAAAGTCTGTGCTAAACTCATGACTTTTCCCTAATACTTCTCTTGGGAGCTCAGCCGTGGGCATCGATCGAGTTAGGGGAGTACTGAAAGAGAAAGAAATAATGTCTGTCCCTTTCCCTTTACTGTTTTCACCCCATCTTATTTCCCTATCCATGAATGTGCCAGACTGAATCAGCTTGCCACTTTTATGAGTAGACATACTTCCAGTAGCCTGATTTTTCTCATACTGGATATCACCGTCACTAGGACGTTTCTTACGTGACACACTTTTAGTACAAGAATATGCTTCTTCCTTTTTATTGTCTGCCTCTCTGCTCAACCGTCTGGAGCTGACTTTGGAGTTTTCAGCCATTTTACCTGAACTTCTCTGTCGCACAAAGGAAGAATCACCACTGAGTGTTCGTTTTCCTTGTGAATTGGAAAGAAATTGCTTAGAAGGTGACTTGCCCCTATCAGCCATACTATTTTGTTTCTGATTATTCTGCCGCAGAACACTTGAACTATTATGTACAGATGGTTTCTTGTGTGTGTTTTTTTCTGTACTAGGTTGGCTTGTAAACAACTGGTTTGAGATGACTTTACTTGGTGGTTCTTTCTGGACAAGTACACTTCTGCTACTGCCTGCATTTAGGCCCTCTCTTTTCTGAACATTGGCTTTTGCTTGCAAGGCTAGTGAAACAGATTTTCCTTTAGTTTTGCCTCCACCAAAAGATTCATCAGAATCTGAGAAATCCTTCTGCCTGGCTATATCTGCCGACCCATTCCAGCTCTTATTCATAGGTTGCCCTTTAAGATACTTCGAAGCATTAGATTCAGCTGGCCTCCGAGAAGCTTCAGCAATCTTGGCTACCTTTTGAGAAGCTTCAGCCCTTTCTTTTAAACCTTTATACTTCAAGGGTACTGAAGAAGATCCAATTAGGGGCGATTTTACTTTCGAAGTAGCTTGAGGTCCTGCATCAAGTATTCTGGCAGCTATTTCCATTATGTGAGCTGCATTCTGAGGTGGGATAGAATTGGCCCTTTTGATTGGGGATAGAGCCTTATAATGAGTGGCTGGGATTGATTTAGCCGACTTAGGAGGCAAAATCTCCGTTTGAAACTTCTCGATGGGCCTGCTGATTATCTTCTGTTGCTTTGGCTCGAATGAGCTCCTTCCTAGATCTTCCATTTCCTCATGGAGGTTGCTGGAATATACTGTTTGAAAATTTTGCTGGTATTCGAGGTTTCTCGAAAGGGAAGGAGCGCTTCTTAGAGACTGGGAGTCGAAAAATGGAGTAGAGTAAGGCTCTGACAAATTAGCGGATGGCAAGCAATCCAATCCCATAAGCCTTGCAACGACACCAGCAGGTTTGATTCCATAATATTCCTCATCAGTTACCGATGAGGCACAACTGTAGTCACTGCTTCCTTTGACACTGGACACAGCTGTAGTGTCATCCTCATTATTCTGCAATCAAAATAGTTTCAGTTGAAAAAGTACAACAGGAAAATGTAATCTCCAAAGTAGGTGGAAAAACAAAAGATGAGAAAGCTTAATTAACTATTGAATACAGACCAAATGAACACGAGTCATAGGCAAGTTCCCATCACATCTCTTCTTCTGTTTGGATAGCTCTGCAAAAAGGATAGGAATTATAACATTTGACAACATAGTTTTCTTGAAGTTCTACCACTATACATGCACATGGAAGAATCAGTGGTCCTATCCATTGTTCACAGACATTTTCAGCATTTACCTGGTATGTCAGACTTGCTAGAGAACAATTTCTTTCGTGACTTTGCATTCCAATCAAATAACTGCAGGAAGCCACCAACATAACCTCCACTCTTGGAACCCTGTTTTTCAACAACCATTTTCACCTGCTGATCCAAACTTTCTTCAAAATTTGTAATCTGAAAAAACAGCTATAACAGCAAGCATTGTTTCCAGACCCATCTGCAGAAAATTTTAGAAGTAAGAGATACTGTTTAAAACAAAACTTGGGATAACTAATAAATGAGTTGAGTAAAATGAAGATTCTTTTGTAGCATCTTCTTTTATAGATTTGTTCCTTTAGGCTACTTTTTTTTGTCAGCGGAACTTGCGAAATTAAGTAAAAGGAAATTGAGGAGATATGCTCCCCCATAGTTACTTTGATGATCTTATATTTTCTTCTTCATAGTCCCCCCAGTTTTTGTCCACCAATATTCTCAACTCCTTTTCCTTGTCATTGAAACCTATCCTATTTCAAGAATTCCAATAAAACTACTTAGCTTTATCCAAATCTTGATGTGACATCTCTTTCCAGCAAATTTCTCCATTTATTGAATTCCAACCATTCGATCAATATTTAAGCTGACTGTAACATGATAATCAACTCAATTTCCTTATCTTGAAATCAACAGTATCGAAGGAGGCCACTACCTGTTGAAGAATGACTACCCAGAACATGTTACAAGTTCAGATTGTTACTTCATCCTGGTTCAGTCTTTTACTCTGTAGTGATGAAAACCTACACATTTGAGAAGCATTATCTAGTTGGCATTACATTGTTTGGCTTGCAAGAGTTTTTTTAATTGCACATAGCTACCTTTATAAATAATTATCTATCTCTTCCTCTACCCCAAATCTTAACCTCCTCCATGCACCCTATAACACTAAGTCACTAATTCCTCCATCCAAATGTAGACCCCCTAATCCTATTGCCCCACTTTCCTGACCCTATAACACTAAGTCACTAATTCCTCCATCCAAATGTAGACCACCTAATCCTATTGCCCCACTTTCCTGACCCTGACAAGATCCTCACTTCTCTCAAACTGTCTATTTTCAGTTGATTACTGGTCAGCATTTTCCGATGTTCGTCTTTAATATACCAAAGTGAGTAGCAATATGACCTTGTTAGTTCAAACTTGTGCCTCCAGGCTCCAGGACTAAGAAAGCTTATTAATTCAGTGTGAGACAAAAAATGTGGCAGGACTAAAAAGTTGACTAAAAAAACAGAAGATCTTCAGGACCCTAATGTCATTAGCACTTTACTAAAATCAAATCAGTTCCAACTTCCAACACGTTTGATATTGTTCCTGTGACCTTTGAATTTGGACTCATTTAGTGTCCTAATAACATAAACGCATAATCAGCACATTAAATCATTGCAAAATCAAATTGCATTGCAGACAAGCAAGCAGCCACAAACATAGTTCTTGATTTCCAAATCATTCCAATACAATCACTGTACCTTAAAAGGAATAGTCAATCGAAGACTTAAAAGTCCAGTGCTTTTAAATGAACTCGAATATCATCAGTACCCTCCCCTAGTTGGTCTAGAAATTTCCAAACTGAATCATATCTAAAAAAAGATTCTCTAATCAAAAATTCATTTCCCCCCTTTCCTTTCTCTTTCTTCTTAGATATCAAAATCAAAAGCTCTTAATTTTTAATTCTAAATCTAGGTCAAACCATAATTAAACTAAAAAATCTGCAAAGATAACAAATTGAAAGACATTCAACCCCGCAAATGATCAAACAAAAACATAGCACTGAATCAATGCAACAGTCCTACAAAGAGAATAACAACCCAATTGGCATATCACCATTTTAAAGAAACAAAACAAAACAAACCCAAACACAAAAAAGACTCAGAACTCATTAAAGCTCCAGCCTTTACAAATTCCCTTTGCAAAAAATCAATCTTTCCCATGTATAAATCATATAAGATGGTGAACAAGAAAACCCCAATTGGTATCAGCACAAAGAAACAAAACAAAACAAAACAAACCCACATAACAAAACTTACAAATCAAATGTTTAAGCTCCAGGTAACCCAATCCTGTCCTTCCCAAGAATCTGAAAGATCAAACAAAAACATAGAACAAAAACTCAGCATTCCCATATATCAATTCATTTAACAAACACACCACTGAAAAACTAAACGTCAAAGACAAATACAAGAAGAACTTACAAAATCCAGAAAAAATCAAGATTCTTTAACCCCTAGTTTACAAATGAAAATTATAGACTTTGCTACAGAAAAAACTGAAGAATGAGTGAGTTTGGGGGAAAGGGGGAAGGGGAAGAATAGCTGTAAGAAATGAAAGGTGTAATCTTTAATTGGTCTGAAACAAAGAATAGTTGAATGGGCATTAAATGAGGAAGACAGAGAAAAAAAAAGATTACATTTTTTTGAAAAAAGTTATAATATTTGAAAGAAGAAAATAATTAATGTTTTGTCCAGAAAAGGTTAAAAAGAGTTCTAACGTCTCTTTTTAGTGAAGTGATGAGAGGGAGAGATTTCAAATTCCCAACGGGAGGCGCTCCGATTCCATGCTTCGCACTACACTACACCCTTTCAACTTTGAGGAATATAATTTGCTGACTAATATTAAAATTAAGTCAACGACAAAAGTTGTAAATCAGAGATATGTTTTAAAACATACTATTTATTTACCAAGTCCTCTTAATTAAAGTCCTATGATATGTTGTTGGATCCTATATATATTTTTGAATAAAAGTTATTTTTGTAAATAAATAAATAAATACTCCTTTTAAGTATATGTAATCATTTTTTAATTTGAGACACCTTTCTTGAGATTCCGCTTTATATATAATACTAACGAAATTGTAAAAAAATATTTATTGGATAACAATATATAATATTTATATTCATGTTAGCATTAGATATATCGACAATATTGATTTTCTCTTCATCTGCGATATGATACACTTTTTCATCTTTTTTAAACATATAAAATTGAATTTTTTTTACTTCTTTTAAATGCAAACTATTCATATGTATATAGTAGAATAAAATATTTACCGCGGTGAAGTAAATGAATAAGAGATTATATTTTGATATAACAATATATTGTATTACATATTTCTTACGATCCTCTATACAAATTCAGATTTCGTAAAAAAAAAACTTTTGAAGTTCTTTATTGTGTCTTTATTATTAAATTTGTTTACTATAATTTTTTAATCATTAATTAAATATTTATAAAATTATGAAAAAGAAACCTGAAAAAGTAATAAAAATATTTTAGAGTAGAAGTTACCAGTAAAATGAAGAGACATGAGTTATGAATTCTATTAGACATTAATTGCATTAATAATCACGTATTAATTTTATTTGTAAAAATAAATAAATAAATGTGAAAATAAGGAATATAAATACTTTTTAAAAATATATAATTACAACATGTAATATTTTACTTAGACACAATAAAAGGTTGACAAAAAAGTTGCTCAGATGGTAAGTTCCCGCTACCTCTAACGTTGTGCATTAGGAAAAGTGTTGGTGGCGTTTCACTTTCACTCGCACTCTTGAATTCATGTATTTCTCAAATTTTTAGTATTCGTAAATACAATCATAACTACCAATGACTAATTCTGTAACCAAACGTACCTTGCTAAAAAGATTGTGTTACAAGACAACCAAGCACGAACAAGGGTTGTGGTGGAGTGGTAAGTACTTCTTCATTCTTAACCAAGAGGTCTCGGGTTCGAGCTCCCTTGGGTAATAAATCGCCTTTGTTAGGGAGTGCTTTACCCCCAATGGGACTTCCCGGCGCAAATCCAAGTTTAGTCGGACTCCAATATAGATACTGGACACCAGGTGGGAACCAAAAAAAAATAAAAATCAACCAAGCCATTGTTGACACTTTCGATCCCCACCGCCTCCAACATCACGACAGATGCTGATCTTCTCATTTGCATAATTTTCCTGGAGATGCTCGAAAGCATTAACATCAAGTTTCCCGGAGACAGATTTCCCTTGCTTCCTCCGGACATGCTGTTTCACGGATAGAACCTTGAAATGTTATCAAAGGCATGCTTGACTAAGATGTCAATACAGGCTAGGCACCTGACAAATAGAAGTCACACAATAATGAACAAAAAAATAAATTAATTGGCGATTGCATAAAAAATGTAAATATATTTCAAACAAAAAAAGACTAGTGGCGAAAACAGATTGTTACATAAAAAAAAAGACATCATAGAATTAACATTTATTCTTTTAATTATTTTCTTGCAAGCATAATAAAAATGAGGCTCATGATCATAATAATATTATTTTTTTGAAATGAGATAGTTATATTAATTGTGCTTCATAAATAAATAAATAAAAGGGAAAGGACATAGATTCCCCCTTGAACTTGTCCCAAAAAGTCAGTTACACTCTTAAACTATCCTGACGACCTGTTACACACCTTTACTACTTAAAAGTGAATTTATTTACTCCCTAAAACTGACGTGGCAAAAAAAATAAAAAATAAATAAAAAACTAGCGCGTCAGAAAAAATTAAAGTTAAAAAAAGAATTAAAAAAATCAAAATCTTCCTTCCCCTCCCATTACCCTTTAGAAAAAGAATTAAAAAATCAATATCTTTCATCCCCACCCATAACCTCTTCTTCTTCATTCTTTAATTTTCATCACAACTTTTTATTTTTCATCACAACCTCAAAGATTCACAATGACGTGAGTGTAGTAGTGGTGTTGTTGGTTGTGATTATTTGTTGGTTGTTCAGATTATTTGTTGGTTATTCAGATCTGAAAGTGTGGAGCTCTTTGAAACTTCATCGGAGCCATGGCTGAAGCTTTGAGCTTGCCGACACACCTGTAAAACAAATCAAAAGAAAAAATCGCAAAGGGATAAGGTAAGGAGGTCTGGTTTGGTGTTTGTTGGTGATTGATTTGGATTTTGAGTGGCTGTTTTGTGGTGGTTGTTTGGTGGCTGATGGTTCATCGAAAAAGAAGAACAAATGGCGTTGTGGAGGTGGACTTATGGTGGTGATGGGTTGGTTGTTCTTCATTGGAGAAGACAAAGAAAAATCTTGTATAAATTCAAATGAATGATTTCTCCGATGAGATTAGAGATAAAGTGGGTGGTATTTAGTGATAAAAAAGATATAACTATTAGATAATTTTAATAATTAATTAGAGATTAATTAGTGTAAAATAGAGTTAATAAAAAGAAAGTTAATTAATAAAGAAAAGAAAACAAAAAGAATATAAGAAATTATAAGATTTTATGTGGCGTTGACGTGGCAGCGAGTGTAATACACTACATGCTGTGAGAGTGGTGTTACACGTCTCAAGGTGGTATTAAATTCATTTTTAAATAGTAAAAGTGTGTAATAGATAGTCACAATAGTTTAAGTGTGTAACTGACTTTTCGTGACAAGTTTAGGGGGCAATTTATGCCTTTTCCCTAAATAAAATAGAATAGTATAGAACCAAAATGAGTAGCATTGCCATACATGAAGTTACTTATACAAACTAAAGTTTAAAAAATTCTAGCAAAAGTAGTTGCCTTATCAAAACAAGTCAAAGTAAAAAAAAAAAAAATCTAGCAAAAATAATCCCTAATTATGCTTCAAAATATATTTTTCTTCTACCATCTTCCTTTGCAAGTAGATCCGCGGTCATATTTTGTGCTTCATATGTCAAACTCTTCATCATATGCTATCAATTGAATAAAAATAAACACAATTATGAATAAATAAAATGTCATAGCAATTGAAAGTGATTATACCAAAAGTAAGAAAGAAATCTAAACTAGATGTAATATATTTGTAAATTATTTTTTCAACTGTACTAACAATGAATGATAATCATCTCTTGAAATCTAACAAATATTATAATGAAACTGTATTACATCCCAGAAATTGACTATTAAAGAGAACAGTCACTGTAGACACATAAATTTTATTGGATTAAATTCATACGAAATTTGAATTTAATGCATGCTCATTTGGGCTGAATGATTAATTTGGGCTTTACAAATAAATAAAGTCATTTTATTAAATTCAAATCCAAGGTCCATTTCACCTTGGAGCCCAAACTCATGCCACGTGTCACAATGACTAGGCATCCAATACCAATAAGGCGGCGCTACGTGTCCAAATGAGGTGGTAGTCCCAGTCAAATGCAAAAACCAATCATAATTCGCCAAGTGTCAAAATGACATCCTTTGGCCAATCACAAGCAACCTAGTCCACTCCCTACAACTATAAATAGGGGATGAATATGACATTCAAAGGAATCAAGAAAACTCTTCAACAAGCATTCTGCAATTGGAGAAAGCTACAACATCAACTACATAGCTCTTCGAAGGAGTGATCAATGGAGTTCTTCCTGGAGATCAACTTGAAACGGCAAAGCGCTTTTCGATGTTCCCGGAGATCGACAACATCTCAATGAGGTCTACATCATCCAACAATTCGAGAAGTATGCTACTGAAGGCCCTTGAATCTTGGAGAAGCTTAGAAGAGAGAATCAAGAGAACAACAAAATTGTACTCACAACGATTCATCAATAAAAATTATATTTTTCTTTTATTTATTTTGCTTGCAGTCAACTTTCAGCGCTTAAGAAAATTTGTTGCGAACAAATTTGGCATGCCCAGTGAGACTGATTCTGCTCTTCATCTCTTTCTCTTACAAATCAGAAACTACAAAGGCAACTACTACAATGGCCTTCAGAAAGAGTAGTGATTTTTCATACAAGGACTCTACTGATGTCGTGTTTGCTGATCTCAGTCATGTTGGCCCGATTACAGTGGCGTAAGTTCAAGAACAGTGGGCTAGATGAATCTGAATACTTCACTTTTTTGGAGGTGATGAAAAACAACAATTCCCATATGATGGTCGTAAGTGCAACACCTAAGGGCAATCTTACGTCTGTGTTCTTTGGAGAATTTTCTCAAACTGGCTCCAACTTTGGTGAATTTGAAGATTCAATGGATTCTCCAACTTCAATGTATGTCAATGCTTTGATGTTTGACTCAACTGACATGGACGGGAAGTTTGTGATGATGGAGCAAACCATTGAGGCCTTGAAGAAATATGTTGATGACAAAAATCTTCATATTGCTCAACTTATGAACAAGTTGGAGGCCTTCACACCTGGAGAGTCAAGTCATGTCCCCACTTGTCCATCTGGTTTTGATTAACGAAATAAGGACGTTGAGGAATCTCTAGAAATGTCAAAATTTCAAAAGGAGAAATAATCTGCTTTAGTTGCTGCACTATCTGTCCAACAGTTGCAAAACATGATAACGAACACTATCAGGGCTCAATATGGCGGAATACCACAAAGTTCCTTGTATTACTCCAAGCCATATACCAGACGGATTGATTGTCTATCAATGCCAACAAACTATCAACCACCAAAGCTACAACAATTTGATGACAAGGGGAACCCAAGGCAGCATATTGCCCACTTTGTTGAAACTTATACCAATGCTGGAACACATGGTGACCTTTTGGTAAAACAGTTTGTTCGTTTGCTGAAAGGGAATACATTCAACTGGTATATCGACCTGGAACACGAGTCCATTGACAGTTGGGAGAAAATCGAGAAGGAATTCCTCAATCGTTTCTACAGTACTCGTCGAACCATAAGCATGATAGAGTTGACCGGCATTAAGCAAAGAAAGGATGAGCCTGTGGTGGATTACATCAATCGTTGGAGATCGTTGAGTCTAGACTGCAAAGATCGTCTTTCTGAAATATCTGGTATGGAAATGTGTATTCAGGGTATGCATTGGGGACTTCTATACATACTACAAGGAATCAAACCGCGAACTTTTGAGGAGTTTGCTACACGAGTGCATGACATGGAATTGAGCATCGTAAGTCATGGGAAGACATCTCCTTTTACTGATTTGACAAAAGAAAAGAAGGAGTTCAGAAAAGGTATGACCTTAAAGACCCAAACCAAGGAATATATGGCGGTGAAAGCAACTTCTGTAAAGGTCACTACCAAGAGTAAACTAAAAGAGGAGGAAGCCTAAGTCAATATCCAAGGGAGGAGAGGCAACGCCCAACCTTGAAGGAGTTATAGGCAAAGGTCTACCCATTTTCAGATTCAGATGTACCTATGATTCTTGATGAATTACTAGCTAAGAAAGTTATTGATCTTCCTGAATCAAAGAGGCCCGAAGAAGTCAAAAAGGCTGGTGATCCTAGATACTACAAGTTCCATCGTGTCCTTAGCCACCCGACGAGTAAATACTTTATCTTGAAGGAGAAAATCATGATGTTAGTAAGTGAAGGAAAAATCATCATTGACCAGGATGAAACAGTGGAGGCAAATCATGCTAGTGTAGCACCAAATCAAAACAAGTGCTCAAGGTCCACTTTCTTGCAATTCGGAAGTTTAACACCTGTTGAAGTTGACTTTTCAAGGAAAACCCCTGAAGGTTCACTAGAGATAGATGACAATGAAGTTGATGGTTGGACACTAGTTACTCATAAGAAGCGGAGACATCAAGCAATCTTTATGATACGACTTCCTAATACAAAAGCTACAAGGAGTGATGTGAATCAACTATAGCCATAAAAAAGGGGTCAAGCTTTGTACTAGCTAAAAGATCAATGGTTCTTCATCGCAGAAGATTTGAAGGCCTATTACATTGGATGAATTCTTTCTTGAAATTTTTTTTACAGTAGTCAAATTGGTGCAACACATGTTATTTCCAGCACAAATGAAACAAAGGGAAGCAAAGGTGAGCATAACCCAGTAATAACACAAAAACATCAAACTGATGAAAAAGTTACCCCATGTTGTGCTACAATTGCCTTCACAAATGATGACTTATTGTTAGGGTCTAAGCTACATAATAGGCTCTTGTTTGTTGTAGGGTCTATTCGAGAACAACATCTCAATCACATTCTAATCAATGGTGGTTCGACAGTCAATATTATGCCAAAAGTTGTTTTGAAAAAAATTGGGATCTTCGTTGATGAATTTACCAAAAGCAACCTAACGATCCAAGGTTTTAATCAAGGAGGACAATGATACATAGAGAAGATTCATGTAGGATTGTCCAATGGTAACGTGAAATCAAACACTTTGATTCATGTCATAGATACCAAAATATCATACAACTTGTTGCTCGGGCGTCCTTGGGTTTATGAAAATAGAGTGGTGCCATCTACTTTACATTAGTGCATGAAGTATATGAAAGATGGTGAAGTAGTCAAAATAGATGCATACATCAATCCTTTCACTGAGATGGAGTCATATTTTGCAGATGGAAAATTCTATCTAGATTCTGGAAGAGAAAATATGGAGGAACATGTAGAAGCTGACTCAATTGATCTCGAAGATACTAAAGTTCAATAGGCTGCTATCAAGATGTCTAAGAAGAGAACGGAAGAGGTTTCCATTAAGCTCTCACTATCTAACGGAGACATGCAGACTAATATTGATAATGAGCAACCAATTTTTTGCTACATTCAATGTGAGCGTCGAAAAAAGGGACAACCACTGCTAGAGGAATGCACTCAACAAGTTCACCCATCGACGAAAGAATTGAATCACATAACATTCCAAGATTTGAAGGAGAAAATGACTGTCCTAGTTGCACAAGTCCCGTCTTTCACTTTGGAGCCTTCCAAAGGAAATACCCAAGTTGGTCGGATAAAAGGGAACTTTGATCAAAAGGTCTTCACATTATTTGAAAAATTAGGTTACAACTTCTCAAATCCAGCAAAGTTAGGAAAACTCACAGAGGAAGACTACTGGTGAAAAGATACATGGGCTTACAAAGTCTCAAATGTGGTTGAGAAAATAAGGATATAATGTCACCACTCCTAAGTTTGGGTTAGGATTAAGCTTGCCAGAGCCTCTTCGGATTTCATCTAAGAAGGGGAAAGAAATAACCTCATCCCACTACACCTCTATAAAAAATACAAAGGAATCTAAGGAGGGTAAAACACCAAGATGGACTTCGATGTTTGAACGTATTGGAAGATTAACACACCGTGTCTCCGCATTTGATAGATTAGGCTGCAAGAATGGAAGAGAATCCTCTAAACAAGTGGACGAATATGCCACTACCTCAAAGACATCTGTATTTCATCGCTTGGGAACCAAAAGAAAGTCATTATCCGAAAAGAGGTTGTTCAAGCATGAAAATCAAGATTCTTGTGATGTAATTGACGACAAAGAGATTCATAGTGTTTTACCATCACGTATGAAGAGAAAGGTTGTATTGTCAATCACCACCGATGGTTCTTTGAAGGTGAAAAGAAGAACAATTGTTGTCACCAACCAGTTTCATAAAGAAACTAAGAAGGGGGAAGGTGAAGCCATCACAGTCTTCATGGGAAGTTAGATGGAAGATTCAAACTTGACACAATCATCCTATCACTTAACAGTGAAAGAAGGTCTAGACATTGATGATACAGATGATGATGTCCAAGAGGCTCCCCTTCAACTAGAGGATGGTGTACAATCAACCATAGACGACCTCAAGGAACTCAATCTAGGCACTGGAAGATCCACGTCCAATCTTCATTAGTGCACTTCTTACACCAGAAGAAGAGAGGAAATACTTTAAGTTATTGGTTGAGTTCAAAGATGTTTTTTCTTGGTCATACAAAGAAATGTCGGGCCTTAGTCCCAGGATAGCTATTCATCATTTGGGGATAAAAAATGGAACACGTCCTATAAAGCAGTCACAACAAGTGTTTCGCCCTGAATTGGTAACACAAATTGAAGCAGAGGTCAACAAGCTCATCTAAGTTGGATTTATCTGAGAAGTGAAGTACCCATTATGGATCTCAAATATTGTAAATGTTAAGAAGAAAAATGGTCAAATACGTGTCTGCGTTGATTTTCGAGATTTGAACAAGGCATGTCCAAAAGATGACTTCCCTCTGCCAATCATTGAGCTCATGGTTGATGCTACAACTGGGCATGAAGCTATGTCATTTATGGATGGGTCTTCTAGATATAATCAAATTAGAATGTCTCCAAAAGATGAAGAGTACACTACATTCCGAACTCCAAAAGGGATTTATTGTTACAAATTGATGCCCTTTGGTCTAAAGAATGATGGGTCCACCTATCAACGTGCAATGCAAAACATATTTGATGATATGTTTCATAAGAGGGCAGAATGTTACGTCGATGACTTAGTGGTAAAGACGAAGCAAATGGAACACCATCTTGAAGACCTTCAAATTGTTTTTGAAAGGTTAAGGAAATTTGACTTGAAAATGAATCCACTCAAATGTGTATTTAGGGTTACCTCAGGAAAGTTTCTTGGCTTCATTATGCGTCACCGTGGAATTAAAGTTGATCCCGCAAAGATTGATGCCATTCAAAAAATGCCTGAGCCAAAGAACTTGAGAGACCTCCGAAGGAAATTTGGCATTCATACGGAGATTCATTTCTAACCTGGCTGGACGATGTCAACCTTTCAACCATTTAATGAAGAAAGATGCTCCTTTCTACTAGGACCAATCATGCCGAAATGCCTTTGAAAGCATGAAAAAATACTTGATGAATTCACCTGTATTAGGGGCACCAACTCCTGGAAAGCCATTGATACTATACATTGCATCGTAAGAGTGATCACTTGGGGCACTTCTTGCTCAAGAGAATGAAGCTAAGAAGGAACAAGCATTGTACTATCTAAGTCGGACCTTAATAGAAGCTGAGTTGAATTATACACCCATTGAGAAGATGTGCTTAGCATTGCTTTATGTGATAAAAAAATTGAGGCATTATTTTGAAGCGTACACTATCAAGCTAATTTCTTGAGCTGATCCCGTGAAGTTCGTAACGACTTGACCAGTTCTATCTGGACGTCTAGCAAGATGGTCTATATTATTTAATCAGTATGAGTTCATTTACACACCTCAAAAGACTGTGAAGGGGCAAACATTTGGTAATTTCCTTGCTGATCACCCTCTTCTGGGAAAATGGGAAACTTCAGATGAGTTCCCTGATAAAGATGCATTTTTTACTAAAGAGGTGCCGGCATGAAAAAAAGTTATTTGATGGATCTGCATGTCGAGATGGTGCAGGGGTAGGAGTCGTGTTGATATTTCCAAAACGACTAATCTTACCATTTTCATTTGTTCTAGGTGAAACATGTTCCAACAACACCGCATAGTTCCAAGCTTTGATTGTGGGCCTTAAAATGACATCAAATATGAAGATTCCTCAATTAGATGTCTAGGGTGACTCTCAATTGATCATCAATCAACTCTCAGGGAGTTACGAGGTAAAGAATGAAGATCTTTTGTCATATCACCAATATGCTACTTTCTTACTTGAAATGTTTGATCAAGTGTTCTTAAATCACGTCCCAAGAGAAGAAAATTGCATTGCAGATGTTTTGGCTAACTTGGCTACAACAATGGCACTTTGAGAAAATGAGACAACAAAGGTATGTGTATGTCATCAATGGGTTATTCCTGGTTGTCTTGATCTTCAAATTGATGAAAGCCATCATATCTGTTCGAGTGGTTGAAGAAGAAGATTGGAGAAAATCGCTGATTGAGTATCTTGAACGTGGAAGACTGCCTGAGGATCTATGAGTAAGATAAGACATTAAGGGAAGGGCACCACGATTCATCTTTCACAATGGAATACTGTTTCGTCGTTCTTATGAGGGACTATTCTTGCGGTGTCTTGACAAAGAAGAAGCTCAACAAACAATGGATGAGGCACATTCTGGCATATGTGGAGCACACCAATCAGGGCCTAAACTTCATTTTCGCATCAAGAGGATGGGCTACTATTGGCCAACAATGGTGATGGACTGCTTAGAGCATGCCAAAAAGTGTCAAGCGTGTCAATTCCATGCTAATTTCATCCATCAATCTCCAGAGGCTCTACATCCGACTGTAGCCTCATAGCCCTTCGATGCATGGGGACTTGATGTTGTTGGACCTCTTCCAAAGTCGTCAAAAGGACAAATGTATATCTTAGCTGCCACTGACTATTTCTCTAGATGGGCTGAAGTTGTACCATTAAAAGAGGTAAAGAAGGAAAATGTTGTTGATTTTATCAAATCAAACATTATTTTTAGATATGGCATACCAAGATTTATAGTTATTGATAATGGAATACCCTTCAACAATAAACTCATGAGTAGTTTGTGTGAGAAGTTCAGTTTTAAGCAACATAAGTCTTCAATGTACAATGCACCTGCCAATGGTCTTGCTGAAGCTTTTAACAAGACACTTGGTAACCTGTTGAAGAAAGTAGTTCCAAAGAATAAAAGGGACTGGCATGAGAGAATTGGTGAAGCTTTGTGGGCATATTGTACAACCTTTAGAACAGCTACGCAAGCGACTCCGTTTTCATTGGTGTATGGTGTAGAAGCAGTCCTTCCATTGGAGAAGCAAATTCCATCATTGTGAATATCAATCCAAGGGGGACTTACAACTGAAAGTAACGCACAACTTCGTCTAGCAGAGTTGGAGGCATTGGATGAAAAGAGATTGGAAGCACAACAAAGGTTGGGAGTGTTATCAAGCTCGAGTTGCAAGAGCATTCAACAAGAAGGTGTGACCTCGATATTTCAAGTGGGAGACTTGATCTTAGCAATCCGAAGACCCATAATCCTCAACAAACGCATCGGTGATAAGTTTACATTAAAATAGGACGGGCCGTTTGTTGTGAAGGAAGCATATTCAAGTGGCGCTTATAAAATTGTAGACCAAGACGGTGTAAGAGTTGGTCTAATTAACGGCAAGTTTTTGAAGCAATATTTCCCATGAAGGTTGGCTACACTCCTTAAGGTATGAGCATAAACTGCATGTTACTCCTAGACCGCAAGAGTATATACTGTGTACGACTCAAAAAAAAATTGAAATAAAATAAATTAAACTCATCATCTTGAACTACGATATGACTTGATCCTCTTCACCGAGGTACGTAGGCGCTTGAAGTAATCACTCTAAGCTCAGTCAAATGAGTAAAAAATAAAATAAAATTTGGTGGCATTGCCTGATCATCACACTAGCTCTTTAAAATCATGTAGCTAGCACATGAGTTCAAATGCATCATAAATGCGCAAAGGAGAATATTCTTGAAGCCCTCTCCGCAACAAAAGAAGAAGCCCATAAACAGAAACTCCTACATCGAGTCATGGATCTTCAACTATGATCATTCAAAGTTGCATATCAAACATGCTAAATTTGGAAGTCAACTCCGGTTTTTAATCTGATCAATTCAAAGGAATTTTGATTTGAATCATTGATATGCGAAATGCCGAGGAATTAATTGGAATTGGATCAAGCGACTTGCGATTCTACTTGAGCTTTTTGCTTACGGTGGAGATAATTTTGTGTAATTCACTGATGCTTCAGTAAGTTACTCAAAATTAGGGGCATCTTTACCTACAACATCAAATCGGGATACCCTTCGGATCAAAGTTCTATGTTGGTATAGCCGCAAAGATCATGATGTGAACACTCCAAGTTCGGGAGACAATTTTTTGTTGTTGTCAAGAGCGCAGAAAGTTGAGGAAATGGTATTTTGAGCGTATAGTCAACTTGAAAAATTCATTCTCATCAATTTGGAATGAATTTTGTTGTAACTTCTATAAATAGTGTTTTGCTTGATGCGCTCTTCACAATGAAATAAGAAGCTCATAGTTTCACCACTCTTACAACGAATTTTGGATTTCACACCGAAGATGCGCTCCTCATAATAAAATAAGAATCACATAGTTTCAGAATTCAAGCAAACTTCGAAAATATATCTGTATAAATCTTGAGATATTTTGACCATGATTTTTAGACATGCTGTATTGATATAAGTTATGCTTCCAACGGAACAAGAATCACATCATTTCGAGGCTCCTACGCCGAGTTATTGATTTTCTCCCAAAGTTGTTCAAAGCTGAAGAGTTTAGCGAAGCATAATTTGAGCTGACTTTGAAAAAATATCTATGCTAATCTGGAAATCTTTTGGCTGTGATTTTTACATATGTTGTACGTCTATGAGTTATGCTTCCAACAGAACAAGAATCGCATCATTTCGAGGCTCCTACGCTGAGTTATTGATTTTCTCCCAAAGTTGCTCATAGCTAAAGAGTTGAGCGAGACAGAATTCTAGCTAACTTTGAAAATATACCTGTACTAATCTGGAAAGATTTTGGCCGTGATTTTTACATATGTTGTACTTCTATGAGTTATGCTTCCAACAGAACAGGAATCACATCATTTTGAGTCTACTACGTCGAGTTATTGATTTTCTCCCAAAGTTGCTCAAAGCTGAAGAATTGAGCGAGGCAGAATTTGCACTGACTTTAAAAATATATCTGTACTAATTAATCTGGAGATCTATTGGCCATGATTTTTACATGTGTTATATTTCTATGAGTTATGCTCCCAATAAAAGAAGAATCATGTTATTTCGATGCTCCCATATCGAGTTATTGGTTTTCTACTGCAGGTGCTCAAAGCTGAAAAGTCGATCAAGGCAACATTCGAGCTAACTTTGGAATAGTAGGCGTACTAACCCGGAAATCTTTCAGTCATGAGTTTCACATATATTGTATTTGTGTGAGTTATCTTTCTAATGAAATGACACACTCGTCATTTGAGTGTTCCTACTACGAGTTATTGAATTTCAAACATAAGAGCTCAAAGCTGAAATCTTGGAGAAAGTTGTCCGGCATGTAGAGTAAGTTACAAAGTACACGACAAACATTCAAAATAGAGAATTAAAAGAAAACATTTGAGAAGAAAAAAAAAACCAACACTTTTATTCATTCAAGAAGGATTGTCACTACATCAGAACAATGTTCCAGAAAAAAGAACAAGACAAGAAAAAAACACAATAGAACAAGAAAATGTGAGAGAACGTCCTGATGCAGGATAAAAGACTAAGCAAAAAGCTTATGGCAAAGGATTTGGTGACGACTTGTCTCGGTATCCTCCTTTAGCTTAGCTAGTTATTTTATTTCTATTTCCGACAAGGGAATGATTTTCTCGATGGCATGAATTTCATCTTCACGGTTAGTGATAGTCTCTTGATTTTCAAACAGCCTCTTTTGATGATCTTCAATAAGTGAGATGGTTTTCTTCTTCTTTGAAGTCCACACTTTTAGCTCTTTTTCAGCTCTTGTAAGGACCTTTTGAAGTTCTTCCAACTGTTTGTCCATGTTGATTCTCTCCTCATTTGCGGTATCAAGACATTGTTGTGCAGCAGAAAGCAACTCTTGATGAGAATCCTTGTTATCTTTTGAGAAGTGGACAGCCTTGCAACATCGTCATCTCTATGTTTCTTGAAAAATCTTCAAGAAGAACCTCTAAAGGAGAAAGGTTGATGATGTTAACTTCTCAAAGCCCTTTAAGAATTAAGGCAACACCTGCCTCCAACTCTTTGAGGTTCTCTGAAGATTCAACAAAGAATTGAGTGATACACTCACATAAGCTACGCCACATTCCAGAAATGTAAGATAATTTGAAGCTGGAAATAGTCTTTTGTGGTTCAAAATTAGAGGCAGTTGCCAGTAAAGGGCGGACCAAATCCTTGGAAACATCTGAGCATCCAATTTGAGAAGTTTCAATAACCTCCACATTAGTAGTTGAGATATTTTGAGAAGTTTCAACCTTTTCAGAAAAAGGGACCATCAATTTTGTTAGTGGAATCTCATTTGCAGCTTGACTCTTAACTTTAACAGGAGGGAGGTGAGAACTCTTTTCCACATTGAGGGAGTTCGAGCTTGTGATACAATCTTCAAATACATCTACATCGCTAGGGATGTCCCCAAGACCCAACTAGATAATTAAAAAAAAAATATTAATATCCAATGATTTAAAAATGGGGGGGGGGGACGCAAGTTTAGAGAAATATTCAAGAGGTGACTTTTACCTGATGTGCCAATTCTATCAAGGGCATTGTAGAACCAGCAGCACTATCTTCAAAGATTGCAGTATCAATACTAATGGAATCCAATTCAGCGTACTCGCATTGTTGAGTGTTCAAGTCCTTAGGATTTTTCTTCAAACGCTTCCAATGTAGCTCTTGGCTAACATTGCTCTCATTGGAGCTAGAGGCTGCACTAGTACTAATGTCAATCTCATGGAGTGAAATAGACGTTTTTGACGTGTTGCTACAAGATGGTGCAATGCCAAGTGACTTTACAACACCTTTGTCCAATGTGCTGGAAGGTTTCTTCCTCTTGAGAGTTATGTTGATCACCTCTTTATCAGTGCTGTTGGCAGCCTTGAGAGTTTGTAAAGGACCCTTAACTCCGTTATCCATATGTGTAGCCTTGCCCTTCGAACTTTTAGACTTGGAAACAACTGTGACAGATTGCGGAGGGATATTTGGTGTCACTGTGGACTTTAAAGAGCGAGGAGGATTTTCTTGAAGTTGTTCTCCTTTCGTTGGTAAAGAAGCATCATCCTTTTTCGGACCTCTCAAAATTATGTGGGTACTTTATCTCAGCAGAATCTCTCGATAAGATGGCCACCAGTTTGAATACTCATGAGTCATTAAGACCCCTTATTGGATGGACACATTGGTATGATGATCTTCAAAGAGCTTCCAAGATGAACACATGAATCCCATAGTTGCACCAAAACTAGCAGTGAACCATCATAATGGTGCTCTATGAGTGCACCAGGAACATCTTGACAATATCCAAATTGTCGACTGCATCGGTGAGGGCTATAAGGCTCCACAATCAGTTCATTATCCAGCCTCAAAGTGACAAAACTTGAACGAAGGCCTATAAGGAAATCGCTCCAGGAAGTGGACAATTTTCCACTATCATCAATATGCAGCTCCTTTCCTTGTAGCATGGCCATATTGTGGAGGTTATGCACATTCACTTGTTGAAATAACCTGCGAGCGTTAATAAGGTCAAAATGTTTTACCATCTTTTCTCCAGAAATCTGCCACATTCACACACCTCGTTGAGGGCGGGTAACACTAAAGTAGGTCTCAAAATACTCACCTATCCATCCATGTACATAATGGAGGGGAAGTAATGTGTTGCAAGCACCCAAGTTTGATGAAGTAGATATATCCCTGAGGCCACGATAGATGCTTGCTAGGACCGAAACCGCCAAAGAAAATATTTCTCCATGAGCAATCAAGATTGCAACTTTGAAGACACTAGCACAAATACAATCAGCTTTCTTGTTAGGAAGAACAAACTTGCAAAGCCAACATGCGAGAAAAGCCACCAGATAAGTCTCATCTTTGAATGATTCTTCTACGCCTAGCTCGATAAAAGGAGCATTCTCTTCTTTGGTTCGAGGCAAAAAGCTCATGTCAATATTCCAGAATGATCATGATTCATCTTTGGTTTTTTACGATTCTTAGACGTGCTTGGTGAAGGGTCGGCATATTTTCTCAGCCCCCTAAACCAAAACTTTGTCCATTCTTGAAAGGAGACTTCGTCGATGGCACCTTTGGTAAGTCGGTAGAATGTCGAAAACAAGAAGGAGCAGCTTCTTGGGAGAAAAGACTTCCCTTGATCATCTATATGTGTCAACTCCTTAGCCGAGGGTATAACTTCATCATAAAAGGAACCATGAACAGGAATACCTCCAATGGTTCTCAAATCCCATAAAGAAATAGATAACTCTCCGACAAAGGTAGAGACTGTATTGGTAGATGGACGCCAATTCTCGCAAAAGGCCTGGAGAACATTTCACTGTGGTCATATGTGAACATTGAAGCAAAGATAGCATCATAAATCTTGATGTTATCCAAAGTCTCCTTGCAGCAAGCAAGCACATCTTCTACCCACTCCCAATAACCAGACGTATAGCGAACCTCAACAAACCTGAAAGAAGGAACACGCCAGCTACTAAGAGTTTCATCACGACGAGGAGGGGTGGCAACAACAGCATTTTGATGAGTGGAAGACTTCAAAAGGAGAACTTTTTCAGTTGTGACATTACCGGAGAAATTGTCAGTGCATCATTCGTTTCGACGACCACTCTGGGAGATGAAGAGAAATGTCCAGCGTCTTTCTAACAAGTGGGAAGGCGCCGATCACTGGAGGATGGACTTTCAAGGTGAGAACTTTGGCGCGCGAATGTTGCTTGTTCTCCATGATCTCAAGGCAGGGGTATGGCGCATCTCGGTCACTAAAGTCCATTGTCGCTGCTGGAAATCAAGATTGCACAACGTGACTCTGAAAAAAAAAATGGGGGGGTTACATTGGCGTAAACACAATTGGAGTAATCAAAAGACAAAAAGATGTGACCATCAGAAACGAGTTCAACCTTGAAAATTAAAACTGTAGCAATTGAAGATAAATTTGATTACAAATATTTTATATGTCGTATTTCCATGTTTCTACTTTCGGAAAAATCAAACGGCTTGCGATTTTGATTTTTCCACAATTAGAAATAAATTTTACACTACGGACGCGCAAATCTGTCAATCAGAAATGGGTTCAACCTTGAAGATCAAAACTGTAGCAATTGAAGAGGAATTTGGCTATATATATTTTATATGTCGTAGTTCCATGTTTCTAGTTTCGGAAAAATCAAACGGCTTACGATTTTGATTTTTCTACAATTAGAAATAAATTCTACACTACGGATGCACAAATCTGTCAATCAGAAACGGGTTCAATATTGAAGATAAAAACCGTAGCAATGGAATAGAAGTTTGGCTGTGATTTTTTTCTATGTTATAGCCCCGTGTTTCTAGTTTCAGAAAAATCAAACGGCTTGCGATTTTGATTTTTCTATAATTATTTACGAATTCTTACACTACAGACGCGCAAAGCTGAACCCCATCAAAACGGGTTACTGCTAAACAAGATTCTAAGTTACCTGAGAAAGTAGCAAGAGTACTTTGTTTGAAGTTTCTTTTGAGATATGGAGGCTACATCTCTCAATTTGATAAAAAAATAAGCGACGTTGCAACTGAACAGTTAAATACACTCAGATAACTTGTTTTTTGTTGCAGCGTCTAAAATTTTGTGTGATGAAATTCTCCATGCATTGGAGAGGATTATATAGGAATTCTTGTGAAAGATTTCTAATCCTTCCACAAGGCATAATAAGGTGAATTTGGATGAAAAAATCTTATTTGGGTTGAGATATTCACTGTCCATATTGAAGCCACAGCAATATGGAAGGATGAACCAAAGAGTTAAAGAAAGAAGAATATCTTCATTGACTTGGATAAAGGAAAGTTGATATTCTTTTTATTTGATTCAAAATCCAATCAATCTTCTTTTTTTTTTTCACACCTTGCAAGGAAGATCACACGGAAAAATAATGTTACTATTCACTAGACCCATCTATTTGAAATCAATATATATAGAGGGTCCATGTGGACGTCGAGCAAGAATGTTTTTTTTAAAAAAATTGAGATCACTACAAACAAATTATTTGTAGTGACCTAGTTAGAATGCAACGACAAGAAACAAATACTCTTGGACTCTCAACAATGCATTCATGAAGACTTCAATTCTCGTCGTCAAATTCTATAAGCCTATACGTCGACAAGTTTAAAAAATGAATACACATTCATGAAGACTTCAACTTTTGTCGTCAAATTCAGCAAGCCTACACGTCAACAAGTCTCAAAAAATGAAAACACATTCATGAATGCTTCAATTCTTGTCGCCAAACTTCAACAAGCCTACACGTCGACAAGTCTCGAAGTAAGGGGAATTTATAGACACATAAATTTTATTGGATTAAATTCATACAAAATTTGAAATTAATCCATGCTCATTTGGGCTGAATGATTAATTTGGGATTTACAAATAAATAAAGTCATTTTATTAAATTCAAATCCAAGGTCCATTTCACCTTGGAGCCCAAACTCATGCCACGTGTCACAGTGACTAGGCATCCAAGACCAATAAGGCGGCGCCACATGTCCAAATGAGGTGGTAGTCCCAGTCAAATGCAAGAACCAATCACAATCTGCCAAGTGTCAAAATGACATCCTTTGGCCAATCACAAGCAACTTTGTCCACTCCCTACAACTATAAATAGGGGATGGACATGACATTCAAAGGGATGAAGAAAACTCTTCAACAAACATTTTGCAATTGGAGAAAGCTACAACATCAACTACATAGCTCTTCGAAGGAGTGATCAACAGAGTTCTTCCCAGAGATTGACTTAAAACGGCGAAGCGCTTTCCAACATTCTTGGAGATCGACAACATCTCAAGGAGGTCTACATCATCCAACAATTCCAGCAAGTATGCTACTGAAGACCTTCAAATCTTGGAGAAGCTTAGGAGAGAGAATCAAGAGAACAACAGAATTGTACGATTCATCAATAAAAATTATATTTTTCTTTTATTTATTTTGATTGCAGTCAATTTTCAGTGGTTAAGGAAATTTGTTGTGAACAGTCACATACTAACAACACATTGTTCATTATTACAAAGTTTTTTTATCATACTTTCTTAGAGAATGATAATACATACATAAAGAAAATATAAAGAAAGCATGTCCAAATACATAAAAAGAGAAAATATATTCTTGAATGTGAATTTTCATGAAATTAAATATGAATTTATATAGGCAAAATGTAGAAAATGAAAAGAAAGACTTGGGAATGAAATATTTCTCACCTTCATGTATTTCTTTTTTGTTATATATTAGTTAATTCACAAACCAATATGGTGAAGAAGGGAAAGGATAATCTTGAATGTGAATCTCCATGAAACTAAATATGAGTTTATATAGACAAAATATAGGAATACCATAAGACATCATAAACTTACAAATTAATGTTTGGAGGTTATGGACATGAAAAATTATGAGAGTCTTGAATATTATTAAAAATAAAAATTAAAGAGGTGTAGGTCATGGATAATTACACATTGTAAATAAATCAAATTATAAAGAGAAAAATACTTAAAATATATTATCATTTTATGATTAGAAGTGAGGCTAACAAAGAAAAAAAAGAATGTGAAGAGTCTTTGTTATAAATGTTACTTCATTAATAAAATATTTATTTGTAATAAATTAATTAATTTGATTTTATAATATAATAATTAGTTTAAATAAGAAAAAAATGCCAAAAAGAAGAAAAAAGATAAATGCAAATGGAGGCCATAGATCACATTGTCTATGTTTCTCCTTTATTATATATATAGAGGATTATAATATTAACTTTTTTGTGTTAATTTATTTTTAAAATATTTATTACATAAGTCATATTTTTTTAAATAATATGAAGAAATTAATATAAACAAGGAATGATTTTTTTTAATGGCAACAAAATGCATCAGTGAATAATTGTCTGAAAACACAGTTTTATCCTAATGGTTAGTTTGAGATGGTTCAGAACATCATAAAGTACTCAAATTGAATAACATGTATGATCTCACAACATAAAGTACTCAAAATTGAAAAACATGTCGAAATAAAGTAGACACATCATAAGCTGCACCACCAGAAGGGGACAATTGCTCTACTCTCAGTCTGCTCCCTTAGTCTTCGGATTGTACTCCTAACTGTAACATCACTCGTGGTGTTCAATGTGTAAGCACCACCCGCTTTTACTTTGCCACAATCTTTGCAACCCCAAATTCCCACTGCTTTCCTCTTTACTGCATACTTTCCACAAAACTCACAGAAGTACTTGCTGTGCTGGCTAACCTCCATCTTCTTAATCTACTTACGCAGACTGGCACCATAATGGGTACCATACTTTTCGATGATTCCAGCCTTCTTGGTCCTCTTAGTTATTTTTTACTGTTGATGAAGGATTTGGAGCAGCTGCTTCTGAAGGGTGAGAGCAAAGAAAAACTAGGGTTTTTTTAACAAGGAATAATTTATCAAGTTATAATTGGTTTATTTTTATTTTAAATAGGTTTAAAGAAGAGAAAATTAAGCGGTTAAGTAAACATATACTGGTTAATTAACAAACATAGCTACAGTTTGCATTAATTACAATTCAGAATTTACTTCTAGCTATAATTACATTCTCTCTCTCACCTCGCCCCTCTCTCTGAAATCTCACTCGCCACTTTCATCCTTTTCAGTCATCTTTCTCTCGCCTTTCTCCTCTCCTTGCTCAGTCTCTCTCTCATTTCTCTTCTACCAATCTCTCTCTCACTTTATACAAACGCAAATGAATAATTTGTGCTTGTATAAAGCGAGAGAGACGAGATATACAAATATAAATACATATCTCTCCACTCTATACATTTATAATTATACAAATTTTCTCCTGCTCAGTTTTGTTTCGCCTTTCTCTTTCTCTCTCTCTCTCGCTTTACTCTCTCACTTTACACAAACACAAATGTATAAAGCGAGAGAGACGGGATAGACAAATACATAACTCCACATTATACACTTATAATTATACAAATATAAATCTTCCCCTACCTTGTTCTCTTTTGTATTTGTATGAAGTGAGAGAGAGAGATTGGATATATATAAATATTGTATACGGATTCAAATTATATGTAGATATACAAATACAATAATTGATATATATACATCGTAGTTACATATATACAATTATTTAATCAATATACATATACAATTCACCTCTCTCTACTCTCTGCCCTCTCTCGCTCGCCTCTCTCCTGCCTCTCCCAACCTCGCTCGCCACTCTCCTCCGTATAACATGTAGCTATGAATCGTAATTAACAAACTATAGTTATGGAGCTTAATTAAGCTATTTTTTAGTGGCTATACGTGAAAAGCCCCCTTTAAATAATGGTTACAACAAAATCAAAATAAGGGAGGTATGTGTAATATCATAAATCACAGAGAAGGTGAGTGTTATAGAGTGAAATATGAAGAAAGATCTCTAAAACTTTCCCTAAATTGTAATTTTAGATTCTGATTAAAACAACCAATTATCTTCTCTATTACTCAAAAAAATAAATTATTGTCCAAATCCTTTCCGCAAGTAACATCCTCCTCTTTCTGTCTTTTATTTTATTTATTAATCTAAATAAACCATATATATGTATACATACTAGATAGAGGAGCTCGTATCAGTACGAGCCTAATACATATTACTCCTTTTATTTTAATTTATGTGACATAAGTAGAATTTTGAGATTTTATCAAAAAAAAAATTCTTTGATTGTAATTTTTTAAAACTAATTTAAGTTGTTGAATTTTGTAATTTATAATATTTTAAATATAATTTGAAAATATATAAATTATTCAAAATTCTTAAATTATTGAAAATCCCTTTGTTTCAATTTATGTGGCACAAATAAAATTTGAAGCAATCAATTTTTTCTCTGAACATATTTTTTAGGAAAAATTGTATGAAATAGCAATTATTAATTCAAATTAAATGCTATAGCCATAGTTTGTTTTAATTGTAATTCACATCAAACATCCCATTTTTTTGCCATCTGATTCGGTATACAATTAGCCATTTTTGGTATACAATTAGTCATTTTATACATTTCGGTAGAAAATGTATAAAATGCGTTTGTGTTTGTATAAAGCGAGAGAAAAGTGTATATACAAATACAAATACAAATACATATATTTTCGTCCTATACATTTATAATTATACAAATACAGATCTTATTATAAAAATTACAAGATATAAATGAATTTATACAAAACTGAACAATTTGTATAAAATTAGATGTTTGTAGTGAATTATACAAATCAAAAGCTCCATAGCAAACATAAAATTTGCTATGGAACGCAATTATGCAAATAATAGCTATAACATGCAAATATGATTTTTATGTTTGCTATATGTGAAAGTTTCTCTATTTTTTATATGTCACGGGCCTAATATATCATATGCTAATTTATATGACACATATATAATTTTGAGATCAATAAAAAAAAAATTGACCATAATTTTTTATTATTATTATAAGTTGTTAGTTATTATAATTTATAGTATATTAAATGCAATATGTAAATATATAAATTATTGAAAATGTGTTTTTAATTATTGAAAATACTTTTACTCTCTCTATCCCAATTTATGTGGCATTGATGAAATTTAAAGAGTTAATCTTTCTCCTCTCTTTTTTTTCTAAATAAATTTTTGGTCAATCGAGCCTTTTTATTTAAAGACTAAAAATAATAAAGTTTTGGTCCAACTTCAACATTAACAAACAAAAACTTATTGGGCAAATTACAGAAATCACATACTTTTAAGACAAAATTACAATTTATCCCTTAAAAGTTTATAATTACAGAAATACCTCAAACAGATACAATAATATAAGCGCTGATACATTAATCTGATGCGCGAGATACATTAATCATTAAGTAAGATACATTACATTTTATACATGATACACTAATCTGAAGGGCGAGATACACTAATCAGATGCGCGAGATACACTAATCTTATGTGCGAGATACACTAATTTGATGCGCAAAAATGAGGGATTTTGGAGATTTGTAAAACTTATAGGGGATAATGGTAATAAGTAAACTAAAAGGTGGGATTTCTCTAATTTTTCCAAACTTATTTCTATAATTGATTAGGGCCCACTTTCCTCACAAAAAACCTATCTATAAATGTTAACTCCAACTTCCCATTTGAGCTCATTTTCTTCTTCACCACAGTTACTAGTTGTCTCTTTATGCTCGGCCGAATCTTACTTTGTACCTTCTTCTTTTGTAGGTTGTTTTAGCTCCCTTTCTCGATGTCCTTGTCTCTCTTTTTCTCACATATCACTTGACCAAGGTAATGTATCTCTTTTCTTTGCCTCGATTTCTTCAACACAATACTGACTTGTTGCTCCTCCAGGTCAAAGGATCTTTTTGTTGGATGGTGTCTTAGGAGGTAGCTCTCCAGATTTCGGAGTTCTTCCAATTAACTCATTGGAAGAACTGCAAACTCTGAATGGCTACCTCAGACATCATCCAACAAAAAGACCCTTTCACCTGGAGGAGCAACAACAAGTCCGTACTGTATTGAAAAAAAAAGGGGAAAAGAAAAGAGATACATTACGTAGCTCAAGTGCAACATTTTGTGTGAGAGTTAATCAAATTTTTATTTGACCATAAATTTCTATATGATTTTTAAAACTATTTTAAGTTTTTTTTATTATTGTAGTTTGTAATAATTTTTACATAATTACTAAATATATAATTTATTGAAAATTTTGTTATAATAATTTAATACTTGATGACAAAAGATGCCCTTAAATAATATTTGAATTCAATGAAGCACACATATCGACAAAGACGTGTGTGTATATATATATATATATATATATATATATATATATATATATATATATATTTGGATGGTCCAAAAAGTTATTTTTAACTCTTTTCACCCTTTTTGAGTGTTTTTGAAAGGGAAAATTTTTAAAGCAACAATATTTAGAATTTAATAGGACCCCTTAGCTACGCTTTCAATATTTATTAAAAATAGCTAGTAAATTTTAGTTTGTTATAGGGCTAATTTTTGTATATTTTTAATTTTGTTTAATCTGGTAGAATAGAATTAGGTATAGGTTGTACTGTTTGAAACATAACTGTAACGACCTGTTTCCTTTGTTATAGAAAATCCAACTGGGAAAATTTTTGGGCCAGAAAACTTTTTGGTAGTAACTTAAAATTTCCCACCCTAGTATAGATTTGGACGAAATTGGAGTTAGTGAGGTCTAGGGAAATATTATAACAAATGGGAGATCTAATTATGAATTTGATTATATAAGTACATAGCTAAGATATTAAGGAATCCGTATGACTTTATGGAGTTGAATTCGGGTGAGTAGAACTCCCGAAATCACTCTTAGCGTGAGAGGATAGTTCTGAGTATCATGGGATGAAGGTGTGTTGTGAAATGGGGGTTTGGAAATTCTTAAATTTTCTCACTGTTTCCATGCAAGCCGCTAAGGCGGGACAGACGCGACTGAAGTCGGAAATAAACCCCAAAAACATGTTATTCTGCACTTTTCAACTTTGAGAGCTAAGGAACGACCCTAGTTTTTTTTTTTTGACAGGTTTCCACCATTCTTGAGGCTAAAGGTAAGGTTTTCACTCCCTAAATCCATTTTTTGATTCGTAAAACTTAGTTTCTTGGGTGATTATTGTTGGGGAAGGGTTTTGGAACTGTTTGGATGGTGGGGAAAATCCCTAATTTTGATATTGGGATCATGGGGTTGATCTAGGGTTGATAGTGTTAATTTTAATCTAGGTAATTAGACATCGTTTATTGATTCTCGTGTTATATTGATTGTTTGTAGACCAAGAACAAGTGAAAAGAATCCGAAAAGGGAAGAATCAAGTTTCTTAGAGGATTCAAGCTTTGCTCGAGGTAGGTGATGGTTGTGATTTTATGTTGTGTGATATATGTTTGTTCTTGCTTCATTATGATGCATGGATGTATGCGAATAGTACATTATTGATCACACTAATCATAAATGAGAATAGACAGATAATTGAATGCCATGAATCATGACTTGATTGTATGATTATAAGAATATACTTCTGATTATGATTGTGGCTTGTTGAATGGATCAAATGTTGCATTCCAACACACTAACTTGGATCGGTTGCCACGTATCGGCATAAACATTGGAACGAGTGTCACGATTCAACACACTAACTTGGAACGGTTACCACGTACCTGTACATTAACAGTTTGGGTGTGGGTTCCATGAGAGGGCCATTGACTTGACATAACTGTATATCTTGAGAATTGTTAAATTGTACGTTGTTCGTAAATGATGTTGATATTGTATATGTTCGGTGTATGCATGTTATTATTATGTTGTAATGGCTTATGTATGTTGCACTTAGTGGGATAGCCGCGTGATCTACCAGTACACTATGGTTGTGTACTGATACTGCACTTGCTCTTTCTTTGTTGAGTACAGGACATCTTCAAGCGGCTATTAACAAATCTCGTTTAGAAGATCAGTGATCGTCATCAAATTAAAGGGTGAACCAGTTCTTCCGGGCTGTCATGAGTTCTCTTTTCCTTTATGTCCTCATTTTAGACTTAAACTACTAAATTAGTATTTTCTTATGTTTAGTTGGGTTTTACCCATTTTCTTAGACTTGTTGAACTTTAGATGTTTCGGTACATTGACTCTCAGGTTCTAGGTAGTATTTCCGCATTTGTTTTGTTAGACTTTTATTGGAGTTTATGGAAACTCCCTATTTTGTTTTCTTTTCTTAGACATTTAAACCTACTTCCATATTTTTAAATGCCTTAGTTTTTGGTTAAGTTGTTTAACTTGGGTTGTAGTAATGGTTCTCCCACCAGAGGGTTAGTGTGGGTGTCGATCACGACAGTCTGGGTCGCAACAAAGTTGGTATCAGAGCCTAGGTTTGTTGATCTCGATGTACCAAAACAAGTGTGTTGCGGAACGGTACAGAGATGTCTGTACTTTTCTTTGAGAGACCATAGGACTTTAGGAAATATCTCTGTTTTCTCTTGCCTCCTTTCGTGCTACAGCTTTATACCAATTGGTATCTGGCAATTCAAATTGGTATCTAATCTCATTCACTCTTTTGTCCGCAGATGGTTAACACTAGGTTCAACGGCGTCATGCCTGTAGCTCCTTGTCAATGCGCCAGCTGAGGAAACCACAACAAAAGGTCGTAATCGAGGCAGGGGTAGAGAAAGAGCAATGGGCAGAGGTCGAGGAAGGGTAGAACCTACTAGGGATGGAGCTCCAATTGAGAATACTCCTAGAAATGAGATCCCTCCTGCGCATCATGAAGAGATCGAAGAGAATGTAGAGGTTGAGGAGGAAGAGAATGTTGGACAAGAGGAAGAGGTGCATGCTTAGACTACATGTATTCCTCCCTTAGAAGCAGTGTTAGCTCAACAGATTATGTCATTTTTGAAAGGATTGGTTGGTCCTGGAGTACTACCCTCTGTTCAAGCAACTCAAGATCCAGCCAATCCCCCTATTTCTATCACTATCCCCAAGGTGGGTGGAACTGTAGGTAATGATGCTTTATTCCATCCTTTGTTGGGTCCTGTTATGACTGGTAATGAGCATGAGGTGTTGACTAAGTTCTTGAAATTGAAACCGCTTGTGTTCCATGGTTTTGAGAGTGAGGATGCATATGAGTTCATCCTAGATTGTTATAAGAGGCTTCATAAGTTGGGAATTGTCCATCAACATAGCGTGGAGTTCATGACCTTTCCAACTTTAGGGGGAGGCTAAGTAGTGGAGGAGAGCTTATGTGGAATGTAGATCTGTAGTTTTATCCCCACTTACTTGGCCAGTTTCATGCTTTGTTCTTGGAAAAGTATGTGCCTTGGACTTTGAGAGATTGTAAGAAGGACGAGTTCATGGCTTTAGAGCAAGGTGGTATATCTGTGGCTGCTTATGAGGCTAAGTTTCATGGTTTGTCTAGAAATTTTACGCAATTGGTCACTACTGAGGAAGAGAGGATTCTCCTATTTGTAAAGGGAATAAATTTTGAGTTGCAGGTATTGTCTGTTCATATGAACTCTACGGGAGAAAACTACAATGAGGTTACAAATTTTGTGAAGAAAGTGGAGGGGGTGAGGCGAGACGATCAGGCTAAGGCATTGGCTAAGAAAGCCAAGAATTCAGGTAACTTTCAGTGTTCTTACTCCCGAGGTTTAGGGAGGCCGACACTTGTAGCCTAGATAATTCAGTCCGCTATGCTCGCTTCTACAGTAATTACTCGAGAACTCCACCTCAGAATTTGATTCAAGATAGCCAGGGAGCTACACCTTCGACGGGCAGCAGGCCATCTTTTAATCATACTTGTTACAACTGTGGAGAACCTGGGCATATGAGGAGAGATTGTACCCACCCGCCCATGTTTGATTCCGTACAACAATAGTCTAGAGCAGTGGTACCCGTGGGAAATGGTAATAATGGTCGAGGGCGTCCACAAGGTAGGCGAGGAGGAAATCAGCGAGGCCACAAAGGTATGGGAAATGGTAACACAGGCAAAGGTACAGTGCAGCCAAGTAGGGAAGTCACCCGTCAAGATGACATGGCTCAGTGTTATGCCTTCACGAGTAAGACCGCAGTGGAGACGTCTGACCCAGTGATCACAGGTACTATTCCTATCTGTGACCGGGTGGCTAATGTATTATTTGATTCAGGTTATACTTATTCTTATGTGTCTGTGCGATTTGCCTCAGAATTTTCTATGATTTTTGATATACTTGATGCCCCCATCCATGTTTCTACCCCAGTTGGAAAGTCTGTCATAGTCACCCATGTCTAATATGCCTGTCCTATTTTGTTTATGAGTTTCCAGACTTGGGTTGATTTGGTGATTTTGGATATGATTGACTTTGATATAATATTAGGCATGACTTGGTTGTCTCCCTATTACGTTGTGCTTAATTGTAATACTAAGTCTGTGACTCTAGAAATTTCGGAAAGGGAAAAGTTAGAGTGAGAAGAGGTGTACAAGCCTAAGCAAGCTAAGATCATATCCTCCATTCAGGCTAGGAAACTGGTATGGTAGGGTTGTTTGGCTTATTTGGCCCATATTTAGGATGTTGAGGTTGAATCCCCCTCTATTGAGTCTATTCATGTGGTGTCAAAATTCAGAGATGTGTTTCATACTAATTTGCCTGGTATGCCTCCGGACAGAGTAATAGCATTCTGCATTGATTTAGAACCTGGTACCACCTCATTTCTATCTCTCCATATCGCATGGCTCTGGCAGAATTAAGAGGGCTTAAGACTCAAATCCAAGAACTTCTTGATAAAGAATTTATTCGTCCTAGTTCTTACATGTAGGGTGCTCCTATATTGTTTGTTAAGAAAAATGATGGTAGTATGAGGATGTGTATAGATTAGCGTCAATTGAATAGGGTCACCATTCAAAACAAGTACCCATTACCTAAGATAGATGATATTTTTAACCAATTGCAAGGTGTATCAGTTTTCTCTAAGATTGATCTAAGGTCTAGTTACCATCAGTTAAAAATTAGGCCTGAGGATGTGCCCAAGACAGCATTTAGAACCCGATATGGGCACTATAAGTTTCTAGTTATATTGTTTGGGTTGACAAATGCGCCTGCAACTTTCATGAGTTTGATGAATGGTGTGTTGATGAGTCCAAGATTTGGACTCATTTAGGGCTTTATTTATATAAATTTAGTGTACTCAAATGCTTAATTTGTGCCATAAACTGAAGGTTTATTTGGCGGGTTAGCTCATGAGGATCCTCATGAGCATATTAGGAATTTTGTTGATATTTGTGGACCATTCTCCTTTAAGAATAAATCTCAAGAATCAGTTCATCTGAGGTTATTCCCATTTTCTCTGATGGGAGAGGCAAGCAAGTTGTTGGCTGAGTTGGCAAGAGATTCCATCACTTTGTGGAACAAGCTTATTACTGCATTCCAAGTGTGTTTTTTCCCTCTTTTGAAGATGATGACCCTTAGGGACAACATCCAAGGTTTCAAGCGCTTAGAGGGTGAGCCAATCCATGAGACTTGGATTAGGTTTAATAAGTTGGTGTTGCAATGCCCGACTCATGGATTGCCCGATAATGTACTGTTTTAATATTTTTATAAAATCCTCGATCCGATGAACAAGGGAGTGGCTGATCAACTTTATCTGGGAGGTTTAATGCAATAGCCCTATGCAATAACACCCCAACTCCTTGATTGCATGACCAAATTAACCGGGAATGGTACACTCGTGAAGACCAAGTCTCTCTTCTTACTTATAAACTGACAAATGAGAAGATTGAAAAAAATCAAGAGAGAGACCAAACATTGGAAAAGATGATGACCCAACTGGACATCTTGGCCAAGAATGTCATGGGTGCTGGTACAAGAAGTGTAAATGTTGTGGGTGTTGGTGGTGTAAACCTCGATGATGCCAAATTCGAAGCGCTGTACAATGAGGAAGTGAACTTCCTAGCCAACCAAGGAGGAGATTATCGTGCTAACTACCCAAGGTTGGGTGGAAACCAAGGTTGGAATAGAAATGAGGGCTGGAGAGACCGTGGCGTGATCGTAACGCCACTTGGAAGGAAAGAGAAGGGGAGAAGGATAGGTATGTTCCTCCCCATGAGCATCAAAAGCTTAAAGACTCTGAGGGTGGCCAGACTAAAGATATGCTCTCATGCATTCTCAACAAGGTTGAGGGGTTCGATAAAGTTTTGAAGGAAATGAAGGAAGATGTATTGACTCTCAACGAGACGATGACCTCTTATTCTGTCTCTATCAAGCAGTTGGAGACCTAAATGGGTCAAATTTTTTCACATCTTAACCCAAGACAACAAGGGGGTTGCCTAGTGACACTATGGCAAACCCTAAGAATGAAACTTGAATGAGTACTTGCCTTGTGCCACGACGTTAACTAAGGCATTTCTTAGGAGGCAACCCATGTTTTTAATGCTTTGTGTTTGATTTTGAATAATGAGTGTTGATTGTGCAGGTTGAAAAGTGGAATGTGTTGAGAATGTGCAGGTTGGTGAGCCCGACTTGGACTGCCATTAGACCCACAAAAACTGAAGTAGAAGTCTGTAAAACTTGGTGGGCCAATGGCTGAATCGATGACTTCCCGAACAAGTCGGCGAGCCCAATTTGGTCCGCTGTTTGGACCTTCAGATTAATTGGAGGTCATGTAAAACTCAGCGAGGTAAGTCACCACTCAGTGAATCACCGAGTGGTTTGGCGTGGTTGACTAATACCACTAAAAGGGCCGCGAACTGAAAGGCTTTAAAAGGTCAAATGATTTAAAAATTCAAAATCTTTCATATTCCCTCATTTCAAACCACGTACACTCTCACCCACACTCTAGATTTTCATTATTTTCCCTTTTTTTTATCGCCTTTTTATGTTGATCTCGTGCTTAGATTTGGATTACATTGCCGCCTAATATCTCAAACTCTTCATTCGGCTTAAAGTTGGTTTTCTGAATCCCTAACTCTTGATTAGTGGTTGAACTCGAACACATCTGGTAAAATTATGTTGTGTGTTGTGCCTGTATTGAAATTTTATTTAATGTGTTGGTTTGCCTGTTTTAGTTTCAAATTTGTGCCTAATTGCTAAAAATATCGATTTCCTGAGCTTTGTGCATTAAAATTGATCATAAATTGTTGGGTTGTAGTACATTTATGTTAGGTCTAGTTGGGTGAAGTGTAAATAACCCTCAATAGCGCTAAATGACATACTTTGCCCAATGATGGAGCGTTTGATGTCATTCTTAAGGGCCAAAGTCGTGAAATGACCAATTTTGGCCAAATCGGGGGAAGTCTGAGTACCTCGGAGGCATGGGTCAATTGGTTCTAGGATTAATTGCATAAGTGTGTAGTTTAATTTTGATTTCATGGGCTGCGGGCTTGAATTTGGGAAACGGGGTTGAAATTTGGCACGTTGGGTAGTTTGGCAAGCTGAGTCGAGCTCGCCGAACCATTTGGCGGTTCGCCAACGTCCCCCTTGATCACCTTTAAATTCGTGATTTGGCTGAGTTAGAATCTGTAACTTTTGGCGGGAAGCCCGAGCTCGCCAAGTTCACTCGACAACTCGCTGAAAGGTCTTTTGATCGCCCTTTCTGCGCCCCTAACCCCTAAAATACACTGTAAAATTCTGCGGGCTAGTCTGAGCTCATCGAGTGATATCGACGATTCTCTGAAGGACCCTGTACAATGCCGACCGGTCATTTTTTTATAAATTTTTTAGGTTTGTCCTTTCAACAAGGCCGATCTCACTCACCAAAGTGACTCGACAACTCGCTGATTGGTTCGGCGAGTTTATCTGCAACTTTATTTCTTTAATATTTCTTGAATTATTTCTAACTCTTTTTGATGTGTTTTGCAGATATGGATAGACCCAAAGTACCGGGACAAGACATGTCGCCCGTAAGCGGGCAAAATGAATCATAATCAATGAGGATGCAGCTGCATCCAAAGCAAAGACTACGAAACTTCCTACCACAGGTAGGAAGGGCAAAGGTAAGGGCAAGTATCCCACCGTTGAATCATCAGAGGTTAGTTCCGATAGTGAGGGTGTCTACACTACTCACCTCACCACCTTTGAGAGCGAGGGGGAACAACAGGACCCTCAGGCTAACATTTCTGATCCTGAGGATGATTAGCTGTTGCTAGCGTGAAATGCTAAAATGTACTCCAAGAGGATGAATGATCCGTCTAGGATTCGGGTACCTCAATCCACTACTCCTTCTCTAAATCTAGACCAAGTTGTGGTCCCAGAACCACCTGAATAGGCTCCTCCTCCCTGGTCTCTCAATAGACTAAAGGCCGAGCAGTTGAGGACTATTATCAAGGAGAGGATATTGTCCACACACTGTGTGGTGGATAGATATCTAGAGATCTGGAGCACCTTGAAATCCCACAAGTACCAGATTTTTACTAAACCACATGGCCCGTACATTCCTAATTAGGTCTAGGAGTTTTACACTGCCTATGGAGCTCTAATGCCACAAGGAAAGAGAAAGGCCACTACCTTCAAGCTAGTAGATTATGTAGTTATTAGGGGAAGGAAAGTGAGGTATGACAGCGATGACATTAATGCAGTATTGGAGTGTACAAAGAATATTGCAGATGACTACGAGAGCATGATCAAGACAACTTCATTGGAGGATATGAAAAGTTAGCTAGCTCCTCTCCTTTCAGATGATACTCCTAGGTGGATTGAGATCGGAGTGCCCATAGAGAAGAAGGATCTAAATGTGGCGGCGAGGTATTGGTTTGGGTTTATTAGCAGCGGAATTATGCCATCCTAGAATAAGTCTATCTTGTGCCACACTAAGGCAGCCTATCTTGGCTTTATCATTGCTAGGAAGTGCCTCAATTTGGGTATGATCATTGGACAAGAGATGGCCATGAAGGTCAAGCAGCGCCAGACGTCTCTCCCTTTTTCGGTGTTGATCACAGAGTTATACAGACGAGACTAGGTGCCACGCAATGAGAAAAAGGACATGGAAGTAATTCCCACATTCTCTACCAACATTCGACACATTAAGGTCGAGTATTTGAAGGATGAGGCTGAGAAGAATAAGGTAGCCCCGGTGGATACATCCCTAGCTATTGACACTGAGACGCTACTTGTAGAGGCAGTACTCTGGCCACTGGCCTTCATGTATCTCTAGTACTGCCCCTTCTATGACTCTAAGTTCTTCTACTACTCCCCTCCCTCCTAAGTCTGTTGCTAGGTCTGCTGTATCCCGACCTCCACTTACCTAGGCCACGATACTACGAATGGGGCATCTAGCCCATTCTGCTGATGTGCGCGCCTCCAGGCCAGAGGCTACCGTCCCTGGGATGATTTAGAGAGCTCTCACTGCCGCTGTGACACCTCTTAGAGAGTCTATTGATGCCCTCACGACAAGGATAGAGGTGTGGAGAGAGGTCAGAGAGTTACTCATGAGGTGACAACCTTAAAGGCCGCAATTGTAGAGTTGAGAAAATATGTAGACCAGCTGAAGTCTACAGATATATCGATGATTTTTTGAACTATATAGATCACTGATGATCTGGACACAGATATGCCTCTGGCCATCACCGAAGATAAGGTTCGAGCTGATGATGTAGTTGCAGAGTCTGAGGCTGAGACTGATGAGGAGCAGCTCGGTATCCAGGAGGAGACTACATATGAGGGCCTAACTGAGGTTGAGGAGGCTATGCTGAATTCAGCTGTTCAGACGTCATTGAGAGAGACTTCTATGGCAAGCTCTAGTGGAGCCAGTGTTTCTGTCACCGCGAGCACTGATGCGCAAGATCAGAGTATGACCCCGGGCATAGATGCCCCGACAAATGGAGTGACTATGTTGACAGAATCATTCTTTACCTCCTTCTATGTTGTTTTTATGATATTTATGTTTTTAGTTGCATTTGAGGACAACTGCTTTTTTTGTGGGTAGGGTGAGGTATTTCTATACCTAACTCTTGTGATTACATTCGATGTATATATCTTGGGTTTTTTGTTTTAAACTATGTTTTGATTCTATCTTGTGGATATTTGAGCTTATGGCTCCTTGTTTTGAATGGAAATGGTTTTTGACCCCATTTTGAAAATTTTGTGCCACCTCTTTTGTGTGTGATTGTGGCTGTTCTTATGCAAATTTGAGTATCGGTTATGATCAATATAGATGACTTGAATAGTGCTCTTAATTGAACAAAATGAATGCGCGGCTACAATGAGGCCAAGTGAAGTTTCATAGACAATGTGTGAACTTTTTGCATATTGTTGTGACTAGCTGGTTATCGAATGAAGCCTCTTGTGATGAAAATTGCACACTAGCTAGAAAGTGTGGAGTCTCATTTGATATTGGTGCCAATGCCTTGTATAATGAGCTTACCTTGACCATTGCGTGATGACACCTAGAATTTTCTCCTTTGGTTTGATTGATTAAGTGATGCAAGCTCTTGAAATGATCTTAGGCAACAATTTTGATGAGTGAAACAATTTGATAATACCTCTTTTTGTTGCCAACCTTGTGAGATATGTGAACCTTGCTTGAACCCCTTTGAGCTTATCCTTTTCTTGGAAGAAACTTGAACAATTGTGACCCCTCTTTATCCACTCACCCATAACTCTCATGAAGTGTGGGTTGTTTGAATAGCCAACTTAGGCCTAAGTTGGGGTGTGGTGAACATAGAAGGTAAATTAAGAAGTGTAAAAAATTCCCCTTTGAGCCATGGTCTCTAAAAAGATGGAACCCCTCCATGTAAAAAAAAAAAAAAGAGAAAGAAAAGAAGAAAGCAAAAGAAAACGAATGAAAATATTATGAAATAAAGTTGCGAAACTTGCAAAAGAAATGGGGTGTTCGGTAGTCCATTGGAAGTTGAATAATGGGGTGAATTATGAGCATGATCAAGATGTTGAAGAAAAGGAAGAAAGTAATGCTCAGACCACATTTCATGAGGATAGCAGCCACAAAGCCTAAATGACCATACCTTTACCCTTAGCCGCGTTACAAGCCTTGAAAAGACCTTTTTAATCTTGAGTGAGCTGAAGCGAATGTTGATTGGAAAATAAGGGCAAACCTATTGGTGAAGTCATGCATGTGTTCATCTTTGAGAGTGTGAGAGTCGTATGTGATTCCGGAACTATAAATTGTCGGAAAACTTTATGTGTGAATATGGAATCATCTTTGTTGTGAGCACATTTGAGTACCTTTGTTGAGCTTGAACTTGCATTTGAAGCAAGTATTGTGAACTTGAGCATCGTTGATAATGGTGAGTCACAATTTGAATCTTTCAATGCACAATTGATCATTGCATGAGTAAGTTGAGTCTTGTTGCGTGCATTCATGTTGAGTCTTTCGTAGCACTGTTTGAGACATCCTTTTTGAGCTGCTGAACTTGAGTTTTACTTGAGGACAAGCAAAAGTTTAAGTTGGGGGTGTTGATGAGTCCAACATTTGGACTCATTTAGGTCTTTATTTATATAGATTTAGTGTCCTCAAATGCTTAATTTGTGCCATAAACTGATGTTAAATCCTTGATTTTCAGGTACATAGATTGAGGAATAAAGCAAGGACACTAACGGGAAAAAAGAACAAAACAAACTAAAAGAATGAAGAAAGGCAAGCCTGGTGATCGCCAAGGTCACTTGGCGAATCGCCAAGTGGCTATCTGACTACCTAAAGCTCTAGTGTGCCAAGCCCTGAAGGAAATAACCAAGTTGGCTACGAAAAAGAGCTTTGGTGGATCACCGAGTAGTTCTGCGAAGCCAAGATAGATAGCCCAAAGTTACAGACCTTGAGGATGCTGAATGCTAGGGCAAAAAGGCGATGGAAGAGATCAATGGGCAACTTGCCGAGTGGTTCGGTGAGCCGAACTTACTTCACCGACTGGTTATTTGTGGCTTATTTTTTGCAACTATAAATTAGATTTTGAACATTTAGTTTAGTTTCTTTTGACATTGTTTTACATCAGAACACTTATAACTCTTCTCCCTATAGTTTTTCATAGCTTTGAAGAATTTGAGAAGCTCAATTTGGAGAATTTGGAAGTGGGTTTCGAAGATTCGACAAATTGAAGCATTGTAAATACTAAATCACTCTTACCCAGTTGAAGGATAATCAATTCGGTAGTGGTTTTTATCTTTTTATGATGTTAGGCTAAAAACCCAATTCTTGGGTGTGATCATGTGATTATGGGCTGGATTAGCTTATGGGTATTGCTAATTACTAGTTTAAATGCTATTTAAAAGTATGTTTAATCATTAATTGTGGTTTAATTTAAGAATTGTAGTTGCAAATGCAGTCCTATATTTGTGTTGTTGGCTTGCTCGAGAGAGAGGTTTTAGAACTAAGATTATTGATTGATGGTTTATAGGTATTTGGTTGACCTGGGTTTAGCTCGAGAGAGTAAATCCTAAACCCAATCCCACACATTTAGCTCAATAGAGTGAATGGATTAAGGTGTGGGTTGTTCTTCATTGTCATGCTTGTTGATGTTCGAAAGAAATCACCTGATTCGGGGTAGTTGTTCGAGTGAAAACTACCTCCCTTATAGTCTAGCCTACTCACTGATATTTAGTTGATTACTAGTAGTTGCAATTACCAATATGCCTATATTTTCCTATAATCGGTCTTATCCCAAGACCTATTTCCCTATTGTTAATTCGAAGTGTTTGTGATTGTTTGTAGTTGATAATTAAAACCAAAACCCCCATCTGACATTTGTTTCACCCCTTTTACTTGATTATGTCTTTACTCGATAATTTCTATGCATATTGCTGATTAAACCGTGTTCATGCTTCTTAATTGAATTCCAAACACGTACTACTCCCTATGGGATTCGACCCTAACTCATTTAGTTGGGTTTTGTACTGATTTATGATAGTTGAACACCTAGAATTGGATGAGGTGTCTTTGAAATGTTATTAATCATGTGTTCAAATCATTTCTTGATTCGTTTGTTATAGTCTTTATTGATGTTATTTTAGTGTATTCGAAAAGTGAGAAAGAGCATGCTGACCATCTTCGTATTGTTCTGGGTGCTCTTGGGAAACAAAGGTTGTATGTAAAATTTTCTAAGTGTGAATTTTGGTTGACTTCGGTTGCCTTTTTGAGGCATGTAGTTTAAAAGAAGGGGTAATGGTAGATCACCAAAAAATTGAAGCGGTTAAGAATTGGGTTTGGCCTAGCTCTATAACTGAAGTTAGAAGTTTTGTGGGGCTCACTATCTACTATCGTCGGTTTGTGAAAAACTTTGCTTCTATTGCCACGCAGTTGACAAGGTTGACCAAAAAGGAGGTGCCTTTTGAATGGACTGAAAAGTATGAAGAGAGCTTTAAAAAGCTGGGAAAAAGCTAATTTACATTTGCAAATTATAATTTATCTTTCGCTGTTCATATATTCTAATAAGTGCACACATTAGAGGTAGCCTGTATCTGTCATTTGTTCGTGAGAAAAATAATAGTTGGGAAAAAGCTAAATTAACCTAAAGAAATAGAGTCAAAGTTCGAGTTCGAGAGAAAAGAACTTTAACACTATTGTAAGCGAGGGTAAAATTTGTTAACACTCTGGGACCGAGAGGGCTTGAGTGAAAGTTATCTAATTAGATTAAGAAGTGTTAGATATATCTATCTCTCTTGTATTTTGCAGAGATGAATTGCCTGAAACTCATTTACAGAAAAACTCTAGATAAAGCAGTATAGGGAACACAGTCTTAGTTTCAGTTAATTATCGAAACAACTTTAGAATTAATACTCTGTTAATTGTTAATATGGATTTTGCGTAATTTTAGTTATTGGGATTTTACAACTAAACCCAATATACATTCCGTAATTTTTTTCTTTAGGAAATAATAACGACATTTGGGTAAACGCGACAGTGAAATCATTTATGTAAATAAATTCTCTATGGGATCGACCTCAACTCATGTTGAGTTCTATAAATTGACTTCGACTATTTATACCTCTTAATTGAGGTGTAAGTTTGGACGTATCAGATGCCCAACTGCATGAACTTAGATTCCAAGGTTTGAATTTCCTTAGCCAAAGGTCGTTTGAATACACTCAAGCAAGCTAGACTACCCATTCTCACCGCCTTCCGACTTAGTGCGTCTGTCACTACAATAGCCTTACCTGGGTGACACTGGATGGTCACATCATAATCCTTAAGTAACTCCATCCACCTTCATTGTCTCAAATTCAAATCCTTTTAAGTGAAAACATGATGTAGAGTACGATGATCAGTAAACACCTCACACTTGACACCATAGAGGTAATGCCGCCAAATCTTAAGAGCAAACACTACCACTGCCAAATTTTAATCATGTGTTGGGTAATTCCTCTCATGCACCTTCAACTGCCGCAATGCATAAGATATAACATTCTTATCCTGCATTAACACTGCAACCAAACCCGAATTAGAAGCAACACAATACACATAAAATCTTTACCTTCCACCGGTAGTGCTAGAATAGGTGTTGTGGTCAAAAGAGTCTTGAGCTTTTTAAAGCTCTCTTCATACTTTTCAGTCCATTCAAAAGGCACCTCCTTTTTGGTCAACCTTGTCAACTGCGTGGCAATAGAGGCAAAGTTTTTCACAAATCGACGATAGTAGCTAGCGAGACCCACAAAACTCCTAACTTCAGTCACAGAGCTAGGCCGGACCCAATTCTTAACTGCTTCAATATTTTGGGGATCTACCATTACCCTTCCCTTGAAACTACGTGTCCCAAAAAAGCAACTGAATCTAACCAAAACTCACATTGGAAAATTTGGCGTATAACTTTTGTCTCCCATGAACACCCAAAACAATAAGAAGATGGTCGGCATGCTCTTCCTTACTCTTTGAATAAACCAAAATGTCATCAATAAATACAATCACAAAAGAATCCAGGAATGGTTTGAACACAACGTTCATCAAACTCATGAAAGTTACAAGCGCATTCGTCAACCCAAATGAAATTACTAAAAACTCAAAGTGCCCATAACGGATTCTAAATGTCGTCTTGGGTACATCCTCACGCCTAATGTTTAACTAATGGTAACCAGACCTTAGATAAATCTTAGAGAAAACTGATGCATCTTGCAACTGGTAAAAAAGATCATCTATTCGAGGCAGTAGGTACTTGTTTCGAATTGTGACCCTATTCAACTACCGGAAGTCTATGCACGTCCTCATACTACCATCCTTTTTCTTAACAAACAAGACAGGAGCACCCCACGGGGAAGCACTAGGATGGATGAAACCTTTCTAAAGAAGTTCCTGAATTTGAGCCTTAAGCTCTCTTAACTCTGCTGTAGCCATGCGATAAGGAGGAATGGAGATGGGGCAGGTACTAGGTTCCAAATCAATGCAGAAATTTATATCTCTATCCGGAGGCATACCATGCAAATCAATAGGAAACACTTCTCTAAATTCTAACACCACAGGAATAGACTCAATTGAGGGAGATTCAACCTCAACATCCCGAATATGAGCCAAATATACCAAACAACCCTGCCCCATTAGTTTCCTAGCCCGAATAGAGGATATGACCTTAGCTGTCTTAGGTTTGTACACCCCTTCCCACTCTAACTTTTTCCTACTCGAAATCTCTAGAGTCACAGACTTAGTGTTACAATTTAACACAGCATAATAGGGGAAAATCAAGTTATGCCTAAGATTATATCAAAGTCGGTCATATCCAAAATAACCATACCAACTCAAGTTTGGAAACCAATAAAAATAACAGAACAAGCACGATAAACAGGGGTGACTATGACAAACTCTCCAATTGGGGTAGAAACATGGATGAGGGCATCAAGTACATCACAAACCGCATTAAATCCCAAGGCAAACTGAACTGACACATATGAAAAGGTAGAACCCAAATCAAACAACACGTTAGCCATTCGATCACACATAAGAATAGTACATGTGATCACTGCATCAGATGTCTCTACCTCGGTCTTGCTCACCTGCCTGCATTACCATTACCCCGAGCTCCACGACCTCACTGATTTACTCCTCCCCCACCTTGTGAACATCCTCTACATTATTACCACTGCCCACGGGTACCATTGGTCTAGTTTGCTGCTGTGCGAAAACCATCATGTGCGGTTGGGGAAGATCTTTCTTTATGTTCCCAGGTTCCCCACAGTTATAGCAAAATGATCAAAAGACAGTATCCGCTAGCCGAAGACCCAGCTCCCTGGTTATCTTAAATAAAATTCTATTGTGGAGTTCTCGAGTAATTACCTATAGAAGCGGGTATGGCGGACTGAATCGATCGGGCTGTAAGCGCCGACCTACCTAAACCTCTGGAGTAAGAACCCTGAAAGTTATCTGTGCTCTTGGCTTTATTAGCCAATGTCTTAGCCTGCCCATAATGTCCAACTCTTTCTACTTTCTTCACAGAGTCAGTCACCTCATTAAATCTTTTTCCTGCAGAGGTCATATGAACAGACAATACCTGCAACTCAGAGTTTAGTCCCTTGACGAATAAACGGATCTTGTCCTCCTCAGTAGTCACCAATTGAGTAGCATATCTAGACAAAGTATGGAACTTAGCCTTATAAGCATCTACAGACATACCACCCAGCTCTAAAGCCATGAATTCATCCTTCTTGCGATCTCTCCAAGTCCGGGGCACATATTTCTCTAGAAATAGAGCATGAAACTGTGTCCAAGTGAGTGAGGGAAAAACTGACGATCTGCATTCCACAAAGACCCTCCACCACTGCTTAGCCTCACCCTAAAGGTGGAAAGTCACAAACCCTACTCCATGTTGATGGACAATACCCAACTTATGTAGCCTCTCATAACAATCGAAGATAAACTCATAGGAGTCCTCACTCTCAGAACCATGAAACACGGGCAACTTCCGTCTCAGAAACTTAGTCAACATTTCATGCTCATTACCAGTCATCACAGGCCCAACAACGGACGAAAGAAAGCATCAGTACCTACAGTTCCATCCACCTTGGGGATAGTAGTAATAGGGGGGTTGGCGGGAGTTTTGAATCGCTTGAGTTGTTTGAAGAACTCTAGGACCAACCAATCCTTTCAAGAAAGACATAATTTGTTGAGCTAATTCTGGGTCTAAGCGAATGATGCATGTAGTCTCAGCCTACACCTCTTCCTCTTGTCCAACATCCTCATCATTCTCAATATCAACATTCTCCTCTATCTCTTCATGTGTACAGGAGGATCTTCATTTGTGGGAGCATTCTCAATCGGAGCTCCACCCCTAGCGGGTGCTACCCTTTCTCGGCCTCTACCCCTTGCTCTTCCTCTACCTCTGCCTCAACCGCAGCCTCTGTTGCGCGCTCATTGACGAGAGCTACGGACCTGACACCATTGAAGCAAGTGTTAACCATCTATGGACAGAGGAATTAATGAGATTAAATACCAATTTGGATCAGCAGATACCAATTCGAATCAAGTTATAGCACGAAAGAAGACAAGAGAAAATAGAGAGATTCCCTAAAGTACTATAGCCTCTCGAAGAAAAATGCAGACGTCTCTGTACCATTCCACAAGACTCTACTAGACACATTTTGGTACACTGAGATCAATGAACCTAGGGCTTTGATACCAGCTTTTTCACAACCCAGACTGCTGTGATTAGCACCCACACTAACCCTCTAATGGGACAACCATTAATACTAACCAGCTAACCCAAAAGCTAGACATTTAAAGATACGGAAGCAAGTTTAAATGCAGAAATCAAATATAGTTACCATAAATTCCAAAGGTTCAAATAAAATTAACCAACTACTACGGAAGAACAACCCCTTGAACCTGAAACTCAATGTACCAAAACTCTAAAGTTCAACAACTCTAAGAAAAAGGGGTGCAACCCCGAAACTAAACAAACAAATATCTAACAAGAAACTCTGAGTCCGAAAAGAGTAGACTAAAACATAGAGGACCCATGGCAGCTTGAAAGAACTGGCTCACCCTTGAATCTGATCTTGCTCACTGTTAGTAGCCGCCTGAAGATGCCCAGTACTCAACAAAAAAAGACCAAGTGTAGTATTAGTACACAACCACAATGTACTGGTAGGACCACACGACTATCCCAGTATGCACAACATATATCAGAATCACAACAAGGTAAATATTGCATGCACAAAATGTATACACAGTTATCATTTCAAGAGCAATGTACAATTCACATTCTCAATAACAAGTATAACAATTAAATGGTCCTCTCATGGAACCCATACCCAAACTGTTACTGTGTCGGATCGCGACACTCGATCCAAGTAAGTGTGTCAGAACGTGACACCCATTCCAATATGTATGTCGGCACGTGAAATTCGATCTTAGTTAGTGTGTTGGAACGTAACACCCAATTCATTCAACAAGCTACAATCACAATCATAATGTACATTCTCATAATCATACAATCAAGTGTTTATTCATGGCATACAATCATTCATTAATACTCATTTGCATTATGTGTGATCAATAGTGCAACATTCACATGCATACATGCATTACAATGAAGCAATTGCTAACATACATCACACAAATAAGAAATCAAACCATCACCTACCTCAAAACCAAGCTTGAATCTCCTAAGGCACTTGAATCTTCCCTTTTCGAATTCTTTTCACTTGTTCTAGGTCTACAAACAATTAATATATGCAAGGATCAATAATCAAAGGTCTAATTATCCGGATTATAATGAACCCAATAACCCTAGACCAAACCCATGATCCTAAGGTGCAACTAGAGATTTTTCCCACCATTAAATTCAGTCCAAAAACCCTCCCCTAATAATAATTAATAAAGAATCTAAGATCTACG